>JAWWMP010000116.1:8009105-8048101 GCA_035047865.1 Dendrocincla tyrannina
GGGGTGTGCAGGGACCGTGGGGAGGGGAAGGGGCACCGGGGGTGTGCAGGGACTGTGGGGAGGGGAAGGGGCGGGGAAGGGGCACAGGGGTGTGCAGGGACTGTGGGGAGGGGAAGGGGCACGGGGGTGTGCAGGGACTGTGGGGAGGGGGCACGGAGGGTGTGCAGGGACCGTCCGGAGCCTGGCAAGGGGCACAGAGGCTGGACAGGACTGTCCGGAGCCTGGCGGGACCACAGGATGGTTGTTAAAATTTTGAGTTGGAATGGACCCCAAAGATCACCTGATCCCGGCCCCCCCGCCACGGGCAGGGACACTCCCACTAGAGCAGGTTGCTCAGACCCCAGAACCAGAACCTGGCATGAACCCCTCCGGGAATGGGGCATGCACAACCCCTCTGGGCAACCTGTGGCAGTGTGTCTCACCACCCTCACAGCAAAGAGTTTCCTGCTAATGCCTAACCTAAATTTTCCCTTTCAGTTTGTACCCATTACTCCTTGTTCTACCACTACAGTTCCTGGCAGAGTCCCTCCCCGGCGCCCCTGCAGGCCCCCTTCAGATACTGCAAGGTCTGTGAGGTCTCCACACAACCTTCTCCCCTCCAGGCTGAACTGTCCCAACTCCCTCATGGCCCTCCTCTGGACTTCCAGAGTCCCACGTCCTTCTGAAGGATAAGGGGGAATGGGTGACTGGCAGGTCAGGGAGGGTGGGGCGGTAGGCTGTCATAAAGGGTCACCCCAAAGCAGCCATGTCTTTAAACAGTCCTTGTATTATATCCATCTCCCCCTTCACTAAGTAGTAACTTTCTACTAAACTCTTATCTATTTTCCTCATCTCTACTTTGGTGTCTTTAAACAGTGCCTGTGTTACATCCGGCCTCCTTCATTAAGTAGTAACTTTTTGCTAAACTGTGTCTGTTTTCCTTGTCTCTGGTTTTCCTAAACGACTGCAAAGGAGCAGTAAGGGCTAACAGAGCCGGCACAGCCAGCCCTGGCCCTGCTGTCGTGGTCTGTGCTCCCCCTGGGGGGCAGCTGAAATGCTCACTGAGCCCAAAGCTTGAAGGTCAGGGCCTTCAAACCCCTAACAAACCCCTTGGTTTGGCCTGCCCTCTATCCTCTCACGCCTGAAAGCTTTCTTCAAGCAGTAGTGATGGATTTTTTTGGACAGCCTCCTTAGATCTGTACACCACAGTGAATTTTAAAGCTTCTCCATCAAGAAATATAAACGTGGAGATACTATAACGAACCATAAGTACCTTAAATGGACCAGATTCTTCATGTGCTGGGCTTTGACAACAGTAAGTAATGTTACTTATACCAACCAAAATTCCATTTTAAAAAATATATGAAAATGCAAATTGAGCTTCAAAATAAATTAACAGTATATCGTAGTCAAGGCTAAGTCTGTGTCACATCTTAAATATATTGCCAACAGCACAATGGTGTAATGCAAAATAGATTCCATGCCTGTTTTCACCTCTTTAAAAGCATCTAGGTGATATTCTACAAAACATTAAAAATGTGTATCTTGGGACATAGAATGGAGTTTGTGTTTTTAATTTGCTAATGAACTCAGATGACTAGGCACTCTGGCAGGTTTAGGGTGGCAGGATATAGGTCATGTTATGAAACAATTTTAAATACATAAATAAATAAAATCCGTTGTGCTCAAGAGAGAAAAAGCTAGTTTCTAAGAAAAGAAACAAATTGAATAAAATCCTTTGGAAATTCCCCCCAGGGCTTTCTATCTACATTGTAGTAGAGTTTAAAAAAAAAAAAAAAAAAGGTAAAAAGAAAAGACAAAGCCTAGCTTGCATTTCAGCCCTTTTTCAGGTCATTTTGAAAGGCTGTTAAAACAGCCTTCCCTCCCCCTTAGCCCCCAAGAGCCTAAGACACTTCAACGAGAGCTTTTCATACTGCACAGCTCCAAAGAAAGCTGCTACAGTAGACAGATGCAAAGCAGTGAAGCTAATAACAAAAAGGCAACAAAAGTAATCTGTACTATTTCAACCACAGAAAAATACAGAACATTAAATCCTGTACAATTTTCCCCCATAATAAAACGCCTCCACCAACCAATAGGCCTGACATGGACCAGACCTTCCACACTCAGCTAAACAATAATGTGTTAACTGCACTAATATTTTCCTGTATTTCAGCTATGCTTGCCTTGTTCCAAGGGTTGCATATTAATACTCAGCTAAGAGTGGCGACACTGAGTCTTCCACAGTTGACAGAAGACACCGATAACCAGCGAGGTTTTTACTGCTATGCACTATAAACCTTGTCCACATGTCTGGCTGCGTTGAAAGCAGCGTTGCCCAGTGCCACCTCATTGCTAGAGCTCTCACTGACAATATATTTTCAGTGAAGGGATGAAAAGTTTTCTACAACACAATCACATTTTGCAACAGTCCTCAAGAGCCTGAATTCCTAGAAGGGTAAGGAAAAAGGAAACAAAAATAATGCCTTTCAGGGTATCTTTGTAGATTGTAATAAAACTAGATAACAGATGAAAAAGCCAGAAGAGATTTCCCCTCACCCCAAACAACTCCTACTGATCATCTTAAAATTACCAGGTGTGATGATGGAATCCAGCTGGGTAGAATGCTGGGTATTCCTCCATTTTGCTTCGCTCTAACAGCTGCACTTGGAAAATATTTAACAGAAGCTGTGCCATTCACTGTGCTGAAAGGGCAATAATCAACACTGTATTATGACTCCTGCTATAAAGGACCTTTTACATCTTGGCCTTTCATAAATGCTGCAGTATCCCTGTGTTCTGGGTTTTCATTTTTCCTGTACACGCTGTTTCTCAGTCACACAAACGTGACGCTGTTTGACAAAGTCCCAGCCAGGGCCATTTGACAGTGTGCACACAAATACAAAATGTTTTCTACCATTCTGTGGTTTGCACTCAGGTGACGTGGAAATGACACAACTCCTCTGACAGACAGGCACAGCAACTAAAAACGCCTGTGCCCATTGCCAACAACCTTCCATTAGGTGCTGCTGACTCACCTGCCCAGCACAGCTGGAGGGAGATTTTAAACTGGCTTCACTGATGCCATCCACTTTCACAGAGGGTATGTTAGGCAACTGCTCCTAATGGTGTGTGCCAAAATGCTGCAGAAAGCACTTCCACAATCCCATTTCCCCTTAATTGCTGCAGATGATTAACACATGGGTTACACCACCTACTAACCAATGCATTCAAAGTCTTGTCAGCACAGAGCTGCATCCCAGGGACAGGAGACAGCTACTAGGGTGTCATTTTCTCATCTCCCCTAGGCAGGCCCTGGCAGTAGGAAGAAAAGCACAGACAGCTGGCCAAAGAGTGTGCTCTTTAGTCACTGAAGCATCTTCTTGTGAAGTCTGAGTCCCGCTGCTTTAATCATATCATGAAATTAGACTTTGTAATGAGAGGGCGGGGGAAGCAGTAGTTTCACCTTGCAGTTGTTGGGAAGCCATTCCTTCTCCTCCCTCGCCTTCAGACTATACCTGTGTATCTCACCTTCTGTGGAAGTGGCCTGCAGTGCCTCCAGCCCTGCACGCCACCAGAACAAATCAAACTCAGCACAGCAACTCACCTTGTCTGGGACCTACAGCTGCATTTCTTCTCATCGGTGCTGCTGCATCTTCAAAATGACCATTTCTGGAGAAGCAGCCTAGCATTAATTTCAAAGTAAAAGCAAGCTCTGGTTCAGATGCATGTACTCCACAGCACTGGAAACTATTTTTCCATGGGCATAACAGGAGTATGAGTATAATCGACTAAGTTAGGGGCTTTACCACCTACATAAGGGCAAATTAATCAAAACACTAAGTGGGATTTAAATTGGCTACAGTAACACTTCAGCAGACAAGTTTGTCATTATGTCCTCAGAATTCATGGAGGGAGGTCTGTAACAGTCTTGCACAAAGAAGGCTGAAGCAGATACCTCAGTAGTTACAAGCACTGCATGACTCATTAAAGAACACCAGTACAACTCCATGGTATTGAGAAGTTTTATGTGCCCAGAGGTCTTTTTCATGTAGAAATTAATAATTTGGGGGTTTTCCCCTCCTTCCCTTTGATTACAAACCAAAAGGGGGCAGGGGCACAATTTCATTGTTTTATAGCTCGAATACCAGGTTGGGTGACTTGTGCTCTATTTTTCTTTTCTCAGCCACTTCTTTCCTGCATGAACTCAGGCAGGTCACAAAGCATTTACACTGACTGCCAATGAATAAGCCTAGGCTGGCTTTCTTCAATTAACTGCATTCATATAAACTGCATGGACTACCCTAATGTTTGTGAGCCATTGTACAACATAGCCTCCAGCCACTCTAAATAATGATAAAATGGTTAAATATTCATAAATTGCTGCTTTTGATCGTTTAACATTTAGATCACAAGTCACTGCTTAACATGCCTTTCCTGAAAAAAAGCACAGGATGTCATGGGACCTAATGTCTTGACAACCCCCTCCTTTCAAGGGCTTTTGACAGAAATGGGACTACCTATTCATGCAGCTCCACTCAGTGCACATACTCCCAAAGCAATGCCTTCAGTGGTTGTCACTACGTGGCTCTTCTCAGCCTGGCCCCAGGGAGAGGCTCCCTGTACACTAGGTCCAGCACCACTAGTGCCTGCTTTCCGGACAGCAGATCAGCTCTGTGCTTGGGCAAGCTGGCAGGAGAAGCAGGGCCTGAATTCACATTAGATTTCACTGCATGACAGTCACACCAGGGCTCTCCTAGAGCCCCCGAAGGGCACCTGCTGCCTCTTCAGAAAGTCCTGTCGCTCTCCATCTTCCCCTGCTGTACTTGCAAGCTTAAAGACAGCTTGGGATGTACTTGGTTGTGCTGCATAACTGAGCATTATATACACAACCTAAAGCACTCCTTGTGATGCTTGGGTTGGAGCAAAAGGGAACTTGGAGACACCTCTGGTACAAGTGAGAGAGGGAGCATCAAAAGCAGCTACCTTTAATTCCTAGTTCCAAACCGAACTGTAAGCTGTTTTTTTGGGGGGGAAAAAATAATTATCTATCTCACAACTAAACTTAACCAGTTCTCATGTTCTCTTTCAGAGATTGACAAGATCATACTTAAGTGACTGACCAGAAATTTTTTTGGAAGCAAACCAATGATTAGCCACGGGTTAAGCTACTGAAGAACTAGAAGATATGGGTCACCCTCTTCACTTCCTCTCAAAATCCATTAGCAGCAGCCTCAATCAATTCTTTTCTTCTGAGCTATCCTCACGCCATATGACTTACCCAGTCCTTCCACATTTCCTTCTCTCTCCAACAGCAGCTTTGTTTTCCATCTATCCCTCCTCATCCTCCTCTCCCTTCACGGGGTCCTAGAAAGATCTGCACCATTAGCAACCACTTTGAATTTGAACTCCTTTTGAAAAAGGCACTGGGACATGACAACATTTTAAGAAACAGATCTGCTGTTTCCACACAGATTACTAAAGACTGGAACCACAACAGTCAGATGAGTTTGAGCTGTCCCCTTCTTGAGAATTAGCCAACTTTCCTTAATGCCTCGGGGAAATCAGTAACTTTTGAAGAGAAAGATCTGATGTTGTTCTGCAGTTAAGTGCTCCCATATTGCTCAATGACTTACTGAAAGTGAGAAGTAAAAAACATTAAACATGGGAATTACCAGTTTATATTGCTGTTTCGAGACAGGTATTTCAAGACTACCCACAGTGTAGCAAGAGACCTCACTCCAGGTCTTGATGAATGAAGCTTCAGCCCAAACTCAACTTACGGCTTTGTTAGGACATCTACAACAACCAACTTACATCATGATGAAGGTAGGTATTTAAAGTAGGTTTATTGGGGCTAATACTAAATTCAAACAGCCACAAGCTCATTTTCCATGTTTACCACACCAACTGTTGACAGATGAAGTCTCAGCAGAAAGTCCAAGTTTTCATTTCACCATGACTTTCTGAAATGTGACTACAGATTCCAGTATCTGGCACTTGATCTTCGAGAGAGATACCATATTGAGGAACATTCTACCAAATACATTTAAATCATTACTCAAAACCAAAACAATTTGGAAGTTTTGAAACATAAAGCTGTTAGTATGAAATTAGCTTTTATTTTTTTTTTTACCTCAAAATAAATGCACATTTTTCGTTTATTCAAATGAAAACTGAAAAAGAGTATCTTAAACAAGGGGGAACCCTAACAGAGCAAATACCACAAATATTCTCAAATGCCTTCTCCTGCTGTTGCCCAGCTCTGTTTGGCTAAAAACATCAGCTTAATTTCTTTTCTCTTTGTCAGTTTGGTCAATTAAAAGAAACACTTGAAAGCACCAAAATTAGAAGTGGTGTAAAACAAAACCAGGTACTCGTTCTCATCAGAATTCAGGTCCATGTGTTGCCACACTTATATAAAACTTTCACTAAGTGTTGTACTAAACGGGATTTAGTAACCTCTTCTGCAGTTTAGCTCTTGATATCTTGGTAAGAAGTCAATGCATAAGCATGTCAGAAGTCAACGCTATAGTGTAACTACAGTATAACTCTAACAGGGCTTCTAAATACTGTTCACCAGAGTGATGTCTTATAGTTGAATTTCAGTTTCAGCAGGTACTTCAGATTTACCTGAGCAACATCATACACAATATATCTGAGAAGAATGTTAAGGAATAATGTAGTTCATATTAATAACACAGAAAAAACTCAGTCAAACTTCACCTTTGTATTTATATTACCATACAGATGCTGTGTGATTAACCAGTTCTAACAGCTCAAATCACAACATTTTAAATCTGACTATTCTTTGAATAAGAGAATGTTTTATACTGGAGTTACAAACAAGCAATTAACAATCGCATGGAGAACTGACAAAGGTGCAGCAGGAATCCTGAGTGACAAGCAGGTGAACCGACTTAGATGTGGGGCTCTAGTTCCTGCAGATTTCATCAGACAGAGTAACACACATCTCTCTCGCTGTCTAAACAGTGGAGTGACATAGTCTGGATGGGATATGCATTTACAGACCTCCCATTTACCATTATAATTGCAGCTGTATTGCTACTTTCCAGCAGTCATTAATGCCCTCTTAATTTTCCACAAAACCCCCAAACTGGGATCACAGAGAAGAGCTGGCAGTGCTTGCACATTCTTTTTTTTTTTTTTTTTCCAAAGAAAGTTCCAGTTCACCTATTTGTTTCTCATTGCTTTAGGGCCTCAAACTTACCTCTGATCCCGAAGTGTAAAAAATATGAATGCACATCATATTACCTCAATTAGCTAATATTAACTATGCTTTAGCTTATTGCCTGACAAAGACATATACTGCATTTAAAAAACCTCAAGGTAAAAAACAGTATTGCCTTGAGTTGTGTTGCCAAGACTGCTTGTTGGAAGAAAACACCTCACCAAGACAGAAGACACTTTCTACAAGCCCAGAAGTTGCATTAATGGTTTCCATGCTTCACTGGCAGCGAAGAGATTGACCCGCGACCTTAGACACCACTTATTCATATTCTTATGATCTCTTATGAATGCTGACATACATTCATTTGGAATGGATACACACTCAGTATCTACAAAGGGCCTGTGGAACACAAGAGATGTGATGACACACTCCCTGAAGCACAAAGCTGGCTCCCCCGACCCTCCTGGCCGGCCACAGCACCATGAGGAAGAAACCAGACTGCATCAATGTGAAACCAGGGGCTGCAATCTTCTCCCCCTTGTCCTGGCACATCTCTGGAAAAGACACTACCGGGCAGCATTGCCTGGTCACTTCAATGCCTTGAGGTACTCAGTCCTGTTGTGGCAACAGCTATTGCTACATGTATTGTTTTCTGCTTTTGCAGAAAGTGCAGCAACTGAAAATCATCTCCCTTGCAGAAGAGATTGTCTGCAAATGCTCTCCAAAGCAGATCTGAAAGAAACAAAACGCAATGCCAAAACTCTTGACTGGCCTTAGCAAGGTCCTGCTAAACTCAGCAACACTCAGCCACTGCGTGCAGCCAACCTAACAGCAAAGGATACTCATTATACAGAAGACAGGTATCATTAATTCCTGTTGAGATCCCATTCCCTAGGGGAACCTCTACACCACCAAGGGTGGTAGTGGCTGTGGGATCAGGTGCAGTTTTGCCCAAGCCTAGAAAGGGGAAAAACAATAGTTACAAATCTATAAGGCAAACACAGACTTTGCACATAAAATAACTTACTAGCCAAATACTACTTCACATATACTTTCAAATCAAGTGTAGAAGTACCTTAAAAAGAACACAAGGAATGCTTATTCAATTCAGCATCACCATACTTATGGCAGTTGTACTCTGCCATGTTAAAAGTGAGAATTTTACTTTTAATTGTCTAATCTGTATGATCAAAGCTAAACCAAAGATTTATAGATCTCATATCCCAGCTCCATTAATGAAAACATGCACATTACAGCATTTTTAGACAACTATAACAAACCAATTCTTATTCTCCTTAAACTTTTCAATACAAATCTGATTTGACATCCATTATAACATGGGTAGTAAGTATTGAAAAAGATGCTAAATCACATCTTATTCTATTTTAGGCAACTGACTTTTTAAGCTTCTCAAAATGAACAGTTTAAGAAAAGCCACTCATTACTGAATGTTACTGTTCTTCATTCTCCCATCTTGGTACAGAAGGCAATCATGATTACCATTTCTTCCCCTTGAATTAGAGAGCTAAGTCTTTTCTCTCATCTTCTTTTTCAGTGCAATATATTGATACTTTTTGCAGACAGAAGTGTAATGAGAACAGCTGTTCCATCTGAACTTTTATTCTTAGCTTTTCCCTTCTCTCCAAGCTTCTAAGGCACTTTCAAAGCTAAACAATTATTTTTGTGATCTATCAAACCTCCAGTCTTCCTTCTAAAATACATAGTATCGTTATGATGAAAGGAAATAAGTTGGAGAATGCACCTTGTATTTTTTTTTCTGTGTAATATCAAATTAAAGTTTCCTCCGGAACTTCAGAAACCTTCAATCTTAACACTCCAAGTGTACCACCTTCCATCTTAACACCTACACATACACTGATGCAACTATAGAGCAACATTATGCAACTTCTTAAAGGAAGTCCAGCTATGAAACAAGTACAGTTCTCTTCACTAAGCAGGGAGACATAGCCTAAGTTTGCCACCATACAGATTGCCAACAACAATTGCTAATGCTCACCTTTCACACTGTGTTTTCCCTTGGGCAATTTTGTGATGTGAGCAGCATTCTTTAGCTCATACCTGGACAGCACAAAGAACACACAATAGCATTTTACATTCATCTTAAACTATCTTGGTGAAAAAAAACCCCCACAAACTTTTCAGGCTTCAGTTTATAGTGAATTAATATAAAGTTATCTAGAGTCTAGTCTTCTGGAACTCAAGCCTTCCTTCTTTGTCTCGCTTACTAATTTTAATGATGTTGGCATTTTGTACAAGATTCCAGCTTGAACAGCAACAGGGATTTTTTTCCCCCCCACCAAACAGCTCTCATTTTAGAAAAAAAACAAATCTTGTTTCTAAAAAAAATACCATGTGCTCTTTTTTCACACTGAAGACAAGGCTTGCAATTTTAGCATCATCTTCTACAAGGATATATTAAGCACATTTGGCAAATACTCTTCATAAGTTACTTACATATTTCCAAGGGCAACTTCTCCCAGTAGTACTAAACCTATGGGATCAGCTTGAGATGTGTGACAGTAGTTGGCACTCTTGGACACCATGTCTGCAAAATAGATGCCCTTCCCAAACATGTAGCCAGTCTGCAAGTAGGAAATAAAAAAAATAAAACAATAAAACTGGGGCAGTAACACAAAGGCAGCATTGAATCCACCTGTCTGGGCTCCCAGGAGGGCAAAGCTGCAACTCCAGGTCTTGTGGACACCAGTGAGCAACTCAGGACACACAGTGGTGCGTGAATGATGACAGGTAACACAGAGCCCTCCCCACAGAGAGATTCTCCCCTTCGGGTTATCTCTGACTGTGGCCATCTCTGGGCACAGGGGTGTCGGCAGCCAGAGCAGCTGTTTCACGTACCACAGGAGCTTCTGGCGGGGCTATCCGGAGGCCCTGTGAGAGGATCCCAGCGAAGTTGGTGGTGCGGGAGCCGTGCCACAGCAGCTGGCGATTGTGAAGCTGCTTAAATGGCTTGTAACGCTGACTCTCTCCTTCACGCTCAATCCTGAAGATCTTCCATTCAAAAAAGAGAGGAGAAAAAGAACAACCAGGCAAATAAGCTGTTACCTTCGTGCAACTAATCAGAGAGGGGAAAAGAAAAAAATCATCCAATCTACAATATACATTAATCTGTTAGGAAAATTGATCTGGATGGTTTTTAGTGTTTGTAATTTGCTCTGTCATGCTAGCAAAAAAGAGGTAGCATCGATCACACAGTACTTGTTTTGATTACTTCTCCACCTTTTCTTCTGCATTTTCATGAAGCCCTACTTTTCTGAAAAATCATTCAATGAACTAAGGCTCAATTTCAGATGATTGCTCCTCCACCTCCCTTTTGAGGCCAATTAAAATAAAAACACAAACACACCTCATTGAGCTTAGATTCATCTCTGCCTGGACTTTTGTTATTCAGTCAGAGACTGGTTTACCAAACCATCCCTTCAATGGAAACCAGGCAAGCTACTCAAAAATAAAAGGAAATTGCGAACAAGTCAACTAAGAAGAGTCCATCTTCACAAAAATCAACCCCAGTATTGCCCAGCTTACATCCACGACTTTGAGGTCATATGCGTTGTGCGTAGCAGCATGAGTATTCTTCACGTATTGTTTAATAATCTTGGCTTCTTCTGAATCTTTGTCAACAACCTGTAAAGAGGTAAACGAGAAGTTTCTTCAGCACACAAACTAAAAGGCTTCTTATAACATGATGACATCCGCCCTATTCCTGAAACTGCTCAGTTTAATCCTCCCTTACCACCTAGGTGGAAATATATTTCCAGCTAGATAAGATGTACAGATATACAGACAGCACTCAGTCACAGAATGTCTGAGACAGAAAGGCACTGCTGGAAATTGAGGTTATTTTCAACTCCACTACTCAGAGCTGGGTAAGCTGGAGGAGGTTGTCAAGGGCTGAGTCCATGCAGGTTTTCAACAGCTACAAGAATGGAGCCTCCAGAGTCTCTGAGCAACTTTTTCCAGTGTTTGACCACTATCAGAGCAAACAAACAAAAACCCCAAAACCTAATACCACCACCAACAAAATCTTTTTCTTTTGTTTAAATACCATTTCCCGTATTTCAACTTTTGTCCATTGCCATTGACAAGAGTCTGCCTGTCTTCTTTCCTCCCTTTCTCCATCAGGTATTCATAGACATTGGTAAGACATCCCTTGAGCCTTTTTTTCTCCATGTTAAAAAGGCCACACTCTCTCAGTATCTCCAAGTACAACACATGCCCCGCTCCCCTAAACCATCTCAGTGTCAATACATCTGTCCAGTTACAGTTAATTGATTTTTAATACTCCAAACTAATGGGACATCAGCTCATATTCACAGTCATTCATTTCCTTTTATTTCCTTTACCTTAATATCAGTTCGCAGTTTTTCATAGTTGATGTCAATTGGGTCTTTATCTCCATCTTCATTTCCACCTCTGAGAAGGCTGTAAGCAACCTCAATATCAAGCAAGTTGTCCAACATCTGCACTTTAGCCTGAAGAATTTAAATAGGTTTCATTATCTTAGTTGGGCCTTTGAGATATCCAGAATATGTCTGGAATACCCCTAATTTTAAAACTGTATGACAGTTACTGACCACATGGTGCCATCTAATGACAAAACCACACTGTCTTTTTAAATATATATATATTTATATACTCAAATATATTAAAATATACACACATAAAATATAGCACCTCTATCTTTTAATACATTATACATATAAATATTTACACACACATATATGCACACAAACAAACAGAAAGATATCCTGAAGAAAAACAAGTTTAATCTCATGCATTCATGAGGTTAAAGTAAGTTAAACTTGTTTTACTTCAGAATACCTTTTTGTTTGTGAGGTTTTAACCTTGCTTTAACCTCATAAAAGCACTAGGTTAAAGTAAGTGTTATAACCTTGCATATTCTCTGTATAAGATGTCTGTTATCAGAGCTGCTATCTGCAAACAACACACTGTTTCCAGTAAATACCTGAATGTATTCCAAGTTATTTAGGAGAGGTGGTTTCTTCATCCCAAAGTCATGAGGAATCAGAGTATAGAAGCGGTTAGAGAGGTCCAAGATCTGGGATTCTGAACCACTGTCAGAAACTGCCTAGAGGAGACAAACAAGCACCAAAGAAAATTACTGAGTAAGACTAAGTTTCCATAGCAATAAACACACAAGATACTATAGGGTTAACATACAAGCAGCAATACAAACAGTGCTCATGCTGAAACTTTCAAAGGACTAAAAAGTGCAATTCTATTTAATTGTCATGCATGTAGAAAGTCACAGTATTTGCACAGAAATACAAAGAATTTCTCATACGAGAAAAATCTAATGGGGATTATGTTTCTGGAGAGCAAAATCAAGTCTTCTGGATATGGAAGGAGTGCCTATTCCTGTCAAGCTTCTGGTCTATTCTAGCAACTGAAATAAAACTTCCTGTACCTCTGCTTTGCCAGGGAGCCCATAACAAAAAAATGGGTTATATACTGGTACACTTTTGCAAGCTGTTCAAGCAATACTATGTAGTGACTCTGGAATGGCTCAGATCACAAAGTGTAAATCCATTAATGTTATCAAGTCAGACCCTTTCCTTTGTCAACTTAACCTTTATGCTCATGTTCTAACAGACTTCTCTCAGGTGGAAATACCAGCTCACTACTAGAACAAGACACTGGCTTCATTTATGTCTGGCTCAGCCTAAAGTTTGTGCTACTGAAGTGTGAAAGACACAAGTACTGCCCAAACTGGGACAACAGCAAAGAGAACTAACTGGCTACCCATGTAAGCCACATCCTCTTCTCCAGAGAGAAGAAGAAACCACAGATCTTTATACACACAGCTCAGCATCTACCCCACTCTGAGTCCACAACAACTTCTGAGTTCCCCTTTTGCTCTAACATCTCTCATGCTTACCTGCTGAACCTCATTCAGGATGGAGTATGCGCTCTGGATCTGTCGCTTGCTCAGCTTTCCCAATGGCATCTTCTGCAGGTCAATCTGACGTAGATAAAAGTGATTAAAACCCAAATTTCACTACATTTAAACTACTGCCACACTGCCTCTCTGGCTTCTAGGGAAACTAACCTCTCCATGTTAGTAGGACTGACTACTATAAGAATGGAAACGTTTTAGACTCTGTAGACTGAGGAATTGTGTCAGGACATGCCATTCAGAAGACATCCTATAATCAAAGGAATACCTAGCAACAGGAAGGTAAGCACATATGCTAGGGCAATGAAAAAGTAGAGTATTAAGCAACTGGCATGAAGTTTAATATTAACTTGGTATCAGATGCATTTCTCAATCACTTTAGTAACCATACACTTCAGGTTGGTAGAGACACAAACTGGATGAAGGAACCCTTGTTCATAAGAAATCTGTGTCCCTAGGTACAACCCAGACACCCCTCTTCCAACTTTACAATTATCAAGGGTCACATGCAAAGGGGTTATCAGGTGCTTCATATTCATTCATGAAAAATGAACCAAAAAACCCCAACTAAGTGAAAAGCGATGTCTTGGTTGCCTGCATTTATCCACTGATTTAACGTAGATCTTTTTTTCTTTGTGTATTGATGGATCTTGGGAGAGTTTTGAATATCCTTCACTGTTAAGAACCATCTGAATGCAAAAATGTTCAACAAAAATCAAGCCCAATGGAGTCTTCTAGAAAGATCATACATACACCCTCTGGACCCTCAACAGGGCTTACCATTCACTCTGCAGGCCAAACTAGCTTTTACTTAACTCAGTGGGTTAAAGATTTAGTTCATGGACAGAAGATCCTATGAAAGCATGACTATCACATACCACCTGGGTAAGTTCCACATTATTTATTCACCATGGAGCTAGGATACCCAGCTGTATGTAAATCTTTAAAAGCTGAACTCTGAAGGCTCTTCCAAGCCACAAAGACTAGTGTCGAAGTCCTGAAGTGATTTTGCATGGAGATTTCCATCCTGTACTGGTCTTAGGAAAACTCTGCCTTTAGCGACAGCTAAGCCTACGTAAAATCCATATACCAAGGAAAGCAAAGATGGGCTGCAAGAGGGAAGACAAGTTTCAAAACTGATCATTGTCTTGGGGACATGAGGGGCACAAAGCCAAGATTAATAATCTAATGAAAAACAATCTGCAATACATTTTTAGCTCCCAAACTCTTGGGGCCAATACTTTCTTGCTGAGTACCATCCGTACCAATTTGTATTACCTAATTATTAGCCAAAAAATCACATACAGGACATGTAAAAGTAAAATGGGCCATTTAACTTGGATGTGCAGAATAGCTGCAGGCACCCATACTAATCCTAAGGTATATAAATATATAAACTAACACATACAAGCACTAAAACACTAACACCTATAAAACATATTCCAATCGTGTGATTTAGGAGTACAACTCTGACAGAGCCCACACACCACCACAGGGCCAGAGTTTGTGTCTCCTACGACTCATGGGAGGCAGTCAGAGCCCTGCAGAGCTAAGCTGTGATATAAAGCTATACTGCATCCAGAGCTTTATTGTTGTTCAATGTGTCAAAAGAGCATAGCAGCCAAGGGGCTGGGTCTGAAACAACAGCATTGCAATTACCACCAGATGCACTGAGGTTAACATGAAGAATTAGCTCCACATCACAGATGTGTGCACCAAGACTGCCACGAGAGGCAAGGAAGATGTTTGCTTTCCACTCAGGCACGGGAGGACACAGCATTAGAACAGACTCACCCTCTCATGTATGGCAATAACAGCGATAACTGTAATAAACTCCTGTATGCTTGGTGAGGTAAAATTCTTGAAAGCTAAATTAGAAGCAGGAACATAAACGCATCAGATAAATCCACTGTCGTGTAATGTAAAGACTAAAAATTTGCTGCAATTTTGGCAGAGTGACAGGGCCTGGATGGAATGAAATACTCAATATCAGGCTGATTAAAGGAACCAAGCAGCCGTTCCTGGAAGATACACAGAAACCTCTAACTAGGAAAGATATTATTTCCTCTAATGGAACACAGCTGTTCGGCAGCATCAGTACAGGAAGATAAATCTAATAGGAAGACAGGCCCATCTGTAGTCCCAGTTCTTCTACAGATCTGCAGATGCTGTGAGTTAGCACAGTTTCAACAGAGTTCTACAAAACCGAATGACATGAGATGATGATCAGTGCAGAGTCTTTAGCCAGTTACAGTTACATAGAATTATTAATATTTTACAAGACTTGGATATAAGGCATCTCTGAAGATACAGGAGAATACAATTAACCCAAGGTGCTATAAAATGTTGGGCAAGCCATCTGAAAGTTTTCAGATAAGCTGCAGAAAACAGTACAAAGCCTGCTCTGAAAAGTATATACACAAAATACTGATACTGCTTAAATATGAAGTCTTAGGGCAGGATAACTAAGCTGGCTGAAGAAAACCAGAATTTGTTATTGCATTAAAACAAACAGCAGGATCTCTGAACACCAGTAAAACTGTCTGTGCAAGTAGAGACAGATGAAGACAGAGAACCACTCTCTGAAAGCTTGTTAGAAGGATGGATCAAGAAGTACGGATGAAGGAATGATGGATGAAAATAGAGTATTATTAGAGCAAGTGAGAAATACAACAAAAACAAGCTCAAGTTTAGCCCTGTTCAGAAGAGGATGCGGACTTTGTCAAGGCACTTCATTAGCGTATGTTATTTCTCAAGTCTGAGCTGCATCTCATTTGCTACCTAAACCAGTCCTGCACCCACCTCACCCCAAAATGGCTCACTGCTTAGAAAAAAAGAGAAGTGCCTCCAGCCTCACATCCCCCAGCAAATTGGTTATCTGTGTTAATATTTTAAGAGCATTCAGTAATGGCCACTATGCATGTGTCACTAGAGAAAAAACCCCCCACAAACAGAAAGATAGAATGATTACTGATCCCAGGACTGGCAGATGACTTTCTCATGGGCTTGCTAAATTTAAGACACTTATAGACAAAGAATGTACCCGTCTTTTAAGAACTGCATGTATCATAACTAAGTGGCTATTTCCAGTGCTTGGCAAACTGTAGTTGCACTCTTGCCTTTAAGACTGATCTAAAACATGCGCTGACTTTTGGAAAGTATGATGCACCATGGATTGCAAAGAACTTGCAAATTCTGTCTGTGCAAGCATGATGAAGGGTTAGAAGGGAGAAACATGAATGGGTGTAGTCACCTCAAATTCCACCATCGCTTTCTTCATGCTCTCCACATCAAAGATCATCTTAATAAGATCTTGGATTGGCTTAGCAAGTTTTGATTTTGTCCCAGCACCTACTGTCAGTTTCCTGACAGCTTCTTCATCCTGGGAGGTAAAAATAGTGTCAGAATTAGCAAAATCACAAAGGATAAAAGTAACAGGCTGGCTGCCATGGCAACAACTCAAAACCAATTTAGTGTGTACATCTATGACTTGCCTGAAGTTCATGGGGAGCGTGGGACATTGCTCTGACATTTTGGAACAAAGTGGGCTTGAAAAACCACCTATTCAGTAATTTGGCAGATGTTATTTCAAGAGAGAGCATTGTAAAAATAAGCAGAAAAGTAGAATTAAGGGAATAGGAACTCTCTTTGCATCTCTGCGTCACCTCAAGCAACAGTATTAATTACTTTTTCTGCAAGTTTTCTGCTGCATAGAGACTTTGATATGAAAAAATGACTGTACTTCTCTCCTTTTGTGACAAAACAGATGTAATAGTTAGTTTCACCAAGTTTTTGTCACAGATGTGTACAGGAATCATCAATTAGCCATAATACCATCTAGATGCCTTCTTGGAGAGAGCATTGCACAAATAAAGCATCTGCCAGGTGTTTTGAGTAACACTGTACATTGCAGTGAAACAGACACTTTGCCACTGCAATATTCAAGTTTCCAGAACTCAAGCTAAGCTTTGAGGGCTTTGCACTAAAAGAAGACATCCATTAATTTGGCCACAGAAAAATGCAACAGCTTGAAAACATGTTTTCCGGTAACTTTATAGCTATTAACAGCATTCAACTATTTCATCCCCAAATACTTTAAGTTAGAGGTATGTCTTTAAATAAACATATAAACCCCCACTGGGGAGAAGGAAGAGAACCCTTATTTAGCTTAGCTGCCTAAATATCCATATCTTATTGGCAGTGAATAATTTCTTTCTCAGCCTGCTCAATATGTGCACTAAGCAGAATGCTGCATAGGAGTTGCTTCAGCATTTGGGAGAATTTTGGAGGCAGAAGACAGATGAGAAGTATCTATTTTAAATAAAAGAAAATCGAGTTTTCAGACAGTATGTATGTGAACTGACTGCTGAATTAGGTTCAAATTAACACCCCTGAAATTACAGAGTACACAGGAATGAGCACCAAAGGGACTTCAGACTTGGGAACAGAAGACTCCTTATTTTCCCAACAGTCTGTTTTAATGGGTGGCATTCCCTGATCTCCAGTTCTCTCCTGTGGCACAGAGGGGATGCAATAGCTGCACTTCATTTCTCTCGTTGGTTAAGTGTATGTGATCCAACAGCGAGCACAGAATAGAACAGCTAATGAAAGGCAGCTAAGCAATGCTCCACCTGGTACAGAGACATTTCAGAGTTACCTGTCCATAATCTATTTCCAGTGGGTAGAATTTTTTTGGATATTTAGTGAAGTTCTTTGAATGCCAAGAATTGCCAGTCTTCTCTTCATACAAATTCAGGAAGTGTTCAACAGCATCTTCTTTTGACGGCATCTGCTCCAGCTTGTTACTGCCGATGACGGTGCCCACACGGCCCCAAGACCTGAACACCCAGTATCTAGAGAAATGAAATGTGAGAGAAGGACAGACATAAGATACTCCAGTGCTAGATCTCAGTCCAAATGAAACTGACCCTGCAACAACCACACAACTGATGCGAGCAGCCCTTTCTGTACCATTAGTTTTACAGAAGACAGTCTCTACCAGTAATTGCTGGAAATCAACAAAAGAGTCACCATAGAGTGTGTCTAAGAACTGGAGTAAAAAATGCCCAGTGTTAACGCACTGAAGTACAGCCCTGAGAATAAACAGGTGCACAGCAGGAAAAGAGAGCCTAACACCTCTTCAGTCTTAACGTTTTGCAAATACAAATCTTTAGACTATCAGGGTCATATATTTGAAAAACAAAGACAACGCATCTTTAAGCCGCAAGCCTCAGAGTTCAGTATTTTAGAGAAACCAGAAGTAAGTCAAGTCTTTGTACTATTAACACCACATTTGGTGAGTTTCCGTAGCACTTATGGTGATTCAATCAATCAGCATTTCCAGTACGTCAGGTGCAAAATGAAGGCACCGAGATCGCTCCAAGTACTGAGCCACAGATCTGATACAAACTCACACACAAAAGGCAGCAAGAAAAGCTTATTATGAAGATGGTAAGGTGCAATAAATCTGGAGCTGAACCAGGGTTATTGCTGACAGACATCAGCTACCCTGGATTTGTGTATCACTTTATTTGTTTGGCAGGGGCAGTTTCATTTGAAAGAACCGTCACAATTTTTTATCTCATCAGCAATGCAACCACTGGACAGCTCTGCCACATACTCAATGAGACTGAAAAGCCAAATATGTAATCACCTCTGACTATTTTAGTGCCTTTTGTTAAGCCTCAGGGCACACAGTTCAGGACTATACTGTGGTAGAACAACCAGGTTCTCGTTTTATTTCCCAAGGCTACAGCTCTGCAGTTAGAAGACAAGATTAAGTTGGAGAACATAGGGGGGAAAAAAACCCCTCAGGTTTTGCCAACACCACAAAAAAATGTCTCTGTGCAGAGCAGAGGTTTCTTCGTGGCTTGTTGTTTGGCAAGTTTGGAGGAGTTCTTTTAGTTGGTTTTTTTCTTTTTTTTCATTTGGGTCGTGCTGTGGGTTTTTTTTTTAAATAACTACACCTATCTATATCTATTCAAAGACATTTTACTCATAAGTGGCTTTCAGAGATGTCAAAAATCCAGTATTTATTAGGGAAAAAAGTGAACAAAAGTATTTTAAGGGAAAACTAAACTCACCTGCTCTCTCTGTCATCCTCTAGCAGTTGCAGTTTATAATAGGAATTGGTTCCTTTCACAATATCTACTAGTCCCAAGGTTGCACTGAAAATTTTTCCACCTTTTTCAAAAACATGAGCAGAATCCTCCAAACCTGCAGAGAAGCAGCAAATTAGAACACAGAGGAGGTTATTGTTTTAGCTCTCCTTCCTGCATATGGGCTCATCCAAATGTTTCATGTAGCGTGATTTAACAAAAATACCACAAAAACAGTGACCATATGCTCATTCAAAACTATTTGAAGCATGTTTTCCTTTTAAAGAATTGTGAGCACACACCTTTAAGTACCTGGAGTCAACATCAATCCTAACTAAAGGGAAAAAAGATTGTAACCTTTGACAGAGAATTATCTAAAATCTCGTACGTAAAGCTGCATGTCTGGCTGAAGGAGTTCTCAAGAGATGCTGCTCTGCAGGTATCACAAATGTATACAAATGAGGTATACAAACGTGGTATAGCAAATGGACTGAAAAGCAAAGGTTGGCGTAAGAGTTTTCAGAACACCCGTGCCCTGTAGGTTTGGAGAGTAGCATCAGCTGCTCCCTGAACAGTCTGGGGGCAGAAGCTCATGCCAGACCTGTGGCCTCTGCCAGCTGGGCTTTTATTCAGCCCACTGACAGATGCTCCTGAAGCTGAACAAGGTGCACGCCTTAGTTTAAAAGGTCCCTCAGAAAGCTCCTCTAGAAAATCTTTCAATATCCAGCTTTGGATGTCAGTCAGCATCCTTCCTCTGACACCAACAAAAAAGGTTTAAAAATTCCGTGTTCCTTTTACAGAACCCTTATCCTTTCACCTAAACAACACTTGCAAACAATCACGCATCCTGAAGACTGTGGGTGGTACAGGCAATGTTATCACTCACCAGAATCAGGATCTACTGCTGCTCCACCCTTCACTGTTAGCTTCATTTTCTTTTCAGACTTGCTAGGTCCTGCAGTGAAAGACAGTTAATTTTTTTCATAGGTGAGCAACAGTCTGACTCAAATCAACACTTAAATTCTCAATTT
Source organism: Dendrocincla tyrannina (assembly GCA_035047865.1). Taxonomy (NCBI): domain Eukaryota; kingdom Metazoa; phylum Chordata; class Aves; order Passeriformes; family Dendrocolaptidae; genus Dendrocincla; species Dendrocincla tyrannina. The sequence goes on from JAWWMP010000116.1 coordinate 8,029,362, forward strand.
GCATAATTATCACCCTAAACTGAATCAGATTTCCAATATATGAGCACAATGACTTCAATGGCTTTTCTTTTACCTAGCTTTAGCAGCCAAATCACAGCTCCCATCCCACTACGTACATGAAAAATAACATCTCCCCAGATTCTATCTCTCTCCTTCTGGTCCCAAGGGCCTCACAGAATTCAAGAAGGGTTTGGATGATACTCTCAGGCACATCGTGTGACTCTTGGGGATGGTCCTATGCAGGGCCAGGAGCTGGACTCAATGATCCTTGAGGGTCCCTTCCAACTTGGCATTATCTGTGATTCTGTAACCACAAATCCCAAAACGGGATTTGAAAAACTCACAGGGCATGGGGAGTGTCTGGATTCCCTAGAGATGCTACTGCTGTGAGATAGTCTGGCAATAACATACCCAATTGTATGACAGAAACTGAGAATAGGTTCTGAAGATAAGTGCGCAGACCTGGTTGTTTTGTTCATGGTCCAGTGTTAATAATGCAAGCTGTCTATGGCACTGGTGAGCAATGCCACCAGTGGTGGATACTTTCCCTCCTCTGTTAAAATAAAATGTTATGTTTTGAATCAAGCAGCAAAGGCTCAGTGCTCTGGACCCCAGCATTTTTTCACCTGCTAACACCTCTAAGAGGTCATGGTAGTCTCTGTCATCTGGATGCCCCAGGACCTCCCTGGAGCCACAATATTGACCCAAACTGGCAGAGAAGCTGATGTGTTGCGAAATAGAGACTGGACTGATGTCAGGGAAGCCTGGGCACATACAGCACAGATCTCTGAAGCACGAATGAATGAGGAAAAACAAGAGCCAGCTCAGAAGACAGCTTGATGTTTACTTAGAGCCAGTCTTGCCCTAAGGTCTCATTATTTAAATTTATTACAAGAAAAAGGGCAGGGAACTCAAGAAAAGGACAAGGACAGATCCAGTTTGGCTTTGTGCATGGATAGAACTGAGCAGGCCTGTGGAAAAACAACCACTTTGTTTATCACCTTGTTCTTCTTTGACCTTCCCAGCACTCTTCGTACTTGGAGGCTTGCTGGCCTTCCCATCCACAGCCATTTCCTCATGCTCCATTTTCACCTCTGCACCCCAAGGTGAAAGCGCATGGAGAGACACAAGCTCCTGGAAGTCCTTGCTAGAGGATTTCACATCCTGAAGAAACGCCTCTGAGACCACACGAACTTTAGCCTCCTTCACTTCTTCCATCTTCTTACTCATTTTCTCCACATCCTCTGCAGAGGCAAGGGTAGCAAAGGGAGAAAAAAACCAGATCAGTGAGGATTTAGAACTCAGCTTCTCCCTCTGGCCATGATTCAGGGCTCTGTAACACTTTGTGGAAACACAATTCCACTATATTTTGGATTCACCATGTTCTTTGGAGGGCAAAATCTGCCTTGACTCAAATCTGCAGCTTGGGCTAGAGCAGGAACACTCCTGTTTTACCTGACTGGTCCAGCTCTTGCCTTCCCAGAGCTGGGCTGGGACTGTACAGTTCCTTGGGACTTCCGGGAAGGTGGGAGAAGATCTCTTATCTCAGCAGTTTGCACCTCAACTCCAGCAGGGAGCAAGAGCAGACCCTAAGCTGCCAGCAAAGAAAACAACTGCCCTCAGGCACCCAGAGTCAGCTCTGTGGCTTCTCCAAGGCAAGTACAGACAGAGCCCCCAGCACTCCTCATCCCAGCAAGAGTGGCTTGCACACCATCACAGTCTGAACACAGACCCCAGCTCAGCTGCCACAGACCCATCAGAACCTTAAGGCACAGCCCACAGGGTTAACCTGCTAGGGAGGTAAAACTCAAACAGCACACAAATGTCTTTACTTTTCCAAGCACACCAAGGCCATGTGTGCACACAAAACACACCCCCTAATCCAAACACTGATCCCCAGACGATTCTGAGGACACATGCCCTCTGTAATCTGCTCAGCTCTGTCACTAGTGCTACCAGAAACCAAGACACAGCTGCTCACTCTGTGTGCTGATGCACAGGGTGGCCTTGTTAGCTGTTGTGGTCATCTTTCCTCCAAGGTCCTCCACAATGCTCTTCACCTCCTCTTTGTTCTTTGAGAGTTTTCCAACAACCAGGATCTTCATGTTGGTCAGTGGTTTGTCTAAGGGGTTTGGAAATAACACAACACATTAGCAACAGGCAGAGACTCCTGGACAAGCACAAAGGGACAGCATTCCTCCCACTCTGTACAGTCAGCCCAGCTGGCAGGGGGACGAGGGGCCAAGCAGGTCCCAACTGCAATAAGTGGGAGAAAGTTCCCCTTCACGTAGGAAAGGCAACAAAGCTCAGCAGCTGCCAACAAACAGAAGGGATGGAACACAGTGAAATGGATTTGTAGGCATATTATTTACCCTTTTGTTAAATGGGGAAAAAAAATCAGTCTGCTTCAGCACTGTGCTGCTAGAGACTGTGCTCTGCTCCCCTCTTTTTCTGATGCTTGGACAGCACAGGAGAAACTCACTGTCACACAAAAGCTCCTGCCTCTTCAAACGGAAATCTGTCTGCGAGGGGCTGCAGAGAGGACTGTCTCTCAAGCAACAGTGTTCCTACACTGCAGTATATTTGAGTCTCAATCTTATAGACAGTACAAGGCTGTACCATGCAAACCTCCAGTAAGTCAGGAATAAACTGGTAACCATCCAAGGCACCATCACATCTTGTAAACACTCTGCCATGCAGGCGGGTCCAGGACACAGCAAATGTCTAAGAGCATATTTGCACTGCTAAAGATAAATGCTATCAACTCTGACTGACCAACTGAGGGTTGCGTTTCCTCTTCTCCTCTCAACTCAGATTAGTTTGGTTGCCAGCAAACAAAGCAACCTGGCTTCAAATCTGGTCAAACTTTTGAGTTTACTTTCAGGGGGCACTAGGGCTGGAATCAACTCAATAATCAGAAACAAGACCTGGGTTATTTTGCCTTCATTGCTAAAACAATGTGATCTGGCTAAAGTTAGCTGTGCAGAATTACTCCTACCCTTGTCACCAAGTAACAATAACGTCCTAGTCTTAAAACCATGGCCAGAGCTAGAAAGGCTGAATAAGAAAGAAATCAGCATAGATCTTAATGGACAGGCAATACCACCAAAGCATGAAATTCATTCCAACAGCCTACAGGGAGTTACTGGAGTCCAATCTTTTTCCAGTTTGTGGGCTGGAGACAGCACAACTATTTTGCATGAGGAGAGTCAGTGACTGGTAAAGCCAAATGCCAAATCTCAGTGGATGATTTAAAACAAAAAAAAAAATCCCAAACCCAAAGACCCAACAAAACCAAACAAAAACTACCAAAAAAAAAAAATCATAAAAACCCCTCTTGCCCTTAAAACCTAAAATGATTTTGAATATTTGGCACTATGAAGGTCCCTGGATGCTCCCCAAGAAACCAAGCAGAAAGGCACTTTGCAGCAGGTGTCGATTGGGACACATCAGCCTTTAAGTTTCTGATTCATTGCAAACACATCATTTGTTTACCATCAACAAACACACAGAATGATTTGTGAGCAAACAAGCAGGACCTCAAGCCCATGTCCCCAGGCAACTATATCAGGGCCTACCTGTGCTAGGAAGATGAAGCACATAAACTGTTTTTCACCAGGAGAGCTCTGCCTGCTTGAGGGCAGGAAGAGAAGAGCATGTCTGTTCAGGTTGGTACGTTTGCCTGGCTGGGAATGACAGCATGAACATCATCCTAACCTCCACTGACCCCTTCCCAGCCAGACACTTACCTCTAGGTGCAGACATAGTCTCTGACAAAGGAGCAGAGGGAGGAGGAGCAGAGTTCACAGTTGCAGCATCTGGAGGGAACACCCTGTCCTGCTTCTTACACTTAAATTTCTTCAGGTAAGGAATTTCCCGAAACTCCTGTGGGATGGAACCATAAGCAGAGTTTAAGACCAACAAAAACTAAAGGCTAAATTGAGCATTGGCCAAATATTGGCATTTACTGCAAGTCTTGGAAAGGATTTCCGAGAGATTCACACTTAGGTAACCAAAACCCCATTTTACTGACTGGTAAAACAAAGCTGGAAGCGGGTAAGTGATGAGTTTCAAATCAAATCAGCAACATCTTTTTCAATTTAGTGTTAGTGGAAAACATATGATTTATTTATGTGTTAGCTGCCTGCTCCTGGAGGGATGTAGCTGTGACAGAACCTCCCTGTTGTCACAGCTGCTCAGCACTGCAGCACACTCTGCTCTCTGGCATCCTACACTCACTGCTGCTTATTCAAACTCCCCACAAGAGGTAACATCAGTTAAGAAATGTGCTTCAGAACATCAAATATGCAGTAAACACCCACCTTTGGGATTACCCAGTCTTTCCTGTTAGGAGTCTGTGTTTTAGCAACACACTTGGTCCAGGCAGTGATATCCCCTGAACAGTAATATGCATCACTCTTGAACACAAACTGCCCCTTACACTGCTCGCAGGGAAGCAGAGCTCCAAATGCCATCCCATCTGCCACTCGGTCCAAAATCTAAAGCAACAGAGAATACAAAATGGGTCACTACAGGAGGAGGCTGAAGCCCACACACTGCACAAGAAAATATGTCAGGCTGTTGTCACGCAGACGTTTCTAACACATGTCACGCACACACTACACATAAACCAAGACTATTACCCACACTGATTGATATACAATGCCTTAGAGGCACGACACAAAGCTTCTCCAATCACACCATATCTGCTCACACGCTCTCCTATTCTGGAAGAGGGAGGTGATTCTCCTCCCACACCACTACCACGAGACCCGCCCCCCTGGAGTGCCGCATCCAGATATGGGGCTCCAAACACAAGAAAGACATGGAGCCATGGAAATCACTCCAGAGGGCCAAAAAAATGATCAGAGGGCTGAAGACAGGCAGAGAGTTGGGACTGTGAGCTTGGAGAAGGCTCCAGGGAGACCTTACAGGACGTTCCAGAACCTACATAGGGTCTACAAGAGAGCCAGTGTGGCACTTTTTACAAGGGCTTGTAGTGAGAGGACAAAGGGGAATGGCTTTAAACTGAGAGTAGGTTTAGACTGGATATTAGGAAGAAATTTTTCACTCCAGTAGTGGTGAAGCACTGGAACAGGTTGCTCAGAGAAGCTGTGAATGCTCCATCTGTGGAAACGTTCGAGGTCAGGTTGGATGGGGTTTTGAACAAGCTGATCTAGGGGGTGGCATTCTCTGCCCATGGCAGGTGGGTTGGAAATTTAGAGTCCTTTCCAACCCAAACCATTCTATAATTGTATGGTTCAGGAGAACATACCTACCACACAGCACCTGATCAGGCTGCCATGCCAGAACAGCCAAGGAGATGAGCTACTGCATCTGAGCACATGAGTAGGTAGGTGGGAATGTAGGCTCAGACAAGTCCATGTTTTCTTGACTAGAGAGTATTTCATGACCATTTTGAGTCTAGACACTTCCCACATCCCAGCCCACACTCCTTACAAAAAGTCTTGATAAATACAAATATTTAAAGCAGTATGTGGCTCTGAAAATGAGCAGACTTTCACAAGCTACATAGACTGAAACTGACTGTTTTTAGAAAAGAAACCAGGAAAGAATTTTTACGGGTTTTGCTTCATTTTGCATAACAGTTGAGGAAGGCACTGTAAAGTGCCTCAACTAACCTGCTCTTGAAGAGACAGCACTAAAAAAAAAAACCAAATTATGGATCACTGAGCAAAGCAGAATAAAGGCAAATCACTGTGACCAAGGCGCTGAATTCAGCATCACACACCACCACACTGCCCTTCACAAGCAAGTCTAACAGCAGTATCACCAGAATCCTGGGACAAAAGGACTGGGCTTTGCACTGTATTTCTTTCTTACATGTTACAGGAATGTGCTTCAGATTCGTGGACCTTGCAGTAGTACTGGGTCGGGTCAGCTTCATCCATTCAAAGACCCAGCATACACACACACACGCACAGCAACTACAGGTCAACTCACAGCATTCTCCCCTGAAGGAACTTCCTGTTTGTTGGCAATCAGCAGCTCTTTCAGGTCATTAGTGGAACAGACCTTCCTCAGTTCATCCTTGATGCCCCAGATCAGCTCTGTCTGCTCCTGTTGACAAAACCCAGCAGCTTAGAAAGCAGTCGACTGCGAGTACCTAAGAACACTCCTAAAACTGCCTTATGTGGACAAGGTTTTAGGAAGTCCATGTAATCTTCAACACAGATTGGGAGATGAAGAGCTCCAAGAACCAGCAGCTTTATCAAAAGAGAGAATCACATATTTTGCCAAACACCTAGAACAGATCTTTAAAGTCACACGCTTCAAATTTCAGCATCCTTACTTAGCAATCTCTCAACAGTCTTTGCAAATACCACCTAACTAGTTGAATCTGACGATAGCGGGGATGTAGCTGCATTTGAGCCTTTCATCACAACAAAAATCAGAAATGCTGATCATCACTGTTTTTATTTTAAGGTAACTAAACAGAAGAAGAATTTCTACCAGAGCAGTCACCAGCAGCAGAGTAAAGGAGCATGCATATTCCTTTGGACTCCTCCACAAAAGCTGAAAGAGTTGAAAAGCAAAGCAGCATCCTCAAATATCTCAGACAGTTTCTGAATACTATGCACTGGCTACAACCAAAAATGCAGTCTGGAAGAACTGGTTAACTGGGTTAAACAGTTTAATTTTTCAGTGTTAATGATCACGCTCAATGAAATGCTGTTAAAAAAGGAACTCAAAGTTAAGCCTAAAAAGTGCTCATCCAAAAAGTGGATCCATGAAGAGCCTTGATCTGTCCTAAATACCTGCACTGCAGCAGCAAAACTTTGGAAATACCTCAGCTTTTTTTGAAAATTAAGGTGCTGCCACACAACAAAAAAAGAAAATTTTTGTTCAAAGTTCTCTACAGCTCCATTACGATTTCAATTGCAGCAAAAGCAGCTTGTTGTTTTTTTTCTTGGGAACCATCAATAAATACAAAATCCCCGAAGCCCTGCTGGGAATTCCTCCCATGATATTCTACAAAAGTGAAAGGTATAAAGCCATGATCTACCACAATTTGCACCCAAGAACTGAACATAGCTCCCCAGAGGGTGAAAAAGATATGATTTCTCACTAGTCTAGAGTTGAGCACTTTGTTTAATTTTTACAATGAGCTATTTATTGTTTCCCAAGCACTTCTGCAGCAGTGCTTGGACTCCAAGCTTCAGCCACCACAGCCAGATGATACAGGAAGGACCACAGAATCAGACTCCTTGAGAGAAAAGGCATTTAACTTAATCTATTTAAATCCAATAAGCACAAGTTGTAGAGAACATCCTTCCTGTCTCGAGAGAAAGGGGCAGAGGGTGAATTGCCTTCAGGAAAGCCTTAGCGACAGGGCACCTCCTGTGCCAGACAGAGGGATCAGCTGTGCTGCAACTGCTCCATCTGGGCCTTCTCTAGGTGCAACAGCTCTTCAGTTAGTGCTTGACACTGCACTGTTCTAATAAAGAAGTTTTTAGGATGTGATCAGCTAAAACTCACCTTCAGCTGTTTTTCCTGCTTTGATTCTTTCTCTTTTTCTTTTTTCTGTTTCTTTTTTGCAGTCACATTTCCATCTACCTCTTCTCCTTTTCTCTTTCTAATACAGAAAAACAAAACAAAACCACACACACATGAAAGGAAGTTATTTAAATGCCTGTCCAGCACTTACCAGAGCTCAGATTACTGACTGCAGATATCTGCAGAGGCTTGAATATCCTCTGTTTTGGCAGGCAAACCCATTTTTCAAATTCCTCAGTGCTAGATTGTAGACAAGTACTTGGCTCTGCAGTGTGAGTCGTGTCAATCAGGTCAGATACACTTAGAGCTTTTCCACGGGGTAATCATATGGTCTGGCAGAAAAGCATGCAAAATACTGCAACATTTCCAGGCATCTTCATCTACATCTGTATCAGTTACCCCAAAGGCATAGCTAAGAATCACTGAGTAGCTCTCCAAATCTAAGGAGATGTAGCAATGCAGCTTAAATGGTCTCATAGTGTCTCTCAGCTGAATCAACAGCTTGATCTTTCAGATTAGACAGTCCATACTGAAATAAAGGACAGCAAACAAGGTAACTTTAGTCAGCTAACACACTGAGAAACTAGACATTCCCAAGTAGTTTCTCTTTTCAGACGGGAATGAAGTCAGGCCTCTGAAATCAAACATGTGGAAGTTTCTACTTGGAAAGTGCTCCCAGGCCGGTAGGGGTTTTGTGACATACTATTGTGAGTCGTGTGCAAGGAAATTTATTGCTATTAGCTGGGGCCTCAGAGCTGCCCAGGGAGAAGTTAAAGAAAACACCGCTTGAGAGACTGGAAAGAGGAAGCCAAATGAACTGGGGGGTTTTGGCAGACGTCAGAATGACAAGAGACCTTGGAGGAAGATCTTTTGTGTTTCCAGAGTTATGTCATCCTCTTTGTCTGCCTGGTTTCAAAATGCATCAATATTAATAAATCAAATCAGTGTGAAATTCTGTCCCAGTTGAGTCAGGATGGGCCTGCAACTTGAGGCAGAGCATAAACACAGCTTGAATCTTGCACTTCATTTTGACAGAGCTGCTATTGTATTGAAATATCAGCCAGGTTTCTTTTTAAGAAAGCATCTGCTTTAACTTTATAAGCTGTGGCTGATGGTTAAGCCATGAAGTTGACATTCTCAATTGCTCTCCTACTTAAAACTCTAGACAGTTCACTTTCTAGTATCTTGCTCCCATAAAGACTAACTCTGTATGACAGGTTATTAGCTATAAAGCTGCAGGAGGATGTCAGAAGGTGCTCTTCTCCCAGACTCATGCATACATGTACATTATAATAAGCATCCTGGTCCTAAAACTGGGGCAAATGCTCATTTTATCTGCAGCAGCCACCACTAGCCCATCATTAGCACCTCTGACCACACTATGGTTCAGAACACTTTGCAAGTCTTTGAGGACTGGTTTTGCAGAAGAACTCATCTTCCAGCTGCGCCCCTGCCAGGTCCCATCAGCCAGCTGGGCCTATGCACTGCCTCAGGGGGGGAAAATAGCTGCCCTGTGCTACTAGCAATTGCTTGAGAAAAACTTCTTACTGTGTTCTAAATCAGGAAAGCAGCAAACAACATGGCAGGACTGGCTCCAGCACATAGCGAGCAGTGCCTTCATAAGTCCCCAAGCCAAGCAAGTCCTCTCTCCTCCCCAGAAGCAGCCCCGGTGAAGGGCAAGACCAGAGCATACCCTGAGCCCTGCCATGACTTCCCTGAGTTTTAACAGAGTCAGGGGTACAAAACACGATCTGGGAAAAACATCAGCCAGAGTACAAAGCACTCTCCTGCATCTTCCCAAGCTGGGGGGGGCCTTAATAATGCAAGTCCTGAGGATGGGTGCCCAACCCTGGGTATCTGCAGTGTCTGCTCATGGTCAGACTGCCTCCAGTACACCAGCACTCGCTCCTGTAATATAACTTATCTCCTAGTCTCCAACAGGAGCAAATCCAGCACACCACCCACTGGAAGGTGATCACTCTGCTGAGAGTCCCTTCGACCCAGGGAAAGCATCCGAATTCCAGCAGCAACTCACACTTTTGGCAGCTTCTCCTCAGAGTCAAGGGGACAGCAGTTGCTCTCCCAGTCAGAGTGATTACTGTACCTGTTCCAGCCACTGGAAACAAAGTAGGAAGGATCATCCCAGTTGCAGAGAGGCATAAAGCTATTGGTCACCTTCTCATTTGTTCCTGACCAAGGCTAAAGCAAACGCTAATTATTTTACATAGCCTGGAGAAGGCAATGGCAAAGCTGAATTCATCTTCCACCTTCTCATAGCAGCAACTTTTAGAACAATCAACAAAATGCCTCCTCACTGACACACACATTAATTTTATCTTCCATCCTTGGGACAAAACACCATGTGTTGCTCAAAACAGCTGTGTGCTACTGTGTACACCCTTTCTCCTGCTAGGAAAGGGACAGTATTCCCACATCTGACAGGCACAGCCCAGAAGCTTAATTAAAAGGTACTTCTAAGGCAATGCAAACACGACTGCTTACCTTCCCAGAGGATACCCAACTACAAGACTTATCCCAGCACTGGATAAGATGAAGAAGGAGGTGAACTGTCCCTCTCTAGTCTGGCCCTTCCTTACCATCTGTTTTCTATTTTTCATGTTGCCCTCCTTATAATGAAAATGAAGGGGTGGAAAGGACAATCACAGCAAACCTGGATAAAGCAACCAACCCACGCAGGGAGAAATAAGAACTCCCCTTTTTACCTCCTCCCTGTAAAGCACTGCCAGACTGCCATCAACCTGAGTATTTACCATTTGCCTCAGGCAACCTCTGCAGTTAATCTAGTGCTGCATGACATCTCCAGAAGGACACTCTGCTCCTGTCCTGGGCAGCAATTCTACCCAAACAAGTGAGGCAGAAAATACAGGAAAGTACTACAGCTTGGAGCAGGAAGGTGAAAAATATGCTACCAAAGAAATATTGTCGAAGTGAGCTTGCAAGCTGTTATTGTATTTCCTACATCAGTATATGAGCACTCTTTCAACACAGAAGCTGCAGGCAAGGAAATAAGATCCTCCCTTCCCAGGCCTGCAAAGTGCTGATCCTTAGGCAGGACAGCCCCTAGCCCAGGGGAGGGTCAGCATGTCTCACCCAGACCTGGATGAGAAAAGGAAACAGGATTCTTGCAGGAAACCTTCCTATTTTTGCCCTTCAGAAGGAAAGCATTTTCCAACCTATTCTTGGGTAGCCCTGCTTGGCACCTCACCTCTCTCATCTACAATAGGCATGTCAAAATGATAACCTTAAAGAAAGAGGTGACAGGGCAGTCCCAAAATCTGAGATTCTGCCCAGAGTATGGACTGGACATGCAGAAGCAGCAACTAAATTTGGACCTGTTACCTCCAAATTCTAGAGAATTCTGAGCCAAGATATAATCTGGACACAACACAATCAGAAATACCTTTAAAGATCATTTTGAGAATCTCACAACAGATGCAGTAACATCATTTCAGCAAGATGATGTAACTTCTGTTTTTAATTTCTGTTATCTGATTAGATGTACAAGGTGAATGATCAGAGGTAACTGCACCTCATTCAAGCCTCTGGGGTGTTTTTCTTTTGGTTTCTCAGTAACTTGTGCTTTCTTGGCAGAAAATTCATCAGGTAGTTAGCACACCACACCTCTCCAATCATTCTGTTTATTTACACTCTCACTCATTCAATTTGACAACTATTTTTCCAACTGACCCTTACTACCCTTGGCTCAAGCACACAGCCCAAACAGCAGAAGGTAGTGGAGCATAAGAGCCAGCCACCACCTTCAATGTTGAGGGGCTTGTTCAGGCAGTGTTTAGAAAGCAGGAACGATGAGTAGTCCTGCTGCTTTTATAGCATGAGGTCCTGGTTCACATTACCCTACATCACCAGGGTAAGCTTTTTTCCACTGCAATTCTAGGCTTTTGTTTACACAGTGCCTTGGCAAACTACTCTGTGGCCTATCTTTACAAAGTCTCCATATTTTGCATAGCATCCCAGAAGTGGCCCAGAAAAGCAGAGTCAGAGCAGACAAGAGAAGCACTTATGCAGTCAGATCTCCAGGGCTTTGCTGAAGACATAGGAGAAAACCACAAATAACACTATTAACTCACACACTGTTCTAGGACAAAGCAGGACACGCGTCTCAGCACAAAAAGCAAAGGACTACTTGAAAAGCTGCAAATGCATTAAAATACTGCACCTCTGCTTACACCCTGCATCACACAGAGAGGTAAAATCCTGTGCAATGTGTGGAAAAGTGGCAGGCTGCCCAAGAGATGCACAAAGGTCCTTTTGGCCTCCCCCAGTTTAGCTGGGTGAGGTGAACATAACTGAACCAAACGGTGCTCCAGCAACACTGCAGGATCCTCCCCACAGCATCTGCACCACTGCCCAGCACTTCTGGAGCAACTGCCTGCCAACCAGGAATAAAACACTGGGATTGCAGCCCCTTACATGTCAGCTTATGCAGGCCCCTCTGTCACTTACGGCCAAGGACGGCATTCACACGAGGCTCTGAACCGACCCCACAGCCATTGGCTGCGCGTCTGGAGGATCAGTACTGACAAAGACTGCACAGATCTGACAGGGCCACAGCTTTCCAGAACCGACACCAGTCTCACTGGATACTTTCATGGTGAGTCCTTGCAAAAGCAAAGCTGAATTCAGTCTAAAATGTACACAGGGAAGCCCAATATTTTCAAACGACATGATCTTTCTTATTTGTAGGATCCAGAAACACCTTCAGTTCCTTCCTCCACTGTTGCAAGAGAGACAATGCAACACTGCTTTGTGTTATGGTGCATGACTCTAGGCAAAGTCATTTCAAGATCAAGTAACAAAAGCCTTCACGAACAAAGAAAGATTCACCAAAGCTAGCAAGTCACCTGGAAATGCTTCCTGTCAGTACAAGTTCTGTCAACAACCTCCACTACAAGTTTCAATGCAAAACAATGAAATTTCAGATATACCATAAAAGATTTAGCAAACAAAAGCATCCAAGTGTAAGTACTACATGGCCAATAAACACCATTATCACATTCAGTGCCAGTCACAGATCTGCAGCTCATAGATGAGATGTCAAATCAATTCTCTAACACGTGGTTTAAGTGGAGAAACCACCACTAGTAACAGTATCACACAAGGAGATGCAGAGCTCAGTACCCATTTGTACTAAGCTTGCATTATTTTAGGGTTGAAAGCCTTATTTCAGCCCTCCAAGTCACAGCTGCAGGTCTCTGCATTTCCTCAAGGCAGCCATGGAGGGCAACTGGATAGGGAATGTCTGTTGTCATCTACCTACAGTCACAGAAAGGATCAAATCCTCCTATGACCAATATTGTTTTAACAGAGACAACAAAGTCACACAACATTTATCATGAATGTACTTGCAGGCAATGGCTCCTCTAGACAACACAATTTCTTACATTTACCCACATACCCTTCACTCTTGGTAGCTGGGAGCTGCTTTTTCAGAGTTTCTTTATCTTCAGCTTTCAAGATGCTGAAGCCCAGGAGCTGAGTGGCCCCGTAAGAGGGGAGGAAGCCCAGCTCTGCTCGGCGGCTCACAAAGCAGTCCGGGTGGTACCAGTTATCTATCATTCCCAGCTGAGGCTTTTCAGGATGCACCATCTTCTTGGAAATCCGGATCTGGCCCTGAGGTGGATTAAAGCGACACAAGAGCAATTGTTAGGCCATTCTGGAAAGAATGGAATGTTAACAAGTTACCAACATGATGCTTCCTAACCGCCTGTAAAACAGCTAGTTTTTCTATGAAAGTCTTGGACTTTTGTTCAAGCTCATTCACTGCAGTTCCTCTGCTTTCATCAATACTCTTTCTAGATTGAAAAAACTCACCTTTTTAGGTATTTTTCTGTTCAAAACCCAGTCAAACCAGGTAATCCTGTTGTCTTTTCTCCAACTCCCAGTAAGCCTGAACAAGCAAAACTCACATGAACAAAGCCCATAAAGGCAACTCTAAGAAATTAACTTTATGTCCCTACCACTCAAACATCCATGCTAAAATGATCTTACCCTGTATTACTGCAAATTACTTTTTAGATGTCTAACAAGTAGTTAGTTTAGGTGCTCTTAGACTTAGTGCTCCAACAAGGAAACGTCTACACAACAGTCACCAATGTTTCTGCAGATAAAAGTGTACCTGCGACGCTGTTTGGACCTTGCCAGCTTTAACCAATTGGCAGGTCTATTCACATCCATCAGAGGTTCACAATTTCATTCTGTCAACTACCCTTAGAAGCAGAGCACCAAGGCTGCATAGTTAATTAACCTAATTGCTGGTCTTGTCTGCTTTTGTGGAGCTAATACGGATACCCTGCACACAAACACAGAACTGGTATGGCTGAAGAGGAAGAAGAGGCCAATACCTTTGCAGTGCAGCAACAAGTAGGAAAAGCTGCAGTTGGTGGTGGCTCTCTTGCCACAGAAAAGCTGGTGAGCAGCATTCCAGCCTGTTCTAGGACCCAAGTGAAAGGATCGGCAGGTTTGAAGCCCAGGCTACCATGCCTGAGGCGTGCCTTTACTGTCAACTGTCCAGCATGCAGCTGCTCCTCAGACACAAGCACAGCTCTGCAAGTGCTTTCCATATGCAGGACAGACAGGAACCAATTAAAAAAGCCACTGAATTAAAACTGGTGGAAGAAAAGTGATGGAGAACTAAAAAAAGCATTTTACCTTTTCTATTTTCTGCTCGCAGCCTTTGCAAGTACTTCTGTTCGACTTGGCATATTCTGCAGCAAAGTCATTTAGGCTCTTCTCAGCCTTGCCACCTCCTTCCTGTTCTCCTCCTTTTCCTGGGGAACAAAGCAAATACAGAGTTTGGCTTTAATATACATTCCCTTATTTTCTCATTCTCTGTCCCAGATTGTTAGCAGTCTGGATTAACAAACCTCTTGTGATCCAGCCATTCATTTGTCAGGAATTTGAATGCAGAGCAAGATAAGCAGTCTATGCTCAAAAGCACTTTAAAAATAAAAACAGAGTTCTTTAAACAGCCAAGGAGCAATTGTACAGAATTACTTATTTGATTATTTTAAAGCACTTGTAAAGGTCCATAGAGCTGACTCTTTCTGTTTTCTTCCTGAAAGCAGTGAAAAATGAGATCTTACCAAAGAACTGACTGAAACAGGCATCACAAACAGCTCTGCTTTAAAGCAGTACTCTTTTTCTGAACTAAAAGTTTCCATTCACTTTTTATATTACTACATTTCAAAAGGCAGACCTCAACCTAAAGCTGTCCAGTATCCTTGGTTTACACAGAGACTTTAGCCTGGTCTGGACATAGACCCTTCTCAATTCCTCCCCTGATGCACTGGCTCATGGGGTAACAAAGAGTCACCATAACAACATGCTGCAGTAAATGTACCATTAAAACAACATATTCCAGCAGCATTTGTTAATATTAGAGAACAGGAAACAAAATACACCCATCATGATTACAAAAAGTACTTTGCAATACATCTGCCAACTGACTTGGCTTTTCCTCCTCGCTGATTTAACATACTGGATGATGCTGCCAGTGTCCTAGCCCCTGGGTGCAGAGACACTTCAACAGTTCTTCTGACATCATTTTCTGAAGGACATGGAAATCAAATCACCATAACAGCATGAGAAGAGTGAGCACAGTTCCAGCTGAACCTCCAAACACTACGAGGCCTGTTCTTACCTCCTCCAGGGCCACCAGTTTCGATGGCTTTCTTGATTTTCTCCTGATCTTCCCACCGAAGCTCAGGGAAGCCATCAATGTCTGCGTGGGACACAATTCGAGCCCGCTTCCAGAAGCAGCTGTAGTGGTGCCAGTGAGGGACTTTGCCATCAAACATGGGCGACTATGAAGAAAGCACATTAGGCCAAGATGAAGCAGAATTAAAGGGGAAAAAAAACAAAACCAAAATGTAACCAAAGATAAAAAGGAGCATCTGGGTAAACACAAGTGTGGGTTTTTTTATTTTTTTAAATTAAGAGATGGATACTATTTAGGACAAAGTCTAAGAAGAAAATCTAATAAGACAGACAAGCTGCTGGAGAGACATCCCAAAGGGGATAGACGTAGAAGGAGCATTTAGCTAGCTTAACCAGTTCATCTTCCTGCTGCTTAGCCCATCTGTTTTACTGGGAAAAAAAAAGGTCACAGCCTCAGCATGGCTGTACCAGGCCTTTTGAGACTGCTGCAGCACACGAGGCTGCTGACCTCACTCAACAGGATCTCCGGGCACAACACCACAATCCCTTGGAGAGCTGCTTCTCAAGCGAACTGTCCATGTCCTGGAGAACCCACGACAGGCACAAGACAAGAAGGGTGGCTTCAGGGACTGCAACATGAAGAAATTCCTAAGCAGGCTGCAGGAGGCAGAGGCAAAATTTAAGAGAAACACCAGAGCCCAACTAAATCCTGCATCAGAGGTCCAGAGGGGGCCACAAAGATGATCAGGGGCTGGAGCACCTCTCCTGTGAAGACAGGCTGAGGGAGTTTGGGCTGTTCAGCCTGGAGAAGAGAAGGCTCCAGGGAGTCTTTATAACAGCTTTCAGTACCTGAAGGGGGCCTAAAAGAGAGCTCTGGAGGGTGTAGTGATAGGACAAGGGAATGGCTTTAAAACTAAAAGGGTAAATTTAGATTGAATATAAGGAAGGAATTCTTTACTGTAAGGGTGGTGAGGCACTGGAACAGGTTGCCCAAGGAAGCTGTGGATGCTCCATCTGTGGAAGTATTCAAGGCTGGGTTGGATAGGGCTTTGAGCAACCTGGTCTAGTGGGTGGCATCCCTGTCCACAGCAGGTGGGTCGGAACTTAAGCTGGAACTTAGATGGTCCTTAAGGTCCCTTCCAGATCAAACCATTCTATGATTCTGCAATCAGGGCAGAAGCATCACCCATATCCTCCCTGAAGTGCAGCTCCAGAGTGCCCTGCCCTACACCAGCCTTATCATGCAAGTGCTTCCCTTGCTTATGACTCAGACACATTAAGCACCAGCCTGGCATTACTCCGGTTACCCATCAGCAAAATAACTGGACAGTGGTTTGGCTCCAAATAATACACACAAACAGCTCAGTGCTGTGTAATTATTATTACTGATGATACAGAATTAACAACCTAGAAAAGCCTTTCATGTAACATTCACGAACAGGAGGGAGATCTCCAAGCTGAAAACAAGTGCAGTGTTTCACACATGAGCAGGAAGGAAAGGGCTCCAAAGACCAGAGCATGGAACCAGGAGAGTTGGGAATCCAAAACACAGGTTTTGTTGATGGTTATTTGTAAGAAGGCATTTTTATTTCCACAAGCCAGGATTTGGATTACCCAGTTACACTCACAGCACCACAGCAGCCAGCCTACAGTTGCTCTCAATATATCTGGAAGTAAACATAGTTTTGGTGTGAAAGTTGGACACATCTAGACTTGTGTCTAGAATTTTCCTAGAGGACTGCTTAGGGCTCTGTCCCCAGCACAAAGGCTTTGGGGGCACAAGGCACTGGGGTGTATGAAAGGCGCTCAATATATAAAATAACCATGCCAGCAGTGAGCACATCTCCTCCTCAACATGGAGTTGCAGACTCCATGAGTTCTCTGCATGGAAAATGAAACCTCCAGGCCAGTGAGGCCTTGTTTACACAACTTCTCTCAGCTCACCTATCTCTAGACCATAGTTTCCTAAACAAACTAAGGACAAAAAGAGACCGATTCCCTTTCATGCTGCACATGCAGATAATGGAAACCACTCAGTTCCAGCTCAAAGCAAAACATGACGCTATTCTGGTCCTGCAGTGCCTGGGCGCCTGCCCTGTGCCAAACACCAAGCATGCCACTGACATTCAGAGCTCTGCAGAAACCAAAACCAAAGGGGGGTTACAGCAGACCCAGCTAAGGACTTGGTCTGGGCTTCCCTTTGATTTCTTCTGCACTACTTACAAAGGAGCTCTGTGCACTGATGGTGGCACAGAGGCTGCTCTGCAGGGGATTTCCCCATGAGAAGTAGGGGACCCACGTGCTCTGGTGAAATTCAGGAGGGGGGAATGCTCACCAGCAGGGTGTAAAAAATGCTCTGCTGGTACAAAAACTGGTGGTGTGGAGAGAGAGCCCTTTGCAGAAAAGATCAAGCAAATTGAAGAGGCTGGGGGGGGGAATAAATAAAGTTGTAATTGTTTGGTGCAAGACTAGCAGTTCTGGGGAGATGACTGGCAATAAAAGGCAGTGGCTCTGTGAGGAATGCCACGGTCCCCGCTGTCCCCTCCCACCTGCTCCCAGGGGATCGCTCCATAACCCAAACCCTACAGAACCAGAACACGGGCACGTCGCGGGCCCCCCAGACCCCCGTGCTGAGGAAGAGCAGCCCAGCCCGCATCAGCTTAAACTGCTGGGGAGAGCAGGAAGGGACAACAAACGCGGGGAAACCGAGGAGCAGCAGCCGGAGCAGGGGAGGAGGAGCAGCTCCAGCGGACAAAAGGAAAAGGCAGCAGGAACACGTGCGAGCAAACAGCGCAGCCTGGCACCGCACGGTCCCACGTTTTTCCCAGGGGAAGGAGGCTCTGGGGAACAAAGGCAGACACAGGTACATCCCCTGCGGGGAGCCAGCTGTGCCTCCCAGCCCGGCAGACCTGCCAGCCCGGGCGAGGTGGGGCCGGGCCCTTCCCCTCCTGCCTGCGAGCGCTGCCTGTCCCCGGGGCACAAGGCGGTGTGCCCCCCAGACCGGCTCCCCCGGCGCCGGGAGCCACAGCACCCATCCACCCCGCAGCGCCCGTCCACCCCGCAGCCGCTCTCGGCGTCCTTGCTCGCCTTCCGCAGATACACATCCGTGCCTTTGCTTATCTTCCACAGCAACGCGCCCCAACCTCAGCCCCCTGCATCCCCGGAACGCCGCGGGTCCCCCTCCCACCTGCCCTGCTGGGAGAGCAGTCACCCCGGCCCGGGAGGGCGGCGATTCCCTGCCCATCCTCGCACTGCAGGGTGGGATGTCGGGCCCCTGCGCAGCCCCCGGCCCCGCGCACACAGCACGGGGCCCCTTCCCCTCGGGACGAAGGGAAGCCGAGCGGTTCCCTCCCCAAAAAGGCAAACAACAACGCGAGGGCTGCGGCAGCAGGACGTGCCTCCGCCGCCGTTCGCTGATTGCGGCCCGGCTGCCCGCGGTGTGCACGGCGCCAGCCGGCCCCGCAGCACCGCCCCGGACCCCCAGCGCCCTGCGGGCTGCAGTTCCCCTGCCTCGCAGGCAGAGC
>JAWWMP010000116.1:8063568-8105779 GCA_035047865.1 Dendrocincla tyrannina
AAGTGCATGAGTTTTGTATGCCTTTCTAGAGTTAAACATACACTTAGCACGTCTCTTGGATTCTTAAGCCTGACACCCAACACATACTTTCTTCATAACTTTGTATTACACAGCTCTCTATCAAGGTGACACTAGCACCCAGAATTGTGCCCTTCAGAAGGAGAAGAGGCTTACTATAGCCCTTCAGATACTTGAGAGTACAGTTCCCAAGAGACACCTGGCTTACAGTTCTTCAAGGTTTCCTGTTTCACAGATGTTACTCTCATGATCCCACATTGCCATCAGGTGACCAGTGCAGCCAAATTCAGAGGTACCCTTGAAGTCTGAACACAGTGACAGAATTGACTCATCATGCCAGCCAGTTTTAAATGGAATCTGCATTCCTGAGGGGATCAGCACTTAACATCACTTATCCAATCCACCTGGAAGGACAAAGGTGGATTGATAAACACAATCAGATGTGACCACCACAAAGTGTTGGGGCACTCACAAGCTTTTCAAAAGAAAATTGGGTGATCTATTTGGAAACTTGTTTGGAGAGGAGTTTCTCTTTGACTCCTCCTAGTGATAAATCTGCTCTGAATTCTTTGGTCTGTGCAAGGCTCTGAGTGATGTTTGACTCTCAGATCAAACATGATCTTTGTATGTTTTTGTTCCTCAGTGAACGAATCATCTGAACTAATAGTTCAGACTAACTCCCCTGGAGTCATAATATTTGAATTCTCAGTCTGAATGTGCATTCTGCAACTTTGTCTATCTTTTTTTCTTACATGCCATAAATTCTGTTAATTGGAAGTGTTTAGAGAAGATGGAACCAGACCCTTTGGAGAGGTATGCAGCAGAAGGATGAAAGGCAGTAGAAACTATTTAAAACACAAGAGAGGCTGTGATTTTGATAGGAGGCAAAAAGGATTATCATGAGTGTGATGAAGCAATGGAACAGCTGTCCAGGGAGGCTGTGGGATCTCCGTCCTTGGAGATAAGTCAAAATTCAGCTGAATGAGGCCCTGAGCATCCTGTTGTTGCTGGACTAGATTTGAGCCGAGGCCAGAAGTGGTCCCTTTCCATTCACCCCAGCCTGTGAGTCTGTTATGAAGCCTGTTAGCAGCACATGGAAAAAAGTAATAATTTCTATGTCTTCTTTAATGGAGCAATTTTTGTGTTCCTGGGGTAATATGGCATTTGACATGGCACCAAGGAGAAAGAGACATAAACTACATATGAGCCTAGAGACTAAATTCTGCCAGTAGCTGAGTACGTGCATTGAGCTTAATGACATTTGGGGCTGTTGATCATTTTGTAATACCAATTTTTAAGAAAGAGAACCAGTATGAAATCCTCTTACACCAATGTGTGTGGCAAAACATCCAGCAAGCTCAGTGAGTGCAAGCAGGGATGGTTGCTCAGTTTTCAAGCTCAGAACATGCATTGTGGTGGGGTCTGATAAAGATCTGTGCAAACCACCTCACCCCATCCCTGTGTATAGCTAAAACCAGCAAGCACACACAGAAAGGTGACATCACGGCTTTCTGAAGGGAGGCTGAAATTGCAACCATTTCCCTTCAGTTCCCTCCCTGGTGGCCTCAGCTGTTCTGGATGTCTTTCTGACTTCCAATGACTTTGTCAGCAAAACCTGTTTTCACATTGAGCTTCAAATCCCACTCAAGCTCCTCCTCTTCACGGGGGTAAGACACAAACACCAGCTTGTTTCTTTTCTAATCGAGAAACATGCAGTGCCAGAGGATGAAGGCTCTTTACTCTTGATTGAGGTTAATTAGTGTTTCCTCTAAGAAGACTAGAAAAGAAATCCACTGGGTAATTGAAACAGAAATTGCCTGGTCTCAGAACCAGAGCACTGTTGCCTGAAAGAACTGGACTGCCCGATACAACTCCAGAGGTTTCCAAATGCTTATTTGGACTTCTCATTCATGGGTGAGGAGGAAAGCCCACTGAAGCCAGCTTTTTCAGCTTGCTTTACAAGCATCAGAACTCTAAACTTTTAAAAAGTTACCAACAAAATCCTCACACTTGGAGAAAGTATGTTTCTGCCTTTTTGAGCCTGACCCCTGCCTGTGATACATTACCTATGGATGCTATGCTCTGGGGGTAATCAAAGCACCACTGCTGGCACCAAAACAAGAGATTCTACTTCTCCATCCAGTGAATCTTACCCACAAAACTGAGTTCTATCACAGCATTCCTCCTATGTTAGATACAGTGCTTTTTGGAGCAAGAAATTGTCACCTCTGACTTTTAGAAATAAGTGTTTTAGTGTTGGTACTATGAAATAGTGGAAAAGCAAGAAGAACAGCAAAGCATAGCAGACAAGAAAGAGGATAACTAGGAAGAGACTAAAAAGGAACCGAATATTAACACAGAAAAAGAGAAATAAAACCAGGAAGGACAGTGTAAGTCCCAGAGCTGGGCTGTAGAGTAGCACTCTTCCCCCACCTCTTAGAGACAAATTTGAGTTTGGGGCTGAGGCTCTAGTACCTTCTTAAGTTCTGAGATCTCCACAAGATCCGAGGTCTACATTTATGGCTAGTGGCTACTTTTGCAGTAGGTCAAAAAAAGCTACACATCTGAATGCAGCTTGACTGCAGAGAAAAGTGCCTGTGAGCCCAGACAGAAAGCCTGGGTACAATTCTTCTCATGTAGTCCCCCTCATGAGGGTTTTTTTTGGTGGCATGAAGCTAAATTCCTTGCTTAATGGTAAAGACCAAATGAATTTGTGCTGAACAGACGGGAGAGGTATTGCATAAGGACTTGTTCCTGTGTTCTTTGATTAGTCTGCCTATTAGCCTTTCTCTCAGACTCTTGGAAACACCAGCTTTCTATCAAAAGGAAATGTCAGTACTTTAACAAATATACTTTTTTATTTCCTTTGCAAGAAGCTCTAATTGACTTTTTTCCAGTTCAGTACAGCTTTAAAAAGAATATTTAATGTCAGGCATTAAAGTTTCCATATTGGCTTGCAAAGGAAATCTTGACTCACAGAGATGCTCAAGAGAATTAAAAGGCAGACTATGCCTCCCTTCCTTGCCATGCAGAAGAAGGGATTTGTCTTGGTGTAGCTCTGCTATGCAAGTAAATATGTGATTTTATGACTGAAAAGGGCTTTTGCCACCCAGTCCCTCCTCAAGGGCTCTGAGTGGTGGGAGAGCTGCCTCCAGCACCCGCAACCTGCAGCACCCTCAGGCTTCACCCAAAGAAACACTGAACCTGGCAGGCTTGGGGCTCACTCCTGTCCAGAAGTCAGAGAAAACTGCCAATTGCATGCAATCAATGTTTTGCATTTCCCCCCAGCTGAATATTTCCCCAGCTTTACGGATCAAGCAAGAAGCATTAAAATTGCTTTGCGATACTGAATGCCAGGCCTTCTGAAGCAAACAGAGGACTTAAAACTATAACAAGTCTGTTGAACACTTGTTTAATTTTGTGTCTCTGCTCAAACTCCTTGACTGCAGACTTAAAGTGAAAGCATATGCTTTGTGCAATAGCAATTCCAATATTTGCAGAATCAGGACCATCTGAGGCACTGTTCTTATTACATGACAGTCTATGTAATCTCTAGATCAGAGCCATCTCCTGCCATCCCATGGCAGCCTGATGGGGGATACTAGACCTTTTTAAAAACCTGGTGTTAATTTTAGTAAGTGCCAGGTATAATATGATGCATTGAGGGATACCCCTGTGTTGAGAAACTGCCTGCCAAGCCACCCTGGTCCTGCTCTCTGCCACCACACTCGCAACCACTCATGCTCTCCCAGACCTCAAAGCTCACACTAACCCATGGCACAGGCTATGGCAGCTCTACTGCTGCTTTTGCAGATGAACAGACATTCACACCTTCTAGAAAAACCAGTGAAATAATAGCCTGTTCTGGAAAATGCCAGATTGTTATCATCAGCCCCTTTCTGTCTTTTGCCAAGAGGAACAGGAGAAAACTTTAACTATGGCAAGTAGAAAACTGGCTCTGGCTGCCACTGCACCCTCAGTCAAAGTTCTAGAGCCACCATTGCAGCCCTGTACTTCCCTGGGAACTCCCCTCAAGCGTGTTTTTGTGAATCCTGGGAATATTAATTGGTTATTTTTAACAATACAATATAGTTTATAGGAAGGCACAGACTGCCACATGCCAGGAAGGTCAAATGGATTTTTATCGAGGACTACATTCAACAGTAAGAGTTTGCCAGATGGGAACAGATCACACTCACCTCCTGATTATCTTGTCCACCTCCACGTTATTGCAGGGAAAGCTCTGAGATTGAGAGCTGAAAGAAGCAATAGTAATGCAAAGCACTATCACGAACCAGGCAAGACAGAAGAATAGTCAAGTTTTTCTCACGATGGGGGCAAACAAATGCTACCAGGAAGCCTCAAGGTTATATCCCTTCCCAGCCCTGCCTCAGGGTCTGTTGGTACTGTGAAGTGTGAAGATTTCCATCTGGGTTAACATTCTTAACACAGTAAACACTGCTTTTATCTAGGGGAATATCTGATCCTTTCTGGTGATCTACTAAACCATTTACTGCCTGTGCAAATCGTGAAAGGAACGTTTGAATACAGCTAGTTGCTAAAAATAGCCCCATTTTCAGCAGCAGAGGAGCTGGCAGTCCCTTCAAATCATGTTAAAAATACTGCTTTAGTGTGACTTTAGCAGAGATGCTGCTGCCTGTGCGTGCTGCCAGAGTGAGTGGGACTGCCTTGCCCCTGGTCGGGATTTCCTCCAACATGTGACATGACTCGTGGATCCCACAGTTCAGAGTCAGGTAAAATACAGGCTCTAAAAACGTGACTGCAGTAGCAACTGCATGCCTGTTTCTTCTTTGCAGCTCTGCATAGTTCGAGTCCCATTTCAGGAATATCTCTGACTATTAGGCCACGATCCATAGGGCACTGAGCAACCTGGTGTACTGAAAGGTGTCCCTGCCCGTGGTAGAGGTATTGGAACTAGATGGTCTTTAAAGTCCTTTCCAACCCAAACTGTTCTATGAGTCTAATGTTAGGGTGAAGTGGACAAAATGTTACTTCTTGTTAGGTGGGAACCTTCTGGTTCCTTTAGTATACAAGCCTGGTGATCTGAACCCACAAAAGTGACAGGCTGGTGGCTTGTTGACATCTGCCAATGAAGAAGAGCAGCAAGTCACGTGTGCTGGAGAAGTCCAGCCAGCCAGAGATCTCTCTGGGCTGGGTATTCTCCACTGGTAAGGAAAAATGACTGACAAACCAAGTGTGTGATATTTTGGGACATTTCTGTTATAATAAAGTTTAATAAGTATGTGGAAGGTCTTTGGATTTTAGAGGGTAGACTGTTACAAGTGCAATTTTCTAAACAATACCCTCATTTCTTTATTACAATAAAAAATTACTGTGTTTTCAGGAAGAAATGTTTGAAGTGTTAGGAGAATGCAGCTTTCAATCAACATTAGCAGGAAGCCTTTGAAAAAACTGGTTTCTGTTACTCAGGATGATGGAATTTATGCCAAAAGTGCAAGTGCTGTGTTTTTAAATCTGAGCCCACTGTGTAGCTGTGTTTCAGTACTGAATCCTATTTCTGAAGTTACTCTTAAGTCAAACATTTCATGTTAGCCCAGGTGTACTCTGAATTTATGATTCTGGAAAGTGGAGGAAGCATAGCTCAAAGAGACAAATTAATCAAAATGTGCCAGGCCCAGAGGCTATCCTCTGTCCTGCTTATATGATCTAATTTTGTTTTGCTGCCTCTCAGAAGTACAGGATAGTAGGTAGTAAGGTGTAACCAACTTCTGAACTGTCTGTGTGAATCAAGGGCTGGGAGTTGTTTCCTCCAGCTTATGCTAGTTCCCAAAGGTACATGGAAAGTGCTTTGTGGGACCTAGCAAAGAGCAAAAGCCCCAGACAGACAATATGATTCAGTGGCCTAAAGGAACAGTGTGGCTTTCAAAATTGAACTATGTATTTTTTTTATCCTTTTTTTCCTTTTTTCTATTTTTTCCCATTCTACTTTTATCTCCCAAGCTGGTGTTTTCTTGTCTTCACTGTTTCTGCCAGGCATATCTGTAAATTTGGTATCACAGCAATCCAACATCTAACTAGAGAGTAGAGCTTTAGGGGAAAAGAAAGAAACTATTTACAAAACATCTATGCTACATTAACCAAGAAAGGAATTCATTGTTTTCTATCCAGTGCAAGTTCCAGCTGAGCACACACGTTTTATGTGACAAAAAAAAGCCATTTGAGGAGATACTGTCTTACAGATAAATATGAGCTCCAAGGTTCTGTAAGAGATGGAGGGAAAGGAAGAAAAGAGGCTGCTGTTGATGAATCTAAAGGCAGAAATAAACCAGACTCACTGAAGCTCATACTGGACGTGACGATGTGACACACTGCCACACAGCCACTCACTAAAATTGTGTGCTGGAAATTTTGGATAAAAGGATGTGCTCACAGTGCCATGACTGTGCCAATTGGCAGCTCCTGCTGCCCTCCCAAAGGCCCCACCACGAGGCCCATGAACAGTACATGCCTTGAGTGCAGGACTGGGAGGAGGAATGGCTCTGACGAAGCAGGGAGCCTTGCTGGAGAGGAGCGTCTGCTAAAAAGCTGGGTAAGGTTGCAGAGAAATTGTATTTCTAACAGTGATGGGCTAACCTTACTAGGGTAGACAAACAGCATGTACTTCAAAGTCAGAAACCCTAACAATTCAAGAAGGAACTCGGCAAGCTAAGAAGGGAGTGTGCTGAGCAGTAGCAGGAGGGGTTTGGGAGCCAAGGACCAAGTGCTTCCCTCTGATCCTGTGCAAAGGCTGAGCTCCAGTGTGGTAGGCACATCCCTCTTCTGCACCATGAAGATAAGCCTGGCCTAGCTGCAGCATCTGCTTATTTTAAGGATTCTTGAAATATTTCCATTCCTTGTGTTGTTCTCAGCAAATCCAATACCCTCTTACCTGGTAGATTTCTCACATTAGTTGAAATGACAGATTGAGCACCAGTTAAACCTAATGATACTTATGGCTACTTGCTGAATACAGCAGCTGCCCAACTGGGGCACTGCAGCAGCAGAAACAACCCCTGCCCCAAGGACTGCTTCTCCAGATTTAATATGCAGAAATACACAGAGCTAAATATTAAATATTAAAGCTCAGCAGATTAATTTAGTGGTGTTACACTGAAACTGGACAGCAGACAAAAATTAACTCTGCCTTCCCATTCCTGACTGGCTGCACAGAGACTGCACACACTTTCTCCCTCCCCTACTGCCCTTTGCAGGCTGCAGGAGGGTAGCAGCCTCTCCTTATCTGGTCATATCCCAGACTCTTGGCACTGGTGCCAGGAGTTTAACACTACCATTGCTGCTGCTGTGTAGATGCAAAACCTTTTATAAACATTTTTGAGCTGACCAGCTCCCTTAGCCCCCTTGAGCCAAGAGTACAGGCTTATCTATAGTGTTTGGGACTGAACAAAACTCTCCCTAATTCAATTCAGGGATGACAGAGCTCAAGAGCAGTGTCCCAGCACTGTCATGTGTTTTAGGGAACAGGCGGATCAGCTTTCTCCCAAAATAACACACATGCATCATGCACGGACACGTTAAGCATCACTTAGTGTTTCCCCTCAGCTGGGATGCATTTTGTCTGTATTGCCTAATTCCTCTTCCCTAAAAAGACCCATCCTTTACAAACCCATCCCACGTGCTGCAGGCTACTGAGCCCCAGCCCAGCCTGGCACTGTGCAGCACCAGGAGAGCTCTGGTTCTGACACCTTTTGAGACTCCAGCACTTTCTGTCTCTGCATGCTTAGGAGAGCTGCCTGAGGGTCAGTGGTTTGTTTTGCTTGCTGAACAACACACTATGCCTTCACAAGGGATTTTTGTTAACTGAAAGAAATGTGAAGATCAGAGAAGATTCCGTTAATAAATTAATACGTACCATCATTCCCAAAACATTTCTGTCAACATATACTTCATCTCACATCAGCTGAGTGGGCAAGGTAAAAATCAGTAGGATCTTCTTTGCAGAGAGGAAAACCAAAGCCAAGAGCCCACTGCATGCCAGTGGCAGAAGTCAGGACCCCCCAACCCTCTGCCCTTGCGCCAGCTTCTGGCTGAGCTTTCTTCTGGTGACAAATCAATTGCATATATGCTATAGGAGATGACAATGTTATATAAGTACGAAGTAGTAGGATTACGGGTGTGGGGGAGAAAGATCTCCTGGGGAGAGGGGACATTTTGCATCAATCACTCCCTCCCCCACAGCCACCCACCAACTGCAGGGATTTTTCAAAGCACTAAAGATGATACCGTTTGGTACATTTTAATCGGTTTCTTAGCCCATGGAATTATGGTAGAAACATTGCCTTAAAAAAGGTAGGTGCACAGCAATTAGGGGCTGTGTAACCTGCAAAGGAGCTACACATGTGACAGCATGTCCACTTCAGACACCACAGCTACTGTCTGATGCCTCATTTCACCCCACTGGATGATAACTGTGTCAAGTACTAGGACTGCAATTAAAAAGTGACAGTAATTTGAGTGCGCAGTAAAATCCTGGAAAAGGGCCGAACTGAGATGCACATTTTGCCAGGGGAAGTGAGGAAACCCAAATTATGTTCAAGAAGGAAGAAAATGTGCTAGAAGTAGACTAGGGGAATCATGCTCTGATCCTAATTTAACACTAGAAAAATCCTTGGTGCTAGAGGTGAGAGTTGTGAGCCATTATCTTTCTTGAAAGAAACAGTAAAGATCTCGGTCCCTGTTCTCATTTTCCTCTCAAAACTTCAAGTGCTTTTTTTCCTGTTCTGGGCCACAGACATGGAGAGAAGGGAAGGTGCTGAGGCAGCTCTCTGGGCCAGAAGGCAACAGCACCCGGGGACTACTCTTGTCACAGTGACTATGGCCAAGTCTGGCACAAATCGATAGCCTTTGGGCTACTGTTCTCTGTTTGTGTTAGAGTAGTGCCTGAAAGCCTCATCCCTAGAGGAGAGAATACCAATAAGCAGGAGAGGACCAACAAACACTGAAATTAGAGAGGAAAGTCTGGTCTGCTGCATACTGTAACAATCCCTTCTGGGCCATAAATCTATCATCTCTAATTTTAACAAACTGTCTGAATCTGACAGTCATGAAATACATTATCATCTAGGCTAGCTGTGGAACCAAAAAACCCCCTGTGTTTTATTTCTCTTGTTCACTGGACAACAACAAGAATTAAAGAAATCTAACAGGCATCCAGACCCTCCGTCCTGTCTCATATCACCTCAGCCTGGCCAATTTCTGCAGCCTGCTCTACTCCTTGCTTAGGATGCACAGCTGTTGTTTAGGGATGCTCTAGGCTGTAAATCTGCAGAAGCTCACTCCTCACTGTCTAGAGAAATACACATTATTTCTCTATGAAATGCATCCCCTACAAGTCTTGTGAGGTGCACCTTAGCTATAGTACTGTGAGATCTGATGCTCATTTCACCCCACCTCCATGCTGGCCCACCAGGAATGCCAATATGGTGCCCAGGGAGGGCTTGTGCAAACGGGAGGACACGCTCCTTAAACACTAGGGGGCCAGATAAATGTTGTGAACAGGGATGCTGTGGGCAGGGCAAATGAAGCACTTGAAGGGTGGTGGAGGACCCACCATGGAAAAGACTGCTGGGGAAAGATGCTTTGAAGAACACATGGTTGGTGTAAGGTTCTCCATGTGGGTTCATCCTATCCAAGACACTCAACTGAAGTATTTATAGTAAAGGCTAATATCACTGAGCTTCTCATCTTGTCAGTTGAAAGGCTCAGCTTACCTTTGAGAGCAATTTCATCAAAGTGGAACCACCTCAGGGTGCCTCTCACCTCACCTGCTTGCTCACTTGAGCTGCTGTAGCACGGCTGCTTTATGCCTCTGTCCTCTGTGGGTGAGAAAGAAGAAGTTTCCCCCTAACAAACATGTCCCCAGGAGCCAGAACCCAATTTGTGTAACTCTGCTTGCTCTCATGATGCTCCTCAGAGTGAGCCATGGGGCTGAGCCGACCCTGCAAACTCAGCTGCAGAACTGCAGCAAGCACCAACCTTATGCCAGGTGCTGGCCCCAATGTAAGTCAATCAAGAGATCAAGCTTCCAGTGCCCCATCCCCTGCACCAAGTATGTTGTGAGGAGAGGAAGCAGACTCAGGAACAGGCTTAGCCCATCTGCTCCTAGAGCTTTGATGCTGCAAAACTAGGAAAACATCCTCCCAGCCCCTGCCAACAGCACATAGCAAACTGGAGGTAGCAAGGGATTGAACACAGGAATATAGGTGCCAGCGCTGCTACACAGAGGGGAGGCTTCCTGAGCCACTGGAAGACAACAGGAGTCGGCTAAGGAGGGTCTGGAGTGGCATCCAGAGTTGCATGCATGCACTTTGACATCAAAAAGTCTTCCCAGATTTCTCTGACAACACAAGCAGCAGTGCAAGAGCAAAGCACAAAATTCAGGACTCTGTGTGACAGGGCTCCTGGAACGAGAGCAGCTGGTGAGCCAGAGGAGCCAACTGAAGGGAGTGGGTGCTGCAAGCCACTGGGCTGAGCCCAGCACATGCCTGTTGTGCCAGGACACAGGGATGCAGAGGAGCTTCTCTCCATGCCATCCCAGACATATCTGTGTTGTTAATGGGTCAGGAAACCTCTCCCAGGGACCACTCAGCATCTCTCTCCAGCAACAACACACTGCTGGCTCCTGGCACAGGTACCTATTGACCTTCCCAATAGGTGAACTAAAATAGGTGAATTTTAGTGAACATAGAAGCAATGCAAACAAACCTCACAGCCCATGCCAAGATAGAGTGAGAAGCCAGAGCGACAAGGAGACAGCAATCCTGAACAAAAGAGTGGCACCTGGGGCATCTATCTGCTGTCATCCGTGGGGCTGGACACATCTCAGGCCCTGATCCCATGGTGAGGCACCCACAGACAGCCACTGACACAGGAACATACATGACAAAACACTCTCTCTCTGCAATGGCTGATCAGTGGTTTGTGCCACGTATTGATGGTCCTGGCAGTCTGGAAACTGGACTCCTCTCCCCTCTCAGCTATCACAGTGCAGCAAAGCTCAGCAGTCCTTCTAGCAGCTCAGCACTTCTGGTTTTACCCCCCACATCTCGTCTGCTCTCCCACCCTGCGAGTGATTGAGCTGTTATTAATGGACTTCGAAAATCTGCCAAGAAAATCTCCTGGCCCATATTTTGCCTGCCCTTTTGCTGATTAACTCTGAAAAGCCTTCTGAGAAACCTGCAGCTGTTGAAATGCACATTTTGCACAGCAAGAAATTTGGCTCCTTTTTTTAATTAGCAATTACTTGCTTTTAGTTAGAGTAATCTAGAAAATGCTTAACTCTTAGGCACACTCTTCCTTAGCATATTGGTTTACACTGCACAGAAAGCTGGTTTGATAGTTCAGTTAACATCAAGAGCTTGAGACCTTGCAGTACAGTTCCCAGCAAATGGGCAAAAGCAAGTCTAATTTATCCATCTGTTGTACAGAGCAGGAAGGGGAAAGTTAACCTTTACTATAAAATAGAGGAGGCTGCAAGTCATACACGTAGAAAATATCCCGACACTTCTCTCCATCTTGTGAAAGCTTATGTGTTTGGGCTGGTAGAAAAATGTCCAGAGGAACATGTAACTTGGAAAGGGACACTTAAAGGTCCAATAAAACTTGAGAGATACTAGGAATAGCCTAAAAAAATCTTGTACCCTAAATCAGATTAGAACTGGCTAAAAGCTGACATGAAGCCTGACACGGGGACTCTCAGATGCTCATGGCTCACCACCACTCCTACAGTAATCAATCTCTCCTTGATAAGAAGCCAAGGTTAGGCCATGGGGCATTACATGTTCCGTTCCAAACTATCCACTGGATCAGAAGTAAGCCCTGGAGTACTTTCAATTGCATTGCTGGCACTCTGTGCACAGTTCTGTCAGCAGGCCGTGCTTCCCTGCCCTGCCTTGCCTGCACTTGTCTTTTCTTTTCCCTCCCTGGTTAGTGGGGCCACAGAGTTTGTAGTACTAGTCTGTTCTGCTCCTGGCCAAAGCCAGCAGCACAAAAAGCAGCTGTAGGCTGATCAGTGTTTAGGCTATATTGATTAAGCTACAATCTCTGCAGGAAGGAGAAGTTTGTTCTGTGTATACACCTGAACTTGCACCTGAAGCCCTCCTGGAAGACTCTGATGGGATCAGAGTTCAAGAACTGCAGAGGAAAATC
Source organism: Dendrocincla tyrannina (assembly GCA_035047865.1). NCBI lineage: Eukaryota > Metazoa > Chordata > Aves > Passeriformes > Dendrocolaptidae > Dendrocincla > Dendrocincla tyrannina. The sequence continues at coordinate 8,075,773 of JAWWMP010000116.1, forward strand.
TGAACAGTGTTACCCTTCAGTCTCTACAGGAGAGCAGTGTCATTTCAGCTTGCTGTCCAGATAATGAGTCCCCTCAGATCAGGAACTTGAGACCAAGGGTCTAAAGCAGATGGCTGTACTGGGTGAGGCAGTGGGAAAGAAAACGAGAGACAGCCCTCTTAATCCTAGTCCTCCTGCTGTGAAGTGCTCTTGCTAGAGGAGTTTTTGCATTAACTGCCTCTCTATGCCTCTCTTGCCTTTTTCTCCGGTTCCCACCAGTCCTGACTGTTGTTTTATGCCAGGACACCTCCTTTTACCCCTACCAGAGAAGCAATTGAGTGAATATTTCTTAAAACAGGACACCTCCACTGAGGATTATCTGTCAGCCCCAGCTGTCCTAGCCCCTGCCCCATCCCTCAGGCACCTCCAGTGCAGCTGTGGTACCCCTCAAAGCCACCACAGTCACTTGCTGTGGTTCAGATGCCTGTCCACTGCCTCAAATCCACCCAGTTATCCATCTGAATCCTAGAAGGAGGAGTCCATGCGACTTTTATCGGAGAGTTTGAAATTAAAATAGGCCATTAAAAAATAAACAACAAAGAAACCCAACCCAAACAACAAAATCATCTATCTCCTTTCCTTTCTCCTTTTTTTTCTTTTTTTTTTTTTTTTAGGGTCCTTTACAGTTCAGTTTCAGGCTGAAGCTTTGTCAACATGGCTATTTCCCTTCACTAGCTGACAGAACGCTGCAAACTTCCCTGTACCTGAAAAGACCTGCTCTAGTAAGCTATTTTCCATCACTTGTCAGCAGCTAGTGATAAATCTTCCTTCCCCACAGGGCTCCCCTCAACCCCTCACAGGCGCTGGCTGCTCTTTTTCCTGGGTGGACACCAAACTTACCCACTTGGGCATTGTTGCTCACAGGTAGGAAGGGGGTTTTTGCTGAGTCCCATCAGGGCTGAAGCAACCTCAGGGAATTCAGCTTCTGCTCTCAGCTTTTCTCTCTCTTTCACTCCTATTGAGACCAGCTCTCTTTGGCAGTGTCAGGAAGAGCATAACATTTAACCCAAGCCCAAGGGGATGAGGTGAGCAAGAGGAAAAAGGGGGTAAAAGAGGAAAAAAAGGGTAAAAGAGGAAAAAAAGGGTAAAAGAGGAAAAAGCCTTTGCTGGGGCTTGAGGCTCAAAGGCGGCATCACTGAAAAAGCTGGAGAACTCCTAATTGAAGGATTTCTGGATACAGGGATTTTACACTAATGCTGTAATCAAGGTTAGCATACCCTAATCTGTCAGCAGGGAAAGGAAAAGCCCTTTGAGGCTCAATTTCTCTCCCATTCACCCTTGCAGTTCCAGGAGAATCAGTATTTGTGGTTTGTTGTAGCTCCTCACACTGGCCCTGGCTTCTTTTGCAGTGAGCTGGGAAGGTTTTCCTGGCTTGGTGCATGTGGGGATGTAATTTGCGCTGGGTGAAAAGATGTTTACTGTCTCTGATGGATTACTCCCCCAAAGACAGCAGTAATAGCACTCTTTCCTAATCATTAAAGCAGCCACCGCAACACCAGCTGGCTTTCCCAGGCACAAATCAGCCAGGCAGCTCTGCTCCCCACACCCTCTGCAAATGACTGAGCAAAGAAAACTGTTTCATATGGTTGGTCCCCAGAGACTGACAAATCTGCCCCTTTGTGCCATCACACAGCAGGAGTGAGCTGGAAGTTACAAACATGTGGGTGGTTTCTACACTGCCAAGAGAAAATGCGAAATGCCAGTCTGCCCCTGGAGTGATTAATCCTGCATTTAACCAGCATTTGCTTCATCCTAAACAGGAATGAGTTTTTGTTAATTAACATTGATTTCCATTAAAGCTTGTGGCCCAGATTAAACCTGAGAGCTCATTCACCAACTCCCTTGTCTCTGTGGAAGGGACCAGGTGGAACATTTGTGCTGTTCTGAGGGACTGAAGAGGTCTCAAAGCTCTGGAAGGGGCTGCCACGTCCCTCCTTGAAGAGGCTGGTGCATGACTAAGGGCTGCACAAATAGTTTCTGGGCTGAATTTTAGGTGCTCAGCTGACTCAAATCTTTTTACAAACTTGACAGCAACTACTAAAGTCTCCCCAGTCAGCTGACCTTTGAGCAGCACAAAACTGTCAGGTCTTTCAGTCTGGATCCAGTTTAGTGTTTCTGGAGTGCCCTCTCACATCACTGATGCAGGTGCAACAAAATACAGCTGTGTTGGGTGAAGTGCTTTCATCCAGTCTGCTTTGGTCCCAAATCCTGTAACTGCTATTGAGTCCCAGGGCCTACACCAGGAGTAGCCATAAAACAGAGAAATTAATCCAAAGTGAATAGAGATGCAGAGAAATTGAGAGGATGGAAGGGGCATGTGTGTGTGGGGCGGGGAGAAACCAGAATGAAATGCAATAGGCAAAGAAAGACCCACACTTAGCAGGCACACTCCCAGTGAAATGACTGGGAATGAATCTGGGCCACTGCATATCTTCATCTGTGATCTTGCAAAAGAGAAGGAGAATGAAGTTTGAATTGAAAAAAAAAATTAAACAATCCAAACAATAAAAAAAATGCTAAAACCAGCCTTTGGTCACACTTTAGATATTTGATGAAAATACTTCCTTTTGAATTATCAAATTATCAAAACGAGATACAGAGCACAGAGCAGCAAGAAATAATCACAAAATGAAACGAGACAGGAGCTAAACCAGTGTAATTGAAAAGCAACACTAACAGCTGGCCAGCTCACAGTAACAGTGCTTAGCCCAATGCTGCAAGTGAAAGATTTGTCAGGGCAGAACATCCTGTTTTATTAGACACAGGGTCTTTACAAAGTATGAGGAAAGGAAAGCACAAGCTTTGCTTCTAACTTCTTTTTTTTTCTTTTCTAACTGTAAGAGAAGAGTTGTTTCATTTCTACATGCATTGCCAGAGATGATCAGTAACACATGCAGGAGAAAAGTCACAAAAAAAGACCACAAGGCACACAGTGCACACAGTGTCTTATTGCTGAGGAAACGAGCACTGCTTATAATGATGTTTCCCAACTTTTTTTTCTTTGTAAAGCCGTATGTTCTGTGGCCTCCAACTTGGAAAAATTTCCCATGGATCATATTTAAGATTTCCATGTCAAATGCCTACCTGTGGGTCTACTTATGGTTCGGACAGTGAAGTAAGAAGCTATCTGAATAAACTGGTTGGATTATGGTGTGGGCATGAACTCTCCTAAATGAGCTGCACAGAAAATAACTGAGCACAGAAAGAAGAGCCTGAGGAAGAAGAAGCCAGCCTCCTGAGACTTCCCTTGGCTCCAGGATGTTTTATGTGCTTGAAGAGCAGAGAGCATCACTTTGAATAGAGCCACAACATTAATCGTTGCTCCTGTTACATTACTGTGTCACTCTGACCCGCCTCTGTCTCAGCCGCCTTAAAAGTCTCACCTCTCAGACTGTCAGCTCTCTGGTGAGTGTTTGAGCAATGCCTCAGACGATGGGGCTTGACCTGCTTGACTTCAGAGCGCTATCACAAATAAATGTGTCAAAACAATGTTAGCTATTATGCTGAAGGCTTTTTTCAGCAAACCCCCAAGCAGACACAGACTTAGTTATGGCCCTACAGTTGAACTGTGCAAGTGTGAAGCAGCTGATTGCACATCTTTATTTACTGGGTTTGTAGTTCATCTTTTTGTTAGGAGGTAATTATTCACTTCCTGATTTTCTCAACATTTGATGTGGCTTTAGATGCTTCATCTTTCAAAAGGCTGGGCAGGCAGAATTCCCTGCTGCACAGTGACAGACTCCATCTTTGCTTTAGCATGTGTATCAGCATCATGATTCATGAGGATGAACATCTTCAGGACAGTAAATTAATTAACCTAATATCTTTGTGGACGCCTGTTTAGCTGAAGCATGTCTAGCAAAATAATATCTTAGTGAAAAAGCACTGGATTCAACGTTGAAGGAAACCAGCAGGAATAAATGTGAGAAAGGCTTTGTATTTCTTCCAAAATAATGGAAACATTAACACACAAAAAATCAATCAATCTTTCTTTCAACAGGCTGTTACTGTGGTGGATTTTCTGTCACTTTCTACTGATAAACATAGAGTATGTTCCAGTGTAACACAAAGAAAAATAAAGTTCTTTAAAATGCCTCATGTAATTAGGAGAGATTAGTGAAAAGGAAGCTGCATTTTCATATCTGTTTCAGGCAATTATCAGTCACCAATTAACTTAGCCTCTTCACTCTTGTGACTTTTAATTCCCTTAGCCTCACAACTTCTCTGTGGGGGCAGACAGCGTTGCTATCCCCATTCGAAGGGCTCCCAAGGAACCACGGTGCAGAGAGACAAGGGACACTGCACTGCAGCAGCCGAGCTGGGTGCCCTTCCCTCTGCAGGGAGATCCTGCCCCTCTGACAGGTCAGTGCCAGTGGCTGTGTTTGGCCTCGCAGCCTTAGCACACCCTGACAGCTCTGCTGCCCTGCAGCGTGGGGCCAAAAGCTGCAGAGGGAGATAATCTGTGGTCCCTCCTGCCAACCGTGCCATCGAGCCTGGCATTTGCAGGAGTGGCGCTGGAGAGGACTGCCTTAAGAAGCTCCAGTTGCCACGGCCAGAGCCAGCCTCTCCCACCCCAACCCCATCAGAAGCATCAGGAGACAACAGCCTAAGTACTTCTGTGGCTATGGGTCTAAGCAGCACGGCTCAGGGTGACACACTAATCTCCCGAAGGCCAGGCAAGCACTCACGTGAATTTCTGCATTTTGCATTTTGCTTTCTGATCCCCACCAGCTTAAAGTCATGGCAAAGTACTACTCTGAATTGCAGAAAAAAAATTTCTGCTCATCACTGCAAAGAAAGAAAACAGCCAGATCCACTTTGCATGCTATTATAATAGCTCAGTGTTCAACTCTGCTCCTCTTCAAGTGAGGGTAAGTCAATGACTTTACATTGGCTTGCTTATTCAAGACAGGTCCAGGTCAGGATCAGACATGCATCCAAATACAGAATTTCAGGCCTGCTTCATTGTATTTGAACTGTCTGATCTATTTCAATGTTTTAGAAAGAGTTGGTCCTCTCAGTTCCAGCAGGAAAGGAAATAGCTTCAAAACATTTCCTCTCTTTATGTAAATAAGCTGCAGCTGCCCAGCTGATGGGAGCAGCATGATTACAACTCTATTTTATTTCACTACATGTCATACATGTCTCTGCTGGTTATTCAGTACATAGTGCTATATGCACCTGGCAAACTCAGAGGAGAATCTGTGATTATTAGTCCACAGATATATTGTTAGTTAGTCATTTGCTCAATTATATTACCTGGGTGTTTGCTTGAATGAAGATGTGAATTAGTTTGCCTTCATTCATTCATTCTTCATTCACTTCTGGGTGTTCAAGAAAATGAAATTCTCGGTATATGCTTGCACAGACACAATACATTTTAAATTAACTCATACAAGTGAATCCAGACCCAGGACAAATACTTGAATTCTGTGATCAAGAAAAAGGGACCAGAATTACAGCTGTACTCAGCACTGGTGAGGCTACACCTACAATAGTGTGTTCAGTTTTGGATCCCCAGTACAACAAAGGCATTGAGGTGCTGGAGCATGGCTAGAGAAAGGCAACAAGGCTGGTGAAGGGTCTGGAGCACAAGTCTTAAGAGGAGTGTCTGGAGAAGTTAGGGGTGTTTAAGCCTGGAGAAAAGGAGGTTCAAGGGAGACATTATTGCTCTCTACAACTACCTGAAAGGAGGTTGTAGCCAGATGGGGGTCGGCCTCTTGTCCCAGAGTAACAAGTGACAGGATGAAAGGGAATGGCCTCAAACTGTGCCAGGGAAGGTTTAGATTGAATATTAAGAAAAATTTCTTCACAGAAAGCGTTTCAAGCATTGCAACAGGCTACCCAGGGAAGGGGTAGTGTCGCCATCCTTGGAAGCATTCAAAAAACATGTGGATATGGTGTTAGAGGAAATGATTTAGTGGTGAACATGTTGGTGGTGCTAGGCTAACTGTTGGACTTGATCTTAGAGGTCTTTTCCATCCTTTACAGTTCAATCATCCTACCCTTGGACCACCATGTCCTATCAACTCTGACCTCTCTGAGATTCAGAGAGCTGACAAACCACCTGGAGATCCAGAATCCTACTAGGAGAATATTCACACACACATACAAAACTAATGAATAAAAAAATCAAAGACAAGAAGAAAATTGTAGGATTATGTTGAAGGTGAGATTTGCTATAATAAGAAACTATGTAACTACACCAAACTGCATAATGAAATCTTTTCTGATTTGTAGAGCTTTCACCTACACTTCCCAGAAGTTAATAACTCTTTACAGAAATATGTTACCACTGCATTCAAGTGCAGTTTGTATTTTTTATTTTACTTATACATCCAATTCAAAAAGTAAATGAATGCCTTATTCACTTGCCCACAGGAGCACCTATGAGGAGGGTATTTCCATACTGTAAGGTCTCCATTTTTTTTCCTAGCTTGTCATTATGATAATTCAAGAGGCCCAGACCCACTTTGCCAAAGCCATGCCTTAGGTCTCAGAAGATAAAGGGTTGTGGTGACTGCTGCTTCAACTTGGCAGCCTGTCAGCAAGATAATGCAAGTCCCATTCCCAGTCACACATTAGCAGTTATTTAATTAGGTTTTCCCCTTTCCCCAAGAATTATCCAGCTCATCCAGAAAAGGCCATTTTGCTTTTGATAGACACGTACACATAATCTCAGCTTCCATAGCATCATTTCTCCCTCACTCCTAGGAAAAGGTCAGGGTAGGAAATATAACAAGAAAAGTATGCCCAACATGTTCCCCCTGCTGTGTCACCGAGCTCCACAGTCCACAGGAACTGACTTCTCCTGTGATGAGTAATTGTTTGGAGATGTCACTGCAACAATCATCTGTACATAAGGCATAGCTTGTGCAGAGATAATTTATTCTTTTAGAATCACCTTGTTACTATTGCAGTTGAATTGTCCCTACCCTACAAACACAATGGTAGTTGAAGCTTTTCTGCTAGCATTTGTGTAGGCAACCTCAACATAACAAAGGGACGTTCATTTAAGAGCTGCATGTTTCCATCAAAGACTTTATCTCCTGAAAATTAATTTTCAAAGCATATTTCCCTCACAGCTCTCTTTAACCACAGAGTTGCTAGGGGAAGTAAAAGGCCTCTGCAGGTAAGTCAGTAACATTCACTTCTGTTAAAGCAAACTGTTTGGCAATTTGAGTCACATAAAGAACTTTTGATTAGAGAAAAAAATAAACAAAACAACCTCCAAATGCAAAATGAAAATCCATAAAGAATCCCAAGGGGACCTGAAATAACAGCTTATCTCACAACTGGTCTGAACTCAGAGCTGGCCTTGTTCCATTCCTTTTCCCAGCCTGTTGCCACTGTGAACCAGATCCCAAAGCTGAGCCAGTGAACTTGTGCTCTTCTGTGGAGTTGGAGTCTCTGACAGCTTTTTGACCTGAATTTAATTTTTCTATGGCCAAATATATGCCAGAGCTGGTATAAGGAAAGCCACAGGACCACGTAGGGGTTGAGGAAAGAACACTCCCTTTCTTAGCTGGCACCTGTTAGATCAATGTCTGAGGGGAAACTACATCCTGAAGTGCTATCCACATATTCCTCCTCCTCTTTGTGACCCTACTCAAATACCTTAGGAATTGGGCTCAGCTGACTCCAAGCACCTTCCCAGCTGAAAAAGCCAGTTACTTGTACAGTTCTTTAATGATGCTCTTTTAAGTCCATCTCCTTAACTGCCTTCTAGTTCATGGACATTCCCTAACATGATGATGGCCATTTTCTAGTGTCTGAGAAAAATAATGCAGAGGCTCCACAGCAAGTTCTTCAGTAGGAGCAGTCAATCTGCCCCAGCCACCTGCCAGACTTCTCATTCAGACATCAGAGACACGTCACTTATTTCAGGGAAATGGTCAGAGGCAGGGAACAACCACATCTGCCAGGGTGTTGCACTGCACATTAACACTGTAATGGGCATGAAGTTGGAGGCTGCAGCAACATCCCAACAAGAGCACAGAATGGCCTGGCTCCTTCTTTTTGTGGGAAAGGGGGATTTCCCAGCGATGTCTGTTCTCGCACAGACTCTGGTGGTTCTGAGAGACAGCTGGGGTAAGAATCAGCTGTTTGAGTGCAGCCCACCTTGCTGCAGAGCTGCTCTGATAGGGAATTTTCTATCTGGTTTCGCTACTTGAGGAAATAAGAGTAACAAAGAAGTCCTGACCTTTTCCAGGTGCACAAAGGCCACCAAAGGCCACTGTCACAGCTTGTTCGCTGCTGCTTTTTAAATGTGTGGTCTCTTCTTTGGAAGGCTGACATAGCTCTGCAAAACAAATGAATAGATACTATGCTTCTGGATCACAGGAATGCTGGCTATTGAGGTTAACTCATGCCTGAGGTGCTTTGAGACTACATATCTCATACATGTGTAAGTCTGATTTTTAATACTTTCACATAGTACTAACATTGCTGTTTACTAACATTATTTTTCCTAGGCTGTTTTCAGCAGACTTTTCAATATGTAACTTGGATTTATTCTCCCTTTGCCGACTTAAATTGTACCCACTGAAAAGTCTGAGGGCTCAATTAGAAATTTCGATGTTACCAGTGTATTTTATCTGAGGTGGCAGATTTGACACCTCTGAGTTAGTGCAATGCCTTGTATTACAGTCTACTAGCGAGGGCTGTGATCTTGTCAGATCTCATAAACTAAACAAGATTGATCCTTGGATGGAAACCTTAGAAGAACACCCACATGCTATGTGAAGTAATATTTCACCTTCTGAATCACTGCTCCTGCCCCTGAGTCATTTCTATAACTGGAGTTCATCTAGGTGTTTGGGGTTCTTTGCTGAAAGCTATTATGGTTACTACGATCCAAAATACGTTCAGAGGGAGCCCTTACCATCTGTGGCCATTAAAGAGCTCAGAATTATTACCCACAAAGAGCAAAACTATGTGTATAGGTATTTTGCACAGGTAGCAGGCTGTACTTTATCTTAGGAAATCCTGCCAGCAGTTTCATTTGGATTCAGTATTTTTGTCTGCTTGCAACAATGAAACTGCCACAGGTTTTATTTCTCCCTGGCACTTGTGAATAATAGAGAGAAGCAAACGTTAACCATCCAGCAGTCTCCTGGAGGTTCTAGAGGATGTGGAAGGGAGCTGCAGGTGTTTGATATACCTCTGAATCTGGCCCCAAAGGATTGTGAATTTTGGACACAGCTGAGCGTTATATAACACTTCGAGCTCCTTCTCCTCCTCAGAGACCAATTGAGATCAGGAGAATGTGCCTTCAGAAATACATCCTTGCTTATCTACACGGGTGCTGATGCATGCAGTGCTTGGGCACTCTGCACATGCCCCTGGCATTCCCTGGGTTTGAAGACCTGGTGCATTCCAAGAGTGGGCTGAATCCTTGGGCCCCCTGCTCATATCACAGAGGTGTGCTTGAGCTGCCAAATTACAACATGTGCAATTTCACGTCTGGATCTCTAAACCCCCTACACAACACCCATTTGTACCTGGAATCTGGATTTTAGAATAATCTTTATTTTTGCACATTATTAGTTTAAATAGTCCTAGTTGCCTTTCTTGCTTTGGAAAGATTAATGCATAATTTGGCCACAAATGTTACCTGTTATTGCTTTAGAAAGACAAATGGTAGCCTTCTCTAAATGTGTCTATAAGCCCTAAGAGACAAGTTCTCCCCAGTCCATGCAATGCTTTGATGAGAAGAATTACATTTTCCTGTACAGAGCCATTTATAATTTATTTTTAATTTGTATGTGTAGTACAGTTTTGTCTGGGGAGGCTGCTGCTGCAGCCCATGTAGTTTAATATTTCAGGAAGATTAGGATAAAAAATGGTTTGCAGAAACCCTATGACAGCGTCATTACTTTGGTCTCTTTCTAACCATGAAAGTTAACTCAGGCTTCTTCCTTCCCTCCATGGATACAATGGCTTTTTTTGTTTTATGTTTGTTTCTGATTCTATCGGAGATCTTCCCTTAATGACTTGCTACTTCCCTCAGTGACGATCACTTGACCTATTTCAGGTGTGAGAGTGTATCAGTATAGATGTTAGATACTGGTGATCAAAACCACTCTTAGAAGAGTGACTGCTTATTTACCATATTTTCCCTGAAGAGCCTCAAAGTGTTACCAGTGAAAAGCCCGAGAAAGCTGTGTTTTCAGAAACTTGTGAGACTGAGAAAACATAATTGTTTCATTATATAAGAATGGTTTGTTGCGACTTCTGTTGCCTTGCTGTCTAACAGAGACACTGCTTGTGGTTTTAGCATCTCAGCTCAGCACTGGCACTATAAATTGTTCACCAAGATTTTTTATATACTTTACTACTCATCTGACTTGAATGGTATCATCAGATGAATACTTGATATCACACTAAAGCAGCTGAAAAAGTTACCCAGCCTGAACCAGAGATCCCCATTGCACTGCAACCAACACAGTAATCACCTGCAGGCACATGCCAACTCTCTTCCAGCATGACATAAAATGAGTACAGGTAGGTCACTTTCAGCTGGTCACTGAAAAAATCAGGAGCATATGACGAAAAGTTATTGCTGGAAGAAGCTGGGAGCAGGGACAGTAACTTTCTATCTACCTGATCCCACTCAAATGGTGCCCCTTTCAGCAAAACGGGGCCTTGGGACTGGCACAAAGGAAGTCAGGATTGTTTAGGTGCAGCTCACAGGTTTATGGCAAAATTAGGTCCATACTAATTGAAACTTTTTCAGACAAAGAATTCTTACTAGCCTCTATCCTGTCTATGTACTTAGTGCGAGGCACTCATATCTTAGTAGTTCCCTAGAAATTAATAGAATAATAACAATGTTTTGACTTCTAAAGATCTGTTGGTCCCAAGCTGAGAAAAAGAAATTGCCAGCTCACATCTCTCCATGAGTCTGGGATGCGAAACAGCAAGGATGACGGCTCACCATCTGTTCAGCGATTGATATGAAAAGGTTGGAGGATCTCAGTCCAGTTCTTCGCAGATGTCTCTCGACACCATCCGTACCCATCGAGGGTGTACTCACTCGTGTGCACTCAGCTGTGGGGAGAAGGCAAGATTCAACTCCAGGACTGCCTACGCGTTGCTTTTGCATGTGTACATTTAGGTCCCTCCTTGGAGGGGCAAATTCATTTTCAAACTGCCTGTATCCCCATGTCCTGCTGACACGATGAAGAGCATTACAGTAATTTGGATCAAACACGAACCAAACAGCAGATTTTTCTAGGGCCCCCACTGATATGTATTACACCCCTGTAATTGTGCCCATGACAAGTTCTAACAGGGTAAGCTCTGTAATGAATTACTCCCATTCTAGCAACCTATTAACACCAGAGATGAGAATTTTCCTCCTGGATGAATTCTCTCACTTCAGTTACGTGTTCCTTTGTTCTGTCTGTGAGCAGTATCAGCTTTTCAAACTTTTCAGTGTCACTTTAGAAAGTCAAACAACATTGCACCTACAAATGTTAGATCACACAGGGGTCTGCATTCAGAGCTTCACCAATCTGATGCAAATTGGTTTTAAGTCACCTCAGTGTTTCTATGGAAATAGCAAAAAAAGGGTGTTAATTTTAAACTACACAGCAGGATGTGCCTTCCAGATGAGTTACTTTGTATTTGATTGGGCTTCTGCTTGTCTCACCTACACGGTTTTCAGGGCCTCCAGTCTTGCTGAGTGTGGTGTCCTGGATCAAGCTGGCTCAGACCTTCAGCAGAGTCCTTACTCTATCCAAAACTTTGCAGGGAGGTCTGCTCATAAACACAAAGATACTTTTCCCTAAGGAACTAATTTCACAGGTGGATGAGATTCCCAACTTCAGTCTTCCAGCCTTGAGGAGATCAGGCTTGTGCAAAGATCGCTGGGGAACCCACTCCTGTTCCGGCTGGAAATACTGTGAGGGCTGCTGGCTTTATCCTCCCTGACCTGGAGGTGTGTGCAGCAGAGAAATGGTTCATCTTTGCCTGATGAGAAAACAAATAACAGAGGAGAGACAAGGGATGGTGAGGGAAGCATAGGAAGAAACTGGCAATGAGTCCTGTTTCTGAAGAGAGGCAGCTCATGTATGACCAGGAAGTTGTAAGACATGGAAAGGGACAAGATGGAGAACGGATGGGAACCAGTGCTGTGGCTGGGCAGCCCAAATGAGTTCCCTCCTTTGAGCACTCCATGGGCATCACTAACAACAGGCACATCTCAGGATCCACAAAGCCACCCCATACCAAATACCCTTTCCTTTCCCTCAGATACAAAATAAGATTCTTTTAAGTCTTAGAAAATGCACTGAGACAATAAGAGTGGAAGTTCAATAGCCACTGGCAACTCAAAGCTCGAGACAGATCCTGAAGAATCACTATTGATTTTCCCTGTTCTCATATTCACCCCCAGACATAATTTCTTGGCTACTATCCAGGGACAGGATGCTGAGCCAGATGGACCTTTACTCTGAGCAAGTGTGTGGCCTTTCTGATGTTCCTGTGCAAAGTATGACAAACTGGCAGTTACAAAAAAGCAGTAAAATTTTTAATTTACTGCTGACAAAAACATCAGTTTAATATCCATTATCTCCATCCTTAAAAGTCCTGATACATAGTTCTGGTTTTGTAATGAAAACAATACTCAATAAAAGCACCATTACTCAGAAGCATGCTATTTACTAGCTCCTTGCTCAACTACTGCTTCTAAATTTTCTAATTTTCTTCTGGTTTTTCAGATTAAAATCACAAGAAAAGTTAAAGTGATATTGCAGTAAGAAGTCACTAGTAGAGCAATTCCTGCCAACCTTTGTGAAACGTTTGGAGAACAGTCTGGTAGGCTGCTTTCCTTGGATTGTGCAGGCTTATTGGGAACACAGATAGCTTGTCATCCTCTGAGAACTCCATGAGGGCATCAAGCCACCAAGAAACATGTTTGCCACTGTGGCTGCACACAGTACTTAAGAGGGAAGTAGCCTCACTAGCTGCTGTCTAATCTGTCAGCCACTGTTCCTTTAATAAATGTGATCTTTGCAACGCAATTCTCACAAGACTTCCAGCGGGCTCACCACTTCTTTACTTTTAGGATAATGCCTATCCTAAAGCATTGCACAGTATTGCTGTAATCAATGAAACAGATGTCCAGAGTGACACCAGCTTCACCTGCCTGCTTTCAGGTTTAATTCATTAATACTCCTAGAGCACATTTTAATCTTTGGGTGAAAAGCACCCAAAGAGAAATGTGTTTACTATTTTAACCTGTCTAACAGTGGTGTGAAATGAGAATACTGATTTGAAGGGACAAGTAAGAGCAAATTGTATCAAAGGACGTGCCAAGCAGAGATACGGTGTGACAGGACACAAAAAACCAATACTGCAGCTTCAAGTGAGCAATGAATTTGGCCTACTCATTGATATCACCAGATTTATTGAAATTAGTAAGGAAACAAAGGTTGATTTTCAGAGTCTAGGATTGTTGAAGCCCTCAGTAGGCAGTCTGCTGAATATTATTGGTAGACTTCTTTTTCTAGAACAGTCCTGTATAATTAAAAGCTACCAGTTGAAGGCTAGTAGTTTTAATCTGTATTTTTGGAAGAGTTTTGTGGATTTTTTAAGCTACTTTTTTGAGGGAAAATATCCAAAATTACATCTTCATGATTGTTCTGAAAGAAAATAACTAATGACAGGTACCTCACACAGACAACTACCCAAGTCCAGGATAGACTAAGCGTTCCCTGCTTGGGAATGGGATGCTTCATTGCACAGAATAAGACAAAGAGCAGACCTCAGGAACAGCAAAAATATACCCTTCCTCTCATCTCTGGCTTTGATTCATTTCATATAAACTAAGCACTACAACTTCAGTACAGGCACTTGATATAAGTGAACACAAAGGCCATGAGTGTCTGGGCTCACGCTGGTGGCTGTGCCCCAGTGAGAGCAAATGGGTCATCCTGTGTTTACACTGAGAATATAGAGGGAAGTTTGCTTTGAAAGTCAGAGCAGTGAGTGGGTGTCAAAACCTTGGTGTTGGGGCTCAGCCTCATGTGGTGCACCAAACTCTCTGCCTTTTCAGCTGAAAATGCATACTCAATCGTGTTTCTTGAAAGAAATTATTCAACAGCTGCTGGTCTTTTGGCCTTAGACCAACTGGTGAGAAATCCACACCTGAGCTTACTGAGTAAACTGTTGGAATTGTGTGCTGGGATTGCTCAGAGAACACCTGATCTGGGGGATCAATGACAAATTTAGGGAGATCCTTTAAGGGGAACTGGGTGCAGGGCCTTGGATTAAGATGCCTCCCTACGTTAGATATCTTACACTTTGGACACATTTCAGTGATGTAGACCCATTTCCTACATTGGCCAGATTTGAAATAGTTTTGAAGGTTCATCCAAAAGAGAAGGTTATTAAAGAAAAATGTATTTAATTCAAATTATTGGTCCTTTCTTTTGTTTCTCAAAAGTTGTTGCACATCCCTGTTCCAGGGCTGACACCTCTTAAAAAGAATACAGCTGAAATACTGGATGTACTGCAGTAAAAGCAAACCCATCATTAGCTCCAAAGAGAATAATATTTTATTGTACAAGTGAAATGTATTGCTTTGTAGTAGTGCAGTTTTGTTTTCCTTAACAAAGAAGTGGGTACTAAATTATGCAATTCAGCTCTACTGTTTTCACCTAAACACAGCTACTCCTCAAGCCTTTTTCCTCAGGACTGTTCAGTAGAGTTCATTGCTTTCCTGGTGAAAAACAAAGTTTAAATCTTTTAAGAGGGTTGCGGTTTGGGGGAGGCTTTTGTAGAGATGCTTTTAGAGAAGCTTTTGCTTTTCCACTCCCAAACTGAAGTTAATAATGACCTTTTTTAAAAATGAAAACCCAGTGGATAATGTTAAAAATGAACCACTGTCACACATTTTCAAAACAATTCTTGATAATATGAAAATGTCAGAAGGCAGTTTTAATTTTGAAGCTGTCCAAGTTCTTCTTTGCTTTAAAAACAGTTACCATTTTAAAAGTTTTATTCACCTTATGTGTAAAGACCTTCTCTCAGAGAGTCTGTTTACCTAGATGAGGTTTTGAGCAAAGCTTTTCCTTCCACTAGGACAAACCTGATTCTGCAGAAGCCAGCATAATCCTCTCTTCATTACTACTAACTGTCTTTAAAGTACTTGTAAAAACACATTCTCCTAGTCACCTTATGAACAGCTGTGGGTCAGACCAAGTACTGACAGAGATAAATTATCTTGTGAAATGTCTCCGAAGACAATCACAAACCAGTATTTTTTAAAAATTTTATTATTGCTCTTGGGTTTGGGGACTGAGCCAAAGAGTATTTAAAAAACAGATGGGTCTCAGCTTGCTCCTTTTAATGTAACTTGGATGTACTCTGTTGAGCAAATGCCTAATAACTTTGTGGGTGTTCACTTAGAAATGGCATTTAGTTTGAACAGAGCTTCAGTATCTGTACTTTAAAGGGTCAAGTGGAGTCACTGAATTTGAAAGAGAATGAATTCAAATGCTTCAGTTGGTCACTTAGAGAAGGAGAAACTTTAAAAATCTCCTTCTAGAGAAGAGTAGGACTAGAGCAGTAAATAAAATTCATTAACATGGCAGAGGCAGCATAGCTTATGCACTGATGTGTACAAAAGTACCTGATGTGCAAGGAACTGCTCATATTTCTAAGTCATGTTAGAATGAGACCTGTTGGCTCTTGAAATATACGTAAGGCCAAGGTGAAGAGCATTTCACAGAATCAATGAGGTTGGAAAGGATGTTTGAGATTGAGTCCAGCCTTTGACCATGACCAAACACCACCATGTCAGCTAGATCACGCACCAAGTGCCACATCCAGTCTTTTCTTAAAGACAGCCAAGAGCAGTGACTCCACCACCTGTGCTGTTGAAGAAATACACTCTCGTACTGTTACCCTGTGAAGTTCACTTCGTGTCATTAGATCAATTAAACTGCCCTAGAGGAGGTTCCTGGATGGAGAGTTCATATTTGGATTCAGCTTTAGGTACACAGTGATGGTCCAGAGTTCCAATCCAATCTCGAACCTAATTTGTCATCACAGTGGGCAAAAGCTTTCAATTGTTTCAGAGCATTCAAGTGAGAAAACCAAATCCCTGACAGTGATGCAGCATTGATCAGTCAGACGTGGGGCAGTTCACAGAAGCCTGCAAAACAGACCTTTGTTTTCCTTACTGTGAACCTCCTTTTCACTGTCCAGGTATTTCTGGCTGAGTACAGGTTTCAGAACTGGACCTCATACATGTTGAACAGAAATGAAAGGATATTTTCCATCTTGATACAAGTATCAGCTGCATGTCAGTTTTCATCCTCCCTTAGATTAACCTCGCCGAGAGACTCAGTCATGATGCTGTAATTCCTACTTGGTCATGACAACACTGTGGAAAACACTGGCCTTACCTTCTGAGCAATACAATAAACATGGAATGTTTTGACAGCATCTCCTCTGAACTCTGGAAACAGAGTTTGCTGGAAACCCCTTAAAAAGAAAGTCAGATTCCTGAGTTTACAGAAGGGATTCTTATTCAGTTTATCTGTTCTACGTGCTTTTGTAAATCTTATCTTTCCTAATGAAACAGCAAGCACAGAGGAATGAGCTGGATTCTGTCCTGTCTCTGGCACTACCAGCAGATCTGTCAGCTCAGTGCTATTTGTAGGTTTTTCTCTTGCTTGGGTGATGTGAGAGACAGAACACGTTTCTCAGGCAGAGGATGAATCTGTGGGTCAGGTTCTCCGCTGCAATACAGACTCAGTGATTTCAAAGTGAGCATTATGGCACAGTCATGCTTCAAAAGTAATGCTGAGCTTCTGTACTCCTTCTACTCAATGTTTTTCAGAGTAAGACCTCAAGTTTTCAAGTTCAAAAGACAAATGTCAGGTCTATGAGCCAAATATCTCACTAATGTAGTTCGAAGCAGCATCAATTTATATATACTACAGGACATCAATCTCTTGTTAAAAAGAGTCCTGCTGATTTTTATCTCTTATTTTCTTTTAGACTTCTTACAGACTTATTTTTAATTAGTACTGAAATGGATTTTCCTGCTCTCTGGAGGAAAACCCAGCCTGACAAAAGGCCTTTGGGATCCCACCTAGTATGGGGATCAAACTGGCTGCTTTTTAAAAGTAGTTATTGATTTCATTAAGGGAATTATAAAGTCCTTGTAGGCCTGCCAGTTGACTACATACTTTCAGATTTTTATTTTACAAGTACAGTTTGGTTTTTGGTTCCTTTTCCAGTATCTTCTTGGACACATCAGCTTCTTACCACACACTGATCACTGAGATTAAGAAACATCCCCCAAAGCTTTTCTTCTGAAGGTTCATACACATACATCCCTTTTCTCTTTTTCAGTACATTCATTTTCATTAATTTGTCCCTTTAACACCTGATGGGCCAATGGCACCAGCTCTGAGGTTGGCAGCTCTCACTGCCTGATTCACAGCACAGTCAGACATGGCAGCAACTGAACACAGGACAATCCAAGTCCAATATTGGAATGGATATTACAGTGCCTTACAGTGTAAGGAGACCTATAGAAAATCTATCACCTGTAGCTATTACACAGGCCAATATATGTAGAAACACCATAGGACTGTCTAAATTAGAGGTGCCAGTAATCAGGCATGTTCACAACTCAGTGTACCCTCAGTTACAACTAGAATCAGTGATAGTTGCAGATATGCTGTACTTGTATAATACTCTCAAGAGAAGTCAGATGTTGGAGACAACAGTCTATCAGATCATCTGCTGCCATACTTGCTGCAAGCAATGAAGAATTTTCCCTTACAATATTATACCAGTCATCTTAAAAGGATCTATTTCAGGCCTATTTTGGAAGCGGAGTGGAGGCAGATACACGTTCTGAGTAAGTAAATATCAACCTGTTCCACAGGAGGTTCATGGTGTGAGGTATGTCATAGTACTCAGAGGTGGATTTGGATAAGTTTTGGAGAGAATTCAGGGTCTGTGTTCACAGAGAAGCTGAGGTCCTACTACTACAGCCAATGCCAAGACAGACAATGGAGACTACGACTCTGCCTTCAAGATCTGGTTTTGACTTACAGAATACTTTGCATGTCATCATTCCCAACATCATTCCCAACTGCAAAGAGAAGCGTTAAGTAAAAATGAGAATTCTTTTTCCTTTTCTGTTTTATGTGCTAATGTGGCATTAGGAATAAAAGGAAAGTTACAAAGGTAAGGAAGAAATAATACTGCCATTCTGAAAGCACTTCAGCATCAACCTGGCAACTGTGAAAAAAGGGGTCTCTGGAAGCTGCCCTTAGGCTGCTGCACTGCCATCACCGCCTGTAAGTTTTCACAATGGCTTTAATACAATGCCTTTCCAGATATAAAGAAGCAAATGGCACTGTTCCAGAGAAAAGAATGCATTAATATTTTTTCAGTAAGAAAAAAGTTAAGCAGAACATTGATCATCCCATCCTCCTTTCTTCACCTCTCCTTTTCCATTACAATTAAGACTTAGTGTATTTTATCTACAACCCCCCACTATTTACCTAAAGGAAAAAACACATCCTGCCTGCAAACATCCACCATACACATAACAAACATACATCATATTTCAGAAGAGCAGTAATGTGGAAAATGACTTGTGTGATTCAGTTTCTGGGGTCAATTAAAGACAGCAGGTGAGCTGCCCAGCTCAGGTATTAATTAATGATATCCACCCATGTCAAAAGCCCCCATGGGGATCATTAACAGGAAGGAATACAAATTATGCCAAAGGTTGTGCATATGGATTTCTTTCTGAAAGTCTAAGACACCTTTTTCCTCACTGTCACCCCATTGCTACTAAAGAAGAACCTATTCACTGATGGTTGTGCACTAAAGTCATCACTTCTCTCCCAAGGTGATATGGTTTATGCTCTTACTCACTCTTCCTCCGTTCATTTCCCCATTTCATCTGTGCTGAAGTTTTTCTGCTCTTCTTCATCTGACAAAGGGGACTGCACATCCCCAGCAAGCAATGCCATACTCGTTGGGCACGCTGTTGCTAAGAGACTGAGAGCGAGATCCTGCCCACACCATTTCCCTTACAGATCCCAATATTCCTCCTATTGCTACTGTCCAGCCCTCCATTAATGCAACCTTGGTATCAGACATATCCATCAGGATTTTATGGGATGTTTTCTCCCAGTGACCAGAAATACTGAGAAAATCCTGAAATACAATACTACAGTAGAGAGTCCATCATTAGGGAATCAGCATAAATAGCAGATGCAAACTACTCTTTTGTGAGAAACCACTAAGGCCAGAACAGGTCAGAGATCTTGCCACAGGAGGCATGTGTAGACCAAGATATTTTCACAAAATTATCCTTAGAAAGCCAAGCTAAAAGTGGGACATTAGAGGTCCCAGCAACTGACAGAGCACTGGGCTGGACAGATTCCTGTTCTACTGCAGAAAGTTCCTCCCAATATTAATAATTATGATTTTATTTCAGTATTCAGATTGACTACCTTTTCTTTGCAGAAAGTAGGGAAGTTTACTCTGACAATGTATCTGTCAGAAGTCTTTCTCAAGCCTACAGAAAGACTAGCAAACACCAAATAATAACAAATCTATTGACAGGGGAAAACATGAGAGAAATTTTTAAAACTCTCCTGAAGCATTGTCACATCGCTAGGCTGACAGAGTTATCAAATCACTTCTGTCCCTGACAGTAGTGACAGACTTTTACACAATCATAACAGTTCAGAATTCCAAGGCCTGTTTGCTGTCTGTATCTTACAGGCACACAGCCTGCAACTTGCTAGATTTTTAGTTCTCCATTAAATTGGGGGTCACTGATGACTATGCATGGAGAGGATTCAGCCATCACACCAAAACCATGCAAATATGCAAGTAGGTAATGTCGTGATACCTTTGTACGTGCACAGAAATAGCTAGGTTGGAAAGCTTTCCTGCTAAACAGAAGGCATATGGAAAATAGATTATGGAGACAGAGAGAAGACTATCTCAGTATCTCAAAAAGGTTAAAGGTTAGGAACTGGCCAAAGAGCTCCAGGACCCATGGGAACTTTGCTAATTGATAAAGGGAGCAAAGAGATTTGGGACTGGTCTGTTGAAACTTGGTATTTCTCTTCCACCTTTACGAAAGTTTAACTTTCAATTCATGAGCAAGATAGACAGACAGACAAAGAGGTCACCCTAAAAAAGCCACAACTAGATACAAGCTAGCCATCTAGTTGTACCTTTGTCAACAAGGCTGAAAAGCCTTACCCTCACTCAGATCACATATCTTCACATAAATATCTATATAAAGTTTATATATATAACTTTATATATATATAAGTATATCTTCTGTTGATCTTCCCATGATGGCATATTTTCCACTCTTAGATAATTTGAAAGTGATTTTAAGGATTTTTAGTGTTAGATCAATCTGTTACAGAAAGATAAAGAATTAGCTCCATTATGTTTCAGCTGAAATATTACATGGTATCTGCAGCGTACTGCAAAGTTTACAGTCACAAGTATTCCCCTTTCGTGTGATGGAAGGTAATTTGGGTTTAAAATCCCAGGTGGGCTACCTGAGGTGAGTAGAAACCTCTAATGAGGGAGAAGGAAATCAGAGGTGTACAGGAAGCTGATGAGCAAAGCAGCAAGTGGAGACTGACAGAGCTATTGCACAAATGCTCCCTCTGACTAAGAAGAATTATAGATAGCAGGAGAACATGACATGTTTGAGGGGACAGCTCCTCAGGAGAGGAAACAGGTAAATTATATACAGAAAAAGCAGACATGGACAAACCAATTTTTTTGTGCAATATTTTTAAGGAATGGGGAATGTGGGGAAGATGCCAAGAACAGCTATACATTTTCTAGGGAAGAAAGCAGAAATAGTCAGAAATTGAAATCATGCCAAAAATAGTTATAAAATTTTTTAGAATGTCACAATGCGGACAAAACATCAGGGCCAGATGGGATCTGTCTCAGAAAAATCACGCAATTAATTAAAAAACCAAAAACCAGCAGCATGTGAATCAAAGGAGTGAGGTCCGTCGTGCTTTACCCTGCCAGTTTCACATGGACAGCTGAGTGAAATAAGCCCTGCTTGACCTCAGCAGAAGTCCATGCTGAATGTGACACAGGAAGGTAAAATTCACGAGAATTCAGTTTCTCACAGGGAAAAACTTCATACAGTTGGTCATTTTAATCCTTTACCTGTGAGGTGGTTGTCTCAAAAGGCAGCACACACCTTTGGGGAATGGTGCTGTCCAAATCCCTTTGTGTTGGTAGTTGAGTAAGAGGGATGTGGACACTGTCTCTGGGACAAGAGTGTTTAAAAACAACCAGAGAAACCAGGAAAGGACAGGACCTGGTGGGCTGGAGAGGGGCTGGTGCATATTGAGGGCTATGAGGGACACAAGGACCAGGAAGAAACCCACAGCTCCAGTTCCGTGGTGAGGGGGTGGGCGCAGAACAGAGGCGCTAATTAAGGACGCACAAGAGCGACTCAGGAAGTTATGACTTCATTAATGATAATGACTAAATGGAAAAATCACACTTAAATCTGCTGAGCATGGATTTTCCAGTTTAATTGGCCATTTGAAATGCTCTTTTAAATGCAGTGAAATCTAATATAGAAGTTTGTGCAACAAGGAAGCACAAAGGGGCAAAGGTTCACAAGTAACTGGACTAAGGGTTTCGTAAGAGTAGAAATTTTGAACTGGTCTTGCAGATAAAGCACTAGGATGGCTTAGGGTGAGATCATGGGATTCAATCTCCCAGCCTCTGGTGACATGACTGGACAGTTCCCTACAAGCACGTCATTAATAAGTATTCCAGCTGGCTCAGCCAGCATTCCTACAGAGCCCTGGAGAATCAGATGCTGCAGTGAGATTTTTGCCAGCTATTTGTGACACAGTGAATGTTTCCTCAGTGCAGATCTCTAGGCCTTCTTTAGCACAGAAAATCACTTTGGGATGAAGAGAGCCACTGACAACTGCAATCTCCCTGAAAAAAGAAAAATCAGATTAAATTAAGCAGTTTTATTCAGGGGTAGAAAACTGAAGGCTGTCCTCTCCCCCTCAGCCTTTGTAAACCAAAAGCAGTTATACTATTCTTTCCTTGAGCTCACCATATTCCTCTATGCAGCATCTGTCTAGCTGCTACCCCTTTTTGCCTGGAAAATTCAGAAATGTAATAATCTTCACCCCTTTCAAGGTTTAGAGGATACTTCCTTCTTAGTCCCCATTGCACCTGACTCATCTCTTTAAATTAATGTACAAGGTATAAGCTTCCTGTGAGTGAGAATAACTCATAAGATCAGCAAATGCAACATTAATCCCATTCCAGATAAAAAGGAATTTAAGCAGGTGCTTTTCTATACCAGAAAACAATTTAAAATAATCTTCCAGCTCCAGCAGAAAAAATAAGAAAGAAGTAGATGTATCTCATGAAGAAAATAAATATATCTTAGCAAGCAGTGGTTTAGACTGATAGCACAAGAAGTCTTTTACAGCTGGATAAATTGCTAAAACAAATGAACAAGCCTTCCTTTCCACATGTCCCTGCTTGAGTCCACTGACAACAGTCCCTTTGCATGCTGCTGATGTCAGCTCCCACTGCCTGAGCAGCAGCTTCTGTCATTATTGCCTTCCTGATTATGACAACCTTCACTTTTACATTCACAACTCTTGCCAACATTAGTTGGGTGCATTACGCTTCAAGTGAAGTTTTGCACATTCTTTTTTTGCTGAACAAGCTTAAAAATACCATTTTTTTCTCCTATTTTAATTCCTAATAGCTGTGGAACATTGCTACAATCTGTTGTATGTCAATGCAGCATTTACAAAATGAGCGAGTACAGTCTCAGAAAATTAAGTCCCCTACTTGCTCATCAGGGAGAAAGACTTGGCAGCGACAGAGAAAGTTCATATTGCAGTGAGTATTTGACAGTGCACAGCTAAAACTTCTCCCTCTTGAACATAAAAGGCCTCCCCCACAGATCACAGAATGCCTGCTCAGAGTCCCATTCCTGCTGGAGAGCTCGAAGTCCACTGGGTTATATCATGAAAAAAATCTGACCCTGAGATCCTTCCATTTCACAGTCCCTCAGAGATCTTGAGAGATCCTTCCTTGGTCTGGTTGAAACTGTTAAACTCCCAGTGAGGACATTTATACCTTGGAACAGACCAGAGACCTACTGCTGTTCCACAAAGGGCTGGACAAAACCTTCAGTGTGGGCCAGAGTCCAGGCAGACATGCTTAAGAGAATATAAAACTCCTTGTATTCCTTGAACAGCACTTCCCACCCCACTGCAAATCCCTGAGCTAACCCACAGTGCTTAGGCTTACACCTCATCCAATGTGACCTATGTCACAGCAGCTGCCGATCTCAATCCAGCTGTGACCACAAAGCTGGAGCAACTGCAGCAGAGAAATAGAGACTGAGTAACTCATACTTTTGGACTTCTGATTTTTAATATTGGTCCCCCTGGATAAGGGGTAGAAGAGTATGAGGAAGAGAATGCATTTCCACTGTTCTTGGGTTGGTCAAGAGTGGATTTCATTGCTCACAACTGTCAAATAGATGGGTACCTTTCTCCAGGATCAAAATCTATGCATGCTGGCAAACCAGCCTCTGTCAGCATCATGATTCAAGCAAGTCTGAAGAAGGGGAGCAGCATATGTTTTACTATTTCATAGCTTTTCTGAAAAGGCTGTCTTACAAAGCATAACATTTAAACCTGTCTGAACGAGCTTTTATTGAGAAATAAAAAGTGTTGTGTAAGTGGCAGAAAATTTGATCTGAGAAGTAATTTCATTTAAGGCAGAGCATGACAGCTTTGTACTAGTTTACCTGATAGACTGATGTGGTTCTCAAGTCATAGAACATAATTTGTCTCCCTCAGACATAATCTGAGAGAAACAGACTGTACACAAAAGGCTCCCATCTCACACTCATACTAGAAAACATGTCCAAGAATAATGACTTTGAAGGGGTCTATTCAAGAGTAGAAAGAAGAGAATCTCATCAGCCCAAACACTGCTTAAAGTTGTAATTCAGATACCCTAAACCCATTAAGATCCACCCAGGAATCCATTCTGATTTACCTTTTAGGACTGCTTAATCTTTCAGTCATCTAAATTTAAAGGCACTTCACCACACAGACAAGATATTTCCTTATTACGTAATTTTAGTTGCTTGCTGCTGCTCATTAGTGCTTCTCCATGAATTCTGCTCTCTCTCTCTCCCTCCCACCTGCAACTCTGCTGTGGTTTACTTTAGGCTTTTGAACTCTTTCTAGGTGCCTCAGAAACCATGATCAGAGTATGGTAGTAACAGTATTCAGTTTTTAAATAATAGTCTCTGGTAAAATATGCTCACACAGAACTGAGCACACAGATGCTTGGTTCTACTTTGTGAGAAATGTACTAAACCATTAGATGTTTGTCCTCCAAAAAGGGAAAAGTAAAGGATGCCAAATGGATGAAGATACCTAATTTATTCTACAAGTTCCCCCCAGGATTAACTAGAGAAATAGATGCTCAATTTAAGTAAACTTGACCATTCCTGGAAGATCTGAGGATCTGCCTCTCTCCCAATTGCAGTAGGGAACTTGCATGGCTGCGTTAGATAAAGTAGATTGTTTTGGATGAAGAGCCTTAATGTGATGGACCAGATTTGTGGCAGTTCTAGACTGCTGTAGACAGGCTAGAATATGACAAAAGAAAAGATAAAATTGAGCCTGTCCATTCCACACCCTCCTTCTGCACACTACCACACTGTGAGGAGAAAAAAAGTTGTTGAAGGGTAAAAGGAACAGGATCTCATCTTGGCACACAAGAGGAATCTGGCAGTGCTAAGTAAGGCTGATACTCAAAGCTACAAGACAAGATAGAAAGAGAAAAATGATTCATCACAGGGAGATATTGAGACTGGTTGAGCAAGGAGATTCCCTTCAGTAGAAAAGAGGGGAAAACAAGGAGACTGTTTTGTGAGGTGTAGGAATAGACCCTGAAAACACAAACAGTTTAAACCAGAAAGCCTTGGCCATTTCCAAGCACAGTAACTGCTTACTGAACCATGATGTCAGAGGATTGAATAATCCAGAATACTGTGCCGCAAGCGTTAACTCCCACAAACTTTGTCCTGCCCCGACTTACAGAGAGTGAATGCCCAGGAGCATCACATAATACCTGTGATCAATAATTAGTTCATGCTGGGGAGAACTGCTCAAATCAAAGAGCGTGATGGAAGTGCACAGGAATGCTAAATCAGTAACAGTGTTATGCTACCTTACAGGGTAGAAAGTTTCACAGAGAAAGGTGCTGTAAAAGGGGGAAACAAGGTTACATGAAGAAAAAGAAGAAAAGGGAGCTTTTCAACAGTTAAATTGAATCTCCATAAGCTCAACTGGGGATACAGGCATTCAAGACTATTACAAAACTAAGCAGCAGCAGAACAAATGTCCAGTGCCACAAGATCACCACCTGTGATGCTGGCAGCTGCTGGTGTTTATAGCCTTCCTGGTATTTTCCATAAGTACGTTTATGTCAATAACAAAAAAGAAATGAGGAAAAAAAATACAGATAGCATGGAATCAACAGAGTGTGTATCTTCTTTTCTATCCTACAGATTGTGGTGTATGTTTGAACTTAAGATCTGCCTATAAATTTGGTCATTCAGGTCCATTCCCACCCCGAAGACTTCATGACAGGGAAGAGCAACAGCCAGACTAGGACGAAGAATAGTATTTCAGTGGCAGAAAAATATCAACAGGATACAATTCAGAGCAAAGGACTTCCATTTTACAAGCAGTTGGTGTCAGGGAACAAGCAGGGTAGAAATTGATTCTAGTCAGGTTGCTTTCTTTTATCTTACATGATACAGCTGCCTGACACTATTGAAGGTTTCAGTGCAGGTTAATATTTTTGTTAACATGTAACAGCCACAGATAAATTCTAGAATGAATCTCTGAATCTTTAGAGATTGTTCTAGAGGTAATGCCAAATCATTTGGACAGATAAGACTCATAATAAGCCTAAACCATAGTAGTCTAATACCCACAAGTGAACTGAAGACAGACCCAAACTTAAAACTGAGATGCAGACTGGACACAAAGAATGCTACCTTTTTTTTTTAAAGTCTGTAATAAAACTAGTTTGGAGTCTTGTGCAGTCAGGATATATCCAGGTATAATGTCAGCAGTAAGTGTAGCTCTCATTTGCACCAGAAAAAGCTCAGTGAGTCAAACCCAGCCTCATGTGACTGTCTGACATTTATCAGATGAAAACAATTTACGAGGTCTCAGTACCATGACAGTCCCAAGACTCTGTTCTGACATGAGCCACAAGTGGTACTTAACAAATAAGCCATTCCTCTGCACAGTCCTACATTTGTCTCTGAAGAGACAAGGTTCAGTCCAACCCCAATTTCAGGCGATACAGTGACTTTTCTCATAACACACGTCTGTGATGCAGTACCTCTAATCTCCTGCACGTGAATGGAATGAATTGATCTTTTCTGTTAGGAGAAAGCTGTACTCGTTGAACCAAGCTCTGCTTTCAGTCACAATGCGTGGAGCCATGCTGGATTTACACTGGCGTACTGGAGTGCAGACTGCAGGGCTCCTCCTGTCGCCTGGGAATTGTTAGTGAGCAGTTGCTCTGTTTGGCTCC
Organism: Dendrocincla tyrannina; assembly: GCA_035047865.1. Taxonomy (NCBI): domain Eukaryota; kingdom Metazoa; phylum Chordata; class Aves; order Passeriformes; family Dendrocolaptidae; genus Dendrocincla; species Dendrocincla tyrannina. The sequence continues at coordinate 8,102,485 of JAWWMP010000116.1, forward strand.
TTATCGTCTTTGTTAGTAACACTGCTAATGATTTGTGTTTGCATCTATTTTTGTATCTCTTAACATATTTGTAAAATACTTGAGACTGCTCTGGAAAGGACCCAAGTTTGGGAGTGGGGTTTATTTAAAATAGATGAACCCCTGGTTACTGTAGGTATGTCATTGATATTCACCTTGCAGATTTTTTTCCCCTTTCCAAAGTCAGAGGTAAACTGTGATGTGCTCAGTTCTCAGAGGATTGTGTCAGAAAAGCACCATTCCTTCCTTTTTCAGGATCTCTAATTCTCCATGGACTGCATAAGAACGATTCAAATACAAGCAGGGAAAGACGAAACAACCATAGGCCAAGTTCACACAACCAACTGATCCAAAGTTCCCTTTGACCTGCCAGCACATCCCTTTAGTATATAACTCAAAGTGTTCACACCTGCAAAATATTTGAAATACATCTTGTTAACCACTGTGGACACTCAACAAAGTGCAAGACTCCCACTATACAATCTCACATCACAGCTCTTTGAAAGTCAGCGAGTGACCATAACAAATACCTTCTCCTGCTCCCAGGTAGGAGATTAGCTTTCTCTGGCTGGGTGGCTCCATGGCCATGAGCCACATGTTGCAGGCCTGACTCATACAAAACTCTCAGGATACTGATCAAAGCTCCAGCATCTACTTCCCCCAGCAACATCCACAGGCAGTATAACCAGCCACAAAAGCTTCACAGTACCACCACCAGCTTCTGTCAGTCAGAAGGTCCAGTTCAAGTCTTGACAGCATTGAGACAAACTATTTGACAAACGGGCTCTCTGCTCCTGCTCGCTTATCAAGGACCTGGCAACTACAGGTGCTCTTTGCAAGGCTGGACAAAGTCAGAGGCCAGACTCTTCTGGGTTTAAGGACCACTCCACCCACTCACAGGAAGTTCTGCAGCCTTGTTGCCACCTGGGCCAACACTACCTATCCTTTCACCAGACATCCAGAACATTAAAGTACCTCGTCTTCTTAAGTGTCTGCCCTTGATGGACGGCAGCAACAGTTGCCTTCAGTTTTACAGCACTTGCATCCTGCAGCACTTCCCTGGAGAGAAGTCTGGAGGAGGATGTGTTCCCAGTCCTGTGTGTCAATACACTGGTTTACCATGGGAGTTCCATGTTCTGAAACAGCAGTTTGAATTCAGGTTTGTTTTGTTCATAGATGTTCTGAGTTTGTATTTTTTTAAGCCATTTTTTCGGTCTCCATTGCAGACAAATAATGTTATGTGTATCAGTTTCAGTTTTCATGCTGAGAAGTGAAATGAAAATTTGAAATATCAAATCTAAAGAAATCCCAGTATTCTTAATACTCACGAGTATTATTGCTTTTTATAAATGATAACCTTATTTTCATAAAAATAAGATCAGCCCTGGGCCACAGTTTTTACCTAGATCCCAGCATACTTTTTCATTAATGACTTTCTTTCCCCATTTAAGCTCTCCAGCACATAGACTCCCATCTCCTCAGTAACAGTGAAACATGCAGCACATGAGACGGTTTGCAAGTCTGTCACGCACTGCTTGGGGAGTGTGGAACAATCTCGGCAGAGTAATGTTGCCACCAATCCACTTGTTTAGAAAAACTTGGAATTGTCACAACTTGCTGCATGATGGTATCCTTAATATACTCCGAGGCAGTCATAACTTTTGCCTTAGGCGCCTGAGAACCTCCACAAACACTGGCAGTGCAGAATTAATGATGTGGTTCAGTCTAGATGTGGTTGTGCTATAAGAGTGTGTAGAGGAAGCCTCACATATTGCCAGCTAATCTTAAAGAAACAAATGAATTAACTCACATTTGTTGACTGCTTTGAGATATTTCAAGGAAATGTTCCATAAAAGCACAACCTGTTATTAAGTGTTTCTGACAAAATATTGTTTTAATTAATCTTAGTCTTTGATCTTCTGTTTGGGATACTCTCATCACAATGGCCTTTTGCTTGCTTTTACTGTAGGTACTGTGGGCTCACCCACACATGGTTTCCAGAACCTATGGAGAATTATATCACTGCAAATTATTGGATACTGTTCCAAATGTGGATTCTGCTTTGTACAGGCTCTAATTAGTCCATATTCATACCATAAAGATTTCTCATCTCTGGTTTGGTCCAACAGCAGAGAAAGTTAGACTCCATGCCAGTTAGATCTTACCAAGATAAAAGTACAGCCCTCCAATAGCTTTGTGTCTAGGAGATACAATAGGCTGTCATGAACTGTTTTATAGAAATGTGTCACCATTAAAGAAAAAATAAAGGAGAAAAAAGACAGATTGGCTAATATGCTTCAGGAACATGTCTAAACTGTGTGGTTAATCAAAACAGAAGATTTTTTTGGGCAAAAGACACTCCAAAAATAAGCAAAGAAAACCTGCTGTTAAAAATAAGAGATTTTACATGGGGTGTCTCTATTTTTATGGTTCAGAACCCGGTCAGCAGAAAAATTAAAAAAAATGTAATCTAGAAAGAGGATACTGGGTCTCTGTAATTTAGTTTACCTAACTTTTTCATTGTACTAATTTGTATTGAAATCCCTTAAACTGTTGAATCATGTATTTGTCAGGTAGCATCCCAGTGGCATAAATGAAATAGTTCAAGATTCCTTTTGGAATCTAAATTCCTAGCCAGAATTCCTCAGCAAAATGCATAATAAGATACAGGCTACCTTCTCTTTCATGCAAAGATCGTGTATACGTGCCATACTTAGATTTTATATCAAGATTAATGCCTTTAATATTTTTCTTGTTTTCTCTGCTGAACCGTATCTGCAACGACCAGCCTCGTCATCCTTTTTAGCCACAGGCACACAAGTCCTGCTACTATTTCATCTACTCCGCTGTGTACAGCACAATAATTACCAGCCCTACAAAGGCGTGTTTCGCCTAGTGGTGCCGAGGAATTAAGACAGATTTTCACACTGTCCCAAGCTGCGATTAGCTCTCCAGGGATATATTTCTCTTTGCCTTCTAATTCTTGCTGCTCTCTTCCCTTTTTCTACTTACCGCAGGGATTTCCAAACAATAAGCGTGGACGTTTAATTTACACCTTTCCTTACACCTCTCCTATACTGAAAAGCCCACAAGGCATTATTTTGTGCCGCTTCTGCGCTCCCTCTCACGGAGCTGTCGCTTTCCCTTCCCAGAGGGAGGGCGGGACAGCTCCTCGCCCTCTCCCCGCCGTGCCCAGGCGGGACGGGCCGATCCGCAGCCCGGCGAGGGGCGCACCCCTGGGGCAGCGGTGCGGGAAGCGGCGAGGATGGGGATGCAG
>JAWWMP010000116.1:8107630-8133563 GCA_035047865.1 Dendrocincla tyrannina
GCGGAGCCCGGCCGGGGCGGCGCGGCCCCCTCCAGCGGGGTGGTCGTGCAGGTGCGGGAGAAGAAGGGCCCCTTGCGCGCCGCCATCCCCTACATGCCCTTCCCCGTGGCTGTCATCTGCCTCTTCCTCAACACCTTCGTGCCGGGGCTGGGTAAGTGGCTCCGCAGCCCCCGGCGCGCCGGCAGGGACGGGGGGACGGGGGTCCCTGTCCCCCCACCTGCCGCTGCTGCGCCCCGTGCCGGACCCCGCCGCGGAGGCAACTTTCCCCGACGGCGCCGCGGGAAAGGAGGGATGGAGGGAGGCAGCGAGCTCCTCTGCCCCGGCGGGAAGTTTTGCGTCGGTGCCCGGGGCAGCGCCCACCGGGGTCCCCGGGAGCCGGGGGGCAGCGGCGGCGCCCTGCGCGGCGAAGCAGCGAGGGTCGCGCTTCCCTCGGGCAGGGGCAGGCGGGGAGCGGGACCGGGACACCCACCCAGCCCCGCTCCGTGACTCTGCGAGGCGGGCTACAGGAGTTCTCCGGCCTCGGGGGCTGAGCATCCCCCGCTCGTCCCGGGCTCGCCAGGCGGGGAAAGGTGCGCTGTAGCAAAAGGGCTTCAGCTGCTCGGGCTCTCGCGAACCGTGGTTTTAGTCAGAGGACCAAGGCTCACAGTGCCCGCATCACTCGCCAGTTAAGGAGAGCTTTCACAGCCAACCTTCCCGCGTTTCCTCGGGAGACCCCTGAAAAATGCTGGAACTGTTTCCCCAGAGAAACTAGGGATTTACAGTTTCTCAATACTAAGCCACTGGTGAGTGGCTCGGGTAACACATCTCTAAGCTGTGCCTACAGCTTCTATATCTCCCTTTCCCTCTTTCTAATTAGGAAATGCTTGCTGCAACAGGAGCCTAGAGTTTGAACACTACAAAGGCACTTGGAACACAAGGCTAAATACAAATATTCTAGCTGAAAGCAAAGCATTCACATTTACAAAACCCCAAACAAAATAAAGCCCACTTAATCCCTACCTTGAGTCTCTCACAGTCCACTCCTGGCTGCTTTTTCTGCTCCTGTGGCCACCGCAGCAGCCTCCTTTGTGATATGGGAGTATCCCCCACCTAGACCTGCTTTTGAAGAGCTACTGCCCTGCCTTTAATTGCTTCACGTGTTTCAGGTGGCTTAATTCTTTAACAAATAGAATATTCTGAAAGTTCTTCTGATTAAAGTATGACTGAAGTGTGAGTGGTATCCTACATGCAATATATTCAAGCTATTGCTATTTCTGAGTGCTTGCTCTGGACCTGTGGATGTATTCCAGAGCAAAGCTTTCCCCTTTTGAAACATCTCTGAGTTTTCCTGGGGTAGGACTGACATTGCTGTATGTGCTTCCAGATACAATGCATTGTGCTCGGGTGTGTTGTTTACATGTCCCTTGTGTGCAGCCACCTGAAGAACCTGGAATAATAAACCAAAGAGAAACTCTCGAGCTGAGTGCTTTCATGGGGTTTTAGGTCATTGTTATTTAGCACTTACTTTCCCACCATCTTCAGTGAGAGATTTTCAAAGGCAGAGTTTTCAAAGCGAATGTAGTTTTCTGTTGTCATTGAAGACACTATGTCTTAACTGTAGACATACAGGGAAAAACCTCACTACCATGCCCTTTTCCTCATGTGAGTGATCTAACACTTCCTACTGTGGTGCTTTTCGCTGCACAATAGAAAACCCTCCATGTTCTTGCATCAGGCCAGTAGGGAGATCCCCATAAGCCATCCTCATGTCAGAATTGGCTTGAAGTCTGGTTATCTGCCTGGATCTCTTCTCTGGCTGCTGCTGTGGGTCTGCTGGAAATGGCCAGTGTTGTGCCTTCCCTCACACGGAAGGAGTCTGTATAAGAACAGCAGATAGCTCATCCTTGCTACAGGTGAGCATATAGGATCCCAGTCCATGCTCTCTTGAAAGCTTGAGAATTGAGTCTGGACTTTGCAGCCATGGTGCTTGTGTTATCACTGACTGTCTGGACCAAGCTAAAATGGTTTTAATTCCATTTTGGTTTTTTGGGTTTTTTTTAACAGGTGGAGATTTTTGTTAAAGCCTTTTTGTGTCTGGTACACTGATTTCAGCAGTACTTTCTGGGTGTCTATACTACTGTTTCTACTGATACTCTGTTGCAAAAGTAGTAAAATGGACAAACTACAAATCAAAAGAAATGCTTCAATGTGGCATTCCCAAAGACCGGCTAAATGCAGTGTTTTGGAGATGCATCCCAAGCTGTGCAAGCAAAGCATAGCACTTAGTTCATGCATATGTGAACCATTCTCTTAAAGAAACTGCTAATAGCATACGCATTTTGATAGAAAATTTACTCAGAGATAAATACACCTGACTAGAATCTAGCTGTTTACAATCTCAGCCAGATCCTGTCATGTATCATAGCCCACACACAAGGGGAAACAGAAGGAACACAAATCTACTGGCAGGAATATTCAAGGTAAAAAGAGATCCTGTGTCATTGTTGCACTTTAGCAATCTTGATGAACTGGGCAACATTTGTAAAATAAATGAGATTTGCAGTGCTGTGAAGTATCACATCAAGGTTGTGAGCCTATTCTCTGTGAAGTAAATGACAAAATTCCCATCAATTCCTGTAATTCAGATTTATAACATGTTAAAATTACGTTTCACAGGCTTGCTGTATATTTTGCCTGCTGAGGTGGAGAGTGTGACTGTGTTTAGGTGGTAATGGAGGTTCTCTATTTTTCAGTCCCTGAACTCATCCCTCGTCTGCTTTGCATTTAGGTGTCATTCATGTGTAGACTCTGCAGTGTAATTGCAGTGAAGGGTCAGAAACCATTAGAATAGGCAAGAAAATGGTCAACACTGAATAAACCAAATTTTCCACTGCTTGGAGACGGGTGCATTTGAGGCTTTCATTAGTGCCCAGTACCTCAGACCACTGATATCCAAAAAGAAATTGTGTTCTGATGCAGGCCACCAAATCCTCAGGCAGTCCTTCAGCATGTGAAAGCCTCTACTTTTTTAGTTAAATTATCTTTCCTGTTTTATGGAAGTCATCTATGAGGATGAAATCTGAGAATTTTTAAGTATCCAGTTTAGTTTTCCTTTATGCTATTTATGTTTTGCAGTTGTACTCTATTTGGACAGGAAACATAACACTTTCTCTTTGTTTATAGTCTGTTTATTTTTTTTTTCAGTTCGTTAATTTTCAGACTTTTATGTAGTAACCCAGAACTGCAGGTTTTGAGATGCATTGTAAACTGAGTTTTAACTATTCTTTCCATATGCACTACAAAACACTCAAAGGAATTTTTTCATACCCAGAGGATATGTTAACTTTTGCCTTGCCAAAACTTAAAATTCAGACCAAATACAATGTAAAAATACTCGATTAGCCCTTCTACTTGTAATCAGTTTTGCAGAACAGCATTGAAACTACACAGTGCTTCCATTCACTGTGACAGAAGCAAGCACTCGAAGGTGTTCTAGATCAGTTTTCCACGGTCCAATGTGACCTTTCTCATCTGTGTCTGACAGGGCTGTAAGGCTGAGCTGTAATGAAGATGTCCCTGCCTCAGGTCCACGAAGAGAGCAGATAGCACAAAGGGAAGAACAGGGAGGAGCCAGCAAGTGCTTTGGCAAAAGCCATCGTGCCTTGGCTACCATCGTGCCAGCTCTGCCAGAGGCACCCTGTGCCACAGGCACTGTAACCTCTGCTTTGGCCTTGGGCTTCTGGGCTCTGGAGCATCAGGGCCAAATCATGATGAACTCTGGAGAACGGAAGATGGTGACATCAGCAGAGATAAAGGATGGTGCATCTGGTCCCTGCAGGACTGAGCAATGTGCCCCTCCAGCCACTATGTGCCGCAGACGGCAGCTGAGAGAAGGGGCTGGCCGTGCCCTTTAGCTGGCAGACTGTGTTCTCTTGGAGCTGCCGTGTGCCAGTCAGCGTGGGAGAAGATCTGGCTCCCTGTCATTCCATGAGCTGATATATGGGAATTTTGCCCTCCTTCCTTATCTGTTTTTCCTTCTCTCGACATCACGTGTGTGGGAGGGGGTAAACGAAAGGGGAGAACTTGAAGGAAATGTGAGAACTGAGTGAAATGATCTGAAAGTATGAGGTATTCTCCAAGATTAATCCCTCCTGTCAGGAAGGGGGTGGACTTTTGGATCACAGCCTGAATTATACATGTGTACTATTTTTATGCATGGAGTAATTGAAATACGTAGCATGAAATTATGTTAGTGCAAGATAGCAGAGCAGCCACCCATGTGCCATGAAATAGCCGGTGGAGAAGATCCTGAGTGACAGCCTCTCAGAGCAGAAAAAGAAGGGGTGATTCCCAATCTAGTGAACTTTTTTCTTCCACAGTTCCTCAGGGCAGCTCTCCTGCCCATGGGTGTGTCAGCTCTCTATCACGAGTCTTCTGCCATCTGTTTATTCTGTTTATTCAGTCTTGATAGGGTTCAAGGACTGTACTTTCAGCTACATGAATATGGCTTTAATATTCGATTTGTAGAAGCCAAGCATCTTCTCATTAGAAACCATGGCTCTCTTGAGCAGAACGAGCTCTCCAAAAAGCGGAACAGGAGTACAGAACACACTACTTGAGAAGGTTGCAGCGATAAGATCTGCATAAAATTATCAATACCCATCTTATTTTTGTGGTTGGAATGGTTAATAGATGCCTCAAGCAAACATCTACTGCTTTCATTATTGAAACAAAGAATTTCAAGGAAAAAACCCCCAGATTTTCTTATCTACAGAAGGAAAACACTGAAAAAAAAGAAATTGGGGCTTTCAGACATCTGTGCATTAAAATCTCAAACTTCCTTTAGTATTTATGATCCTTTTAAATTTTTTTTTCTCATAGACATGCAAACCACTTAATCTGTGTGATTTAGAAGTTCATTTGAGGAAAACAAAGTGTTCAAGTGTTTCTATGAATTTGTGAACTTTACTGCTGCAATTCGTTAGCAAATGTTGCCTTTCAGTCGGTGATGCATAGGCTGCTGGTAGTCTGCAGAAACAAGCTATTTATTAATGGGAACATAATTAAACAAAGCAAACCTATTGCCAGTAGATTTCACTCTGTCAGGCTGTATATTTTCCACTGAAAAGGTCAAGAAGTTCTTTATGATAATTTGTTCATCTGCTTGTGCAAGGCAGAAAGTGAGACCTGTGATAAAATGTGTGCATCGAGGTCACTGCTCCATTGCTGGTAGCAGTGGTATCAGCTGCGCTGCATGTGATCCTCAGTGAGGGAAAGCTGGACACCAGAACCACTGAAACTCAGGTTTCTGCACCTGCAGGGCCTTGTTCTTGTCAGTTTATAGGGGGCCATTGACTTACTAATTTTTTATTTTTTTGTTTAAACAGAGATTTAAGTGAGAAATCTAAATGTCTTATATAACTTACTTGGCTGATGCTGTTGAACAGTCACTCAAGGATCTTGCCAGCACAGGGTAGTCTACAATATCTTTATGCCATGAAGTGTCTGGACCATCTAGAATGACAAACAAGCTAGGAAAACTCAAAAGAGATTCACAGATAACTTGTGATCTCAATAAATGCCAAAGTATTTCAAGTTAGTAGTTCCTTGGTTGAGAAAACTCCACCCAGTGTACCTGATCAACGAAAAAATCCCCCCAAAACCAGGTACTGTCGCTGTTGAGGGACCTGATGTGGCCCCTCAGTTTTAATCCAGCGTCGAATGGCGTGCCCTGCTGTATTTTTGAAAGAAAGCTGCTCTCTGTTTTGCCCACACTTGCCTGAATACTTAATATATTCTCATCCTTTCCTTTCCTGTGTATAACACTGGTTCCCTTCCTTGAGTTTATCTGCTCAGCCGTAGCATCACACGTGTATGTGCAGTCATACTCCCCATCCTCCCGTGACCCCTGCTTTACAAGTGCATATATAGCAAAAGCACAGCAAGGCCTTCTTCATCATCACCACCTCAAGTCACACTCCAAATATTTCGTGCTGTTTATGTCCTTTGGTTAGTTTTTGCTCTTCACCTGTTAGAGTTGGTAGAAGTCATATGCTGAGCTCCACTTTCATTTAAAATGACTTTTTGGTTCATTTCACTGTCAATCTGCCCTAACACAGTGCTGCTGCCTTTGAATTGCTGTCAGTGCCAGACCAGCTAAAATACAAAGAAGTTTCCTTTGCCTCCTTCATGCCTTCTGTTTCCATGAAAATAGAAGACAAAAGAAATGGCCAAGGACATTTTTGTTCCGTGGTGTTTGTTCACTGCTGTGGTTGAAGCGGCTCTGTGGAGGTATTCATTACTTAATGAACACGTAAGGAGGCAGGGTTTGCTCAGCATCTTGTAATCATGTTTGTCATTTAATGCAATTTGGACAGATGTACTTGAAGATTAAGAGTGAAGGTGGGAGCAGACAGCAGAGAAGAGCTGTTAAAAGGCCAAGTAAACCAACTGAATTTTAAGGAGTCTTGAAAGCTGTTCCAGACGAAGGGTGTGACGCGGGGGAAAATAGAGAATCAAGTCCAGGAGGAAAAAAATGCGTTTGCAGAGATTTGGTAAGAAGGCAAAAGAACTAGAACTTCTTGCAAAAAGAGAGAAAATGAGTGAAAGGATTTGAAGACAAAAGTAACTTGGATAAGGAGAGTGCTTTTGACAGGTGAATTTTGGCTAGTCTGGGTTGCAGCATAGAGATGAATCGTTCTGCTCTGAATCTGTGGGTGTTGGAGAGATTTACAAAGCCTGATAAAGCACCATTGCCTGTAGCAGCTCACTGCCATTTGTTCTCTTTACCACAGAAAGGGCATTCAGAGTTTGTGGAGCTGTTCAGGATCATCCAGGGAGGAGTGGGAAGCAAAAACCATGTTCCTCAGGTTCTTTCTTACCCATCAAATTGCTTACAGTGCCCTGAACACAAATGCACCTCTGGGTGGCAGTGGCTGGCACAAAGCACAAAGGTGAAATTCAGAGTCTGTAGGCAATTTTAAATTTTGTGGAGAAACAAATGATTGGGTGGTAAAAAGATTCTAAAATAGTCCTAAAGTTTGTAAAAGAGATTGGAGCTTGCAATTGATTTATGAAAACTTTTATTTAGAGGTAACCTGGAAAGAAGAAAAGGAAAAGAACTTCTTTCCTTACTTTCTGTGAGTTATAAAATCAAGCTGACATACAACATTCCTTCTGTCTTTGGACTTGTCTTCATTTCAGAACTTTACAACTTCAAACTTACACGGTTGCAGCACCACAGTACAAACTTTGTTGGAGCATCAGCAAAGATGCTTGTTGATAAAGATAAAACACAAGAGACTATTTCAGCTCTAAGTGATCATCTTGTCCAACTGGCTGCCCAACTGACCAAGTTAATGCATGTTACTAAGGCCATTGTCCAAATGCCTTTTAAACTCTGACAGGCTTGGGGCATCAACCACCTCTGTAGGAAGCATGTTCCAGTATTTGACCACCCTCTCAGTAAAGAAATGCTTCCCAATGTCCAGTCTGAACCTCCTCTGGTGCAGCTTTGAACCATTCCCATGCATCCTACTGCAAGATTCCAGGGAGAAGAGATCAGCATCTCCCCTCCCACTTCCCTCCCTCAGGAAGCTGTAGAAAGCAGTGAGGTCGCCCCTCAGCCTCCTTTCCTCGAGACTAGGCAAGCTCAGAGTACTCAGCTGCTGCTCACAGGACATTCCTTCCAGACCATATCTGCAAGAAGGTAAGCCAGATTAGAGTGTTGTACCTTTGTCCACCTCTTGGGATTTTACTAGTATAAAAGTTCTGGCATCTGGCAAACCTTACTGGCAATTAAAAACATTATCTTGTCGTGCCTTCCACAACTTCTGCTGGAAGTTACAGCTCCAGCAGCAAGGGAAGCAGAAGTGAGTACCCACCTCTGCTGCAGCGACTCCAGGTTTGTCCAACATCTTACTTGGAGCTGCAGCTAGAGCTCCTTTGCCTGTCAGATGCTGGTCTGTGGCCTGGAGCAGCTGTGGTGTGATGCACACGCAGGGAAGTTGGTGTGGCAGCAGCGTTCCTTAGCAGAGAGCTGGAGACATCATCACACAGCAACCCTAGACACCACCTGGGATACAAGTCAGCCCCAGGATGTGGCATCAGCACAGTAGCCCTGGTTCTGCTGAAGTTTGGGAGCTTTTTCATTAAGGGAAGGAGTTAATCCCTCTTCCTCTTCCCAGGGTTTTTGAGCATTTGTATTAACGAGGGAGCCCCAAAATGAAAATACTGTAAGAACTTGAGAACAAACACATTCTATTCTACCTAGTTATATTTCACTTGTTGATTTCTGATGTTATAATCTTAGGTTTCATTCTGTGTAGGGTTGAGGAAAAATAAGTGGACAGAAATTGAGTATTTGATTTAAAATACTAATTTCTATGGTTTCTTGCCTCTTCATCTTACCACTTAGAAGCTGTTCTCACCCTCCTTCCTCCAACAATGTAGTCCTTGTAATAAAGGCAATTTGAAGCTCAGTGTTTCCATTCCAAAGGAGTTACAGACCAATTTCTAACTACTTCACAGCCCCTCAAAAGGCCTTGCAGTGCAATCCTCACAAGGTATTTGGTGTTTCCTTAGAACCCTCTCCCCTGAGGCTCTTGGTTAGATGAGAATCTCTGCTTTCAGGAAAAGCAAAAATGTAACTCTTCTGGCTTTGGAGCAGTATTTGAAGATAAGGATCCTGTTTCAAAAAGAAAAAGAAGAAAAAAAGGAAGGCTGGGGGAAGAAAGAATGAATTGCCTTTTTTTTTAAAAAAAAAATCTCAGTTTTGGAGAACCTGAGTCATGATTTTTCAGCACTGAAGGATGGCAATAATATACTGAGCTTTTAAATTTAAAAAAGAGGATACATTGCTAACTAATTTACAATTCTGCCTGACTAGACAAAACCGTGGAGACCCATGTCTTTGAGCATGTGATCATGAAATAACCAGACTAGTGAATACAAACGAGGTGGTTGATGAAGACTGATGGGCAATACATTAACTTAAATTAAAAATTCCAGTATAAACACACCCAAAGGATGTGCCTGGAGTGGATCATGGTCAAATCTTGTTAGAGGAAAGGTTGAATACAATCGATAGAGGAACTCTTGGAAACATAATCTCATTCTCTGCAGGGGTTCATCCTGTTCTACATTTCCAACTTCAGTAATAATGCTTGTACAAGGAACTTTGCTGGGGGCTAGGGCTGCCATCCTTGGGAGCCCGAATTTAAACATGTGACAGACCATAATCCAGCATTTCCCCAGCTTGTCATTTGTCTAGGCTGAATTCTTAGTTTGCCACAAGCATGGAAGAATATCCACACCGGACTTAAAAATGCTCCTTGTGGATAATAATTTTGTTTCAGTTAAAACACAAGTTTATAAAGACTGCAAAAGGGCTAAATGGTCAAATTAATCTTGTGATTGTGTTGAGAAAAAACTCAATTGAACCAAATAAGAATGTTGCTTTTAAAAAGTGTTTGTACAGTTTTACAGAGTGTTAGAGTTAATAAACCTCTGTAGAACTGGCATTTATTGAAGACTAATAAACAGGTTATAATGAGCCATTGTTGCGAGTTCACTGTGTTAAAAAGTTGGGTCATTTTATGAAGTATGAATCATAATGTTTTTATGAAAATATTTTACCTGAAATAAGCCAAACAATCACATTAGAATGACACTGTCCAGCTGAAATAGTTTTGCTGGTTTAAATTTAAAAATCTGTATTTGCCTGCATACCTATTACATACGCCAATATGGTGAAGCAAGATCGTGGCTTTAAAGGAAAGCCTTTTGTAGGTAGAAAACCATTTGTTGCATCTGTTTAAGCACATTCACAGAAGAATGGGGTTTAAATTTTATAAATTTGTTTTGTTAATTCGCTATTTTTAAAATACTTGCAAGACCTCTTCTGTTGCCATGACAATTTGATTTCCATAAACATGATATTTTGTATGTGCCTCTCCAACATTGTATTTGCTATGCTGTGTGGGGAAAGGAGATGGCAACTTGACACCACAGAAATCACTGTGCAGAGAGGCCCACAGAGTCAACCAGGAGTGGTCAGGACTATATTCTTTATACTAAGATAAAATAAGCTCTTGGATCAAGGTATATGAATTCATATTCCCTGTAAATTAATATTTTATTTTTATGTCCCTTGCAAATGCTGTGTTGGAGTCAGGTGGCTTTCAGTTTCCTTTCCACTGAAAATTGGTTTCAAGGATCTGAAGACTAAATCCTAGTTAAAAATAGAGCTGGACCTCTTTGGATCTATATATACAAAGCAGTTGTAAGGACATACAACTCTTATTGCCCTGCAATGCACTCTGGAGTTACTGCCTTTGTGGGAGGGGTTCACAAAGGATTTAGGAAGCTGAGAAAGGACTGGTTGAAAATTGAGACCCTTGTGAGGTGTAGCCAGAAGAAACCCCCTCTCTAGCTCTGGGATTGTCATGGTTCCCCATACTTTCCTTCTCTTCTTGTGAAATGACTGCAACAAATCAGACCCTTTTCCAAACCTGTTTGCACCAGACTAGTTACTGAGTAATTGAAGGAGTTGGAACATTGATATAGTTAGACAATTTGATTAGGGTGGATTCTCTGGATTGGCCATCAAATTACCTCTCTTGATCTATTTAATTGTGAAAGCATTGCCAGATCTTCCTACCTGTAGTGCAAGGATGATTTTTTTGCTGCATGTCTGTCTTCATTACCTCTGCACCCAACAACCTGATCAATACCAGGGAAGGCTTAGCAAGGCTTTTACAAAACAAGCACTAAACTTTTCTAAAAACAATGTTTTAGACTCAGCATCACGAGATTTTTTTTTTCCCCTCCTACTGAAATTTCATTGTGGCTGCAGAGAGCTGGTGGGATGGTTTCTTGTCTGAAGTAAAAGAGAGAAAAGAGCACAGGGACTATTGTCACTGTCAATTGTGAGTACAAAAATGCTCTCTTGTTTCCTCCCTTAAAAGCCAGGAGGTAATTTTATATATTGACTTGCATCTGAGTACTTACTTCACTCAATCCCCTGCTCCTCCCACAAAACCAGTGTGGAAATGGATTCTCCCGACACTGCTTTGGAGTGCACTCTCTGAGGTGATCTAGCTTGCTTTTTGTTTACATTGACCAGCTGTACATGGTGACCTGGTTTTGTGCCTTGGGAGTTAGCCCCTTACATCATATATTGTCACAAAAGGTCAGCATCCCCTTACAGCCAGACAGCAGAGGTGTAGGCAGCTGCACATGTGCAGAGCAGAGCTTGAACCAAGCCATGAGTGTGGACAGCAGGATGGGGAGGGCTCTGTGTTCACCCATTCCATGGCACCAACCCATCTTGATCCAAATAACACCTTATGCACAAGGGTGCCAACAAGCAAATGCTCTTTTCCATCAGAGTTAAGCCTCAGCATTTCCACTTTGGCTGGTAGATTCAAGGAAGTTAAAATTAGGATCTGCCTCCCTACCCTATGTTTAGCTCATACTTAGAAGAAACCCATGGTGAAGCTGGGAATGGAGTTTAGGCCAAACATGAATTAGTTCCCAGAAACCACTCTTGCTCAGAAGCTGTGACAAATAGATGGTAACAGTCCACCCTCGGTATTATTCACACAAGGAATAAAAGATTTTTATTCAGCATATTAACTAAAATATGGTATATGTTGTACAACAGAGCATCTGTCCCGTGTGTGTGTATGTTCTGCTCTCACATCAGGACCTTCAATCCACTAGATGTGCTCATTTACTCTGTGTGCCAAGGCAGAATCTGGACAGAAAGGCTGTCCCCTTTCTAGCTGCTCTGTAGATCCCAGCTCACATCACTTGGAACACCAAGCACTCATTTGAACCTGTGCAAAATGGATACAAAATGTTCCCGGTGCAAGCTTAACTCACTCGTCAGAACTGAGAATCCAGAACAGGTAGAGCAATGTGGTGTTGAGCCTCTAGATCTATTTTGTCTTACCTCTGCTCACCTTTTTTGCTTCTTGTAACACTGAGCGGGCCCCTTGTGGTTGCTCCTGTGAATAAGTACTACTTACTGTAAAGAAGAGTTGCAGGGCTGAGCTCTAACATTGTGCTTTAAACCAGAGAAGACTCTGGCCAAGTTGCAGTACCAGACAGGACACCCTGGGAATTTTATTTCCCAAATTAGCCAGCAACGAAAGCTAAAATTCTGAGGCAGCTGCATCATAAAACTTAATCTGCTTTCTCCCCTACCAATGTGGGTTTGTTTTAAATAGCTATGACACTTCATCACAGACTGGTAAATGTTCTTTAGTCCATTTTGTAAAAGGAATGATAGGTAAGTGATGTTATAGACTTAAAACACTGTCACTGGAATAGGTTTTCTCGAGAAGTCCACTATTTACTGGTGTGAGAAATGCCAGGTTGGTAGTCAAGCAGGGTTTTGCTGACTATTTCAGTAGCACTGTGGAGTGCAGACAACACTCAAGTCCTATTATGATATAGAAAGGAATATTATGATATGAATGTTATGTCACACCCTTAGACTCTTTGCAGTCTGAATGGAGAATTCAGAGGAGATAACCTGCTGAAGATTGTCCAGGAAGTTGGTGGCTCAACTGGCAAGAGAATCTACATGGTCTTCTTGCAGTTCAGTGCCTCAAATAATGCAGCCATGCTTTAGTTTCCATCAATCTCTTCCAAGAAAACTGTTATTAATGAACTGCCTCCATCGCTCTTGGACTCTGTGTCCTTCAAGAAGCAAGGTGTTGTCTGTGCCAGGCATTAATGAGTACATGGTAAATAGGCAGGATGGACAAGGCAGATTTTAGTTTGGACGTGCCGGTTACAGCCTCTCATGTTTCTGTGATCTGATTTATGCCTGTGAAAGCCACACACTATCTTGTACATACACGAGGGACTTTGGCATGTCTTAGTTAGGTATGGCAAAAAAGAAAACCTGCATCAAAACCCCCAAGCCAAGCAAGCCCAGATGCACCCCCAGTTTGCCATTGGAAAGAACACTGATTTATACTGTGCTTTGTAGATTAGTATTGACCAATATTTGCAGCAAGTAGGCTCCACTGTATTCCTTCTTGCTTGCACCACAATTGTGCACAAAATGGGGCCTTACTGTGACCTGTAAATAATACTATTTTAAGATATTTATACAGCTATGTGTGTGACCATGTCACTGTACAGATAATGGAAAAAGAATAAGCCCTACCCCAGGAGGTTGTGATAGAAATGTAACCTCAAGAGTCAGATCCAAGTTAAAAGAAATCCTAATAAAAACACACAATACAGTGTAATGAAAAGAAAAATATTTCCTTGAGTTGTATGTTTAAAGGCAGAGTTTTAAAGGCACAGTTGGGACTTGTTTCTTAGCAACAGGGCTCATCTGAGCCCTACAAACACTGTCATGTTGGAAAAAGATACCCTCCAGAAGAAAAGCAATATGAAAGGAGCTAGAAACATCAAATTTAGATGTCTTCATGCTGTTGCAGCAGGAGCATTTCATCAGCATTGCAAAAGCCTTCAGGCAGCGACAAGGTCATTTTGATAAACTGTAATGATCAGAACAAAGAACTCATCTTTACTTCTCTTTATCAACAGGGAAGAACAGTAGAAATATTATTTAAAAATAATTGCATTGGTATTACCATAAACCACAGTTTAGGTCCTGTCATCCTTCTGTATCCATAGTAACATGGCTGTATCCTACCCTGAGGGCTTAGGAGTCCTGCAGAACAAAGTCCTTGCTCTGTTGTACCTCACACTGTGTCCAGTACTAGAAGTTTCAGAGGAAGATCTGTAATGAACAGAGTTAAAAGCAATAACTGGCCTGTGGGAAAAGCTTCTCCTAAAGGAGTTGCTTAGCTGGCTGAAACACCAAAGCAGCAGATAATTTTTAAAAGTCTTTTTTAGTCAAAATAGCTTAATGGCAAACATTCTTTTTATTGGACAAGTTAGATGGGATCCGTCTACCTGTGCCTCTGAGTTGGTTGGTGTTATAGTCTGTGGGGAGGAATTAGGCACTACCAGCATGTGACTCATCTCTTTAAAATAGGTTAAGTGAATCACACCCTCTGGGGGCCTCTGTCTCCTTTTTTCTTCCTTTTTTGCCTGCCAAGGGGAACTGGCTCAGATCGAGACATCTGCCTTGCAGATATCTGAAGTTAGGTCAGATGAAAGCTACCCATTAACTGGTTTGCAAAACAAGATATTTGCTTTAATAATTTCAAAATACGTCATGCATTGCCCACACACCTCTTTGGATCTCATCTTGTCCCTGCAAGAACTCAATTAGTTCTGAACTCCACACTGCTTCCTAATCTATCTACCATGTCTCATTAAGTTGTACATTTTTGAAGCTCAGACCTCCTCTCTTTCTCATGAGTCGTCAACATAAAAACCTGTAATTTCTGTAATTTCCATCATTACCCTTCCCCATAACTCTTTGCTAGCTCTTTTTCAAAATGTGTGAGCATTGGATGTTTGCAGCAGGGTTTGGGCAGCAGAGCACTGCAGGGAAGGAGGGGGACACATCTGGGAGAATATCCAAGGGAGAGACAAGCATGGAGAGCCCGTGCTGGAACAGGTACTCCTGACAGGAACTGTATGTTGTGAAGACCCTATGCCACAGCAGGTTTATTCCAAAGCACTGCAGCCTGTGGAACTATCGGCACCAGACCGGAGGAAAAGCACGGAGAAAGGAGTGGCAGAGAGGGACTCCTGTGAACTGACCACAACTCCTGTCATTCCCCATCCATCCTGCACTGTTCAGAGTGGGGCAGAGCTAGAGGAATCAGGAATAAAAGAGTGAAGTTGAAACTAGGGGGGGAGGGAAAGTAGGGCGTGAGGATTGTATTTTGTTTCTCGCTATTCAAACCTACTTTAATTGGCAATAAATTGATTTTCCCCAAGTCCAGTCTGTCTCACCTCTGGCAGTAATGGTAAGAAATCTTGCTGGTATTTCTCTCGACACACAAACCTTTTTAATCTTATTTTCCCCTCTGTCCTGTGGAGGGGGAGTGAGAGAGTGGCTGGGTGGGTGTCTGGTAGCCAGTCAGCTCACCACAGCACATCACTGATTTCTGTCCTGCTCTTCCATAGCATCCCTCCTTAGCACAGTCTAAAAGTCTTGACAGCTCTCCTGACTGTGGAACACCTTGAACACATGTTCTCACTCCAGAATGTTTTTTAGGTTGGGTTTGGTGGTCTTTTTTGTGAATAATATTTGCAATTTTAAATTAAATAACCATTGCAAAATGGTGTTATTTAGATCCCTTCCTTGAAGGACATGCTGGAGATTCATACTGTTTCTTTCCTTTTTGCATTATCTAAGGAATAGAAACCATGAGAGAGGTCCTTGCATGTTCTGTAGCATTGAGAGCAGCTATATTTAGTAACGGGTCTGACAGGTGAACTCAGATGAAACTTGAGAACTGGCTGCTGCCTCTCCTCACTTTGCCCCAGTCACCCAGGATGATGCCTGGCAGTAATCTCTGGTTCTGATGACTAATGTAGAAAGGTTTCCCTTCTCACTCCTCTGACGTGTGGGACATTGACGTCTCCATCAGGAAATTCACTGTTGCAGTTTAAGCAGCTGCAGCTGAAGTAACAGGATCTGTCCCTTGATCTTAGCTGGAGAACTGCACCACCTCACATCCAGACATGGCAGAGGAAACCGTTTACTAACAACTCAGTGCAAAGCCATTGTTAAAGCTAAGTTTAAGCTTAGGAAAGCTTTGGCAAGACATTGCACTGAATTTGCTGTGACACAGATACGTGTTCCTTGCTGTTGACTCCAATACAGGCTTATAACCTAAGAAGAGATCAATTGCCTGGCTGCTGTTCCTCTTCAGTCTGTAAGTCCTCATATAGTTACTGGATCAGTTTTGCTCCCCTCAAGTCATGAAAAACTCAGCCAGTATCATTCACACTGCTTAAAGAGGAAGAAATATAGACTGTGACAGCACAGGAAAGACTTTTCAGATGAACATTCTTTAATATCCTGTAATATACTCATTTTCTGATACATACTCATAGTCCTAATCTGTATATTTCACTTTCAATATAGCTAAAAGCCATGGAGGGCGATGAGGCTAAACTAGGAAAGCAAGAATTTGATCAATTATCCTCCATGGCTGGAGGCATGATTTAGCCTGGAATTCCTTGATTTCACTGGGAATTTGGTGCCTAAGTGTCGATGCTTTAGCTTCTTTGCCTTCCTTCTATCGTTCTTCAACAGAAGGAGAGAACACTAGCACACATAATTACAGACATGCACTGGGATATCATTAGGACTCAGGAGATGCTAAAATAAAGAGAACTAGATGAAGTGCAGTTCTTGGTCAGTATGGACATTAGGAGAGTATGTTCAAAACAGAATAAGTAGAAAAATAGATGCAGTTACTTGCATATGTTAAATAAAATACTGAAAGATTATAAATAGTTTAGGGCCAGACGTTTGAGAAGGATAAGAACTATGTTTGTGTTCTCTTCCTGCTGAGCAGTTTGGCTCAGCTGTTAAAATTTCACTAACTGGAAAATAAAAAAAACCACTTTACTTGTATTTCCTTAGTCCCAGATCTAGAAATGTGATGTGTCACATGGATCCCATGGATGGTGCAGACTATGCCTGCCTTGTGTGTTTGCCACTCAGCTAGCAGTGATGAGACTGAACTTTCCCACAGCACCAGACAGGTTCTGCTTTGTACAGCCAATGTGTCAGCAAATGCACCAGCACTTTCTCCAGACACCTCTTCCTTCCTCAAGGTATTCTATGATTTAGGGACTTCTACCCAACAAGTTGTAATTGCATCCCTGTAGTGTAGTAGCTTTCAAATGACCTTTCTTCTGTGTGTATTTTGATCAATATTAGTTTAATTAGTACTGAGAGGACTTAATCACAATTTTTACTCCATCCAGTCCTCTTACCACCCCAGATCTGGTTTGTCTTTTTGTCAGATGCAACAGTTGAGATGAGTACAGAGCAAATTGCAAAGGCAAATGCAAAGACTTCTAAAGAGTCCTGGGCTGCCTCTGGTTTCTTGCAGGGGAACAGAGTAGGAACTACCAGGAGAGCACTGCAGAGCACTTGAGTGCTTAGTGATCCTTCATGAATCATACATTTAGGCTAGTTTGCTCCACCTTCACCCCAGGCCCACCCATGATCCCAGTTTTGCCCAGACACAAGCTCTCAGTGTTTTTACTGTGTGCTGAAATTCCTTTTCTACATGAGAAGTATTTTCTGGGTGAGACCTAAGGTGGTCTGCACAACCCTCAGGAACCAAGGAGTTCGGTCTATCCATTTTGAACCCAAACTTCCCTTCTCCCCTGCTGTCCTGTGTGCCAACTTGCTATTCCTTTTCCCTGCAAGGAGCTGCCATAGGACAGTGGTTCCATTTGCAGAGCACAGTGTGATCATTATGGAGGTGACATCCTACGGCAAACCTTTGTGCTTAGAGTATTGCACTGTCTTAATTGCCCTTGTGTCTGAGATAGAGACATGGTTTGCTGTGGATGGCTCTGATGTCCCAGTGTTGGTGGTCCTGTTCTAATCTGTCTCCAAGAAGAGGACTAAGATGCAGCTGCTCTGCGATGTGGCCTTAATGCATTGACGTCTTTGGATTTTGCATGGAACAGGCATTTTTCTCTAGAAAATACTAATTGTAAAATTTAAGAATTTTTCATGACTGCATCTGGTTAAACAAACATTCCTTTGAATGACAATAACAGGCTTCTGCTATCAGATTGTTCTGTGTAGCACAGTCGGCTAAAAATACATGCTTATTTTTTTCATTACAGGCACAATAAAAGATGGCAGAATAGCTCTAATGTGTCAGATTGTTGCTTTTGTAAGGTGCTGTACTAGAAATCTTGTTCTGTAAAACATGAGGGAAGAAAAAATGCCGGTTTTATCACTAAAATGAAAAGAAAAATGAATTATTTTAGCTGGAAACATGGGGTTATTTAATACTTAAGTGTAGGAAGCTATAATGACTGTAGCAGTACCCTCAGACACCTGCAGGGATTAGCATAGAAGAGTAAGGAATTCCTAAGCAGGAGGAGAACAGCGAGCTCTATAGCAGTATGTCAATGGTCTGTGCTTTCAGGGGGCACACAGTAGCCCATGCTTCAAGGAGGAGTGTGTGGGGAAGTTTGTATCTTACCTACTGATTAGCCTTAACAAATAAAAAATAAAGTTACACAACAACGGTTTGACTGATTCAGCCTTTGTAGATTCCTAATATGAATGGGGACATTTGTTAACTGCAGAAATAAATTGTTTCAGCAGGTTACCTTGCATCACACAGGAACTAGAACAAATCCCTAATTCAAGGTAGGGGGTTTGTGTTGAAGGGTGTATGTAGACGAAAAGAGCAATAGGTGTTCACCAGCTCTGAAAGTCTTAGAGTGAAAAGCATTTGATGTGTAATGTGAAGGGGAACTCTGGCTGAAGAGTAAGCTGTAGTGATTGGGGAATGTAAGGAAGGAAAAAACATCGAAATTTATAAGAGAGAGAAAAAAAGAAATAGTAGTTGGAATGACCTGAGTGCATGTGAAAAGGAGAGGGAGGAATTAAATAAGTAATTATCCTCCTTTTCTCTTCACTTGAAAACCAGATTGATGAAAAGGTGGCTGGTGGTGTCATCAGTGAAAAACACTAACTGTGCAAAGAAATGGAGTTTAACTTTACCATCTCCATTAAGACAAGAGGATGTCCAAGCAAAGACACAAGGAAGAGTAGGCAGGATGTGGGAGAAGAGTCCTAAAGAGTTGCAGGAGTTTGAGTCATCAGCTCAGAAACAAAGGCTTGTGTGCAGATGAAGTTTAAAGGGGGCATGGTGAGGAGGAAACAGAAGACAGGGGGAAGGGAATTGCAGAGGCTCAGCCTGTGCCTCTGTGGAACAGGAAGAGAAAGATGGTAAGGTAGAGCGAGAGATGTTGAGGACACAGTAGGAGAGAGAAGTAAGGCAGATGACATCAAAGAGCAGTGAGCCCCCAGTGTAGTCCAGAGCTAGGAACCAGAAATACTGCAGAGGGAGCAGAGGTTCTGACATGCATCCAGACTCTTTGCAGTCCTTTGTGAGAATTATTTCATCAGAGAGGACAGAAACTTCTTTTGTGAAAGAATAGAAAATTTAGGCAACATTGCTACAATCTTCCCAAGACAAAGGGAAGGAGGAAGGAAAGGAAGTTGGTTACAGCAACTAGAGAGAGAAGTGATGCTCCATGACTCTGACACAACTCTTCTGAGGTAGAAGACTTACAAGAGATCTTTTTCTTTAGTGGGTTGGAGTGTAGATCTCACCTTAGTTTCAGCTGTGCAGTCCCCTAATCTGAATTCCCATCGTAGTATGGATACTGATACAGTGAATCCAAGCCAGATACGAGTTTAAACCATCATGTGCTAATAGGAGCTGCAGGGTTACAGGAGCTGGATAATTAGTCTCCCAGCTACACAGCTCCTGGGCACAAGGCAAGCCCAAAGAACCCACTAGGGTCACTAGGCACTGTGGCTCTGCTCGGCTAAGGAGCAAGGAGAGCAACACCATGTGCTGTATGGAGCCCTCCTTCACGCTTGTACGGCACAAGACTTGCTAAAAAATTAGGAAAGTGCAGTAAGCATATGGAATCAATTTCCTACAACTTCTAATTCTGCTTGAGTATTGTATCCATGCTATTCATGTTAGCCCCTTTCAAATTCACATTTGAATTTATCAACTTCATACTGAGCATACAGGCATATACTGTTTGCAATGGCCTGTTACTATTATTTAAAAGTACTGTCTGTCTGCTGTTTTCACTTCTGAACTGCTGCCAAGATCAGGTTAGACCTGATGTGCCAAGTTAATCCCCAGTGTAACTCTGGCAGTCAACAGATCTATGTCAGAGATGAATCTGAGTCCAATATAGATGTATTTTTTGGCAGAAGGAGAAGAAAACAACAGAGGAATGAATAAAGGTTAGATGGATGGTCCCTCAGTTGCGCCTGCCCTTCTTGAAAGAAGTGTTTTTCTTCTATGCCCACTCCTTCTTTCCAAGGAAATGCATTCCTCTGCTTTCCCTGCTGCTTGCTCCAGAGTTCTGAACTGGGGGAGCCATGCAAGGTGCAAAAGGCAGTCCTTGGGGAGTGGGAAGTTGTGAAGCTTTTTGAGCTGCTCCAGAGTCCCAGGCTCTTGAGAGACAAGTACACAACAGCGGTTCCTGAGAAGAATATGGGAGCAGTAGTTTTGGGGATATTCAATAACTGCAGTAAGAGCTCTTTGGCACAGGGAGAATCTTCTGGGGTGTATATATTGCCTGCCACATGAAGGTGCTGGCCCTAGTACTACCCAAAACCCACCCTTGTTTAGAAAACACCATGGGAAACTGGGTGAGAACTAAACCTAGTGGATTCCAGGTAGTCAAACTGGAAGACCTATGGAAGCAGAGAACATCTTTGTTCAGGTTGTGAAGTCTTGTGTTGCTATGTCAGTGTCAGGGTTAGTCCCCTGCCCCCAGTCTAAGAGCTTCTCAGCAGGGCAAGAAAGGACATTTAAAAGTCTGCATCTCATCTCAGCTGCACTCTTGAACATCGAGATAAGTGCTTCCAGCACAGGAGTGTTAAACCATGTCACCATTGTCCCTAACCTCACTGTAACCTATTCAACATGAGAGTTAGAAAAAAAGAACAGGCAGGATGAAACCATGATAATTTCCAGTTTCTCTGTTTAACTCTTTCCCTGGTATGTCTCACTCCATATAAACCTTTTCAAACCTCTAAAGAATGGTAGTTTTGAATCTTTGCATAAGGTAGGTATTACTTTCTGTATTTCACTCAGAATAATTTAATTACGTGCTATATGGTGACATTGGTTAACTCAGTTCTTTGTGATATCTACAAACAAATGCGCATCCATTTTTATCTAATGCTGACCAGTAGCTAGTTGGCAGATATTGGAAATTAGCAGGTCAAGGGAAAGCTTGCTTTTGACAGAAATATATGTAAATCAAATGCTATTTCCTGCACATTGAGAGCACAGTAACTCCTAGCGATGGAGTGTAGGGGGGTACACTGAGAAGAAAACCCCATATATAAAAACTCACAGGCTGTGCCTCTGCAGACCTTGCTGGATGCATCTCGGATGGCCAGGAGGCATTAACTGTCTGTGGATAATCTGGCACCCAAACATGACCCAGTAGTCATCTGTGTTTGTAGCCTGCTCAACTAAGCTGTGCCATTGCCTTTAAAGCTGCATTCAGGCAGAAGAGGAGTAGTCCCTCAAGAAATTATGATTTTTATGCAAGTAGACATTTCTTTTAAGGGAAGACCACACTTCAATATAAAGTGGTAATTCCCTTTAGGACAAAGGCACCTCCCCTCAAAGTCTGGCTGAGCTGTTTGATATGAGCATGCACAGCTCAAGAGGGACCATGTCAAAGCAGGGAGGCTGTTGACTTAAAGTTCACATGTTTTGGTGTGACCAGCAACTCACAAGCATGCTTTCTGCTTGCTATGAGGGTAATTGCACCTGACATTTTAGAAACAGAACAGCTCTTCAAAAATAAATTGAAAAATCATGAAGAGCCCTCTGTTCAAGAGCTGTCAGTTGTGTAGTGGCAGAAGGACACGGCTCTGGGAAAAGAAACGAGGAGATAAGCTAAGCCTTGCATAGAGTAGTTAAAGTTACTGAAATACCATAGAATAGCTGGGACTGGAAGAGACTTTTGGAGGCCACTTAGTCCTTCCTCTAAGTGGGTTAAACTAGAGCAGGTTGCTCAGGTTCTCGTCCACAATATCACAGGTTACCTGCTGGTGCTGATACATGCACTAGTCTCCAAAATATCCATATTTTCTCCACCCTGAAAAGAAATCTTCCTTTTAGAAAACTGTTTTATCTGGGTGGATTAATTTGTCTTGGCTAGTGCTTACATTCATGGAATCTGTAAAGTCAGGGGTCACTCCAGCCTGCACTATTTACGGAGCCTGCGCCAGAGTGATGTCAGGCATAAGGTACCACAGCTCATTTCTCCTCTGCCAAAAATGACTTGCTTTTCTTAATCTGCATGGGGTCCTTTCATGGGAAGCCAAAAAGGCTCAGTAAGACTCCAAATCTTCTCACCATCTTCCCTGTGGGAGGAAGACGAGTCATGTGTAGAGGCTCACTTTGGCTTTGTGCTTCACCTCTGGAATTATAGTGCCTGTCCTCCTCAGCAAAGAGACCGTGGGTTGTTGCAGCCCAGCTCTGTGTGGATCCTTGTCCTCCTCATCCCACACTGCTCTTGTACAGAATCAGTCATATTTGAATCTGCTGTTCAGGAATGTTACTGTGGGAAGTTCCAGTTAAAATGAATGCAAGTTAATATGCTTGTATGGTTATTGTTATTGAAAATGTTCCCTATGGTTTTGCTGAATAAGATAAAACATTCTCAATCTAACAAGCTATCATGAAATGAGATTTTTGTTTGTGAACTGTGAATCACCTGAAAGTACCAAAGCCAAACTTAAGAGTGTAGAGCACAATCTCCTAAATATTTCAGATGCTATGTACATGAGTAAGACAGCAACTTTGCAGTGACTTTAGTAGGCACTTATGTTTCACCTAAGAATAGTGTTTTTATGAAAACTGACCTTTAAAGGAAAGACCTGGTCACTATTTGACTAATGGTAGCACTGAACAGAGCAAGAAGTATGCATGAAAGACAGTAGATTTCCTCTGAGAGAATATTTAAATTAACACCTTAATAATGTTGATTCAGCATTGTAAGAATAAAGTTACAGCTTCAGAATCATTTAGCAGCAGCTGTAAATCTAGGATTAAGTTCTGGACTCAAAAATCATATTCCAGACTCCTGGGTGCAGCACTGCACCTCTGGGCTAGAGTGAAGATCTCATTTCCCCTGTAAGTCCTGGCTTGAGATGCTTTGGCTCATAAAATGCATGCACTGAGATTTCAGGATTAAAAAAAGGTCTTTTTGTTAGTCTCCTGCACACTTATGACTGCAGATCCCTGAAAGTTTATGTCACAGTTTTGTTTTACATTCCTATAGTCCTTAAAAGATAGCTTGGAGTGTGGGATGAGTTTGGAAGCTGGTGCAATTTATTACACTTCCATTTCAGCTGCCTTGTTCTGTAGAATAACCTCTAATTGCTCTGCATCCCCATCTAACTTACTAATAAGATTAATTCTGTCTTGTGGCTTGGTAGTCCCTAATTAACATGATTTGTCTTCACAGTTAAGGGCTCCAGGGTATCGCAACAAGCTCAGAATCACTGCTCAGTGAATCTTAGAAGTAGTTAATCTATCCTTCCATGAGCAGAGCAAATGCAGTTAGGTAGCTTCAAAGGGCTAAATTCGTTGCAAGACATCGATCAGAAAGACAGACGAGGCAGTGCAGCTGCAAACCTGGCCTTGAGCTGTGGCTGCTGGGCTGGATGCATCAAACAGGGCAGGAGGGAGAGACCCTTACCTTGCCCCAGCCTGCTGCTTTCCTTCTGCTCAATTAGAGCGTCCTGAGATGGGCACTAATGACATGTAATTAACCTCTGAGAGGGCAGAGGCAGGAAGACAAGTGAGCATTTGGTGTGACTTCACCCAGTAAAGCATCCTGAGCCATTTGGAGCCCTCACACTAGCATGGAACCTGGAGGGTCATGCATGCCTGCCTCCTGCTCTGTGCCTGACAGCAAAGAGCTTTCCCTGGCACAGACAATTAAGAACAAACTTCAGTTCAACACTGAATAATTGGCAAGAACCTTTGTAAAAGCTTCTGAAAATCCATATCCTTTTCCTCATTATTTTTCTGCTGTTACACAGCTCTTACTGCCAGCAGCCTTTAGAAACTGGAGGTATCAGGACGCCAGAAAGCTTTCTTTACAGGTGGTTTCACAGCCACTCTGAAATGAGGAGACACTTTCTCCAGGCATTCTGCTGCTGAAGCTTCCAGGTTCATCAAGTTTGGGTGGAAAGCCACATTTGAGTTATTTCAACATCAATAGCATGGCTTGAGGTTTGTTTGTGGATGTGCATCAAAAAACCTGAAAATTCATTTCTGGAGGTGCTTGAGTATTGTAGTCTTAAAAATACGAGCTGGTTTAGTGGATGGTTATTTTTGGCTCCTTGGTTCCTCTCTCACCTGGCTCCCAAGCTCCTGCAGTGGGTGGGTGCAGAGCAGCCTGGGACTAAGAGAGCCGTGGCAGAGCAACCAAGCTGGTGTTCCTGTGTAGTTGTAAGGAAGAGAAGGGAGCACAAGGTGGAGCAACTATGTGTTTTAATAACAGACAAGACGAATACAGAAAGTTCTGCACGGCAGGAGATAGCAGAGACAAACCAGCAATAGAGTTGATTCCATGAAATAGAGCTTCTAAGTTGCTGATAGAATTACAGAGCTCCAGGAATTTGTCCACTTAGGTCAGATGAACTTTTAGCAAAGTGCCCTGAGCTGTAGCAGTGGTCACGCCTTTTGCTCTCCCTTATGTTTGTTATAATTGGAAGCCAATTACCTTATTTCTCTGAATGCTGGTATACTTAATAATGATGCAAATTAATTAAAGTCTGTCTTCATTCCTTTAGCAAAGAAAAAAGTAAGCACTGAGCAGAAGCACAGCTGCAGTGCCACTGTTCTTTTCATAGCAGTGCCCCTGGCTAGCAGCAGAACCAGCAACATGTCATTTATCCTCCCTGGCTATTTGTTCCCTGTCTGTAATGTGCAGACAGCCTGTTGTCCACTTCATAGCAAACATCTGCCTGACAGGCTGCACAGTAGTGGTGGGGAGCTGTATCAGCTTTAACTAAACCAGTCTAGCTGTGGGCAGGAAGCAAGCCAGATGAGTGTATGCAGAGCTCAAGCTGCTAGACTGCTTGCTGTGCCTAGAGGATGACTTCTTACATCCAGCAAAGCATCTCTCTTACCCCCACAGACAGCAGGACAGGTGTAGTGAATAGCTACCTTGTGGTTTGGACAGGCAGCAAGACCCAAGTGACTCAACCAGGAGGCAGAAGAGGTCGGGAAGGAAGATACCTGTTAGTGAGGTCTTAGTGTTATGCTGGGAAGAAGCTGGGAGTAAGCTAGAGATTGCTCTTGAGTTCAGAGAGTGGACCTGAGTGTCAGCTAAGTATCTCAGTATCTTTACTGTGAATAAGCAGCAAAGAATTTATCCTTGTGGACTGTTATCTTGGAAGTATGATAAAAGATGATACTTCCAGTGTAGATGGTCTTATCTTCAGCAATTAATTTTCTCTGACTGTAGGTGGTAGGTACTATTTGTTGCAACTTTCCCATTGCCTATGTCGAGGTGTCTGTGTAGCAATATTCCTCTCCCCCCCTTCTTTATTTCTGGGAAATTACATGTTCTCTGCAGGGGTTCACAATATTGTAAAGCATAATGCAAAATGTCAGTGGTGGTTCTGGGATCACATAATTTATACAAGAGGGGAAACCAGTCAGTTTGGGAATCGGGCTGGTACAACTCGCAAAGATAATTCAGCAAGTCCTGGCAGGAGTCTGCTCCATCACCATGGATCATGGATTATGCAGTGTGCCCTTGTGTTTGCTCTTCAGCAGAAAGTCTCCAGTCTCAAATACTTCTTAGCACACACTTAATTTTAAGCTTCAAGTCAACAGAATTAAAACATAGGGCTGGATTGGAAAACTTCACCCAAGGATTGTGGAATGTCTGGCAGTGGAACAAGCTGTACTGCAATCTCACTATTTATGGGTGGCTGCTTTTAAGTGTTCAAAACATTGCAGTGCTGCAGAGTAAAAATAATGTTGATGGGTCCGTGTATAATTAAAGCTTTAGTAAGTCACTTTACCTTCATACAGCGCCCCCCCCCCCCCCGCCATACCCCCTCGTCCTCCCGCTCCTGTTATTTTATTTTATTTCATTTTCCCCTTATTATTTTCCCCTTGCGCCGAGCCTTGTTTACCCAGCAGGTGGATGTGACGTCAGAGACTGACAACAGCAAAAAATAACAACATCTCCCTCCGCGGGGGAGCCGCGGGCC
>JAWWMP010000116.1:8133663-8194119 GCA_035047865.1 Dendrocincla tyrannina
CCCCCCCCCCCCCCCCGCCATGTAATTTAAGATTTTGCTGTGTATTTTTAGCCTTGGAAGTCTGTGAAAGTTTGCTGCAGTCAAGTTTTGAAGTTTTTGTTAAAATACTCTGCATTTTTAGAAGAGTTAACTTTTTCCAAAGCATTAAATATGAGAAGAATCTCATTTTTGATGCAAAGGCACTGCTGTCTTACTTGCACGTGGGCTGTCTTCTGTAGATGCCACATAAACACTGTCAAGTCTGCTCTGACCACATGACACAGACCTACTGATGACAAACACACAGAGCTCAGTGCTAGAGCTACAGCGAGGTACTGGGACAGTTGGGATCAGTCCTGGCATATCATGCTTTGGGACATGCTGGTCATTTGTCATGTACGTGGGGAAGCCAGAAAGCTAATGCTATATACAGCCCGCTTTCTGCAGACTTGGGAGTTGGAACAAACCCTGTGAGACAAGAATTGCAAGTGCCAGCTTTCACTTGTCAAGTGACTGTATATTTTTGTCCGTAGTGAGGCCAAAAGGACCGGAGAGAGCCAGAATTCACTTTGAACGTCCTTCCGATATGGAAGGGGAAAATAAAAACAATGTGCTGGCAGAAGCTAAACAAAACATTTTTAATAGCAGGCCACAGAGGAAAAATTCATGAGCTCCTCTCCATGGCAACATCGAGGTTCTGTCACGTTTGCTGCCTCCACTCTCTCCTCCTTCCCTTTCTCCTCTCCCTCTCCTACCCTTCGGCTCCTGCTGTTCCTGCCTGAGTCCTGCCCACACAGCTGTCCACGAGACCTGGTGTTCGCAGGCAATCACTTTGCCACCGAGGTGTCTGCACGTCACTGTTGCCCTTCCCAGCCTATCAGAATCTGCGGAGTTCAGGTTTTTGATTCTAAGACATGCTGGGACCAAGTAAGCCTCCTGTTTCCTAAGCTGTCCACTGCTCCTGCTCTTCTTCCCCCTCAAATCCTTGAAGTCATCTATCCTCCCTAGTCCCCTTGCACTGTATTTGGCAGGGGCAGAGTTCAGTCTGTACAGACACTGGAAAGAGGAAAAATGCTTGCCCATGGCTGTTGAATTCAACTTTAACCTAAACCTCAGGCTTTTAAGATGCTGGTCTAAAACATGATTGTTTCTAGAAAAAACCCCAACAGGTAATTGCACTCAGTCCTGACTTCCACAGCTGAAATGAACCACAAGGGGAAGGATTTAGGGGATGCCACTGACACATTCCATGTTTCCTTTCGTGGGACACCTAAAACATGCTGATGCTGCAGCATTGTGTTGCAGTCTTGTCATCTCTTACGTTCTTGGTATTTCAAGAGAAAGAAATCCAGCACCCCTAGCCGGTGGAGAACTGCCTTGTGAATGACAGCCTGCATACCTTGGACTAAACACTGGCCCCAGCCCAGAGCAGAAGCAGCAGCAGCAGTTCTTCAGCAATCCAAGCTGCTCAGTGCAAGAAGGCCACAGACTGTTCAGCTGGATGCTCCTCTCCAGGACTTCAGCTATAACTTTCTGCACTTATTTTCATCTATTTGAGCTGAGTAGCAAGCAGCTTGGTGTCTTTCACTGCTTGCTTTGAGTGCCTCCGAGGAAATGAGGTGGGAATAGATCTCCTGGCAAAGGAGCACATCTGGCCACAGAGCCAGGCTCAGGTACTCAAGAAAGGTTAGCTCCCTCAGGAGGGCACCCCACAGCCTCCACTCCTCTGCTTTTGCTGCAAACCAGATTCACTGCATGCTCCCCACCTGCAGACACAGCTCTCTGAGGAAGCCACATGAAGAAGAGGCATGGTGGAGACCCTGACAAGAGCCCTGCACTCACAAGCTGCAAGAGCCACAGTAGATGACACAGAGGTATATCAGGTGTTCCTCTGAACCAGCCTTTTCTGTTCAAAGAGCTGCAATGAGCTTGGACAGAAAGCTCTCTTATCTCAGAGGGGTTAGGTGACACACCTGCACTGGCAGCCTCAGCCCTAGGGAGTTCCAGCCAGGTGGAGACTGGGGACACTGGTGAGGATTCACACTGGCCAGTACACTTCTAGGGGGGTTTAATTTATACCTCTTTTCTTAAGCAAAGACACAAACAATTCTCTGCTTTACAAAACTTCAGCAGATAGTCATCCTGAGAGTGAACGCTTTGCAACTGCATTTTAGTGTCTTGTTAACAGTGTCCTTTCCCCAGCCCAGCTCTACCTAAGCTAAAGAGAAAGTTTCTCAGCATCAGCAGACACTACTTTAGCCCTTTCTTGGGCAAGTTTTAGTGGTTCTCTTTCCCTCATCATAACCCAAAGGGCTACAGCTTAGTTTATGAATCAATGCCAAGGATGAGAGGCCTCCCCATCTTTCTTTACAGCTCAAACTAGAGTGTAAAAACAAATTCATGACACTTGGGAGCCAAGGATGCCTTAACCAATAGATATCACGTTCACTGTTATTCTGAAGAAACAAGTGCAATCCTTATTACCATTCTCGCACAGTTTTTTCTGACTCACACAAGCAAGAACCAACACATCTCCTGAATTTTCAGTACATTCACAACATCTGCCTTACATACCTGCCAACACTGTTTAATGACAGCTAATAATCATTTTACTTAAGAAAATTCAAAGACACATCAGACACATCCCCACGCAGAACACTCCGCTGACACAATACAGCTACACCTCATCCCCACAAAACACGCATTCAATTGCATTTCCGTGTGGATCCAACAGCCTTGTTCCCACAAGTTTCATTCCCATCTTTGCCTGTACCTACCTGCAGCTGTGTGCCTCCTGCAGCTTTGCTCCAGCTCCTGGATCCTGACATGGCCCTCTTTTTCCCCCTCCAGGAGCAGAAAAGGAGGTACCATATTACTGCCTTATTTACTCCCAGCACCACAAGGGAATGCCTTACACAATCTCCAGGCTTACATAAAGAGAAAGAAGTATTTCCCACCGTCTCCCTGCCTCCAGGCTTTTGTAGGGTAGGGGTCATCATCTCAGAATCATCATCATCTTCACATGCTGCCCCTGATTGCAGTAATTTGGGTTTCTGCTGTTCCTCCACCTATACCAGGACATCTCATCAGGTGTGATTGCTTGCACCAAAGATGCTTTCTGTCAGGAAATTTCACATATCGGGCTGTCAGTGGAAAGCCCACTAGTAAATTGTCTGCTCAAGTTAGTTGCAGTTACACTGTGGTCGTCGGTGTCTCATGTCCCTCTGGTTTGCACCCTGGCTCCAGCCAGGCTCCCACTTCTGATGTTTCTGGGAAGGTGCTGTCAGAACTTTGCTCACAGCTGGGTCTTCCACATGAAACATGCCAAGCTCTGTGTCTGATTAAAGCTCTTGCAGGAGTGCTCAGGATAGGCTTTCTTGCAAAAACAGGAGAGAAAAGCTTCTCTCATGCAGCTTAAGATATTTCATAACACAGTCCCTGCTGCACTCAGGTAACACAGAGGAGACTATTCAGGACAGGCTGTGGTCTTGACTTCATGCCTTTGTCCAGCCTGGATGAGTTACTCAAACTGTGGTAAACCAGAAGGGCCCTCTCCAGAGCGTGATTTTTCACTCTAAATAAAAAACCCCAAACTATTCCTGTCACACTATTTTGGTGTACTCTGTGAGGCCAGGAACCAGCAGGTGATGCTCTTAGATAGGCCCTGGCTGTCACGGTACCAGCTTACACTAGAGAGGGGACTTTTCCCTGAATGACCAGAGAGGAGAGAAAGTGCAAAACCCCCTCCTTTGCCCCACCATTTATAGTGCTGTTCTGCAGAGAATGCTTCCATTTCATTTTCAGTGGGTTAAACTGTTGAAAACAAAAAGCCTTCTATATTTACTGGTGTAATCTAAAAATACCCCAGTTCTGCTGACAGCCAAAGCAAGCATAGGCTCCCAGGGGCTCTCTTGCTAGCCATTACCACGTCGGTGCCCCAGCTGGCTGACACTGCCCCAAGTGAAAGAGCAAGATCAGTGTCACATCTTCTCACAGCCTCACTGCATAGGGCGCCTTCACCCCCTGCCTGCAGCTGCTCCAGAAGAGCAAACCTCAGCTGTCACCCATCCTTCTGCCCAGCCCCTGGTACTTGCTGGCTCCAGGTGCCGGGGTGGGGGGGGGGCTGTTTGGCCCAGCCAGGTGATTGCAATGGGCCCTGATGTCCCATGGGGCTGAATGAACAGACTTGTAAAGTAGCACAGGACATCTGCTCTTCACTGCCTCCCCTCTGTCCCCAAAGGGACAGTATTAATGATTTAAAATAATCCCAGATTTTACTGCAGTTTTGGTGTTTTCCATTGGGAAGATAGAAGTGCTTACTATAATTTACTTATGTTGTACTGGCATAACTGAGTGGGCTTTTAGTTTACATCTGCTTGTGAAGTTAGCAGTTTGTTTGCTGGTTACACTCACAGCCTGAGACCTTTTTGGACAGCTGATTTATTTGGCCAGCATCACTCCGGATGCAGTTGGTGCAGATGAGTTTATGACTTCTGGACTGTAGGTATTCAAGTGTCTGAACGTTTGGTCAGGAAGGGAAATGGTTTGGTGCCCCAGCTCTGGTGCAGCCAGGCGGTGTCAGCAGATACAGCTTGCTTGCCTTCCTTCTTCTCCTCCTCCTCCTCTCCACCTCTTTGCTTCCAGATGCAAATACTTCCATATTCAGCAACGTGTGACTATGATGGCTTCGTAAGGGGAAAACATCTACCTTGGCAAACGCATTTAAGACTCTTACTTCTGCTTCACATTTTCAAGCATATGTGGACTAGAGGAAAAATACTTCCATTTTATGCCTGCTGGCATGGCTCAAGACTTGTATTCAAGAATGCCAGCAAGCTCCCAAAGGCTGGCTAAGCATAATTAATAAAGAAAATGCGCTGGCATTGAAAAAATGAATTGGCTCTCATGAGTAGGAAAGTGGCCTGAAAAGGGAATCAGAAGGCAAGGGTTCATGAGATTTTAATCCTAGTTGCTGTATCAATCTCCAGTCCAGAGGGGGACACTTAACTGCTTTGTTTGCTTTATTCCTTTCTGAATAGGACTAGACATTTGCTTAGTCATTGTGGTGTTTAGGGGATTAATTAGCTAATTCAGCACCTCGCTCTAATGATGTAAAAATCTTAAAAGCTTCACTGGAAGGATGTGAAGCTGTAGTTTAAGAATTATTGCTCATTTATGACCTTTCTTTGTAACACGTCTTGGAAGAGTTAAAGGTAAGGCAAGAGGGGAAGATTTTCATTTAAAAAAGAAACAGGCATTTCCATTTGGCAAGATTTTTCATCCTGATGAGAAAACATAGACACTCAATCTCTGATCTTGCCTCAAATCCGTATTTAATCTCAGAGAGTGCTGTGGTGTAATTTTGAAGACAACAATTTGAGGAAGCATGGGGGAAATATTCCAGTCTTCCTTCTGCTTTAAAAAAAAAAACTATGAAGGAAAAAAAAGATGGGTGAGGCAGGGCAGAGATGTCATATAATCCCACATGGAAGACACAATATACAAGGCAGACAAAGCTACAGAGCAAAAGACAGTGCTTCTTTTAAAAAGCAATAGGGAGACTTATACAACATCCCTTGGGATTAAAATGACTTCTATGGCTTTGGTTGATAAGGGGATGAAACCCTCCCTGTGGAAGCCAGAGGGCAAAGCCCAGGGGTCATTTCTCAAGCCGAGGAAGGTGCTGCCCTTCTCCCCTCCAGCGATGCTCTGCTGTAGGGCTGCCTCCCACCAGCCCAGCAGCGTTCCCCCACTCCCCTGCTGCTCCGTGCCTGCTCCCTGCCCAGCTTCGGAGAGCGGCAAGGGGAGCGGGTGGGAGTCGGAAATCAGATAGAGCCAGCGGCAGGAAGATGAGCGGGATTTTAGGAACTGGTGGAGTGTTAGGAAGACGCTGGAATTGAAGCTTGCAGAGGATGACAAGACTAAAAATAGGCTGTAGCCATCCTTCCCCAGCATTTTGGCACCTCAGCTGCCTGTTATCCTTGTGACCCACTGAAGAAGTGGGAGCAGTGGAAAATACTATCTTTTCCACCACGTTGGCAGTGCAGGACAAAATGGTATTTTGCTTCTATAACCAGATCATTCTGCTCTCTTGGTCTGAGGAGTTTTCCTGGAGTGTTTCCTCCCCGTCTTCAGTCAACTCAAGGGGCTCCCACTTTCCCCTGAGTTCAACAAGGCACTCATGTGCATTGAAGACGTGCTCACTCTTACAGGCTGTTTGCAGGTTTCCATCCTTGAGAGGAAAAAGGGCAGTTTTTGTAGAAACCATCATTTTAATTCAAGACATTGATTAAAGAAAACATTTCAAAGAACTACGTTATCTAATACAATCAACAGTGCACCTTTGTACCTACCTTAGCAATGCTGTATTTGTATCAGAAAAACCCAAAGACAGTTCATAATGCTGAGAGGCGTTGAAATGCATACGTAGATAAGGTTCCTGAGCCTCATGGCCAACATGTACATTATAGGGCTCAGAAACAGTTGTGGGACAGACAAGGCTTCCCCAACCTGTGGGTTTCAGCTAGCCATGAGCCCCGGACATCAGCTGTAAGTGATCCCTCTTGTCCAATGGGGTGAAGTTCAGAAGAATCTTTGTGAAAGGCTGCTGTGGTGTAGTTTTTCCCCCCAGCTTTAACTTTCAAGTTACATACATCAAGAAGATCCTTGCTTTGAAACATTCTAGGAAGTCTGAAGGGTGGTCTCAAGCAGAGCCAATGGCTGTAACACCAGGTCTCCTGGCTCCAGCACTTTAAGTTTACTTACTGCTGCTTTGTTAAAACATGACCTTAGGTAACAACCTGTGACTGGGGAAAGATGCTGTGCCACATTAGTACCCCCTTTTTTTTTTGGGGTGTGTGTGTGCTCCTTCTAGAGCAGTATTTGGGATTAGGAACAGACTGCCAGACCCACAGAGCTTTCTAGAGCCAGTCCTGCTCTAACTCTGGGTGCAGTCTTCCCTTTTAGAGCTGCTGTAAATTAAATGTTTCTCCCCAAGAGAGAGCCACCAGGGAGAAAAAAGATAGACTGGTATTTCCACAGACACACAGCATTCCCTTGTAAACTGCCTACAGTGCATAAATGTTGGGTGGGGGGATGAGGAAAGGAACCAAAACCCTTTCCTGTCCTGGTCTTCAAGTATATGTATTGGAGTAATTCACTGGGAGACAGCAGAACGTTTGAGTAAGACGTGGCTGGGCCTCCATTTGTCCTCCTGTAAAGTGTCTCCAGCTTTTCAGCACTGCCGTGGGAGCACACCAAGCGGGATGCTATGAGAAGTAGGTCTAAGAGGAGGGACCTGGCGCGAGGCTGTGGCTCTCACTGGATGTTGTGTTGCTGCTCTCTCCCTAGGAACGTTTGTATCTGCTTTCACCGTGCTGTGTGGAGCCCGGACGGACCTCCCTGACAGGCACATGTGTTGTGTCTTCTGGCTGAACATCGCTGCTGCTCTGATTCAGATCCTGACGGCGATCGTGATGGTTGGCTGGATCATGAGTATATTTTGGGGGATGGACATGGTCATTCTTGCAAGTAAGTACAGCCCACTCACCATCCTGACTTCTCCTCTCTGGCTGTGTTACTGAGTCCCAGCTAATGTCCCTCCAAGACTTTGAACAGCACTGTAGGGAAGAATTGCCACGTTGTGGGCTCTGCAAGTCCATGAGAAACACAGTAAGCAGAGAAATTGCTAGGAGGGTTTGAATGGGCCCTTTGATACATATACTAGAACCTCCCAGCTCACCACCTGCGTTAGGAACTTTCTTTTCCCATTATGAAATGAAATATGCAGGAAGGGAGAGGCCCCCTAGGATTGTCAACTCTTCTGTCTGGAGCCCCTTCTGCCCTGGTTGCATTTGTTTGAACAAGAAAGGCCTTTCTCCCTTGCGACTTTGGCTGCATCTCTGCACTTAGCAAGACCTCTCTGCGAAGCCAGTTCTGCTCCCAGGGCCGACTGTCCCCCAAAAAGCCTTGGGGACTCTTCTGGACCCTCCCCTTCCTTCCCAGAATACTTTTACCCAATGTACTTTTTCTTCCATGTTTTACACCAAGTTCTTAGGCTGAGCAAAGGTGTTTAGTTGCTCCTAGAAGGACTTCCCAGACACGCTTTGAGGAGCCTCTAAAACATTAGTCTAGGGTAAGGGGAATCCTTTTTTAAATGTACATAATTTAGGTCACCCAGTTAGTATATATTACTAGTCCAGGATACAGGCTCTGTAACTTGTATCTGTCAAAGACTTTTACTGGTGTAAAAGTTATATCCTATCTCCTGTATTGTATTGCAGAGAATTGAGGTGACAGTCTTATCTCACCTCCAAAACCAGAAGCAACACAGAGTTTAGGCTGCTGATGGCATCTGCAAGACCCTGCTCCCTTTCCTGAGGATGGCAGAGGCTGATGGACATTGCCTCAAACCAAACAGGTCTGAGATCCTTCAGGCTGACAGGACACACAGTTCCCAAAGCAAGCCATTCTCCCAGAGACCATCTTACCAGCAGCCCTTGCCTTTTGGTTTGAAGGGGCTCCACTTTGTCATCTCTGCTGATGGCATCTGTGGTGCATGACAGAGGAGGAGAGAGGATCTCAGGAAGTTGCCAGGAACCTGCCCAAAGATGAAATGGGTGAAAAAAAAAAAAAAGGCAGGAAGATAGTGCACATTTTCAGCTGTCATACCCAGGGAGATAAACCCTCTCACCAACCACCTGCTAATTTCTGAGCCAGCTTCAATTTGCAGGCTGAGTTAAGGCAATCCCCATGCAGAGCAAATGATGGATATTAAAAGCCTGAACATATGCAAGGCAAAAGGCAAGGGTGAAGGCAACACTGCCCTTTGTTTTTCCCTGCAAACACCTGTCACATTTCCTTCCAGAGGTACCTGCAGAGCAGGGGTAGCTCAGGCTATTTGTGAGGATCAATTGTGAATGGGTCTACATCTGTGATGTGTCTTTAAGAATCTGCCCAATTTGTGTGTAATCCCATAATTGTACTCATAATCATATGCTCTTCTGCTCTTCCTCTGCTGGACAGCCTCTGAGTGCAGTTCGCTGCCTGGCAGGACTCCATTCTGCAGTCGTGGGGAGAGTCAGGAAAGCATCTGTCCTGATAAAGTGTTACATCTGAAATCATGACTTTTCTCCATAGTCCTGTTTTCCAGGTAGAGGGTTTGAGACTTGGGAGGGTCATACTGGTTTTCCAGAGGTCCCCAACCACAGCACAATATTTCATCCCTCTGGTGGTAGAGAATGGTAAAAGAAGTCAGCATGTCTTACGTTCACCAGCATCATCTGACAAGTTGCAGCCTTTGGCAGTTTCTTGCTGTCCCATTAAATAGCTGGTTTTAAGTTTACTTGCCATGCAGAGAAAATAATGGCTAAATAAAGCAGCTCTCGGTTGATGGAGATTAAAAGAAAAAATCAATTTCATTTGAAACAAAGAACAGAAGTGATCAGTTGCTGCTAGCTACATCAAACAGCCCTGTCAGACCCAAAGTGGTTCCTGTTTTCATGTTTAAAAAAAAAAAACACAAAAAAGCTAACTTAAAAAGGAAGGCATGTTTCAAATGCAAGAACTAAGGTACTTCATTTAAAAACACTGCCAGGAAACAGTTTGCTTTGGCTGGGTTTTGTGTGCAAATAACTTGATGCACTGGACAGAAACTGTAAACCATTGCAACTTGGATCTGCATGCAAATGGGAAATAATTAAAAAAAACAAAACAAGGGAACTACTGCCCACCTCTAGTCTCCCTTGCCCTGAAATGGTCGATTCCATGCACCCCTGTGAGGATGCCATACTATTTGGATGGGCTAGAGGCAGGGCACAGCAGGTGGTGTCTAAGCTGGTAGGGGCTAGCAGTGAGAAGAAGGGTGGGAAACAGCTGAGGCTCAGGGGCTCCACTCAGGCTTTCCCTGCGGGATAAGTGCCTCGCTCCCTGGATTAGGGCCTGCCTGTCTATTAGCTGGTAGAGAGTTAGAACCACAGTATCACTGAGGTTGGAAAAGGCCTCCAAGATCATTGAGTCCAACGGTTAACCCATCGCCACCGTGTTCACGACTAAACCATGTC
Source organism: Dendrocincla tyrannina (assembly GCA_035047865.1). NCBI lineage: Eukaryota > Metazoa > Chordata > Aves > Passeriformes > Dendrocolaptidae > Dendrocincla > Dendrocincla tyrannina. The sequence goes on from JAWWMP010000116.1 coordinate 8,143,704, forward strand.
CCCAAGTGCCACATCCACACGCCTTTTGAACAGGAGGCTCGTTGCAGCTTTTCATCTTCTCGTGCTAATTCCCAGTCATGGAAAGGGGGAGCCTGCTCTGAGGATAATGACATACTGTCTTTAATGAGGGGAAAAAGAGAAGAATTATAGGCCAGGTATACTTCAGTTCCTGGAAGAAGTAATCAAGTAAGTGATTTGCATGCATTTCAAAAATAAGAAACATCCCCACCAAGTCAACCTGGGTTTGTCCACAGCAAGCTGTGTCAGATTGATTCCCCTCTGTGGCAGAGAGATTAATTTTGTGTGTGATGGCAGCAGTCAGCCATCCCTTCTGACCTTCAGGTGCTGACTCCATCTCACACAGCATTCCTACCAGCAGGCCAGGGAGACATGGCCTGAGTGAAAATGCGCTTGGGAACTCTTCTCTAAATGGATTTTCCTGAACTGGAAAGAGATAAAGAAAGATGTGTTGAAAGGTCCCTCCTGAATCCAACTCTGCTCAGTATTTTAATTCATGGCTTGATGGTGGATCAGAGAAGGGGGTCCCCAGCCCCGTACCAGCTGTGGCTGTGAGGATGGCAGGCACAGTGAGGGCAGCGTCTGGATTCAAGCAAACTGAAGAAATGCTCTGAAGACAGTAACTGCTACTCAACAGAGAAAGCCCAAGATTCTACAGAAGGATTAATAGACTGCATAAATACAGGGAACGACTTGTTTTTCAGCAGAGGGTGTGGCTGCAGGGAGTCATAAGTGGCACAGGAGCACATCGCTGTGGAGGGAACAAACACCACCCAGGCAGGTAGGAGCAGAGCCTGTTGGGAATTAACTGATCCTCTTATCTCTCTCTGCACATGTAAAAGTGTAGTGAGGCTTGTGGCCAGCTTTGGAGTCTGTATTTCATGTGGAAAACCCGGAGAGAGTCCAGAGGACTGTAAGACAGCAGGCATGTTGAAGATGAAGATGTGCAGCAGGCTAGTAAACATGAGAGGGCAGCAGTTCACCCTAAGACAGACTTAAATAACAGCAGGAAAAATCTGTGTGGAAATTAGGAGACATTTTCCCTCCAGTAAGGTCAAAATGCTGCAGAGGTGGGATGGCAGGATCTGCCCTCTCTGTTCCCAGAAGACTCCAAGAGCGAGTATACTGACTCTGTCAGGAGCAAGGTGGGACATGGGAAGACGCCAACTGACCCCAGAGGGTCTGATCCAGCCCTCATCTCCTGTATGGTGCCCTTTAGCAGAATAATATCCCAGAGGGAAGATTAATTGAGTGTAGTTTTGCTGTCACACTTAATTACTTTTGGCAGCACCATGGCACGGGGCATTTTCTCTGCAAATGCAAATCAATTGCCAGCTGTCCCCATTCAACATCACAGGTATCTTCTTTAAGCAGCCATGTGGCTTTGGGAACTGTCCTTTGCTGGGCTGCTGTCTGAAGGCAAAGGTAGATTAAAAGGAAACACTTAATTATTTTGCAAAAAAACCATGGTCTGGACTCTCCTGACTGCTGCAAATATCCAGCTGCCCTTGGTGATGGCTGGGCAGTGCTGCTGGACTGTGCTAGCTTCGAACCCCTTGTCATGTCTGCAGGAATGAGGCACAGAGCTGAGGCAGAACAGAGCTAATTAGCTGGCCAAGGCCAACTGGCAAACAAGCCTCCTAAAGCCTTCTGGGCAAAGTTCCCTCTGCTATAGGCACACCTTGTCCCCAGCCCACGCAGCACACATCTTCATTAGCCGCATTGTGCAGAATGAGCACAGTGGAATGGCCTTTCCAGGAACTCCCTAGCTGCTCGGAGCCCATTATAAAAGGTTGTGTACCGTTTCTTGACAGAAATGACAGAGAAATAATATAGTAATGTCACACTGAGGTGGCACAGGGGACACAAGTCAGGGACTGTTTGTCCAGGCATTGTTTCAGCTCCAGTGAAAGCAGCCAAGAAGTCAGGCCTGCCTTCTGAAGGAAGCCCTCAAAAGTTCAGCTCTTGGCCTCTGAATGAATGACGTGCTTGGCTGCACCATTGCTCATGGTTTCACTGGATGAGGACTTCAGCTGACTCCCGGGGCTGATTGCCAGCCACTAGTGAGAACTTACCTGTAATCATGCTGTCCTCTTTATCACTCCTTTGCTAATTACAGTGCTCAGACCGTGCCAGCAGCAGCAGCAGATGATTGCACAGTTGCTGTATGCCTGGGCTCTGAAGGACTTCGGAAAGCATCACCGAGCCCCTCTGCTCTGCAGGGCCCCTGCTAGGGCAGGTAACACAGCTGTCCGGGGGAGGAAAGGGGAACAGAAGAATGTTGAGAGACTCAGAGGATAGCACCATGCCAAAACAACTGGTAGACCTTCATGAGACAGAGGAAATTAGGAGGACAAACTGCCAGCTTAGACCTATTATGTTTTTTTAAAAAATCTAAATAGAGCTGTCCCCCACACTGTGCCTTAGGAAAGTAGTTGAAATACCCTTTTTTGCTATTTCATACCAAACGCTGCAGTGGGGCAAGTTCCTAAAATATTGTAGGAATGTTAAATACCACCAGTGTTTGCAGCACCCAGAGAGGCTGAGGCACCCCGTGGTTGTGAGTTACCTGCAGGCACAAGCAAACTCAGCAGCAAAACTGCCAAAAAGCCTTTGGGTGTAGTTTTCCATGCTCTTGGACTGTGAACGGCATGCCATGTGCCCTCTGGTACACCGTGACGTCTTGTTTGCTGCCTTCCTTCAGTGGTTTCCCTTCAGTCAAACCCATGAAATGCCGATGTCATGGAGTAAAGTGTTTGTAGGAGCACTGCTCAGAGGTGTTAGACCATCTAGCCTGTCCCGCTCAGGGCCAGTGAGCTGGAAAGCAGATGAGAATTTCCCCACTGTCTTCAAAGAAGAGTCCCAAATGAAACGATCCACTTCAAGTACAAGGATTTGAAATAATGTTTAGCCCTGGTGTGAATGTCTGATGGTAAAGCAGCTGTTCTCTGTTTATTCTGCAGCCCAGATTTGTTCATTCTTTTGTGGTTCTCCATGTGTTTCAGATATATCGTCTACAGTTACATTTCTCCCTCTCTCTTTCTTTCATGTTCCTTTGCCTCCTTTTGTTCACCATCAAAGTCTCACAAGGTAAGTTTGTTTCTGTTCCTCCTCTTCCTCCTCCTCACACCCTGTGGAGCTCCCCATGGATAGCAGCAAGCATCAGCCTGGGAAAGCCATCTGGAATTCACTTTGGCCAGTGCTGCCCGCTCCCAGCCCACGTTCAGCCATGTGCCTGTACGTGTGTGTGTCCACCTGTCTCTGTGTCTGTCCTGTGGCTGCACGGCCCCAGGAATGTTGAAAATCTTCACAAAGCAGGGAAATGCCCCTCAGGCTGCCCCAAGGGCACTCTTGGAGCACAGCAGGAACCTGTTTCAGACTGCGCACAGACCGGGTGCTTTTTGCCTCAGTCTTGGTTTATGGAAGAAGTGTAATTTCAAGTAAACTTGATTAAATCAGTGACTTTGTGCACAGACCAACTTAATCATGATCTTAGAGCTGTCTGCTCTTCAGAACTGCACCTCAGCTATACTGCAGGTATAGTAATGTAAGGCTGCTTCGTACAGAATAGCTATTCCTAGGCAAGAAATGCAATAACTATTTTCATATGGAAACTATTTAATAAGTCTGAAGTATTGTAATAAATAAGTTTAGCATAGGACATGTCATTTTTTGGCTTACTTTGGTGATGTAAAGAGAACTACAGGCTCAGCCACTGTAACTGCCTTCCAGCCAGCTTCAAAACTAATAGCAGGACTGAAAGGATTTCTTAATATTAATTTTCTTAAATCTCAATAAAAGGCATGGCTGTGCAAGCAAGTTACTGCAAGCATAACTCAGCTTGCTTACTTTAGCTGAAGATTTATGGCAGGCCCCAACTTTCTGGTCCATGGGGTTGGTTTTTTTTTCAACTGTGCTCCCTAAACAAATTACACCAATGCTGTAGACAAGCCCGCATTACAGGTTTCCAGCCAGCTCATCTTGCCTTCAGAGCTGACTCACACTTAGAACGTAAATGCACGAGAAATGCTCATTTTGCATCCTAGAAAAAGCTGTTTGAAAGAGATGAGAGTATTTCTGTTCAGCTGCACACAATGGGCAGAAATGCAGTTAAGTGTCATTAATCTGTCCCTTGTGCTCATTTAACAGCAGGAGATCCAGACAGCCAAGGCTGGGTGAATGCGTGGATATTTTTTGAAGTACACCAAAGTTCATTTGTTTGAGTCAATTCTTGGTGCAGCAAAAAGTCCCTTAAAGATACGGGTTCTGGCACCTGCTGGTACTTTGTGTTCAGTTTTTTTAGGGGGCTTACAAAAGCCTGACATAAGAGTTGGAAAGAAATATTAAAAAGCATCAATGGAAAGTGTTTGAAGAGTTAAGCATTCTTCTGAGATGTGAAATTTCAGACTTCTTTGAAATTCAAAATATAAAAATGACAGGCTACTTACATTATTTAAGCTAAGGAAGAAAACCCTCCAGATTCTTAAAAGCTTTTTTAGTCGAAAGAGCTTCACTGTGGCAGGCTGTACAAGTAAGGACAGTTGGTTTGCTTCTTTAATAAGGAGATCTTTTGCATCAATAATAGTGTAAAAACAATTCCAGCTTCTATTGAAAAGAAAGCAGGTAAAGTTTCTGGTGCAGTCACTGTGACCACTTAGGAATGTGTTAAAAGATCCAGTATTTTTCTCGTTATGCTGTATCAGCACAAGAGCTGTGGGTGCTCTCCTATTGCCATTCCCTGCCCTAGCCCCCCTCAGGGAGAAGAAGCTGTGTCCTGTGGGATTTGCCTCCCCTCCACCACTGTGTGCAGGATAGTGAATAAGCTGGGGCCCCAGGTCCCTGAGGAGCTGTGACGAGCAGTAGGACAAGCTGCTTTAGCCCTTGCAACATCCACGTGGCTGCAATGCAGCAGGGACCCCAAAGGCTTTGGCTGCCTTGGCTGGGAGGTGCATCAAACTTCGTGGCCACAGGAACAGGAGAGGGTGTGGAGGAGCAGGGATCCAGGCAGTTTCCCAGTGCAGTTGGTTTTGCTGCTGAAAAGCTCCGTTTTCTCCAGGCCTGCTGGATAACCACTGTGCCCTAACAAAAGCGCCTGGAATTCTGCTGGGCTGGAGCAAAGCAAATGCATAACAGGGCAGTGAGAATATCATTAGGAGAAGCACCCACAGAGGCATCCTGAGGTCTGTGTTTGAAATTTGACATGTCAGGCTGTAATTAAAGGCATTCCCCTTCTTCTCCAAGAGGTATTTGTTCACCTTTAAACTGCAGTGCAAATTGGTTGCTGCTGGAGAACTCTGTTAGAAAAAAACAGCATGGGAACAAGAAGATGGAGAGAGGAAACCAACCTCCTCCTACCTGCCATTCCTCTGGAAGGACAAGGTTCAAAAGCAGATCACAAGTAGAGATGTGTTGGATGCACAACCAGCAAAGTTGACCAGGCCTGGTCAGTGCTTAGGAACAGCAGCATCTCCAGAGCAGGATAAAAGGGCATACATTTCCCCTACACTGCAGAAAAACATGCTCCATAGAAGTTTTAGGTTCTTGTGTAGGTTGTACCAGTGAATCAGTGACCACTGGTCTCTGCTGTGCCTTTATAATCTCCTCGAGCAGGTGTGCCCCTGCCTCTGCCGGGGCTGGTGGCAGGCAGGTGCTGCAGCAGCATCCACATGGCTGTGCCCAGGATGGTGGCTGCACCAGGCAGGTGTTGGCTAGAGCAGGGCAGGGTGGCTTGCTGGGCTGAGGCTGCCCAGGGCAGCCTGGCCACAAGGGGGATGTAGCAGCCCCCTACTTTCCCACATGGTTTGCTGCTCCTGTTAAACCAGGCTTGTGGCTTGCTTGAGCCTCATTAAGGGTCCTTGTTAGGAATTAACTCTAATCATGTTCCCTTCCCCTCCCTCCTCACAGGCTACAAGGAACAGGGGATCCCACAGCAGCTGTAGTGGCTGGGACAAGTATGGTCAGAGAAACACGGCGAGAGATTTCCTTTGGCAGCTGTGGGCCATGGACCTTTTCATTACCCTTTGTCTCTCTTCTTCTTCCTTTTGTTTTGTTTCCTTGTGTTTGAACCCCGTTCATCTGCCTGTCCAGCGGAGCGGAGATGCAGAGCAGCCGGCGGAGACTTGCACTGATCCCACTGAGCAGCAGAGATGAGGCAAGCATGGCATGGGTTGGGACTGGTCCCGGCCAGCACACGGTGGGTGGCCGACAAGGAGGAGGACGGTGCCAGGAAAAGGAAACCGCCTTGGTGAAGGATGCACCTGGGCAGGCAGCTGAACCAAGGGAGTGGGAGATGCTGCTTTCTCTCTCCTCCCGGGGGAGGTCACTGAAGACATTTTTCCTCCTTTCAATGCTCACTGTTCAAGAAAACTGTCTGTGAACATCAAAGGCCAAGGAGCTATTCGTAGATACATGTATAGTATGTAAAAGCAAATCAGTGATACTTTTTTCCCACCCCAAGATTCCATCCTTGACTGCTCTGCAGCAGTGGAGGGTTCAGCCCAGCCTCCTCTGCTGTTTGTATATACAATACTCAATGAAGTTCCGTCCTCACAGATATCTTGAGAAACGTGCTTGCTGTAATTTGTATTGTACTGCTGAAGTGATCTGGGGCCATCCCCTGCTTCCATCCGCTGCCACCATGCAAAGACCAGACCTCCCGCCGGCCCCTGGGGAGACTTCATCTGTCAAGGGACTGGTGCCCCGCAGCTTCTTTAGGGTGGTGAGCGCAGCCATGCATTGCCAAAAGCTCCTAGTGTAAAACAATAGTGAGGGAGCCAAAACCCAAGACTTTTCCTCCCTCTGAAAGAGACTTGCTGGCAGTGTCTCCATGATTTGGAAACGGATCCCCTTACAGCATGACGTGTGCTCCTGGCTGAGGCAGCATCCCAGCTCCACTTCCCTGGGGTAAGTGCCCAAAGCTCGAGTATCACAACCTGGTGCTAACCAGGTGCTCGGTAGCTGTCCTGGTTGGAAGGCCCATGGCCAAATGGAGTAGGGCTGTGTTTTCCTGGTTTGAACACACGATGTGCAGAGTTGCATTGGTCATCCAGGTGGAATGACCTCTCTGATCCTGGTGATATTTAAACAGGGTGAGAGGAGCTCAGCTTGGTGTCCGCTCTTGGCTGGCTGCTTTTCCACTCCAAAAAAGTTGGCGGGAGGAGCCCTGCTGAAAGAGAGTAAAACCAGCTTCTGCTTGCATCAGGGAGGGTCCTTCCATCCAGAGGAGCTTCACACAAACCCACTGCCAAAACTAGGAGCCACCTGAGCGTGGCAGAGCTGAGACCCACTTCCAGCCCATCACTCCTGCCAAGAGACAGTGGGCAAGGGGGTGGCAGAAAACCCCACTGCCCTACAAGCTCCAGGCCTCCCCTGGTATGATGGTTTGCTTTTAACACAGGTCTTCACTTTTGATGAAGAGCAGATCATGTGAACTAAAAGACCTCCTGTTGCAAGAGAGCTGGGGTGTCAAACAACAGCAAGTGCCCCTGAGCACTTGGGTGTCTCCTTGCCAGGCAGAAAGCCCAGACCACCTGGCTGTTCTCCACTTGCTGTGTGTTTAACCCTCAGAGACATGGCAGGGTTACATTGGGCAGGACAGCTGGAGGAGGCTGGAGGAGAGCCCTGCACTGGGCAGGGCACCTGTCAGTGGTGCCCCTAGGGAGCCGGTGGCCTAGGAAGCTCCTTTGGTGTTTTAGTGTAAACCTATGGCTTAGCAACAACAAAGAGCAATGATTACCCCTCACTTTTGCCAAAACAGAATGGCTGGTTCAAGAGCAAATGACAAGCATTGCCTAAGGATCAAGTTAGTTGTGCCGTGGTGTCAGGATGGGAGTGCAGGAGCCTTGGCAGGCATGGATAACAGGTCATGGACAAAAGAAACGAGGCAAAGTCTTTGGGTGCAGAAGCTCTGAAACAGGAGCAGACAAGTGTGGCTTAACATTTTCTTCCGGTGCCTGTGAAGTTGGAGTGACTTTTAGAAGATGGATTTAAACATGTAGGGGACAGGCAGTAAAGGAAACCTCAGCCTGAGGAGGATTAAACAAGCTGACATTTTCCTGGGCATTAAACTGCCAAAAGTCACATCTCCTGTGGCATCAGATGTCAGATTGGCAGCAGATGACCGATCCCAGAGACCCAGCACCTGTACAAAAACTCATCTGGGAACAAAAAGGGGCAGATTTAGTTCCTTTTGAGCATCACCAGGGTTTTGCCGGCCTTCCAGATCACAATTGGTGCTGTTGATCTCTGTGCTCTGGTGAGGATGGAAGAATTGGATTACTTGGGGAAGACTTGTATGGAAATGCTGCCCTCCCTGGTATGGCTGTGCGTCTCCAGAGAGCACTGCTTCAGTTAGGTGTGTGTCTGCTGCCTGCTTTTATTACATGAGGGAGTTTGGTGCCACAGTGCAGCACTGCACAGGAGAGGTGAGGGATTTAAAATTTACTTTCAAGTTTTGCTCTATAAAACTTTTTTCTTATTTTTGACCTTTCTGTCAAATTGGTGAACCCACGAAAACACCCAATGCACCATTTGGGGCACTCTGAAATCAGCAAATGACACCCAGGACAGAAGGCCGTAGTTCTGTCTGTTGTGGGGATTTGCTTAACTGATTTTAGTTAGAAGCACACAGACTCCCACTCTCCACTTTATGACAGAAGCAACTTTATAGATGGGCCTCGCTATCAGGCAGCAGGCATCAAATTGCATTTTCCCCAAAGCTGCCCCGCAGCAGTAATAATGGTGATAAAATGCTCTGCTTTTTCCAAAAGTCCTGATTAAAACTAGCACTGCCAGGCTCCCCCCAGCCCAGGTGTGAAGAGCAGCCTGTTTTCAGGCTGTGGCGAGTCCCTCACCCTGGTTTCAGGTCTCACCATGGCAAATATCAAGGAGCTGCAGGGAGCTCAGGTGCTGAGCTGAGGGCAGGGCTGGGGAAGCTGGAGGGGATGACCTGGGTGGTCACAAGGGGGTTCTGCTCACTCCCATCTTTAATATCACACCCTCCACTGTGACTTTTTTTTTTCTCCTCTCATAAGGGGCCAGAGCTCTGTGCCAGGGACAGGCTAGGCAGACCCATCCCCTCAAGGGACTCCTGGTAAGCTTGTGGTAGGGAAGCTGGCAGCGAGCTGGAGGGGTGTGTGTGGTGCCCCAAATTCACGCACTGATGAGATGAGCCACACAGTGAAGACACATGTATGAGTGCCAATTCAGAGCTTTTCCCCATCAGCAATTATTTTCTTTCTCTTTAGGGTCAAATTAATCATCCAGCATTTTTACACCTCTTCCCAAAGCGCTGCAGAGGGAGGCCACCTCCTCTGGGACAACACCTCCACCAACACGAGCTGGATAGCTCTCGTCCTGACTGCAGGAGCTGTGCCATGAGGTGCCACACCACCGCTGCAAACTGGCCCTGCCTCCTCGCCAGCACAGCCAGAGGTCACAGCCCCGGACACTTCATCTGGTTCAAAGTGCATGGCACCCAGAGCTATCCCAATGCCATCACCTGCTTTATAAATGTAGATGTTTTAGGTGCAAGTTTTACAGCTAAAGAGTGATAGTGGGTAATGAAGAATAAATGCAGTTGCTTCACCCCCATCCACCAGCAACATGGAATTTTCTGCTGCTCTTTTCTGATAGTGAAAACCAGGTTTCTCAAAAAAAAAAAAAAAAAAAGGGCTTTAATGAAATAGTTCCTTGGTACTTGAACCCAGTGGGGCTGACCAGCTGATTTACTACTCATTGGAAAGCAATTCCAGGTAGAAACCAAACCAAATGTGTGTTTGAAATGTGTGGCCAGTCAAAAACCAATTTCATTCTGGGTCAGCCCAACCATTGCAACATAGAGCACATTAACATTTTTTCCAAGTTTGTTGGTGTTGCCAAATCTGTCTTTGTCATGGAAAAGGTGCTACGGCAGGTGATCCCCACTCTCCCAGCCTTTTGCCTGAGTGGCCATACTTGCCGTAGGGGCTTGACATCACTCCCAGCCGTGGCACGTGTGCCTGGAAATTGCATCCAGGAAGGTCAGCAGGGCTTTGTGCTGGGAACAGCTTGGACATGCAGCTGTGTGGTAGAGAATGTTAGACGTGCGAGGTGACTCCAGCTGTGCCACATCCTGTGCTTCCCAAGATACAAAGCTGCATGTTCCTCCCTACGTGCTTCAACTCTCACACATTTTATTAAAGATCTTTCAGTTCTGCTGGAAATTGCCCCTTGTCACAGTCTTACCTTGAGTATTGTTCTGGAGTCCCAGTCCCAGTATTCTTCAGGGGACTGTTTTATTCTACCCTTGCCTTGCCTCCTGTTTGTTTTGGGATGACCCTGCAGTTCACATACATGCATACACTCCAGCAAGGGTGTATTTTATTGCTATCCAACACAAACTGTATCCACTGCAAGACACCCGCAAGAGTTCATTGATATTTAAAGCCCAGATGCAAGGACACCTCTAAGCTTGGCTAGACTTGATATTCCTCCCAGTTAAAAGCAATGGCTGCTACACATTTGCTAACCACAGTGTGCTAACACAGCCCTCTATTTTCTAGCAGACATTGCTTCACACTCACACACGCAGTCCACATTGAGACAGTGCTGCAATTTATTTCCCAAACTGGCACTCAGCATTTCCATCTCCCTGTGGGAACAGCATGCTGCAAAACCCCAGGTCACAGTGCCACCAGATGAACCAGGGTTTATTACAGTGAATTCCACTAGAGTCCATGGCACCCACAAGCCATTCTTCCTCCTCTTGTCATCCATATAAATAACTAAGCTGAGATAAAATTCAAGCCCTGCTTCTCTTGCACCCACCCACTGGCCAGAGGGAAACAGTAACACCCCATCCCCAGTGGTGGAATGGTGCAATGGGAGGTGGAAGGCTCTAGGAGTGGCAAGGTGAGAGTAGCTCAGTCAGTCCAGCTTCCAGCTCTAAGAATGCTTTCAGCAGGCAGGTGAAAGGAAATGGCACATTTTGGTTTGGGATCAAAACAGGCTCACCTCTATCAGCAGTGCCTGGAGATGATAGCAGCTCTCCCCCAAATATCTACCCTGTGATCTCACCTTGACCCACACCCCCACTTCCACCCACGACACACAGACACAGGTGCTGCTCCATGGGCCAGAAGGGGGATAAGTTGTCATCGCTGTCTCAAGTCCATGTTCTCCTTGGTTTTGGCCATGCATGGGTACATCAGATTTTTCCACCCTAGGAAGAAGGAGGGAGCAGAGGCCTGCCTAGCTGTGCCATTCATACCTTGCTGGTGAGCCCACCTTCCTTTTCTTACTGGAGCCCAAACTAAGGGGTTACCGAGGACCATTTGTATGCCTATTTATATCACCAAGTGTTGGATTGTGACTTCTTGTGTTTTGATACTGTGGATATTTTTTTTAAAGTTAAATATATTCTATTGCTGGACAGTTGAAATGAAATGCAGAGTCTCTTTATATAGCCTGGAGAAACCTCATCAAACCCTGACTCAAAATGGGTCCTGGTCCTCCTCCTCCCACCAACAGGTTGGTGGAGAGCATCCAGCAGACACCAGCCCACACTCACATCGCCTGAGGAAGGGAGGCAGAGACAAAGGCAATTCCTCTCTTGAGGAATTAATGACCCAGAGTCTTCCAGGGGAGCATAAGGCTTTTGAGGAGCCTCACCTCCACCTCTGGAGTGGAGACAAGGAAGGGGGAAAAGCCACCCTGTGTTCCCCTGTGCACATGCCTACCAGCAGTCCTTCTTGACTATGTTTTCTTTGCAGTTTTAACACTTTAATATTAGACTCCAGCCACATTATCCTTGCTTCCCATGAAGAACAGCCCATGCACTGCTGGTGGCTTAGCCACGCATGCCTGAGCAGAGCAGACATCAGCAGGTGGCAGAGCTGTCACAGGGGAGCTTTCCCAGGAAAGGCAGCTCTGCTGCAAGGGCCAACAGCTTGTCAAAACACACCTGCACGTTTCAGCCATCCACACTTCATGCTCCCTGCTCCTCTTGCTATGTGCAGTGCCCCGAATGGCACTGCTCTGCTCCCTTCCCAAAGCCACCATCGGTGGGGAAACAGATGGAAGATCCCAGCTGGACTCGTCAGGCCCTGGTTGTTGTTGGGACAAGCAAGGGTCTAAAGTCTCTAAGCAGTTATTCATTCATATGAACGTCTGCAACCTAATAGTTTTGACCCCAAACATTGTCACATGGGTGGTTTCCAGGCTGACAAGTTTCCCCTGGTCCTGCTTGGATGCCCTGCCTCTCTCGAGACTCCTAGAAACACAGGGTTACACAAGAAGCTTGTCTCAGGTGTCCCTTCTGCAAGATACCTCCCAGCCCTTGGAAGAGCAAGGCCTGCAGCCACCACTCCATTTCTAGCGCAGATGGTATTCATGGAGCATGGGTTTCATCTGTCTTGGATGCTGCAGCCTTGGATGGGAAAGGGCAGCATCTTGCTCCATCAAAACCCCAAATCCTTGGAGGACTGCAACACTGCCAGAGGTGATGGAAGGCTGCAAGGAGTAAGTGCTGAGCACATTTCTCTGTGCCATATGGGACTGCACAGTCCCTCACACACCCCACAACTGACCCTCCGCTGCCGCTGTCCAGGATGGCTTCCTCCTCACTGCAACACTTTGGCTCTCGCCATTCCCTGCTCTTAATGGGGAACACAGCACCATGGCACAGGGCTCGGTGGCATCTGCTGCCCATCCAGAGCAGGTGCAGGGCTGGACTCCCTTCCCAGGCTCCCAGCTTTTTTGAGAGGCAGGGCAGGGATGAAGAGGGAGCCTTGCAGTGCAGAGGGGAAGGGGCCAGTGGAGGAGGTGAAAGGTGTCTGGGAAAAAATGCAACTGTGCCCCTGATAGTCACCCTCCCCAGTCCCAAATGCAAGGGCAGATGTTGGGAGATGCTGCTTGAGAGATTAAAGTGGGGTTATCGATGTCTTAACAAATTGCCAGTGCAGAACATGAGACAGGTGGAACTGGGTGGCAGGTATAGCATAGATGGCTTCCATAGGACTCAGAGGGCCAAATTCAGACTCGGTGCAAGACCAGCAAGAAGGCTCTTCTTGCACTCCGTGGCTTTGAAGGGTCTGGTAGGTGAGACAGAAGCTTCCTTTCATTTTCTACATCTTTCTATCTAAGCTTTGTTCCTCAGCATGTGAAGCACTTTGGGATGAAAACTGATATATAGTATTATGATACTATTAATACACCCATGCAGACACACTATCACGTGGCAAATCCACTAGAGAGATTGGGAATAATTATCTCCAAGAGATTTCTTTAACACCCTGCTAATGGAACCATTTCAGGAGGGGAGGGGGAAAGATAATAAAGAAACACATAAATGGAAAGTGGGGCTTAGTGAAGATAGATAAGCCATGAGGAAAACCCCCATACCTTATCCTCACCCAAGCATCACCATGAGAACTGGTTTCTTCCTCACTCCATGGAACAAGCATCTCCAGAAGTTTTTCAGCCCTGCAGGCTGTTGACACCCCTGTTCCAGGGAGCACTCTGGCATCAGGAGGCAGAAACCCAGGAGGTGTTCAGAGGGTTAGAAGAGACAGAGAGGCAAGAGGTAGTCATCACAGCTTCTGCAGCTTCTGCTGGCTCCTCAAACAGGTAGCAGGACCAGCTCCTCTGCAGCAGACACCCAAAACCTGCTCTGAAGCCAGACAATGCCATCACCCAGAAACCAAGGGAATGGGATGACCAGTACGTTCCTTGGGTCCTTACCCCACAGTATGCTGGCCCTTGATGGGGACAGCAGCCAGCAAACCTTGAGCTCCTGAGGAACTGGAAATGCCCAACACAGCCCTGCTCTGCCCTTCTCCAGCATCCTGTGGGTGGGCAGAAGCCAGACCAGTGCTGCTCCTGTCCCCCAGCCACAGGGGGCACAGCCAAAGCCCATGACTTCCCTGCCCCAAGTCCCACACTGCATTTCTGGGCATGCCCCTGCCCAGCCACCCACCTCTTCCACACCACACCCCAGGGGAGGCACACAGACACCACACACATATCACCCTGACTTCAGGGGCACTGGCTCACCCTCTAGCTCAAGAGCAGAGCCTGCCCAGACGTCCTCAAAGCACAGCACAGCCCTTGCTGTCACTCCTCTCTGCACCAACTTGGTGCAGCACACAACTGGTGAATCCAGGGTAACTCCCTTTCCAGGAACCACCACACAACTGGGACAATTCCTCTCCCTTTGCACTTACAGCCTTCCCAAAGCAAGCTCACCTTCTCAGGGCTGCAACATGCTGCTGGGATATATCCAGCCCTGCAGCAGCTATGGGAAGGTAGCTCCCGATCCTAGAAGCTAATATTACAATTACAGGCTATTTCAGAGCTTGTTTCCACAGGAAATTTGCAGCCTGTGGAAAAGGATGTGAGCTGCAAGACTGGCAGGAGCATATGCTTATGTCTAGGGCACTTTGTGTGTCCCCAGAGGAGGTGAAGATGTGTCAGCCAAGAGCTAAAATAAAAAGCACTAAAAAATGGAATCAAACACCATGTCCCCAGAAACTCTGGACAGACTTGGATTGACACACTTGCTCAGTTCTCCCTGTCGAAGTGGTCAAAGTGAGGGGGGGCAAGACCACCCCCAGGCTGGACCCTCCAGGGAAAACTGAAATGCTACCCCTTGCAGCAGGAGCAGAAGGCAGCACCTGTGCCAGCAGGGATCCCTTCACCAGGCCTTGGCACAGCGAGCTCTGGCAATTGCTGGCTGACATGGAGCAACTGCTGTTGGAGGCGAGGTCTGCTGCCCACCTGCAGCCACTTCTGAGTTCCCCCTCAGGTATGTGCAAACATAAAGTCTGGCTCCTTTTCACCACCAGACATTATTCTAAATATTAATGCTTTAAGCTATCAGCTGTTTATGTATCCCTGGAGGGATGCAGCCAACCTGACTCTGCTGGCTGCCCCTCCAGGGTGCCTTCACTGCTCTGAGCTCACAAAAGACACGTAATGTCAGAAGTGCCACCCTCACCAGGACCTGAGCAGCTGGAAATTTGAGCCCACTGGGACTCAGCTCAGCATTGCCTTGCTCATGGTTGTGCCAGATGTGATGCTGCTCCTGCCCATGACTGAGGACAGAAGCTGTGTGCAGCTGTTCCACCTGGAGCCATCCTGGGGCACAGGTGGGAAGCTGGCAGGTGCCTATGCACCTTTGGTCACCTCCAACCTCACCAAACCAGTCTAGCTCAGGAGAAAGTGGAATTAAAGGTTAAAGCTGACTCCAAGGCCTCTTCTGTTTCTTCTCCAAATGGAGAAGGTCTGTTCTAGGAAACAAACTCCCCCGAGGTCTAATTTTAGAAAAAGGCTGTTTCTGCTGGCCCTGGCTGCCATGTGCCCCCTGCCTTGCCCAGCCTGACCCCTCACTCTACTCCCCCCTCTCCCAAACCCTCCAGGGTGGGTTATCCACCCCAGATATGGGCTTGAGGGTAGCAAGCCCTTGAGTGCGCATCGCCACCTCCCGGTCCTCGGGGATGCATCGCCACCTCCCAGCCTTCGGGGTCACATCGCCACCTCCAGCCCTCGGGGATGCATCGCCACCTCCCAGCCTTCGGGGTCACATCGCCACCTCCAGCCCTCGGGGATGCATCGCGACCCCCAGCCCTCGGGGACGCATCGCCACCTCCCGGTCCTCGGGGGAAACGCCGGGAGCCCCGGCCCTGCCCCGAGCTGGGGGTGGTCGGCAGGGGATGGGGTCTTGTTTTTTAAGGTATGGCGGAAAGGAGCGGCCCGAGCCCAGCCCAGTGTAGGGGCTGAAACCCAACACGAGCCCTCCCCACCGAAGCCTGGAGGGTGTCCCGGCAGGACCCCTCCCAAGCATCTCCAAGCCAGCAGGCCCCTGGAAGTGTCAGGCACACCCCCATGACAGAATGGCTGAGGGGAAAGGCACCCCCAAGCTGATAGAGACCCCTCCACACCCAGAGGCTATTTGACCATCCTGTCAGCCCCTGCCAAGCCACTCCTGCCATGTTGTCCCCATGTTTCCCTGGGCGCTCAACCCCTGCAGCACAACACAGGCAGGAGCTTTCCCATCCTGGCAACCCCCTCATTCCCACTTCCCCAGGCTGCACTGGACAGGGTGACATGGGGGCCCTGCGTAAAACCCAAAGGGGCTGTTACCAACTTCCAAGCTGTCAGAACTACCTTACCCTGGGGGAGCAATGAGGGCTCTCCAGGGGGAAAAGCCCACTGCTGGCAGCACCAGCCCCAAAATGTCACCACTTCATCACTCCACATATCTGTACAAAAAAACCCCTGCCCTCATACAGCCGGGATCCCCCTCACACCTTCTTTTATGGCCAGCAGCACTTAAATAGTTTAAGACCCTCCTTTTGAGGTCTTACTGCTCAGGCAATGCAACCTCCTCCTGTTCTTTCTCAGGGCAAGGGCTCTGGCTGGGGGGCTAGGCACTAGCACTGCCCTGCATTGCCCGTGGCAGGGGCAAAACCCTCTAGAGGGGCTTCCCAGAGACCCCCAAACCCCGCCAGCTTGTGCTCTAAACAACCTGGAGCACGCAAGCCTCAGATATCTACCAACCACCACAGCAAAGTCCTGCATTTTCAGAGGCTGCCCCTCCCAGCTGGCCCCGAGCACCTCCTGATTTATGGGGAGACTTGTTCTGGCAAGTAGTACCTAAGAACATGATGATGGACCCCTCCCCACCTACAGCCTTAACAGGCTGCCTTACACTCCTTGGCACTGCTGGAGGTGCTGGGAGGCTCCGTTCTGTAAGAGTAGAAGCGTCAGCAATGTCTAGAGTTTTCTTTGTTCCATTAGTGAAAGTGCTGGCCTCTCTTCTCTATACTGAGTTTATGAATCATCTAGTTTATTAATCCCTGAAGAAGCAGGGAGCCCTGAGCTTTGTTTTAGGGGGTGCAGGTGAGGGGGCAAGCCAAGCTCTTGCCGTGGAGTGTGTGGATGGGGGCCTGCCCCTTCCCAACACTGTGTCTAAACTTCAGGGTCAGCAGCTGCCAGCACTCAGTCACAAGGGGTTCTTATGCCCTTTCCCTCTCCACCATAATGTCGTGGTGTTTTCTTAACTCTCAAGAGAGGTTTTTGCAAAACAGG
The DNA here is from genome assembly GCA_035047865.1 of Dendrocincla tyrannina. Classification (NCBI taxonomy): domain Eukaryota; kingdom Metazoa; phylum Chordata; class Aves; order Passeriformes; family Dendrocolaptidae; genus Dendrocincla; species Dendrocincla tyrannina. Next base: position 8,160,789 of record JAWWMP010000116.1, read on the forward strand.
GTTGAGGTTTTCATTCTTTCCCTTCTGTTTTTGCATTTCAGGGTGCAGCTGCCTAAGTTTTGGAGGTTTTTGTTTTTCTCTGAAGGTAGGAAGAGTCACGTACAAGAGACTCTCAGTGGCCCACAAAAACTGGAGCAATAAGTAAAACACTGTCGGAAAAGGTGCTGCAGGAGTGTGCATAGCAGCCAGACAGGAGATGTGTTTGCTTTCTACAGCCCAGGAGAGACTGCTGTGGTGCACAGAGAGCAGCCTTGTATCATTTATGCTGCCAGCTCTACCTCCTACCAAGGGGTTTCTAGTCTTCAAGCAAATTCCATGCTGGGTTTCTCCTGCAGTTCGTTTCACAGGTGCTGTGGTGAATCAGGACTGGTCCCCAGCTGGGCTGCTCCTGGGGGTCTGGGCATTAAGTCTGGCTTTCCTGTGGGGCAGCCCACCCATCCTCTTCAGCCAGGCTCCTGCTGTCCCGTGCTTGCACAACTAACTAGGAGGGAATGGAGCTGCGTCAGGCTCTACGGTCTGATTCCTCCTTCAGTGGAAGAAATAATCTGGGTGGGTTTTTTTATGGCCTTTGGTCCAAAGTGCTCCCTCTGGCTCTGCCCACAGTGCAGCTGAGAGGGAGAGGAGCAGGGGAAGTGCTTGGCTGTGCCAGGCAGCTCTGATGGTCCTGGGTGCTTTGGTGTTCTCCAGTGCAGAAACCACAGGGTGGCACTTGGGAACCACTCACTGGGAGCCACAATGCAGCATTTGCAAAAAACATTCAAAATAATTCCTGGTGTGGAGCTGCCTTCCGTGGGCTTCCCTGAGGAAGGGGGACGGAGATATTCATGCCTTTTCTGGGGGTGTCCCCCCACCAAGCCTGGGCCCCCTGCAACTCCAGCTCCATTCCCCCCCTGCCCTGCTCCCTGGAAAGTCAATTCCTGTTTGTGAGGATCTGCCCCCAGTGCAGCAGGGCCCTTCCCTGCTCTTGCTTTTATGCAGGAGTACTGGAGGCTGATTCCACCCCCAAACCATCACGGACATGAAAGGTTGTTCCCAGGCTGCCACAAGCTGTGCAGGGCAGATGTAGACTGCATGCCAGGGGAATGCTTCCCATATGCCTTTATTTGCAATGTTACAGGACTTTTTTACAGGCACTGTGCGTTGGTGTTCCAGACCGGTTTGGATTTTTTTCTATATTACCCAATGACTGAGAGGTGTGGTGGGAGCAGGGAGAATCCCTCACATCAACCGTTCCAGCCTCCAGGAAGGCATAAGACATCTGAGAGGAACAATCTGCTTCTTCCGAAGCCACAAAGCAAGGACTCTGGTTTATAAACAGGCTTAAAAAATAATGTACATATATAAGAGCAGCTTGAAGCTAAAGTACAGCAGTAAGTGGTACATAGCTATGCGTATCTGTTCACACCCTTTCCCCAAAGCTGGAAAAGGGATGGTTTAAAAACTAAGAAGTTTTTTTTTAAAAAAAAGGGATTCCATGCATTAAATTTTAGTGTTTTGTGCAATTAAAATGGGATGAAAATAAATATAACTTAAAAAAACCCCAACCTTTTCCACGACGATAATGGAACAGAGGGAAGTCTATAAGGCACTTCCACATGGGCTATTCTAGAAAGCCTGACAAGGAGCTAAAACAGTGCAACCATTTACAATGGCATCCAATGAACAAAAGACACCTGTCTGGTGAGATATGAACTGAGGAAAACCCTAGGAAATTTCAGTCCTTGGGAAGAGGCTGGGGCATGGCTGCAGACGGCTCGGTGGCCAACTCCTCCTCCTCCTTATTGCTGCAGGGAGATCTCCCCCCTCGAGGGTGCAGGACCCACCACCCTGTGGCAAAGGGGCTCTGAAGCACTGCTCCTGGGGAGCAAAATGAGACAGTGGGTCTGGGGATGGAGCAGGTGAGCGATTCGTGGCTGCCAAGCTCCTGCACCACCTCCTGTGCTGCACACTCCTTCTGTCCCCAGCATGAGGGACTCCTGCTTGCCTCGCAGCCTCCGTTCCCCGTCGTCCTCTTGATGGATGACCTTTAGTGAGACAGCTCTGCTGCCGCTTATTTCAAATGTTCCAGGAAGTTAAAAAATAGCCTCCACCCTAAATGGGGAACTGGGTGTTTTCACAGGAGCACAGAGGCCATCCACACAGCCCAAGCAGGTTGGGAAGCCAGAGCAGCAGCAGTCAGACAGCTCTATGGGGAAAAAGGGGAAAAAGGGGAAGGCACAGGCATGCCTGACCCCAACTCTGCTTTGCCAAAGGTGACTAACCCAGGAGCTCCTTTCCTGCTGTAACCCTTTGTCTGCTGCAGATAAGTTACGGAGTTGCTCCAAGTGGGAGGGTTCTCCTGGGCCAGATGTGAGCACTGGTGGCACTACCCCTACACATGCACTCAGCTGCTGACAAAAAAGACTGGTCAACCTGGATGGCTACTTTAGGTCTCATAGTAGTCCTTTATAAGCCATTTTTTCCAGCTAAGGAGGATTGCAGACCCCAGCTAAGGCAGGCTGGAAGCAGCTCCTAGCAGGGGAGCTGGGGCTCTAGAGAGGAGTTTGAAGTGTTACCAACCAGGACACCTCGCATGGGGGACATGGGTGGGAAGCACCTGGCCATGGTAATATATCTGTGCCCAACTACATGGCTCTGCAGCAGGAGAGAAACCTGTGCCCTCCAGTGCCACTCAAAAATAACTAAGCAACCTCTATGGGATGTCTAGAACAAAAAAAAAAACCCAAATCTGCCTGTCTAGCAGCTCTTAAGGACTTGGCACAGCCAGTTCTCTAGGCTGAAAGGTGCTGGCAGAGACCACGAACAAGCTCTCACCCCAATGTTTTTCACCATCTCCACACTTCACTCAAACACCCTGGCTGCCAGAGGGTCCTGGGCATGGCCACTGAGTGTTTTCAGGATGAAGCTACCGATGCCAGTGCAGGGAGAGACTCCTTCCTCTGCCAGCCCTCTTAAAATCAGGCTGTGCAAGAGACAAAAGCACGATAGGCAAAGCAAGCGCTTGCCTAAGCAACCCCTCTGGGCTGCTCCCACTGACTCTGCAAAGCCAAGGTTTCAAGTTCAGCTTTTGTTCTGGCAGGTTAGCTCTCTATTTACAAGGAGAGGGGGAAAAAACCCCAACCAAGACAACCTAAAATACCACAACAAAAACATTAAATAGGGAGAGTATAACTTTCAAATGGGAAGGGCAAGGGCTGGAAAGTGTCTTGTAGTGCAGTTCAGAAGAGTCAGTCGGGGGCAGGTTGGGGGTAGTGGCAGAGTCGGACACGTGGCTTTAATGCAAGTCTTCGCTCTGGGATAACTCTGTCAGGATCTGAATGAGGTTGTCCAGTCCCCAGAGGTAGCCATCCTCTCTGTTCCCTTCCACCCAGGGCACATTGTGCTGGAGAACTTGTCCCTCCGGCAGTGGGGTGGTTTTCCCAAAGTCAATCATCCAGACTTTGGCCTGTTCCTGCTTGTCGTGAATGAAGAGGAGGGAGCTCCCAATTACCTGTGGAGAGGTGAGATGAATTAGTGGTGCTCCTGTTGCTCATTCTCAGCCAGCTTTGGAGCTTTCAGACACCTTATCTCAGGCTGCATTTTCTAGAGATCTGCTGCAATTTTGCATGAGCAAAAGCAAGCTCTGGATGCTGCTGGTTGTGTTTGCACATACAAACTGGCATTTGGACATGCTGATTTACTCACACAAATGCCAGGTCTTGGCAGAAGGAGATCAGAAAAACCTGGGCATGAAAGATAGAGATGTCATTTTGGAAACTGAGCCAAGGTCCCCTAGGGAGGAATGAGATGAATTGTCTCAGCCTTTACATGGGAATTTTTTCCAAAGCCAGTTCTTTGTGATCAGCTTGTGCTGTTCATAATCACCAGCCCTGCAGACACTACTGCAGGGAGGCTCCAAGTACAAGTTACTTGCAGTGTACTGTCTCCTGCCTGACACACCATCCAATTACACTCAGATTCCCCCTAGCATATCCTCCTGGCTTTCCCAGTGCTCTGGGGATGCAAGGTACAGAGCTGCATGCACATGAATTTCCTTTTCCCTGAGTGCACTCAGCTGCATCTGCTTTGAAGGGCTCTTTCATATCCTGATCAGCTTTTGAGAAAATCCTGCAGCAAGTATTGACCTGGGCAACCAGGGGAAGCCCCCAGGTGCATTTGTGCTCTGACAGTAGAAGTCTCAAGGCCTATTGCAGTGGGATGAGACCACATGAGCCCAATGGTCACCAACTATGGAGCAGGTGGCTACTTCAGGCCCCTGACCCATCGTGGCCCACAGTCCCAGCCAGGCTGACACCCAGCAGCAGCTCTGCCATGCCTTCCCAATGCTTAGGGAACACCCATCACTATCAGGCCAGTCACCACTGTGCTCTTCTGCTGACTCTTCTCCTCCAGTCAGAAGATTTTAACAGAGGCTTCTACAGAAAAGCACCAATGGATGTGCTTCAGAGCTGTCCCAAATGGAGACTGCTTCTTAAATTCTCTCTGATGTGCATGAATTGGTGGATTAAACTTGCTTGCCACTGTATCACAAACAGGGACCTCGGTGACCAGAGTGCAAGGGCTGTAGCAGAGGTGATGCAATGCACTGAGAGCCATGAGCGCCCCATGTGATGTGCAGATACAGGGGGGACACCAGCTGGTGTCAGCCCTCCAAAACAACAGCACTAAACATTACTGGGGACTCCCACATTCCTGTTATCAGCAGGGTTTAGCTTGAGGTTTGCCTTTAGACAAGGGTTTTGAACGGGAAGCACGTACTGTTTGCAAAAGCTGTTATGAATTTACATTTCTGAGGAGGTTTTTTCCTGCAGTGCATTGGGAAAACATCCAAGGTCCAGAGTTATGTATGATTTCCGAGAAATGCTTATCTTTAGCTCTCCTCCTTCTAAGCTCTTATAGTCCTTTCTTGGCCAGGACAGAACATTTTAATTTTAAGGAAAAGCCTTTCGCTGACGTTCTTTGCTCGCCTGTCCTGGACTGCAGAATTCTCCTGGAGCTCCTCCGAGGAGCCCTGCCCAGCAAGGGCCCCATGAAGGGACACACAGAACATGGAAGACCTTCTGCTGTGTTCCATCTTGAAGAGGGATGGAAAGTCAAAGCTGCTGCTTTTTAATTTTTGAAAAGTGGAAACTTCTTTCAAAACCTCCTTGAAAGGCTGCTTTGTTTCCATGTTTTCAAATGAAACCCTGGCACTCAGTTTCAGGGAGCACTTTGTTTCCTGTGTTGAACTGACCTAAAACCCTCAGTTTTGACATTTCCCTTCCAACTGCCTTGCAGGCGCTGCCATCAGGAGGCCTGGCCCCGTCTGCCTCCAGCTCCCAGGAGCATCCTCTGTGTGTGGCCAGGCTGAGGTGGCTCATGTGGCTCTGGCTGAGGGACAGTGGGCTCTATGAGCTGTGGCTCCTGAGCCCTGTAAGTCAAAAGTTCCTATGAGGCTCCTTTGCCCATAGACAACACGTGACAAGGGCACACACTCTCACGTTTGCTCAGGTAGATGCAATAGGAAATGCTCTTTGCCAATGCTAAATCAATAAAATTACTTCTTTAAATTGTGGAGCATTTCAGTTTCTGAAACGGCCAAAAAAAGTAGCCATTTCCTCTTTGTTTTCCCATGAGAACTGAATTTTCACAGTAGAAAAAGTTGGTATTGTGGACAGTAATTTCTGTAGGAAAGTCCTTCCAAAGGAAGGATTCCTACTGTGGTGCCTCAACCAGCTCAGGCAAGCCAGGTTTGGGATAGTTGCAACTTATGGCTATGTTGAAGCTCTGTTTGATCACATGGAGCAACTAGCAGCTAAATGATCCCTGAGGCACACTCAAACAGCCATTTCTCCCCATAAAATCCCTGTGCTTCTACACGGGATTTTTCCCTGTCATGGAAATCCATAAATGGCCTGAGTTTCTCCTAGAGAGCTTTTATTCTGTACAAACATTGGTTTTCAATAGATCTGAGCCCATGTCAGATGCATAAACATTGTATCTGTCATCTGTGTTTGCACATAAGTATTAGATAAACAGGGCTATGAAAATATGGATATAAGAATAAATTGAGAATTATAGATATTTACAGCCTCTGACTTTGACTTCTCTCCTTGGACAAGCTGAGATTAAACAGTTTGCATTTCAAGGCAGGTCTATCTAAACAGGAATATTACCTCATGGCACTTGAAGAATGGGGATGTCTCCAGGGTAGCACGGATACCCTTCAACCGGTTAAGGTAACTGTTCTGGAATGACAAAACAGAAAACAAACCCAAACCATCAGTGCTGTGGGAAACCTACATGAAAACCACTGCACGGGGCAGACAGGAAAGTCACCCCTCTTCCCAGCACCCTCTCCACAATAATACATTTGTATGGAGAAAGGTCAAGGGTGTTTCTCAGCCACCCTGCACTCAGCATCCTCCCACAGACCTGTCCCCTCAGAGGATATTCCCTTCTTTTGGCTTCTATCCTGTGAGCATCTGTGCCTTCCAAAACTTTTTGAAAGCATTTGCCTTTGCTGAACCGGTGCTTTCTGCAGATTCTCTCCACTGCATCCGTGGTGCTTCCAAGGAGGGAATAGGTAATTCAGCAGTCACTCCTGTGCATGCACAGCCAAGCTGCTTTTTCCTCTCCCCTGCACCATTTTAATACATCACCTCTTCAATTCATCTGTCATTTTATCACTCAGTCAGTCAAACATCAGGAAACGCTTCTGTAACTCTGTATCAGCACTTCTGCAAAGTTGGTCCCACAGGCAGAAGGGGTTTGACACTAATCAACACGCAGGTCAAGACCTGCAAGCCTGTTTGAGCATCCTGGCAAACTGCTGGACGGCACTAAACATTCTCAGGGCCCCCACTGATAATTTGATTTTGGGGTTTAGTTAGAAGGACTAAGCACAGGAACACACACACAGCAGGTATCTAGGCACTATAACACACCTGCAAGCAGAGATGTGACAGTCACTGTATTAAAATACTTTGGCCAAGGAGCCCCATCCAGAGCCACAGCATGACAGGGTGAGTGTGCTCCAAGCTCTTTGGCGACAAAACGCAGCCAGACCACTTCATCCGCTGATCCAGGAATAATCCCTGGTCAAACCCTCATCAAAGTGAACATGCCAGTTTGAAGGAGGTAAGGCCAAGAGCCACTCCAGTTCAAGCCTTGCATTTGGAGACTTTATACAGTACATCTTAAAATGGGAGTGCTTTGTCAAATAGGATATTTGACACAGTTGGTGTAAATTGTTTACAGCACATCTCCTATTCTCCTGGCAACACAGAGAAACTTGGAAAATGCTGGCAGCAGTTTGCCCATGTGAAGGGCACTTGGCACAGGGCCATTGTTCTGGAAGATATTACGCCAGGCTGGGAGCCCCTGCCATTGCACGCTGGGGTAAGGAACGGGCTCAGGGGCGGCCATCAGCCCAACGGATGAGGGGCAGAACCTGGCTGTGACTCCTCAGCAGGTTTTGGGAACCAATCCTTGAGCATCCTCAGCAGACTCAGACCCAGCTCAAGCAGTGCTGCTGCAGCCAACATGTCCCTTCCCAGTTCTCCCCTCACCAGGATGGTGTTTCTCTTTGACATTTCTCAGACTCTTTTAAGAGAAATTACTCAGGCTTCAGTCCTGCAGACCAGGATGCTGATGAGCTGAGGCCAGCATCCGCAGGAGAAGCCATCTCCAGGAAGTCCTCACAGCATCCCCCACTCACCAAAACGTTCCTGTTCCCTCTAGTAAACTCCCTGAAGGCCTCCATGACTTGTTCCTTTGTCCGTGTCTTCTTGAAGTCCCGGTTCACAGTGCCGTCCTCTTTCTTGAAAAGATGAGAGAGTTGTGAGTGGGATAGAGAGGGAGTCGGGGCAGGACTAGTGTTTCAGCAGCTATGCATATTCCTGAATAGGAGGTGACCAGCCTTTTTGGCAGCTGAAGGATCTGTCTATGGAGTAGGGGTGAGCAGAGGCAGCAGTTCTCTGTGTTGAACATCCCAAATTATCCCACAGCCCCAATGCATTGACCTCTAATGCAAACAGCAGCTCTCCACCATTACACATTTGCCAAGGTCACTGGCAGTGTAGACAAACTCCCTCTCAGGGGCCTGGTGCTTGCTGCCAGCACAGGCTGGAGACTACTTGTTTCTGGTGTTTCTGTGCCCAAATGGCTTCCCATCACTGCTGTGGCTGAGCTCAGGTGCTGACACCAGCCTTGGGCTGCCTCACTGGCTTGGGTAGGACATCAAAGCATGATTACAACACAACAAAACTGAGTGCGGACAGAGACAACATCTCAAGAGCAGGCACAAAACCCCTTCAGGTGAAATCCTTCATGGACCACTCCAGCAAGGAGATGAAGGCAGGGAGCAAGCCCTGTGGCTGTCTGGTCTCGTCCTTTGATAGTCCACAGACTGCAAACCCTCAAAGGCAGCAGCCTGACACTGAGATGCAGTGAGCAGCCTTGAGCTCTCCTCCTATTCCTGAGAGGCCTATCTGTCCTTGACCTGCCATGGGGATGGCATGGCTTGGTCCACTGCAGGGATGACACTCAGCCCTGGCCCAGAGGTTCCTGTCCGAACCTCTGGCCAGCCTGATAGGTCTCTTCCCATTTCCCTGATCCTCCCGGGGCTCTGATTTTTACATCAGCACATTTCATTGTCCAGAGGGGCTGTGGGACAGGCAGGCAGATCCTGCTTCCTGGACACAGGGACTATTTTAAACCACACATGCTTGTGCTCATAGCTCCATTGCAGACCCATCCAGAAAAGTGCCCTGGGACAGGGCAATGTGCATCCCCCTGGACAGAGGGCTGGCTGTGGGCATGGTGGACAGCCCAGCTTGGGAGGGAAGGTCAAGTGCTCAGCCTGCAGAGAGCTGGCCAAGGCAAGCCCAGCTCCAAACCAATACCTGATGTGCCGTTTGGAATGAATCATGCAGCACACTTAAGCTCCTAACTTGTGTTCTGTACAAGTCTTTACAAAGGGGATAACAAAAACCATGTATTGAAAGAAAACCTCGAGGAGAAACTTTGTTTGCACAGAATGCAACCAATGCACCCAGTTTCAAACCACCCTGGACTCAGCCTGACCACTGTGATGCCACAGGGTATAAAAGTGAGGCTAAAGGCTGGCAGAGCACATACTGGCAGGGCACAGGGACACCCTTTGGCTGGAGACACCCTCCTGTAGCAGCCCTCCTGCTGATGGACCAAGCAGAGCCAGGCTGTCTTCTTTCGGCTGTGTCTCTGCAGCAGCATGGGCAGGAGGCCTTGCTGCAGCAAGGTCATGGCAGGATGATATTCCCTAGGACTGGAATGTTTGCAGGGTCCCAAAACCAGCCCTGAAAGCCTTCACCTGACTTTCTCAAGATGGGCAGCTCACATGCCCCTTCTGAGGCCAGACACAGTGTGGTCAGTAGCGGCACGTGTGTGATGTATAGGGGAAGGGTGCTATAGCACTATATGTCCCTCACGTGAGCCCTGACGTGGCAGCTCAGAAACCAACCCACCCTCTCCCAGGGGGACAATCGATATCAACCTGGAGAAGTGCCACAGCACTAATTTCACATGTAAAGAGCACAATTTTCCATAAGGAATGCAAGAAAGGAGATGGACTTCTAAGTGCTCCTAAAAATAAATGAAAATCACAGATGACCTTTCAGATAAGGCAATCTCAGCATCAGGAAAGCCAAACAGCCTATCCACAGTGCTGCTCCCATCATTACCCGCCTCCTGCAGTTTCCTTGCCCAGCCAGACGTTGCTGCCATGAGGCTGACAACTGCCATAACATTTACAGGTGTCCAAGCCCCGAGGGGGCTGGCTTCCATGCAGAAGAAATGTGAGGGGGGCTGATAAGGACTATTGCAACCTCCGCCCCATCAGCAACTCCAGGCTGTGCTGGCGTCACCAGGGCAGGGTTTGGGTCAGCCAGATCTCCCTCCAGCACTGCGTCTGGCCTCGCATCGGGCTTGCGAGCTGCCTGTCTTGGGAAAGTCAGGTGAAGATTTTAGGGCTGGCTTTGGGACCCTGCAAACATTCCAGCCCTGGGGAATACCATCCCACCGTGGCCTTGCTGCAGACAATGGCGAGTGATGCTCAGATCAGAGCAGGAGCTCAGGAGTGTCACTTCTTTGCAATGAGCTCCAGCAAGCTTCAAGTGGGTCACCAGGGATCACTTGTGTTACTTTTGGCATGAAAATTTTATTAATAGCTACTGTTTCCAACAGTTCAAGCTATTCCAGAAAGTTAGATGGGTGTCATTATCTCCTTTTGCAGAGGAAAATTTCTATTTTAAAGAGGAAAAACTGGGTCCTCAAGGCCACTTGGGAAAGGGAGAGCTCAGCCAGGAAAGGGTCTCCATTCTCATTCCCAACCCTGAGCTGCCTGTGCACCTTACCTGCCCATGCTGTGCCAAAGGTTACCATCACTCCTCTTCTCTCCCTGTGACCCCTTTCAGCCCTCAAGCCCCTGGCCAAATCCTGTCCTTTTCTTGCACTTCAAGGTACTCTGCTCTACCAACCTCCAGCTGTAAGTGAGGGGCAGGGCAGATTCACTCCTGCTCTTCCCAGGGAAGCATCCACATCAGGAAATATAACATGGAGAGACAGCCAGGGCACCGAAGGCACTTTCCCTAATGCAGAAACTCAAATCCAGAAATAGGGCAAACAACAGGGATACAGAAAAGCCAGGTCTACAGCCCTAGTGGAAAAAAAGCCATCCATGAAACAGTGTGAACTGCTAATACTTTAGCTTAGGGGAAAATAACCCAGAAGCTGAGGGATTTAAGGAGAATTACAGTAATTAGAGCCTCGATCAAATTAGTCATCCCCTAGCAGAAGCAGCAGGAATATTGCTGGAGGCCAGCACTTCTCAACATTTTTCAATTAAAGGGTTGCTTCAACTCTTTGAAAAAAAATCCACTGCTCAGATTTAGCAGCAACTCACTTATGGTCAGCTAACAGAGGTGGAAATCTCACCACTCCATTATGGCTTTTATTTCCCTCCACAGTAATTCTTTTCCGCTGTGGGAATATGATTTGAGTTTTTTATACACTTTTCATTTCAAGTGGTTCACATATGACCTGCTCTTGTTGTAAAGCCCCCTAAACTTCCCCAGATCACAGACTGAGAAGCACTGCTGGAGGCCAAGGATATATTATGTTGGACTATAAATAGACAGATATTTCTGCTTATACAAAGAAAGCAGGGAGAAGAAACAGTGCATGGGAGCTTTGGTCCCAACCGGGTCACTCCTTTTTTATACAGCCTCGGTTTTAAAATAAGCACCAGCAATGGGAACTAGGCAAAGGGTTGTCCTGAGACAGAGCAGCTCACAGCGTGTTTAGGGGCATCTATGGCAGAAAAGGGTCTTTGGGAGAGCTGCACGAGCAGGCAAGTGCCCTGACCTAATGTAGACATCACAGAAAACTCTTGTGGGGGAGCATGACTGGCAGGATCCCAGGCAGAGGCATGGGATAGGCAGGGATGCCTCACATTACTTGACAGGAAACCCTTGAAGAGGCTCAGCTCAAGGGCTGCTCCTGGGGTTTCTGAGACTGGTTGAGTTAGAGATAAATGCACTGTCCTCTGCTGACCATTGAAAGAGCTGAATGAAGAGGGTGCCCTCCTCTCTGTGTGCAACATGCACAGAGGAAACGACAACTCCCTTCCCATTACCGGTTTGGAATGTGGGTAATCAGTAGGAGCTCTGAGTGACCCACTTCTGCTGATCACCTTTTAAAACCCATGGTCTAACACCTGCATTTGTTTGCTGACTGGTGAGGTGAAGGGGAACACTACCAAGAAAATCTACAAAATCTGATATGAGGGCTTTATTAGGAAATGGCTTAATTTGTTTGAATTCTATCATTTCGACAGTGCTATCACCAGGCAGGAGAGGTGCAGGAATTTAAGGGCACAGAGACCCAGATGGACACCCTGGGAGAATCCTGCACAACTCAGAGAGGAGAAAAACTATCTGTGATCAAGAGAAAGAAACTCCTCTAATGAAGATACATGTAGAAATTGAGCCATGATTTCCACTACAAGCAAGTGGCTGCCCTGAGCTACCACCTGGGCCCTCAGCAGCACCCCAGGTCTGAATTACTGCAAACACAACTTGACAGAGCTGCCAAGCCAACACCATGCTCAGGCATGTGATGAAACCCTTGGCTCAAGTGTGGTATTACCTTTAATTCACATTGGCTGGCTATCAAGAGGCATATGCCATTGCTAATGTTCAGGCAAGCAGTATCACTAATACAACTGCTCTGCAGTTACAGATCTAACTCTGTTCCAGTGCCACTCCAGACACCTCTTTCACCACAAAGCCTGCTCACCAGGAGAAAGTCACCTGGGTTAGCTCATCTAATGGGGGACTCAAAAGCATCCCAGCAGGTATCTCTAGATATGTCAGCACTGCTCTGAGCAAGCGCAGCCAGCAGGTTACATGTGTGTGCAGGTGCTGACAGAAAGTGCTGCTGGCCTGTGTTCACTCCATTTCATAGGTCTCAGATGCTGAATTTTTCCGGACACATGTAAATACATCCTCTTACTGATTGTGACTAAGCTCACAGCTCCAACCACGGACCAGCACACATTCAAGCTAGGATTTTGATTAATGGATCAGCCCTGGCACAGTAGCATTGAAAGCAAACAACTAATTTGAGTCTTCACATTGGAGGATGGCACTTTGCATTTTGCAGTTAGGGAAATCAAGCAAGCAGCTGATTTAATGAGATTACGGCTAAAGCTCTCCTCTTGCATGGATGCCCTGGGCTCAGCTGCACTCTCACAAGAGCAGCACTGCCCCAGGCAAGGTGCCTGGGTGGTACCTTGGCTGCAGGCATTGGGCATGTCCAGGTGTGATGCAGTCTTGTCACCAGCCTGCTTCATGTGTACCACTGTGAGAGAGTTTGGTTCGTGAGCTGACCCCCCTGCCCTGCACAAGTGGAGAAGACTCACCTTTATCCCCTCGATCCTGAAGCCCAGTGTGGCAGTCGAGCTGATGGTCTCTCTCCACTGCATGTAGCGGGGCTTGGTTACTGCCCGCAGCACATTCTCCTCCTCAGTAGGGGCATCAGGATCCACCTCAATCATCTTCTGGTACATGTCCTTCCTCAGGCTCGGCTTCTTCCGGGCCTTTATCAGCTCCTCCTCCAGGTACGTTCTGCAAGTAGTGAAGGGGTTGTATCAGCAGGGCTGTTGACCCCCCACACGACGTACCATACACCCACAGACAGCCCTTGCTCTAGAAATCAGGCTTATCCAAGATAGCTGATCCCTAAGGAGTAGAGCAGCATAGGAAATAATGGAGCAAGCCTCACTGCAGGTGAATTAGTGATAATTCCTGATTAAATTATCACTCCATCATCAACACCTGCTATCTTTTCAGTTCATCAAGGGACCACAACCAGTTTGGCAATAACAAGGGAAGTTTATTCTCACAGATGCTCAAAGCCTTGCTGCCACCCAGCTAGCAGCCTCCTGCTGCCACCCCTTGTCCTGAAGGGCCTGACTTCCAATGCTCAGGAAACCTGAGCCGCACCTTTGCCCTCACAAATTAAATCTGGCTTTCAAGATGTGCCCAGGAAGCTGCCCACATGCCCTGGGACCCAGATGAATTGAAGGCAAGAGGGAGGTTACTGTGCTCCAGCCCTCAGCATTAGCTGTGGCTCTCTCTGAGGGTTGACCAATGTGGGCCAATGGCACTCCTGTGCCTCTCCTGTGCTTTTCCATCACCTCCCTCGGTGCACCGCAAGGGCTGTGCCTCACTGGCTGCTAAACAGGGTGTTTTCACATAGGGCTGTTCCACTGATGATGATTTTGCCTATATAGGTCTGTTTTAAGTGGACTATCTAGCAAAAGCTTTCTCTACATGATGGAGCTGAGGAAGGGATGCAGCCTTGGCCAGGTGCTTACCATCACCCCAGGACCACAAGGTATAGCTGGGATGGGCAAGTGGGGGAAGAAGGATAGAAGGTGTAGAGGAGTATGCAAAGACCTTGGGTTTATGCATCCTTCAGAGGAGCACTCCGGTGGAGAAGTTCTGCACTCCGGCATGCAGAAAACCGACATCCACAAAGTAATACTTTCTGCAGCAGTAATAAACCACTATGGAATTGCTCTTGCAGCTCCAAAACCTGTCCTGACTCAGCCTGGCAAGTGTCCAGGCCCTCCTCAAGCAACTCACCAAGCTGGGTGAGATGTGCCATGGAAATGACACAGGAATGACCCTGTCAGCTCCTTCCCTCCAAATCCAAACTGCTCTACACTTCCCATTAGCCATGCCCAGCTCTGTAGAGGAAAGTGCCCTATGCCAAAATCCCAGCACTTCATGTTGGGTTCACCTCCAGAACCAAACAAAATACATGGGGAGGATTCTAGACAGACTGTGTGGATAGTGGGACAGTGTTCCTGTGTCCCCCACAGGCTTAGCAAGGAAAACTGGTGCCTTTACTTAGGGCAAGAACTGATCACTGAGCAGACATTGTCAGGGCATCAGTCCCTTCGAAAAATACTGCAGATAAAAGCAATGAAAATCTTTTGCTGAGATCACCTAACCCACGATTTTAGGAGAGATGGAATAAACCAGCAGAATAGAAGAGTGATGTGCTAGAAGTCCTGCTCATATTGCTCAGAAAGCTACATTTCCTTCTGAGGAGAATGCCAGATCACCTATATCTGTGGCTTGGTCCCCCTATTGCCTCAGGCTTGAACTATCACCAGGGCTTAAGAAGGACAAAGTTTTGTTTAGGAGCACCTGGAGTAGGCTGCCACATCCCAAAGCCAGGTTGGCAGGAGAAAACCAAACCTGTATCTGCCTGGCAGCAAGCTGCTGGCTCAGACAACATGTTTAATAGCCTTGAGGTTCAGATCATTTGCTTGGCCATGGGGATGCCCCACTCCACAGCATTAACTCCATTCCCCCTGCCTTATGAGCTCTTTCCACAGCACTGTCTTATTTAAGGATGATATGCCCCTTTGTCTGCTCTGCCCACCTGAGCTCCAAAACCACAGGTGCACAAATCACCTGGCCTGTAGTCTGTGCATGGGAGGCTTTCTTCCTCCCACAGACAGCTGCAGGAACACCTGGGCAGCATGATCAGAAGGTCGTCTTCTGGTAGCTGTTGTCTCTGGGTCCAGAGTGGGTTCTGTCTCCTTCCCACAACATCATGGTGTGTGCCAGCCAGGGCCATGTGGCTGCGCCGGGCCCCCTGCCCTTCTCTCCACCCCTCCAGTGTGGAAAGTATTCCTCACCTTTTCCCTGCTGACAGCCCGACACGCCAGTTCGAGTTTCACATCAGGAGTTTAGTAGGGGAAAAAAAGATTCCTCCCTCCCACAGAAACCATCAGCTTTTCCAGCAGCGCGTCTCCACCACGTCTGGGCTGTGCCTTTGCCACCGAGGGGGGTCTCAACCCACCCTGACACCAGCCTGCAGCAGATCGAGGAGAGCTGCATGGTGACCTGAAGCTGCTCCAAAACTGGCAGCCACTTGGGGTCACCAGCCCTGCTCACATTTGCTCTGGGACACCCTTGTCAGCTGTGGCATCACTCACTCAAAAACTGCTGCTGGCCAAGTGGCTGCAGCCCGGGATCCTGGAGCATCTGTAGATGGTTCTCAAGGAGGACATGGGTAATGTTGCTCATCTGTTAGGAAATGTTTCAAGAACTTTGCATGAAAGGCACTAAACTACTTAGCACACACATTTTATCCCTCCAGTGCGCGTAGGAGCACAGGCTGAGCACAGGGAAAGTTTCTCGCTCACTGAACTTGTGCCATTCAAGCGTCTTTATTTCACCCCTCTGGAACCCTGGACAGGATCTTCCACACCTTTTGCTCTCTGCCCCATGGCTGTGTCCTCAGGCAGCAGAGAGAGGAAGGCTTCTGCTCTCCTAAAAGTTACTGTGCCATTCTGGTATACCCAAACTCAAAGAGTGCTGTCCCCTCCACTACGCCAAACCACTGTCCCAGCATGGACAGTCAACAAGCAGAGAAGGAAGGAGCCTGGTGTGTCCTTCACATACCCAGGCTCCTCCCTGGTTCTCTCCTCATGCTGTTGGCTTAGCTTTACCTGAAGACAGGTGAGCCTGGTGCTCTTACTTGCATATTTCAGGCAGTTCTACCCAGGAGATGCATTTGCTTTGAGCATCCCATCTAAAAACTCACACAACATCCCCAAAGCCACTCACCTGACCCCCATTTTGCAGTCCATAACACAGGGGGAGTCAAATTCAGCCAGCAGATCTTCCATCTGGTTGTATCGCTCCCCATCCTTCACAACATCGCCGTGGTAGGCAGGAACATAGGGCTTCAGGACATCGTTCATCAGGCGGTCGAGGCAGCGCTGCTCCGACTCACAGTGCTTCTTCAGTATCCTGCCATTGGCTGCTGCCTTGAAACTACCTGAGGGTGACAAGGGAGCAGCCAATGTGGCACTGGCTTGGCATGGAGGATGATGCTGTGCCTTCTCAGAACAAGAAGGGCAGCCCAACACCTGGGAGGCATCCCCACTTACACCTGAACCCAAAAGAGTCCCCGTAGGCTGGAACTTCAAAGCTCGGGTTGCCAGAGGTTTATGACCAGCACTGTCACACCTGAAACAGGGCAGAACATGCCCTGCAGCACCCAACACATTTGCTTCACAGTCTCTGTGTGCTCCATGGCAGGTTCCCACCTTTATCTCTAGGCTCATGTGTGGGGCACCTTTGTGCTGGGCAGCATCATCTGCTTTGCGGCGGATCAGGAAGTGGGCTTGGATCTCACTCCAAGGACCCAGCTCTTCGCTGCTTGAGAAAAAGGAGGCAACAATATCTGCTGGCCCTGGGAGCCTGAAAGCCCAGAGCACTGCAACTTCACATCACCCTCCCTAGCATATAGGCAAGTCCCTCTCCTGGATTAGAGATGTGGGAGCTGCAAGCTGTGACACTCATGCATAGGTCTGAAGCAATTCAGGCCAACAAAGCACATTAACCTGAGATAATGAAGAACCTTTCCACCACTCTGCCCACCCCACGCTCCATACCTGCATGTCCCGCTAGCTGGATCCAAGGGTACTTCTTCTTGAAAGACATCACAAACGGGGACCAGTGCACCATATTCTTGATCTTCCGCCATGATTTGCTCTAAGGGGAAAAAAAATCATGAAGGTCAACACAATGTTTTAAGCTTTTGCTGTCTGTAAAGTCACTTCAGGCAGCACGCAGCTGTTTTGGACAGAGAAAGAGGCACCGGAGCCAGCGCAGGATGGAAGCAAACAGAGAATCTGCTCTTTTCCCATTGCACTGTGCCAAGCCGGAGCCACGGGGCCTCGACATTCAAAAATCACGAGTAACTTCACTAAAGTGGATGGCGTTACAGCATTGTTCCAGTTGGCAGCTTCTGCTGCAGAGGGCCCAGCCATCCGCACTGCCTTGTCTTCGCTCCCTGCATCCCTTTGCAGAAGCAGCAGGGACATTAACCCATCCTTGAGCACCGCATTAGATCACAGCAGATGGAGCAGGGAAGAGAACGCAGGATTGCTATCTGACCACAAAACTGAATTCCAGCTCCTGCAGGAAACAAGAGCCGCTCGCACAAGCACACAGAGGCTCACTGCCTGGCTTTTGTTCCCCCTGAAAGGCAGCTGCTGTGTCCATTAAGCTGGCACTGATCCACCCGCTTTGGCCCATCCGTAACTAGGGTTTAGAGAACAATTCCCTTCTGACATGTTGTGTTTCTCACCAGACAAATTGCACAAAACTATTTACATGAGTGTAACGAAGGCTGCATCAGACATACGAAGGCCTCCTTCAGAGGTTTTTTCCTGAGAGTTTTTCCCTGGATTGTTCTGGGGAACACACCGCCAGCAAAAGGCAGGGGGATGACTTCTTATCTTGGCCCCAGAAGGTGACAGCACAAACAAATCATGTGAACAATATACAACAGCAACAATGGAAAAATGCCTTCTTGTGGGAGCTGGGACAAACAGAGAGCGTAGTCCTGGCTGCTCCAAGCTTCTGGGTTCAGCTGGAAGCCTGCAGATAAATTATCCTCATTTGCTCCACTCTTAAGGCATGGGAGGGAGCCTTCCAGAAAGCCCAAGTAATCTCTTCCTCGTGCTTGGAGAACTGGCCCCTGTTCCAGTAATGCTTCGCAGACAGGCAAGGAAGAGCCAGCAGCCCCGACTTGCAGCTTGGATGCTTGTTGGAGGTGAACTCACTGCACAGGAATCTGTGCTGGGAACTGCTGACACGTTTAAATGGTGAGGAAGAAGCCAGACAACCATGTTAGTGTCTAAAGTGTGGAAATTACACCGGGTTACCCTTGCACCGTGCACCAGCCCTCCTGGGGAGCAGGGACACATCACACAGAGATGAAGGGGCTGCCCAAGCAGTGGTGACCAGGGGTGGGAGAGGGGAAGAAGAAAGGTCCTCCCACACCTCCCAGCACGGGAGAATCAGGGTAGCCCTCTCCTGGATGACTGCCCTTGGCCAGGAGAGTCCCGGCGCAGCCTGGCACTGGTACAGCAGTGCAGAAGTTTGGCAAGCAGCTGCCCAAGCATGAGGTGACACCAGGCATCCCCTTCGCCCAGGCTCCTCCGTGCCGTGGCTCTGCTCTGCCGCCCAGCTTGCTTGCTTTGGCAGGGGGGTTGGGCAGTTCCCTACCTGACATGAGGATGAATGTTTTTATTTCCAAAGAGAGTGCCAGAACTTGTGCGCTTTAGCTGTTCTTTGTTCTCTTTTTGGCAGAGAGCAGGAGGGAAGCGGGGGGGGGGGTGTCCCCTCCTTTTGTTTTTAAAATAGTAACATCAAGTCCTAGCTGATGTCATGAAAAAAAAAGGAGAAGAAAAAGTCTCTGAGGGAGCTTGGACTCTAGATGAGTGTGACCCACCTCCTCTAAAACAAGGAGTCCTCCCCCAGCTTGCAGCACAGCAACATAAGTCACTCGGTCCCAGGAAACACGCCAAGGCAATGTGCCTTCCCAATCCAAGATTTTGTTTTTCAGTGGTTAGACCGTTATAGATAAAACCTTGAGGCACTTCAAAGCACAGGCAGAATGAAGGAAAGCAGCCCCTAGACAGGGTAAGCCATTCCAGCTGCACCCTGCCAGGGCTTTCCCAGGAGTGATGAACTCCACTCCAGCACTGCTCTGAGTGCAGGGTAATGGCCCTGAGTCCCCTAGAGACACAAAACACAACAACCCTTCTGCTGAGCTGAACAAGACAGAAAGCCAGTCACTCAGTATAGCTGCATGAGGACCAGGTAGCACATCCCCATCCCTTTACACCAGAGGGAAACTTTTTCATCTAGGCTTCATCCAGTTTCAGACACACACCTTCAGCCAGGCATTTCCAACCCAAGTTTTAAGGACATGTGTAATGACTTTTTTCATGTTGAGGCTTGAGATCAATTCCAAGGCCAGTTGTCACTGCCGCAGGGGTCACCCACAATTCTGCTTCACATAGTCCCTTCTCCCTGACTTCGCAGGGGCTCCTACATGCGCACTTGCAGGAGAGAGGAGGTACCATCTTCTCTCCAATTCCTTCAGGAGACATCAGATTTTTGGTTTATGCCATAGCCCACACCCGGTGTAATGAGGGAAAGGTTGCTTCATCAGAAGGAAGCCCTCCTGTGCCCTCAGCCCATCGCACCCTACTGCCCACCCAGCATGCATAGCTCATTTTGCAGAGCAGCCTGCTGGGCCCAATTTTTCCAGAGGGTGTGTATCTATACAAAATGTCCTTTTGGTCTGTTGTGGGAATGCTCAAAAGGCAGTGAGTTTTGTAAGGGGCAGCTCCCCTAGTAAACCAGCAGCGTGACTCCACCTCCTGGGGTCTCCTCTCTGGGGCTGCCAACAGGCTGCAGAGGAGAGATGGATGCTGGACCATTGAGGAGCAACACTGGTCAATGCCCCCAGTGATCCTGCCACCCCCTTTGCCTAAAGCTAAGAAAATTCTCCCTAGGTAAAGAGTTGCTCCGAAAAGTCAGTCTTTGTATTTTCCCTAGAGCTCCAAGAGAGATGTCAGGTGGCTGTTAATCATCTGCAGGGTCCTTCCCAGCCTTTGAGAATGGCTGAGAGATTCCAGCAAAAAGTCTGTGTTTATTCAGACACCAACATGCATTCAGAGATCTCAAAGCTGACAGCCTGGGATCCCTGATCACGCCAAACTCTGTGTCAAGCTCCTGCAACTGGCCACAGAAGATCAGAGCCACGAGGTTCACACCACTCCAATCTGACTCCACAGCCATGTGCAGGAAAGAGCCCCTCTGTGCTCGCCTCCTGTCCTGCCTGGTGCTATTAATAGACAAAGGGAATATTAAAGCTATTTACAGTAAAGAAATCCTCTTTAACACGGCCTATTGGAAACCATAAGGTCATCGCCTCCAGGCTTGTCTCTAACTTTGGTTTACATTTCAAGGAGTTATTTGCTTGCAAATCCAGGAGCACAGGCACAGCTGGACGTACATGGAGGTGTTACCTGTGATAACTCCCCAAACTCAGACTAAAGGATTTTTCACTACACTTTGTAGGTGGTGTTACCAAGTGATGCTGGTGAAGGGCAGATACATGCTCTTCTCATTTGCCTGCAAGGAAGTGAGCCAGCAGGTAGTCATGCCAAAAGGGGAGCACACTTCCAACTCTTTTGCATGATCAAAGCCTGCACCTGCTTGTGGCACCCTGCTGTTCCCCAAATCCAGGTCTGTGGTTGCTTTACCTCCCAGAAAACTCATAAAGATGCGTTGACCGATTGCACCTTTGCACACACAGCAGCAGCATGGAGCCTGTATAAGCAAGGAACATGCACGAGGTGTCTGATGCAATTCGACCCTTTTCATTTAAAACCTGCTTTAGCATCAGCAAATGCCAACTGATTAGCTGTTAAGTAAATTATTTAGCGACCCTGGAAATATATTTAGCAAAGAACGGCAGAGTTTTCCCTAATAGGCTGCCACATGGAAATGAAGCTCAGCAACTGTCAGAACCAACTCTGAAAATGAACTTTCCAGGGTTTCTGCAGCACTCTGCTTCTGCCTCTGCCCTCTCACAGCTTTTGCTTGCCATAGAGTGCAGTGCCCTGTGCTGGGGGTGGGATACAGGCCACAGGCATTAAGCCCTCCTAGTGAGCACCCACAATTGGTCAGCGGTAGAGGAGTGCTGGGAAAACAATTTTATCTGCTGCATGTTTAACTTTACTTATCTTAAGCTTAAAGCAAACTCTGGGCTTTCCCCATCTGTCAATAGAGCTGCGTATGGAAAGAACAACATAGGAGAATTTAGTGCCAGCCCAGAAGGTCAGAGGATATATTGTGTTTAATTAGATTAAACAAAAAGTGACTGATGAGCTCAGTGCTTACTGTACATTTTCCCCATTGCATATGGCATTTCTTTAATGTCTGCTCAAAGGACATGTGCCTTTCTCGGACTGCTTGTTGTCTCCCTTTCCCAGTATGGACACTGGTGGAATTTGACTGGTGTTACTCCCCATGCATGGAGCCAGCAGGGTCCTCTTCCCTTTCCACACATTCAGCCAGACAGATAGGCAGTAACTCATTTAATTTGCTGAAATTATGGTTTCCCATGGTTTTATAGGATCAAACGTTCCTGGAAATAGCAGGAGCTAGACCTGTATTTCAATGCTTTTTATTAACTAGAGCATGGACAGTTAGAGGCAAGATTAGAGCAGCTGGGGCAGGGGATGGAAAAGAGTGGGAACAGTGTTAAGTTAATGATTTTCCCAATTCTAAAAAGAACTTCTGCTCCTTTCTCCCAGGAAGATCCCAAAAGATCCCAAATTAGCCTAGGATCAGAGGAGATGGAGAAAAACTATGAGGAGGCAGTAGTGTTACCAATGCCCACTGCTTCCCCTGGCTTCAGTAGAGTTGGTGTAGCCCAGGGTCTTGCATGAGTGACACTCTGGCTTTCTATTCCCTTTGGAGAAAGCCCTGCTTCTGGGGGCTTCACTCACAGTTCTTCCAAAAAGAGAAATGAAGCCATAGTGCTGTGATGACAGAGGCCCCTGCAGGAAGCACTTTCAGCACAGCTCAGGAGGGCTCCAAGATGTTTCACTCACAAGTAGGAGGGTTGGCGAGTCACTCCTGGTGTCCTGAGCCTTTCTGGTTTAAAAAAAACCAGCACAGCAAGCAGCTGAGAAGGGCAGAGTTTTCACCAGAGAGCCCTATTTTTTAATAACTAAATGAGTAGGGGGAGTGTTTGGCCAAAGAGTTCACTCCGTGTCAGCCTGCTCCATGGCCACGGATATGCAGCCAAGGAAAAAGAGGCCATTTAGTTTTCCATGTTTAAAAGAATGAATGTGTTTTCTTTTGGTCTTTAAAAAGTAGTTAAGGTTTCCCTAGTGATGATTGTTTCCCTTGACTGGGAAAAACCTTGTCACTCCAGCCATGGTGAGGAGGCCAGCTTTGTTCATTGTGCTGGACGCTGGGCGCGGAAGGCAGTGGGGCAGAGCTGGCAAGGTACTGTGGAATGCCTCCTCCTGGCATCCACATCCTGGCATGTGAGTGACCAAAATGCAGAATTCCAGATGAAAAATCTATGACGTGCTCCAGAGTCTGATGGCTAACACGGTGCAGAGCTGGGGTTATGTTCTGCTCAGCTTTGCCATCTCTCAGCCCCTTGAACCACTGCCTCTGCCCAGGCAGAGCCCAGAGACTGCTTCAGCAATGCACCAGGCTGTGACCACCGACCCTGATGCTGGCAGCAAGTGACAGCCCATATTTTACATCGTCTTCCTCCTACACAAATTTCTCTCATCCTTGCCAATGTGCTTGCTTCTGTACTGCACAGCAGCTAAATAGTCTTTTTTTGGCCAAAAAAAAAGAGGAGCAGCTGGCAATCAATAAGAGGGCTTTGGATCAGGGGGCATTTCTTGGTTTAGTCACACAAGGAATGTAATAAAAGTTTCAGTGGCTGCCCAAAACCTGGCAGACGCAATGCAAGTCCCACAGGCATTGTTGAGCAAAGATAAAGTGAGGCCCAACATCAAACTTCACTGAAGTTAATACAAGGAAACGTAGTTTGATGACTAAAAGGCACTTCTCGATGCCTAGAAATTCTAGTCCAAACTACCAAGCCCTGTTAGATAAATGATTTTGATGAC
The DNA here is from genome assembly GCA_035047865.1 of Dendrocincla tyrannina. Lineage (NCBI taxonomy): Eukaryota > Metazoa > Chordata > Aves > Passeriformes > Dendrocolaptidae > Dendrocincla > Dendrocincla tyrannina. The sequence goes on from JAWWMP010000116.1 coordinate 8,183,863, forward strand.
TGGGGCACAGAAACATATGCTGGAGTATAGTAGCTTCTGTTGGGTCACAGTAACTTCTGCTACTTTCCAAGGTCTCCACCGCATTTAGAGAGAAAAAAACATCCTAATACATGCATTCTTTTACTTCAGATGCTTTGTTTCCCAGAATAATCTTGTTTTGGCCAGGAAGGATTTTGCCTCTCACAAGAGAGAAGCCACTCCCCTCTGGCTTTGTGAGGAATGCCCTTTTCTCCAGTGGGATCAGGGAGTTGTCCCACCAAGACCAAAGATCTAGGGTAGAGGGTCATAGAGATAAAGCTAGTGCTTCTCTGCCATCTGCAAGAGATCAGTATGTGCAATAGAGGAGCCTCAGCAAAAACGCATGAAAGCCAGGAACATCTGCTTGGATCATGGAAAAAATATTCCAGTGTATTGGAAAAAAACAGGAGCTTGTTGCAGGCTCCCTCTTCCTGCTTGTGATGGAGGTGAGGAGAATTAGAAGCAGCAAAGGCAGATGAGTGAGCAGCAGTCCTTCAGCTTGACCTCCCCTATCACAATGGAAGGAAACGGAGCGCTGTGGGAGCTGGCTGCTCAGGAGTCACCCATCGCCTGTAAGGCCATTTGTGACCTTCTCACCCACAAAGCACAGCAGCAGCGCGGGAGCCACGTCAACATCACGCTTAGGGCTAACAGCTACAGAGAGGAGAGACAATGTTAGAACGCTCTGTACAGTTTGGCAAAGAAGGAAAAAAGTCAAAAAAGCCTAGGTGAGAGCAAAGGTAAAACCTGCACTGGAACTCAGAGTACTTCAGAATCAAAGATACAGTTGTCTCCACGAGGCATTTCTTCCTGATGGAGAGCCTTTTCTGCAGCAAAGCTGAAAACCTCTTAATGCATATCAGCCACAACTGACTCTCCCATAACGCCAGCTGAATTATTAATTGCCAGCGTTAGACACGTTCAGTCTACTTCCCTGAGTGGGAACTGATCCAGATCTTTGCAAATGTATTTGTTACTCATTAAGTACACACCAATAAGGTTTGTTAAGCAATTATCAGCTTGGAGAAGGTAAGTGAATAACTCAGAAACAGCTAATCGCTTTTGGAGGACTGCTCCTTAAGCTGTACAGTGCTTCTTCCTCTGCAAGCAGCTAGTTTTTAAACGCAGCCAGTTTTTAAAAGCAGCTAGTTTTTAAAAGCTACCTTCCTGGTAGCCAAAAATGGGCCTCAGTGAACTGACTTGAGTGAAGGGTCCTGGAGCACTGCAGCCCATCTGTGCAATATGCTGGTGCCCAGAGCTCCAGGCAGCCAGATCAGGCATCCAGCTGATAAACAAGATATGCTGTATGAAGATCTGACCCTGTATCAGGGAACTTGTCAATGGCTTTGGTGGAAACTGCTCCGTTTCCATCTGGAGACTTGTTTTTGATCCTTTTCCTACTTCCAGAGTATTCACCACCATCCTTCTGGTTCACAACATCATTTCTGCTCATCAGCTCCTGCGGCAGTGCAGCAGAAGCTGGGGACGTGGGCTCCTGAGCCTGTGCTGGCTTTAGCACTCCTCACTCTCATGCTGCCAGAGGGGAAGAATCCCCGCAGTGCTGCCACTGTAAATCCCAAACTGCTGCTGTCTGCTCTCTGAGACCAGAAGACATCCTTCTTGACACCAAACAACTGCATCGGTCTCTGATCACTTGACTTGAAGCCCAGCTCATCACCCTGAAGGTCAGAGCTGCAGTTTAGGATATGGAAGAAACTCAGCTCCTAAAAGTCAAAACAGAATGTCCAGGAAGGCACAGCCTTCCCACGAGAAACAACCTGTGCACAAGAACTGTGCTCTTACGTGTCAGGGAGGTGGGATGAGAGCTGCAGGCTTTGCCACTATCTCCTCAGAGAATGACCCAAACTCTGAAGTTCTTTAGGAAAGAACAGGACAGCACAGGACGTTGGGAAGCAACAGAGGTACTCAGACCCGCAGGAGACAGTAAAGTCCCAGTTACTTCCAACATGGCTGATTTAGACTGGTAGGGAGACTTAATCATAGGACATGGGCTGTCAAACACTCTTGTACAATTTGAAGGCAAGCTTTTAGAGATTTAAACCAGGATGATACATTTACAGTCTGCCTGTAGGCACTTTGGGTCAGAGACTCCAAATGCAGGAGTAGCATTGATGAATGGAACAAAACAGTTTATAATATCTGCAGGAGAAACTGGATGAGAAGGGCCTGGTTTGTAGACTTGGGCTTTATTGTTGCTGAAACCCCCAGCACTTCATGCTGGTCTTGGACACAGAAAACATTTCCATCACTGTTCCCTTGCTCTGCCTGCTCATGGAGCTAGTTCCTCCCTGCTCTTCTGCTGTTTGACCATAACTGAACTTCACTTTGTGGAATATATGAGTGAGAAATGCATCTCTTTTCCAAGGGCAAGTGAAATGTTTGGATGCTTTTTAAGTGCCTTCAGTAGAATGGGAAGGCAGAGATGGAAAGAAAGGAAAAAAAGGCCAAAGTTATGGTTGTGGTAATTTGTTTAGAATAGAAAATTTTTAAAATTAGTCATAAGCCCTGAACATACCCACATTTACTGGGTATATGAAGTGTAAAAAGCTGATTTAGAAGAGCAGTTATAAGTTTCATAAACATGACTAAACTCTAAAGCTAAATGCTCAACATGCGTGACCTGTTAATTCCCCTTTAAATCAGTTTAGCACTTTCATTTGTGCTTGGAGTCCTTCAGGTTTGGATAGCACTTTGATGATTTAAAGTACTATTTAGGAGTTTTATTGTCTATCCTGCTTTGGAGTTGGGACCGCAAATCCTCTGCTAAGTGGCTGGAGGAGTTTCTGCTTGTACAGGAGTTGCTGAGAACACCAGCCTGCCTTGGCTGTGGCTCGCCAGCACTCCCAATATGTTGCCATGAGATGGTTCCTTTCTCCTAAGCAACTCCTGAATATAATCAGGAACTAGGAGAAACTCCTCCAGGAGTGGAAGTGCAGTTTGATACTCCTTGGTTTCAGATCCTTACAGAAGGAGCATATTAGAAAGACGATGGCTTTGAGAAACCTCTTTGCCCAAAGAGGGGCATGGCAAGCAGCCAGAAAACTGCAGGCACATGCCATGCAGCATCTTCCTCACAGCTGCAGACCTGCTGTATATGCACCACACAGTGCCCAAAGCATCTTCCCAGGAGATTTAGCACAGCATCTCAGTGGTTCTGGTCTTAAAACAGCACTATTAAAAATAAGTGGCCTAAACCTGAAGGCAGTGCAGGTCAGCTTTTACAGCTCTCAGTATCTGTTAGTTCCAGCACCAGGGCTTGTGGGAACACACAGGGCTTCTCTCCACCAGAATGAGACAGACATAAGCTCGTTTGCCACGGTCTGCTTCCAAGCCCACCTTGTGGGTACCCTGAGACTTCCTCCTCCACCAGCTTTCCAGCTGCACTGCACTGAGGGGGTATGGGAAGCACAAACACTTGCACTTTAGAAGCATCTGCTCACAGGGACTCCTTGCTCACTGGACATATCAACCAGAGACTGTGCTGGAGACAAGGGCTCCCAGGAGTACAGAAAAGACCCAAGCTAATTACAAGGCTTTAAACATGGAGCAACTCTCATACTCCAGTGCTCATTCCCAATTCTTCACACGGCAGCAGCAGGCTGAGAACAGGGAGTGTATCTCCATTGAGTTCAGCCAGATTACCCTATTCCCTATCCATACAGATCCAGACCTTGCTGCACTCATGCTCCTTCGGGCAGGTTGGTTGTCACTGCCACACCCAGGAGTGGGCTCACCCAGCCTGGCGAGGACAGGGGTGGCACAAGCTCAGCAGAGCAAGCACACCAGCTGCGTGCAGCCACTGAGCTGTGTGGGACCTTGGAGACCAAGACAGAGGGAGGAATTCATGTTAGCAGCACACTTCCACTGCCCCCTGGCCCACTGCAGCAGAAGGTCTGACAGCAAGCAGATCTCAGCACAGAACCAGCAGTAATTTTATCTTCAGCTTTGTTTTCAGAGTTAGAGCCTTACACACGCCCCTTAACCATTTTAGTTATGAGTCATCAAAAAACGCCAGCTTTAGCAACGTGGCTCTACTTCTGCAGGGCCAGGTACATACCTCTGCTGCCAAAGCCAACGTCCTGCCACGCCTGCCTGGTGTGAGAGCATCCGAAGAGCCAGCTGGGCAGCCCTGTGCCGGGGAAAGGCCAGCGCGGTGATGGGGGGAGAAGCCGTCACAGCATCGGGCAAGAAGGTTCCTTGCTAGCGATGAGCCACAGGAGTTCCTACACTGCTTCTCTTACGCTGCCTTTGAAGCTTGTGTGCAGAGCTGGCAAGCCCTGCTGCACCCCGGCACTCCCCTGAGCCCTTAGGGAAAAGGAGGGGATCCTCGGAGACACACAGAAGGTTACCCAACCCTACATCCTGGTGCGGTACGCGGGGTTGGATTTTCCAACCCAACCATGTGCTGACACGCAAGGGTGGGGCGGGGGAAGAAAAAGAGGATTTCAGCTGTTAACTCCTACGAAATTGAGGAAAAACTGTCTTGTTCCTACATAAATGGCCCCATGAGCTGGTGCAGAAGTGCCAGCAGAGGTGCCAGCTGGGGGAATGCTGGGTTTTTGGTTGAAAGAGGAATGCAGGGGCCAGCAAAGAGATTTGCTGCTTTGGTGCATGTTTACAGCCTTCCACAGGGTGCTGGGGAGGAAGAGGTTTCTCTAACCCAAAAGGGAAATGCTCATCTGAAACAGGAAAATGGAACTTTCTTTTGAGCATTAATAATGGAAAAATCACCTCTGTAATGGTTGAATCCCTGGCTGTGCAGCAGGGAGAGGATGCTCGGGGAGAAACACCCTGCCCCTCCCAAGTCGGCTCACTTGGCAACCCAGGTAACCCCGAGGGGCTGATGCTGGCACGGGCACAGACATGAACATGCTGGGAGCTTGGGGGGGAACACTGCTCAGCTGAGGCAATGGCAGTTGGTGAGTGTCCTATGTGGCAGTCCTGGATGTGGGAAGAGAGGGTCTAAGTACTACAGCAATGCTGACAACACGTCGACCACAAACAGCATCACCTAAGGGTGACCCAGGTGACTGAGGTTCATAATTTATAAAGGCGGATCAAGAGATCTGACTGCCTGGTTTTTTTTTTTTAAGGGAAATTGTTTCTAAACTAAATATTTCTCCTGAAAGAGGCTATTTTAAGGCGAGTGGCATGACACAGTGTGACATCCTTTAAAGAGGTAGAGATCATGGGTTTCATATTAAAACACAGATAGCCTTTCTTGGAACAGCACTGTTATGATTGAAGAGGATGCTCAAGCATTTTCTGGTCCAAAAAAGGAGACAAAGATGAAGGGTAGTTATATCTAGCCATAAAATCGCAACGGCACTGGCAGAGGCAATACAATGAACCCATTATAAACATGGGTGTAGCAAAGCCAGAGTTTAGCTCAGTGTGTCCTAGCATTTCTAAATATATTTTGTGTTGGGGAAGAGCAAGGGACAAGAGAAATCAATGTAGGGAAGACGCCCAGTCCTCTGAACAACTGGGTTTTCCAGCAAGGCAGAAGCCCACGATCTCCGAGGCTGCATCTGTGGGTAGCAGCCGGCTGCTGAAGTTCTCCCGCTGCAGGCAACTATGTTTAGTTTCTCTTAGAAGGTAAAGGAAGCAGAAGAGGAGGAAAAAAACTTAGTCATCTTCTCCCCTCAGACATTTTGCTGTTCATTTACTTCAGCAGCACATGAAGCACTTAGTCACTTTGTCTCCAACAGGCTTCTTCTAATTTTATTTTTCGAAAATCAAGCTAAAAAGAGAAAAAGGAGGTTCCTTCCCAAATAAGCATCTAGTGGAGGAGGCTGTGGGAGTGAGCAGTGAGTGGCCACGACTTCACCCCACAGCTCAGTCGGCTGCTGCAGACACCCAGGAGAGTGTTTGCAGAGTGCAGGAGGAGAGAGGGCAGGCGCTGCCGCTTCCTCTCGCTCAGTGACAGCTCAGCAAGCTGCTTCAGCAAGCCAAGGTGCCAAGCATCCTCCAGAGCCAAGATCTGCTTCGTGCTGCCCCAACAGGCATTCAGTACCTGTCCTTGCAGGAAAATTACTCGCAGTGGTATAACACACCGCTCATGCTCCAAGTGCTTTCCTGCAGCAAGGCAAGGAGCACTTTAAGACCTAGCTTGGATGTCCTCCATTCTCCAGGCTAGAAATACCAGTGACACAGCAGCAGTTGCTTTGGGGTTGATTTTCGTAAGCCAGCAATGATAGCTTCTGTATTAAAGGAGTCCTTAACGACAGAAACTTTTGCCAAAACTGTTTTTCTCCAACAGTGTTGTAGCAGAACACAAGGATAGCTGGTGTCCTTCCTGATTCCTCTCATCCTCACAAGTAGAGAGGGCCCTTGGCACCATCCCTTTCTCCAGGGAGTGTCTGCCCTTCTACAGTAAAATGCAGGCACCAGCACAGACACCAGCACTGAGGTGCACACCAGTGCTGACATGCTGCCTCAAAAGGGAGAGCACGAACGACAGCAAGAAACAAAGTGCCTCTGAACACAAGCGCAATCTAGAGTTAGTCATTTGGTTTCTTTCCCCTGAAGAATTCTTGAAGGGGGTGAGGACAGGCAGGTAATCCCCCCAGACTCCCATAATTTCTTCTCCCATCCGAAAGCAAACCTGCTGGCAATGGCAGTAGCTCAGTGCATTTTACAACTGACACGGGATTGGGGTTTTTGGAGGGCTCAGAAAGCACCCAGATGGCTCGTGGCTTCCTGTAGCTTCAGCTTTACAATAAAGCAACATAAATAGATCTTCATTCTTTGTTGACATTTGATTAAGTACAGCAAAACAGGCATTGTTAACCTAAAAATAGGAAACGCTGTGGCAGCTTTGAAGAAATTCAGCGTTTTTCCTGTACTGATACAAACACAGTGGCCGAGTGCCAGATGCCTCTGTCCTGCTTTGAAGAACGATGAAATTCTTTGCAACGCTCATAAATTACCGCTTTGTTAGCACCCGGCAAGCCCCAGTGACACCAGAAACCCCTGGTATTTCCTTCTTCTCCCTCGTAAGGGAGGGGGGGGATGCTTAATGCCACACTTCATCCCTGGTGGTGATGGACAGCCCTGTGCGCCTATCGCGCAGCCGAGCGCAGGCGGAGGTTGCCAAGGCACCCGCTGACGCACAGCCGGGCCACACTTCTACATTTTTCCATTACACAGTGTTGAAGTTTGCAGAGCAGGAGGTAGCTTTCCTGAGCGAGCAACTGAGAGATCAGTGCGATGGCAGGACTCTGCAAGGCATGCTGAGTGCTGCTTACGCTATGTTTATAAGAAGGAGTGCACAGTGGAGCCAGAAATCTACCTTGTTCGGAATAAATGAATGCACGTTTTCAGATCTGGCTTGAAAAAAGGGCACACCTACTACTGCTCTTCTCAGAGTGCAAACACAGAAAAGGCAAGGTTCCAAGCAGAGCGAGATATGGGTGGAGAACCAAAAATTCCCCGTGGCTTTCCCTGGGAAGCACAGCAGTGACTCCTGGGGGAGGATGTGTTGGTGAAGTCCTCACTCCAGTGCTACTGGAGGTACCTGGGCATGCTGGGACCAGGACGATGTGGCTGTACTAGCATGGGCACTGCTGCCAGTTCCTTTACTGAGGTCCCACCCACAGAGATTCCCACCCACAGAGATGCCCACCCCACTGCTGTGCCATCATCCCCAGTGCGATTTAAGGGGGCTGAGCCAGCCCTGCTCACGTTTGGGGCAGGCATGGATGGACAGCAGCAGCACAGCCTGAGCAGAAACACGACTCCATCCAAGAGCAGTCACTTGCCATACAGCCTCTCCCAGCTGCATGCTTTGGTAGCTTCAGAGGTCAGGTTTCTCTTCATCTCAGTTCAGGGACTGATTTTAACCCACCCCCAACATCGAGACTCCCCTCCCACTGCTGGGTGCCAACAACCACAGGGATGGTCCTTCAAGCAGCAGCTCGGGGCAGCAGCCTGCCCAGCTTCTGCACAAAGCCAGCACTATGTGACACCTCTGGTCACGGCTTATCTGCCTCCCACGCAGCTCAAAGCTGCAGGAAAGCTTGTGAGGTATTAAATGCCGCCAGACACAGCAATTTATGCAGTTTTTAACCTCCCCAGAGCCTCAGAGATGGGTAACTGGGGAACATCAAGCCATTTTTGGGCATACCTATTTCAAGTACAACGCAAACATTTTGGGGGATGGAGGATACTCCCTAGAAGTCCAGCTAACTGTTGGACAGTTTTACACAGACCCTCATGGCATAATTTCATTGTGACCATCAGTGTTTCCTCTTTCGTTCAGTTATTGGGCTGTGTTCACAGCCCTTCTTGTCCCTCCCCAGTATGGGCAGAAGGAGCCCTGTCAGCGTTGTGTTCCCATGCAGGGATCTCCTGCCCTGCATTGTTAATTCCCCCACCACTCTGGGGTACTCTGCAAGTCGTGGGAGGCTGCAGCTGCTGTCACAAAGCCACCTCACTTAGCAGTGTGCTGGCTCTCAGCATGGCAATCTGTCCTCGGGGTCAGGCACTGGCAGACAGGTGTAAAACTAAAGTATTAGTTCAGTGGTACTGAATCATGGCCTGGGAAACCTCCCCTTTCCAATGGAAAAAAAAATGGGCATTTCCAAGCTCTCAAATTGCTCCTGCTAGGAATGGAAGGAAGCTACAGAGAGGTAGTCTCACCTGTGGGGTGATCACTAGAAGTTCCCTCTATCTCCTTTGTAGATTTCCTATATGAAAAACAAGCCCAGCTCTCTACAGAAAAGCATCAAGACCTTCACAGTCTTGGATCAAAAAGTACCAAGATAATCTAGAAAATCACAAGTTACCTTTCAGCATTTCAGCTTGGAGATAGTTGCTTTTTGGTGACTTTGCTGAGCTTCACTGCCTGGCTGCTAGCACTGTTTAGAGCCACTCTTTGGCCTGGGGAGAATAAGACTTTATCTTTTACAGCAAAGTCACAACTCCATCCAATAGCATATGGCTGCCAGGGCCTCTCAAGGATATAATGCTCAAGGATCCCCTGCCTTACATGGAATGAGGAGGAGAGATTTGCAGAAAATGAGCTCTATTGCTTTGCAAATATACTGTCCCTGTTGCATGGCAATCTACTAATAAAACCCGTATTTGCATTTTTTTGCATAAAATCAATTTGGATTCACTATTCCTTCATCTGCACAAACACAAAGATGCCCTGCATGGAAAACAAGTTAGGAAGCTACAGATGAGGGTGGCATTCCCAATGCTATAGCTTCAGGAACTACTGAAAAGGGTCCAGGTGGTCCCTTGGAGCAGGCAAAGCTTTTTAAACTGTGGCCACCACGAGACATTTGAGTCCCACTGGCAGTATCATCAGTGGGGGAGGCTCACACCTCCTGGCCAATGTACAACAATACTAGAAGGCTGGATGCACAGCTAACTAGGGACACATTTCCAGGATCACCAGGGAGAAGGATCTGATCCATTTCTCCTGAGCTGGCATCTCCAAGAAAACCCTCTTCCAGCATGTGGATCCTGGGCCAAGGGCACGACTGTCACCCTGGGATTACCTGCCAACCATACACTAGCGCTTGCAGAGCTCTGCACAGGAGTTATGCAAATATTGTGGCTAAATCTTCTCCGTTCCCAGTCACAAATGTAATTGTCTATGCAAAGATGGTGTGCTCAGCTAGTGACTGCCTGGCCCCTCACCACAGCCCACTCACCCCTGCATGATGGGAAGGCAGGGACCCTCAACACCCAGCAGTGCCACTGGCATCAGCTGATACTCCAGTTCACAAGGGCAGGTGTAAAAATCTCACAAGGCCCACATTTGTGAGTAGTGTTGCCCAAGCAGCGGTATTATGGATGCAGAGAAAGAACCAAAAATCCATAAATAAAAGTATTTCATCTTGGCTAACACAAGCCTATGGAAACAGCAGCACACATCTATCCCTTTCTTGTAGTCGCAGGTGGGACATGGCACAAGTAGATGGAAGGTGTCCTATTTTACTGAGATTATAAACAACTGTAAGCTTTTTAGGGCATTACAGTGAGTCGTTCTGGAATGGAAAATTTTATATGCTGGAAACAGTTTCTCATTAATGAGCTAAGGTATTTTTAGTACTTTTAATAGCCAGGGTGTTTGAGATATTGACAAAAAACATACTGATGAGGTGTCTACTTGTGACACCCGCTGATGTGCCAGACAAGAACAAAGCCCTCTCAAATCAGTGACTAGCACATCCCAGAGAGCAGCTAGACGAGGGTAAGCGGAGA
>JAWWMP010000116.1:8194219-8229868 GCA_035047865.1 Dendrocincla tyrannina
AGGGTAAGCGGAGATTTTGGTTTTCTGTAGAGAGAGGTAGCTAAAAGGGTCATTGAAAGCATTTGGAAAATTATAGCCATGGCAGGCAGCTAACAGAGACTCCTTTGGAAGATGCAGGTCCCATTAAAGTGTTGTTGAGTTCAAGCAGCTTCAAAAGGAAGGAGCAGAAGTACTCAGAACCGAGGATCTGGACAAAATCAGGAGGGGAGCTGCAGCCGCGTTTCAGCCACACAGCAATTAGTGCTGGGATTTGGGATTGGCAGCAGAGCTCAGTGCGTGGGCTCTCAGTTTCAAGTGGAAAGGTTTAGACGCAGGGGGATGGGGAATGCACATGTGGGGCACCATCCTTTCCTCCACAGCACTGTCGCTTCCTTAGTTTAAGAAGAGGACAATATGAAAAATTAAATACTCCAAGGGACTGGTCTCAAGAGCTGGATATAGTGAGTCAGTCCTGGGTCTTGTCAAGTCTCCTGATCCCATTGGAAAATATGGAAAAAACCCACCCTCTCCTCAGACAAGCCTGCCCTTTGTACACCAGAGATCCTGTTCAGGTTGCGTGGGGCCCTTTGTCACTCCTGTGCTGCTGTGGGAAGGCTGTGATCTGGGGGAACCACCCTGCCCCAGCTGGGCACAGGAGAGCAGCTCCTCAACTGAAGGCATATGGTAAATTCACCCTGGGTGAGTTTCCCTTTGCAGAATCCTGTTGGAGCCACTGTCTGGAGCCAGCTCCTAAAGTCTGCAAATTTTAAAGCACCCAGGAGCATTGTCTGGCTGTAATATAACCTTCTAATAGTTTCAGCACATGTAAATAAAAGCCATAGGGGCAACTTGTGCCTTTCAGCCTTGTGAGAGAGCAGCCATGCCAGTCATGCATTCCGTGTCAGCTGAGCATCCCATGCTCAGAAGCCACTAACGTCTGAATAAGGGGAAGGAGGGCAGAAAGAAATGGAATTCAAAGCCTGACCTAGAAGTATGCCCTAAAGCTGAGGGTTGGAGCTTTGCCCTTTGGGTAGCTGTGGACAGTGGGTGCTGCATGCATTTGCTGCATGCTCTGAGAAAGCTGAGAGCTGCACACAGTAATTGAGAAAGCTGATACCAGAGCTGTGATGACTTGAATTACGATGGCATTTCAAAACCAAGCAGGGTCCCACCATGCATTAAGCTACATCATCTGTGTATATGTGACCAAAGATATGTTCCTTCCTGAGCCATTTCTATCCCACACACACGGTGCTTACTTTTTCCACTCCTCATTTTCTGCTGGATGGACAACAGAGACTCAACCAGCATCTCACTGTGGCCATCTCTTGCAGTGGAGAGAGACAAGGAAGAGCCAGATGCTCACTGTGTCATAGAGCCCTGTGTCCCTGGGCAGCCCTGCACGGCCAGGGTGTGATGCTGATGGCGTGCCGGGCAGCCAGCTCCGTCCCTGGTCCACCAGCAGCCAGAATTTGCTGTACTATCACTCTGGCACACTTCTTCCTTCCTTGGCAAGACAGGCCAGAACTAAACTTTTCCATTGAGACGAGTAAACAAAGACTTTGCTTTTTCTCCTGTAACAAAGTTTAGCCCAGGAAGTCACATGAGTGCAGCTGCATCCAGCATGTATATCCAAAATGGCTTGAGCTGTTGGCGGCGTATGGATGTACAAAATCTGATACAGGACAAAGCTCTGCCCTGGAAATGCACTTCCACCAGTGCATGGAATTGTACCAGAAACATCCTGTCCTTCCGCACGAAGGCCAGATCTGACCCTTGGCTGGAGCAGATTCCCCTGCCACACACCATGGACCAGGGAGGACACACTGTCACTAAGACTGTTGGAGCCAGCTATGTGCCCTGGCTCTCCCCTCAACCTCCCACAGCCCCCAGATGCCTCTCCCTGAATTGCTGTCATGTTCACCCAGTGTCCAGAAGTCACCCTCAGGAGGACACTGAAATGCAGGTACAGGAATTCTGCCACTGGAGAAGCCCAGCTGCCCCAGCCAGCCTGTGGACAGAGGCTGGAAAACCACCCAGCAAAATGTCTGTGCTTTGGAGTACGGAGAAACCATGAGCAGTTTGCCTTAGAGGCAGTAAAAACATAGGGATTTGCTGATGGTAATTTTCTGCTATTAGAGCAATAAATCCGTTCGACTGTCAGCCAAAATGTCAACAAAAAAAATGTGAGCTTAGGGAAAACAGGAAAAAAAGAAGCATTATTCACTGAAAGTATTTTCCAGCAAGTTTTAGAGGCAGTTCTGAGCCCAGCATTGATCAGTCAGAAAATCTGCTACCTCTGAACCTGTGCTGGGCTGCCCCCATAGCTATCATGCTTCCCCTGGGCTTCTTCACCCTGCACAGACGTGTGCACACTCTGAAACACTGGAAATTTCATCTGAAGCCCTTGGAGAAGGTAGCAAATGCAGACTGAGCCCTTTCCCCCTCCCAGGGAGGAAGGCAGGCTAGGAGGTTCAAGGGCAGCACGAGGTGCTGATCCAGCAGTCTGCAGCGCTGGTGCTGTCCCAAGCCTGCATTTTGCTCACTGGAAAATAATTTCCACTGATACCATTGTTACTGCATCCCCACTTGTGCTCCTTCTCTTACCTCTCTTCCTTCTTTGGCAGGCTTTTCTGGATGTTTTGCAGTGGAGGACATTGTCCGAGTAACCTCGCACCTACATGTGGAGAAAATGCAACGCACACTGGCCAGGTGAGCAGGTCTGTGGTAGCTCTGCTTCTCTTAAAGCAGAACCCCTGCTGCCAGCTGCAAGGGTGCCTTCAGCGTGGACTGCTGATAGCAGACAGGATCCAACACCTTGTGATCGTCTCACTGCTCAGCGGGACATTTCCAGTCCCTATATTGGGGCTGCCCCTATCTTATTCCCGGTAAAAGTGTAGACATGGAGGCGTTTGGCTGGAAAACTGTTAGTAATCCCATTTCCCATGGATCTGGGGACTGTTGCCTCAGCTGGATTGTCTGCTCTGAAGTTCCCTAACATGTCCTTATGTTGCAATACACCATGGTTGCCTAGTGGGATCCAGCAATAGTCAATTCCAGCGTTCCCACTCAACAGCTCGCTCCCTAAGGAAACAAGCTGTCAGGGCTGCACCGCTGGGATGACAGTTTCCAGTTGTGCTGTGCTCTCAGCATGCAGCCCATTCCCAGAGGATGGGCAGGATCCTTACACCAGGCACTTTTCCCAGGTCCAGCAGGCAAGCTGTTCTGTTCTGATCCCACCAGCTGATCTTGGCAGCGCTGAACAGAGCAGGTTGCTCAGTGGGTCAGCACTTACTCTCAGTGACTGGGAAAGATGGGTCAGCACAGCTCAAGGCTATCAAACTGCTCTTTCATGCCAAGCATTCTCAGCTCATGCTCAGAGACACGGAGGTCCCAGGCTGAAGTCCTGCCAGACCAGCACAGTAATCATATCACTTCAAGGGCAATGGTCCCTTCTCCCTGTGGAAAAGAATGACTTTCAAGACCAGGAAGATGTCTCTCTGCTTGGGGCTGAGCAGAAACTCAATTGCAGAAGTGATACTGAAGGGCAGGATGAGGGCAGGAGTCCTGCTGCCCTGGCACTGGTGCTCAGAGTGTGGGGTTGCCATGGGACAGGCAGCCTTGCAGGAGCACACAGCTTACCCTAGAGCTTATCTGGAAGAAGATGAAGTAGAGCAAAAGCTTTCACAGGGCACATCCACAAAGAGTTTCTTGACAAGGGACTGAGTTGGACTACTATGATCCATCACCGCTTTCTGAATTCAAAGCCAGGCTGTGATGTCTGCCCACATTCACACCGGGGAAGGATGAAAACTGAAAGCCATGGTGATGACCCAGCTTAGGGGAAAGGAGGAATCAGCTCAAAGTGTTGTGATTTCCGCTCAGCCCTGTTGATTCTTGCAGTTACTGAAGTGGCACTGTTTGTTGATGTAACAGGGACTGACTCAGTGGGAACAAACCCCGAGGGAAAGGTCCTTCTGAAATATTTGTTCCTATTATTTACTCTGTAGCTTAATCAGACATCTCTGTAGAAAAATCAGCAAGTACCTCCCCTTTTAATTTACTGAAAATGAGGTCACTGGCCCTGATTCACTTACAAAGGCCTTCCTGGGAACCAAAACGCTGCAGCAGAAGAAAGTGAGGCCTCATCTTCTGCATTTCAGGACTGCCACCACCTAAAGCACATATTTTGAGTGCCTGAGTCTGAAAAAGCAAGTTTGTTTTCTTGTCCTGAGATACACTTTCTCCAGTTGCAGATGGCAAATGGGCAGATACAAGAACATGAATTTTTGCTACAGCTGCATGAAAAGCCAGGTGGTGATGAATTGCGTATCCACACCACACATCATCAAGATGTACTATCAAACAGAGAGCTCTGACAAGGAAATGACAAGGTTTGGCTTCATCCTTTCAGTCTGATGCAAAGCTTCATTTGAACTTTAAGCTTATCTTTGCAATGTTGAGCATGAACATCTGCTATTTCTATGGGATTCAGAGGAAACTTCACAAGAGCAATCTAGAAGACAGCCATTTAGCACGACCACAATTCTAAACTACAGGGCAACTGTATTAAATTAGGCTCCTTTCAACACACACAGAGAAGAAGAACAGGAAAGGCTGAGGCCCCAACACCTCAAGAGCTCTAGTTTGAGACTAGAGTTTAACACAAGCGATATTTTTCCAAAACATAAGCAGTAGGTAAAAAGCCTACCCCTAGATTGATTCAACTCTACCATTATTTTAAAAAAGCAGTGCAAAATAACGACTCTTAAATTGGTCATGAACAAGTAGCAAGTCACTGCCTTGCTTAGAAAGCCCTTGTCTCCACAATCCCAGTGCCTCAGAGTCCCCCAGCCAGTTACTGAACGAAGGCATGCAGCACTTGGGATCTGGCACAAAAGAAGGTTTTCAAGGAAAATGGTTGGGTTGGCAGCTGAGATACCAGCAGATAAATGCACAGAAAAGAAAGTTACAGTTTCTCAGAGAAGCAGGTCTAGAATGCTATTCCCACCCAACAAGTCTGAGTTTCCCCAATTGTGCAGCTTCCTTCAGGTTTGTCTTAGACTTTTTGGTAAGATACTGCGAGTTTGCATACTGAGAAATTGTCATCCTTGAGAAGAGTAACACATGAGCATTAAAGCCTCTGTATCAGGTTTTTCAGGGGCACACAAGTACTTCACTCTTTGTTACACATGGCTAGTAGATTCAGAAGTTTAGGAATCTACACAATGCCTTCATGATGTGACGACAGCCAAACATAGCAGCATGAAGACACTGTGTAGATTCCTGAACTCATCAAGTGTCTCTGGGCTGTGGGGCACAAACAAGCAGGTACCTATAGGAACCCAAAACTCCACCCCAGCCCCTAGGTGTAGGGGAGGGCACATGGACATAACTGTGAGCCAGCTGCAAGTGCTGCTGCCAACGTGATTTGCAAGGTGGCTGCCGATCCCTGCCACCTCCCTCTGCCCCATTTTGCTCTGGCAGAGCAGCCCACACACAGGATTCCTTCACAGCTGAGAAAGCTGCTACAGCTGGCACAGAGACCCTGCACCTAAGGGATGGAGATGTCAACAGGGCCACTCATCCAATGCAACCTAGAGGTGGGGTTTCAATCTGTGTTTCTGGGTGGTGCCCCACAAGAAACAGGGAAGGCGTTGCAAAGTCGTTTCAACCTGGTAAGCCTTGTCCCTGCCTGATCTCATTAATCAGTTCCTCTCAGACAGAAGCAGTAATTTCCATGGTATGCTGCCAAACTTCTTCCTCCTCCGCTCCACAAGTGATCCAGAGGTGCTTTACATACCACAGCACCTGTGTCTGGATCAACAGGCAGAGTATTTGCCTTCTGCTCTCCACTCTCCTCCACCCGTAAATCTGGTATTTCACACCCTACACACTCGCACTTCTCAGTTCAAGCAGTTGTAGCTCGGTTCATCCGTTCTGCACCATTGCTCCCCAGACATGCCCACCAAAGCTGAGGCCCCTTGTGCGACAGGACATAGTGCTGCATCTCCATAAACAGCCCCTCCGTTTCACAGGCTGTGGTAGCTGGAAGACATACCTCCCAACAGGTCACCTGTGTTTTCCTAGGAAATGTGGCAAGCGCTGATCCCTTTGTTTTCCTATTTCGTCTGAAGAAGGGATTGTCCTCAATGTTTGCCAACCCCAGATCTCCCTGATGACACGGGATGTTCGTTTCTCTACCCCCATGGGACAATCATGTACCACCACCAGGGCCCACAGGACCGTGGTCTCTGTCACCACTGGAGCAGAGATGGGCAGAGCAAGTGCCATCCTTCCCAGCAAGCAGTGGCACCAGCTTGTGAACTGTGTTGGGATGGGCTGTCCTGCAGACACAGACACCGAAGGCTCCGGAGCGAAGAGTGGTGACTGAGGTGAGGCCAATTCCCCTTGTCACTGCCAGAACTTGTGGGGATGGCTGTGGCATGCCAAACAGGCAGCACAAGGTACCAGGAAAACAGAGCAACAAAGGGACTGTGTGCTCCATTGCAGAGTGATGAGGGATGATGGAAAAAGACCAGCACTGGTGGGATGTGAGGAAGAGGCAAGGCAGAGTAGCCCTTGCCTGCTGTGCTGCAGAGCTGAGCACTGTCCTGCTGAGTGAATGCCTTCAGACAGGCACTTCTTTTGTACTGAGCTTCTTTGCCACAGCTTAACCCCAAAAAGCCTCGCACTGCCAAAACAGCTTCTTACAACAGCTCAGTGAATCTCGGCTGCCACTGAGAGTGAAAAATCTCTCTGCAGCTCAAGCCAGTAAAACCTAAGTTGCAGGGTGTTGAGGCTGTGGGACATCCTTCTGAGGATGCAAGTGGCTTAGGCATAAAGAAAACCAAATCTCAAGTCTAACAGCACACTACATCACAGCCCACAGAGACATCACAGCTCACGTTCAGAGACTGCACAAATATTCCCTGTTGTAATGGAAGGCCTTTTATTGCGAGAATAAGTCAATCAAGTAAGTAACACTGCCTCTGTATTCATGAAAACATTCTCTACACCCCTCTATAGCCAGTGGTCCACAATTTGCCTGACACAAAACACTGCACTGCCACAGGAATGAACATCCTCAAGTTTCCCTCATTTCCAAGGAGTGAAGGCATTTGACAACCCTGAAACCAGAACCCTGTTCTCCCTCATCACCCGGCTGTGCAGCACTCAGGCACTTCATCCACCCAAACCTCCCCCTTTTCCCATCTCTCAGCCTTGCCTCAAACTTTCCAAGCACCTCTCACTCCTCCCTGTCTGCCCAAACCACCCTACCTGTGACAGGAATTCCCAGAGCAGTCCATCATCACTGGCTCTCCTCGGGCACCCCTGCATCGCAATCCTGGGGGAAAGGCTCTTCCTGTCACCCGCTGTCAGCCCAAGATGTGGTGAGCTCTGGGAGAAGCAGTGCCTGAAAAACTAGGTGCTCTCCTGCCTCATGTTTCACTCCTCGGGCTCTGACGACAGGTCTCTTCTGTGCCCAGGAGGCTTTACAATTCGCATGTGGCAATTCCTTAAGCTATAGGCAGTTTTCCCAGAGGTTTCCCGGACCTCCTGTGCAAGGCCAGTGCCATAAATCAGTTGGATTGCTTAGTCACCTCTGTTTGTCCAGTCAGTGCCAAGGCAGACCTGCTATTTCACAGCATGTACTGTACGAAGGAGCCAGTTCCTGTAAATTAGATGCACCACTGCAAACTGAATTGCATATTGTTTTCTACATTGACTTGTTTTCTACCGGACTGAAAGAAACATACTTTACAATCATAAATAAGACAAAGAACAAACAAGAGTTACAGAGTTAAAGGCTGCCTGACAGAGGGTCATGTGTGCCTGGAAGACTGTGGTGTGACTCTAGGGGCTGAGAAGTGAGGGAAGGGGAGCTCTGAACAGTGTTCAGTACTCCAGAAGGCACTGGATATGCTCACTGAAGCCGGAGTTTTTCCCTCAGGGTCACTACACTGGAATGTGAACGTCTGAGACTCTTCAGGCACTGTTTATGGGCATGAAGCACTGCCTGTGTCGATAGCTGCTCTTCAGCCTTGCCAGTGTCAAAATGGCCTACAAACCAGAGGTACCCAAGTAAGTGCATGCTTAAGGAAACAGTGACCTCTCTATCAAGCTGTCCTTATTTCTAAAATGGAGCACACCTCGACTGCTCAACAGGGATGCTGTCAAGGATGCCTTGATTATTCCCACATAGCTGTGAGCCCTGGAAGCAAGGCAGCATTTGCTGTCCCCACCTGGGGGGCTGCACCCCACAACTCCTAACAAAGGGCTCCCATGCCTGAAAAGTGCTCAGAAAAACAAGTGCAGAGAGCCTGGTAACTTTTCAACTAAAGTACAGAGAGGCACAAATCAGCCAGCAGGAGTTGCTGGAAAGTTCTATTTTCAGCCCATCCATTCTCTGTTCTTCCTCAGAGGCTCCCAAAAAGCAGGGCAGCTTCTCCAGTGCTTGGAGTCATTGTGAGGCCATACTCACCTCCTCATTTATCTGGACAAAAAAATTGTCTCCAGATCTTTTCTGCTGGAAAGGTTTGTATTTCAGTTCTTCTTACCATACTGATTATAAAATCTAACCTTTGACCTGTGTGATGTATAAATAAAAAACATTTAAAAATCTGGAAGGCCTGTGGCAGAGGAGGAGAAATAGTCAGGAAAGCCTGTGTACTAATGCTGAGATAATGTTTAAAGTAAACAGGAATTGGGACCTATTTGTGGTACATCCTGTACAATAGCAGAGATGAAAAGATGATGTATTACCACCAAGACCTCACAGTATAAATGTGCAACTTCTAATCAAACCTTCTGCATTTCAGAGGCAAAGAAATAGTCTAAATCCTGAGAGGCAAGTCACTGTTGATGGCTTCAGGCAGAAGTGATTGACAAAAGCATCCAAATTGCTTCCATCAAAGGACAGGAGTTCCATAAAGAGGTTGCAGAGCCCTCAGGAGCTTGCCCAAAAAATCAGCACTGCCACTGTCCCTCTGGATTTAGTGCCTGGATTTAAAGGCATTGACTTGCCAGGAAAAGAGGGCAATGAGAATAATTAAGGAAAAAAATAGAGAAGGGAAAAGGACAACAAGACCTTCTCATGACAGCACAGCAGGTGAAGCTGTGGCTTTCCTTAGCAGAGCCTGATCTCCAGTGCAGATGCTGCAGGACTCCTGGGCCTGGCTGCTCCCATCCCCAGCCACCCACCGGCAAGGGCACAGGGTTTGTCCCTTGCTTCCCCAGGGATGGGCATGGGGCCCAAGTTCACAGCCAGGCTGCCATGTCTACTGCTGGAGCTGCCACAGCAGAGGGGAGAACCACACAGGGAGAAGAGTATGGAAATCCAGACCTGCCACATCCTCCGCAGGACAAAGCTGTTCCCATCCCAGGCTGCCTTCAATATACAGCATATTTGTAGACACCTGTCTACTCCTACTAGTCCTCCGATGAAAACCTGATGAAAACCTCATCAGGTTGTAATGCCAGCTTTGGGAACGAAGCATCCAGAAAGCCTAGGTGGAGACTTCTTACTGATAACTGGGAAACCCAAGAACAGATGCTCATGGTACAGGAAATCCCTGGCTAATGGAGGTGCCATGGGTCCCACCTTAACAGCCCCAGATGGGTCCCTGTGACAGAGCATCCCTGTGCCCCCAGCATGCCAGCCTTCCCCAGGCTGTGGTGAGGCATTAAGCAGAAATGGGTACCAGTCTGAAATGTAGTGACAATGCAGGACATGCTGCCTCACTCCAGGGTTTGTAATGAATGCCGCTCACGCCTCTGAGAGGTGGCTCATGACTACTCATCTCAATGGGCAGGCTCTTTCTGACAGGTTTTCTTGGTGAGAGTCACAGAAGTGCTGTGGGTTTAAAGATTCACCAGCTCTTTCTCACTCTCCTCCCTTCCCAAACAGCATGCTTCTATTCTGACCTCAACTACTAGAGCAACTAGGGATGTTTGTGATTTCTGTGAAACTAAAAGTAAAAGCAACCTTCATACTGGACAAAATCATGACAGGTTTGGTTTTTTTTGGAAAAAACTCAAATTTCAGTGAGAGCTCTGCTTTCCAGTAAGAATGGAGGGAAAAGTGAAAGAAGTTTTGGAGCTGGGTGCAGGTGGTGTAAATACAATGCAGGCACTGTCAACACATGGGTGGAAGCATTGACGCCCCAGAGCAGGAGCTGAGAGGGGAGAATGTCACTTCTGGTCACTCAGATGCAAGAGTTCCTGTCCCCATCCACACCCCTCAGCACAGCACAAAGGACATGCAAACTGCTGCTCAAGTCATGTTCTTCATCCCAGACAAACAGCTCACATCTTTGGCTCTGAAGATCCAAGCACTGGCAATGACAGTGGCCACTCCATGTGCAGATGTGCTGCCTGTGTGTGCATGTGTGCTGGTATAGGTGTGTGCCATATGTGTTGGTAAGTTATTCTTGCCTTCCCTGTGGCTGCAGCACACTAAGCATCTGTGTGGCAAAAGCACTATCATGCCAAGATGTTCTGTAACAGAGCATGAGGGCTCTGGGTTCTGGGTATGTGTCCCTGGGTGTGCACGTCACGCTCCTGCTCCTCCTCAAGTCACTCACAATTAACCATGCAAGTGCTCTTCCAGCTGCACTTTACTGCACCTCAGGCCAGCTGAAAGGGATTGCAAGAGAAATTCAAATCTGAAGAGGAAACCCATATGGCCCACTTTGAGGGCAGAAGAGAGACATGTTTTTATCAGTGTTAACCTGCTCACCTTGGCAACCCGCCACCCGAAGAAGGAAACATGCTGGTTCTCTCTTCTTTCACGAGAGGTTAAGGACTCCCTCAGCATGAGACAGTGTACACCTCTGTGGTCACACACTCCTGTAACATCTGCTTTTATGTCCAGCTTCACCTGTCTGCTCCTTCAGCAGTTACTTTGGGAGGTGGTCCTTGAAAAAGAAGACCCAGCACTAGCCAAGCTATGGATTACTGTCATTCATAGAGCTAATCATTGCAAGGAGCTGTAGAGACTCTTGATTAAAAGGGATGAACTCCTGTAGGATTAGATATGCTGCTTCTCACCAGAGCAGAGCCTGGGGGTGCCTATCCCAGCAGCAAACAGCCAGGCATCGGAGACAACCCCTATTGTCCTGTGCTGGCTGTGTGCGGGCAGTGAAGCCTGGCTGGCAGCTGGCAGAGCTCCCAGCCTGATGGAATCCTGAAAAGGGCCAGTCCCACCACTGGGAGGAGAAAAACCCAGTTCAGGAGGAGTGGGGAATTTCTGTGGAAATCCTGGCACAGAAAAACTACAAGGCTGTCAGCCAGCACAATCAAAGAGCCTACCTGGAGGAACCCATTTTGCTGGACCAAGGAAGCAAAAGACAACCACTTGCCTGAACAAAGGAGAGGCAGACTAGAGTCCAAGAGTGGGGAGAGCATTGCTCCCCATAGGGCCATGTAGCCTAATGTCACATAACACGTAGCACCATTCAACAGGGCTGCATGGACTACCCAAATCAACAGAAAAATGGTAAGGAACAACAGTGAACACAGAGGTCTCAATAAGCAAGCGGTGCATTCCCAGTAAAGCCTTCCCCTGATAAATAATGATGGGTGCTGGTCCCTAAGATTCCTTGAGGCTGCAAGCTAATTGCTATCTCCAGCCATCAGCTCCCTGTTCTGGTGCTGGTGCATCAGTTTCACCCTTCAAAATATCTCCTGCACCAACACACACCCATCACCCATTTGTATCTGCAAATCCTGCCTTTCCCAGGCCAGCCACATGAAACGCACGGGCCTATGAATGCAAAGCTGGGTCATAGCTCCAGCACCTTAACTGCACAGCTCCCATGTGGGGGAATATGATGAACTAGCTACTGACTGAAAGCCCTGCTGAATGTACCTCAGACCCATCCCAAACAACATTCTTATTCCAGTCCTGAGACTTTCCTGGCAGCCGGGTTCAACTGAATCTCATAATGACTCCATAGCAATCTCTGGATCCATTGATGAAGCTCCAGCACAGTTTCCCTCCTTAAACAGAGCAGGATTGAAATCCTTGTGCTGAGAGGACAATGTGCAGCCATACACAAACCACATGAGGACCAGTGCTGCTCAGTATCTACGTGATGCTCATGCAGTACGCAGAAACCCTATGGTCCTAAACACACTTTTAAAGGTTTTGCCATAGTAGTGTTTGATGGAGCTTGAGAGAAGAAATAGATGGATTAAAAATTCAGACACATCTAGGAGGAATGGATGAATAGACAGTGAATGTGAACCTCCAGAGGGGGTGGTCACTAGAGCCACTAGAGCTTCTCAGGGATCCTGAGAAGGCAATGAGTGTGGCTCTGGTGTGGTTACCCATGTGAGGTCCACACAGTCCTCACCCTTACACCCCAGCACCTGGCCTCACTGTGTCAACCCAGTGTGCTGTGCTCACTGTTTGGAAGCTGAAGAGCCAGGTGATTCTGGAAAGCACACCTGGGCGAGGAAAGAGTGAGGCAATGTTCAGACAGCACACACACAATCACTTCCAATTAAACTCATCCTGAGGTACAACCACAGTTAAGGTTATATATAGAAATTACTGGGTGTACTTCACTCCTTGCTTAAACAGATATAATCTAAACACACTTTCTCAAGAAAGGGTATCTTCTCCCCGTTCCTAGACATAAAACCCAGCTGCATACCTTAAAACAAGTATCCTATTGCCTTGTTTTTCCACGTTTCTCTTCATTTTCTGTTACAATAAAGCATCTCAAGCAGCGCTACCCCTCTAACTAAAACTGCAGGAAAAGGGTGGGGCTTTCTAACAGAGCTCAAACTGTGCGTTATTTGTGTAAGTCTTTGAGATGGCGGTCAGATCCTCAGCTGGAGCAAATGTGAGCGCTGGGCTGAAGCTAAGACAGCTTGGGGACTTCCCACCAGGAGAAGCCCCCCAGGTCCATCAGTGAAGGCTGCTCAGAGGTGTCCTGCTGATAGCACACTGCAAGGAGCAGGGGCTCGGCATTGCTGCAAGCATTGCATGGCACGTGCTGGAGCTCACACCAACTTTGGGGAAAAAAACACACCCTTTAGAATCCTACTCTCAGTGCCTGACACTGCCATGGAGCCAGTCCTAGTCTATGTGATGCACCTGAGGCTTATAATTTGTGGTGTTAGGTCTAAGGAGTTACAAAACCTAAGGCTTTCACAGTCTCAGGTGCTGCACTTAATAGGAAACCCAGCAAAGGCTGTTACTCAAGAGTTCCAGCTGGGAGGGCAGTACAGCCTAGGTGGCCCAGACCTGAGCAAGTGCCATTTGGTGTTCTTGCTCTCAGCTGCACCCGTTTCACAGGAAGGTGAAGCAGCACAAGGAGTTGCCTTCTCGTTTGGACTACGGCCTTTGATCACCATAGAAAGCTGCAGGCCTTTGTCACGGGCCACGCGGTGCCTCTGCCGCTCCCTCTCCACCAGCAGAGTGTGGAGAGCAGCCTCAGCACAAAGACAGCCCCAGCCCATAGGCCACAGAGGCTGTTGTGCAACGTCACCCACACAGGGCAGAAATCCTGTCCTGTTCCTTCCACATGATCAGCTTATGGCCACTGCTGAAATCCCATATGTGGCTGCGTATCTCAGCCTGCAAAGCTGCAAGAAGGTGGCTGGGCTGCTCCCCCAGCACCTCCTCCCTTTGGCACAGCTGGGCTCGGAGCATCACACAGCAGAGTTCCCTAGGGTGGCTCTGCACAGAGCCCACTAACTTCTTCTCCAAGTTTGTGTGCACATCCTTGCAATTTCATCATGCAAAGTGCATGTTGATTTAACAGACAGGGTAAGTAGAAAGGAAGAAATGAAAGAGTTTTCGCAATGATCTTAGATATTTCACTTGAAACCCATTAGTTTGCAGGCTAAGTAATCCCATATATAAACTTTGTGCATCTCCTGACTCAGTTTTCTTTACCAGGACCTTTTCACTTTCAGCCTGAGAGCTGACAGAGAAAGGCACAAAGTAATGTTTCACACAGGCTTCTAAACAAAATAATCTGGAAACTATTACAGTAATTGGAAACTGGCTTATTGGGTTGCAACTGGTCCCCTCTGAACAGCTTTAAAGAAGTATTGAGGTGATACCCTATAGCTCTTGTGTGACAACATGTTTCAAGAGCTAACATGAATGTGGAAATACAGGGACAGCCACCTCTGCACTGCTCCTGCAGCATTGCCAGCAAGTGACCTCAGGGCACACATTGGCCCTTAGAAACCTTTGTCTTCTGAGACCCCAGGACACAGAAGCAAATGAATGCAGAGAGGAGTGGGGAGGGAGCTCTTACGAAATCAATTGCACAAAACTAAGACTTTATAAGCCAGCTGCTGCCTAAGAATGAACTCGGCGCCTTGCTAGTATTGGTTCTAACAAATATGTGTCTTTTCTTAAGACTTGTAAGACTAAGAGCTTCCCTGCAAAACCATCCAGGGGGTATAAATACTGAGAATATGTGAACTGGGGATCCAAGCTGCTCTAAGTGCTTTTGCAGGCAGAGGAAATGCGCAGCATGAGAATGAGCAGCCTCCAGCAAATGACTAAGTGAAAGAGAAGTTCAATTACAACTAACCAGACCAAGCATTAAAAGTGTGCTCGCTACATTATAACTCTGTTCTCTTCCACAGTGGAGACTGTTAAACAAGCCCAAGTTGTATCATAGACTCACAACTTCCGTGAGCACACTGCCACTTCTTGGTGCAGAGAGACACATTCCCGGCTTTTCCTACAACTAACCGTGAGCCCTAGCTGGTCAGTGAAACTGTATGCATCCTCTCATTGCCCATCCTCTGGGGGCATTTTCTGCCAAGGGCATGCTTGTGCACATTAACTGCACAGAGAGTTTTAAAGATGAGGCAAGGGACCTGCAGACCTAATTCTGGAGATGAGGACAGCCTCAGGGACTGCAGTGGGGAAGGAGAGCAGGGCTGCAGGGAGATGGCTGGGGCAGCCAGAGGACATCTCCAGTGCAGGAAGGCTCTAGATCCATGCCCTGCTAAGACCATCCATGTCAACCTAGTCCATGAGTGAGGGATCCCACGAAATAACTGGATCTGCCTAAGTTTCTCTTGGCACATCCCATGGGTGTCCTCACGTAGATGTGTTTGTTCTTTTCTAATCAGTTCTCTCACTGGGGAAAGAAACTGTGTCTCCTTCTGAACAGCTGGCAAGGTGGCATGGAGCAAACAGCACCATTAGGACCTGGGCACCTTTCTTCCCTATCACTCTGATGCCTCCGGGTACAAGTTAAGACACAGTAACCCCCACAGCTCTGATGGAAGCAGCCAGGAGCCCCATGCTGGCGAAGGAAGCCTGCAGAGCTGAGGTAAAACCAGGCAACAAGGTGGGGCTCTGGATTAACTCTGCAGCCCCTTTTCTCCCTGAAACTGCAGCGCACCTCCCTGCTCTTCCTTGTGACTCTCAGGAATGATTTACAATACAAACCGAGGAACTACAGTCTGCTCCCGCATCATGGCTCAGCTTTTCAATGTTTTGAGGTGCGGAGGACTTTTGCATATAAGATCTGAGACATGAATGTTGCATCCAGGTACGTGCTGGTGTTCACATGCGCTCCTCATGTGCACAAGCCCCACAGCAGGGTGCACACCTCCAGCACACACACACATGGAGGAGGCATGAAAACGCACCTGGCCAGATTACATGAGGTTGTTTTTATTCATTTGCTGTAACATTTTGTCCTTGGGACTCAAATTCATCTCACCTATTTTTAGACATGTTCAATGTGGATGACTGCATCTACACTAGTTATCTCCTTTTACAGTTACAGCACTGCTCAGAGTCAGCTCCTCTCGTGCTGTGCAGGCAGGTCCCATACACCATACTCTGCAGGGGCCCATTTCTCCCCACAAAGGGATCGAAGTATTTGCCACAAATCCCATCCCAGTCATCATTAGGTACTTTTAAAGGCTTCTTATCTGAGCTCTCCTCTTTTTCAAGTGCCTGCCCATACCAGCCTTGCATTGTTTTTGTCCACTACCTGCAACTTTTCACAGTTTTAACCTCCACTTTCCTCCTTTTCCATCTCCTCATCATCTTTTACACTCCGTTTCTCCCAAACTTCCCATTCTGCCTCCACCCCACAGCACCCACCTCTCTTCCCACTCTGCCCCTACCACTGCCCAGAAGCTAACACAGTAGCAGCATCATCAACCTCTGCCCTCATCCTCAAAGGACATGGCTCTACCACCTCTGTACCCCACGCTGGGGCACCCACTCACTTTCCCTCATCCCCATGCCACCCACTGCTGTCCCCCACACCTGCACAGGGTGAGTCCCCCCATTGCCCCAACCCCGACCCCAACCCAGGCAGGCTCACCCCACACAGCTGCACGCCGCCATCCCGGCTCTGCCCGGCCTCCTCCGGGCGCTGCGCAGAGTGGGAAGCCGCAGGGTCGTGTAGGACTTACACGTGGCTAGAGCAGATTCCCAGATGGCTTCGCAGCTTCCCTTGCATTCTCTTTAGTCTTCCTGGCCTCCATGGTCATTTCCCTTTTCCACCTGCCTTTCCCCTTCCTGTCCCTCTTATCTCTCTCTCCTGGCCCTGCTCTCCCACGCCCGGCCGCTCCCGCCCCACGGCCGCCCCATCCCAGTCCCCACAGGCACCACCCGTGCAGCCCCTTGGCCCCGGCACTCACGGCATCGCCTCCACTCTGCAGCCTGAGCCGGCCTTTGCCCAGCTCCACCGAGAGTGTCGCAACCGGAGGACAGCTGAAAAGACAATCAGCAAAGAGCTGGGGAGAGCCTGCAGCTAAACCTGACACAATCCTGGAGAAAACACAGTCAGAAAGGAATCGTGCTCCAGTTCCAGTTGGAGCATGTGACGGGATTGAAAACCCTTTGTATGCCTCTGCGAGAGCAAATAAAGGGGAAAAAAGGAAATGGTAACATGAAGGGTGAGCAGAGAGGCAAAATGTGAGACTAATGGGAGGAAAGAGAAAAAGGGAAAAAGAAAACAGGAAAAAACAGGTAGATTCTTAGGAATATTTCACATGCTCTTTTAAAAGTTGCATTTCCTTTGAATTATCTGTGCTGGAGATATTTTCAACCCAGCTCCACTTCCCTTGGAAGATTACTTTGGCAGATTAATGCTCGAATGAGCTTCTAAAATATGAAAGAAGCTTCAAGCATCACTAAAATGTAGGATCAGCCTCAATTCTGAGATTGACAACTGTACATCTTCCTCCCTGATAGTAAAATGGTGTCTTCTCTTATCCTCCCCCTCACTCCTCACCTACCCTGACCTCTCCATGTCCAACTCCCAATAAAAGAAAGTTTATTTTTCTTCCAAGTGGCATGGTAGGCATTTCAGAATTACGTAGGATCCTGATCAAGTTGAGAGATTAACTCATCTGAAATCTGATCCAAGGACACCAAGGGAAAGATTTCTGCTTCACCCCTGGGTGCACATGATGTACATCATCATAAAGAAATGCTCTGTTTGCTTACAGACGCAGCAGTTGGTAGACTTAAATCCCCCTGGCACGAACAACAGCCCTGATCTAGGAAGAGAAACTGCAGTAATTTCAAAATTGTTGACTGAACTTTCACAGAATGTACTCAAACCGCTTTTTCCATTGATCTGACGACTCTGGTTACTCAAACAGCTCCTCAGTCTACTTCCTGTTCTGCTGGAGTGCTCAGCAGCCCTACTAAGAAATGGAGGGAAAAAAAGAAAACAAAATCTAACTTCATTTTGAGGTCATCAGAAATAGCTCTGGTGGATAGTTCCTATTTTTGTTCCAAAAATGTATTTATAACTTTACTGCCATCAGAGGGCACAGCAATCTGACCTGTCCTGCTCTCTGAGATGCCAGTTCAGCACAGTCGATGAGTTGAGCCCATGCACCACTGCCAACACAGTGCTTAACTCTGAGCACAAGAGACCTGCTGCAGGAAGAGAGGGGAACCTCGGTCTTTGTGCCACGCTTTGCTGCTGGTCTGCCCTTGTTGTGATTTCATATCCCTTGAAGGAGCCAGCTGGGAGGGGGATTTTGCAATGTGGGCAGCTCTCCATGGTCTAGACATTTATATAAACAATGCACTAACCCGGTCCATCTGTGTTTTGTGTTATTCCTACTCTGGATCAAATTTATCCCTCGTGCAAGCCCACCAGAACCAAAAGAGCTACAACAGACTTGATTTGGCTCAACCTCATTCCAGGCTTGCAACCAAAATGAAGCGACATTCTAGAGTGTTGATTCCCCTCCATAAAGATGAGAAGGAAGAGCAGTTCAAGGAATTAGAGAGCAGTTTTTGCTGGCCCTGGTTCCTGCAGTAGCAAAAGAAGGCAGCAAGGGACCAGCAGACAGCAGCAAAGAAACTCTCTGCAGTGACATTACCCAGATCTGCCACTGCAAAATCAGCCACTGAACCTACACCTGGAGTCTCCCTTGCTTTTCCAAAAAACACAGGATACTTCTGTGATTAGTGGTGAAATCTGTGGCTTATCACTACCCAATATGAAACAATGTGTCTTAGGGGTTTAAAGGGATTAGCAGGTATTTTCCAAAGTATTCTATTTTGGAGAATTTATTCCCCAAAGTTCTTACGCTATCTGTGCTGCTTTAGAGACATTAAGAGTCATCACATTGTTAGTGGTCCCTGTGCCAAAGCTTGTTTCTCAAATCCCCACTCGCTTCAATAAACACTGACACCAAGTAATAACATTCACTATGTGTGTTGCAATGTGTGCTATGTTACAGCTGGCCATGCTGTCTAAAACTGACTTGCAGTTTAATTCCCAAGCAAGTAACTTAATTGCACAGTATATGGAAAATGTTGCTGTTATGCAAACCTCTGTTTTCTGACAATAGCCAGTAAAGCCACTTTCTTCCCTTAATTTTAAATCCTGGAAATATTCTGTTTGTTACGCCATCAGTAGTTCTAGCTGGTTTTCCAAAGGCAGCTGCTCTCCAGAAGACCATCTGCACATTGTATGTAACCTTCAAAACTGTACTCCTGGTGCAATTTCACTGAAGTCAACCCTGCACATAAAGTACCTGAGAACAGTACACAGTCCACCCAGCTGGAATGGGCCACACTCAACATCCATGCCTGTCCTTTGAGGATTAATTCCCTTTAAACATGTAATAATTACAAAGACAAGCTAAAAAGAAGAATACACTTGCCTTCCCCTGAGGGAGCAAAAGCACATGCCTGTCAGCTGGAAAGGAGAAAAGTGAACACTGCAGAGTCTTAATTCAAGAGGCAAACCGGGGAACATGTCCGACGTATCCAATGAAAGTAAACTGAAATCCAAATAGCCTTAGAGCGCTAGTGAGTGCTTGGCACCACTTCACACAGCATCTCTGCACCATTCCCGGACAAGGTGGTTTGGGATGGTCCAAGAGTCCTGCTTGGTATTTTCTGAGCACTATCAGAGCCTAAGATTCCTTGTCAAAAGATGTGTACAACCTTCCATAGATCCTTATCCAAATGCAGTTGTTTAGTTGGAAAATCACTGCCTTCCCACTTTAGGATTAAAAAACCAAAGCTGTTCTCCCATGTCCTGGCAGCTGCTTGTGTCAAGCTGTGAATCACCTTTACCTGTAGAAAAAGTGATTAGTTTTCAAAATGTATTTTATCTAAACTCTCAGCAGAGAAGCAGTGTGAGCCTTCTTGTGCAGCCCATATGGTCCTTGCTCTTCAGTGGTCACCTGTATCTGTATCTGCAGCCCTACCTCCTCAGCCACGGGAGGACTTCGAATTTTGGTAGGGATGCAGGAGTTGAATGCCTCCTGCTCTCCCAGGCCTCATGACAGGCGTACAAACAGGAAGGCACATTTTGCTTTAGTTGTGTATAGGCTTTTTGTTTCAGCTGGGGTGGGGAAGGAGAGCTGGCGTTCTCCAATTGTTACAGGAAAGCCGCATCAGCTTACATGCTCTGCCCTTCTGGCCTTTCTTTCCATTCAGCCCAATTCTCAACCAAGAGGAGCAGCTATTTCAGCAGCCTGTTTGCCCACTCCTGAAGTTTTAGGGGGAGCTCTGCCTTGTTCTCACAGCCCCCAGCTCTTGCAGTCAGGTGGCTGAGACTCTGAGCTTTCATTTTTAAAAAGAAAGTACATTTCTAGACTTCTGGCTTGCAGGGAACAAACTGAAAAATTGTCCCAAGTGGGAGGCAAAGGCACAGAAACTAGGAAAACAATCAAACAACCCAGCACTTACAAAAACCTGAAACATTTAGTAGTTTTTAAGGCAATATTCACTGTTTTTGGAAAAGCTTGAGCTGGCAGTGTTTGAATAGTAAATGCACGATAGAAGGAACTTCACAGTTGATGCACGCACTCTGGCCTTGATTCCTCATCCTTCTGTAGGCACTAATCCCTGCCCTACCCACTGCTGGGGGACCCAAGGCCACCACAGAAAGCAGCAGAGCCACCCTGGCTCCCACCACTGCCAGACCAGCAAGGGGGACAACCCACTGGGATGCTCGGACACTGCCAAGCCCTCACCTCTACAGACCTCTACAATAAAAACACCCATATCCTGTCAACACCAGGAGATCCATCCTTCAGTCACACTAAAATTACACTGGGACAGAACACTGCTTTCAAATCTGCCTATTCCAGGTAAAACCCAGGGTCTTCCCATGAATAGAAAAAGTCTTTCCTATGGCCCCTGCCCAAAAGGGGCTGATGTTAAAAAGCTTGCTGTCCCACACTGCAGCATCTTTTTTCTCCTTCTTTGTGCCTGAACCCTCCCAAAGCACAGAGGAAAGGGACTCAGGAGACAGTGAAAGCAAACCTCGGCAAAGTACGCTTCACTCTGCTCATCGAGGGATGGACTTCGGCTGAGGAAATGGCACATTTTGTCCCAGCCAGGCAGAAAACACAGTGGGGAACAGTAAACTCGGCTATGGCTCATCGTACAGCAAAGGTGTGTGTTCCTTCCCCCCTGCCCAGGGAAACTCTGCAGCACGTTTTGGCTACAGCAAAGTAATTACTAGCTGTTTGCTCATTTTCCTTTAATGAATCAGTTGAATGAGATCAGTGTGAGTGTCGGGGGAGTGAAAGTCTGTCATTCAGCTGTCTGCAAACTCTGGCTTCTCAGAAGATTTCTAGATCAGATTTCAGGGCCTCAGGAGTCTGAGTTATTTTTCTAAATGAGGTTCGACATTGCATCTTCCGGAGAAGATGCCAGTTATCTATAAAACCTACAGTTCTTATTCATTTGACACCACAGGTTTCAGTTTGAATCACAGCAATGTGTGGTTGACCTCAGATTAAACTAAAGTACTTGCTCCATGGCATTGGACCTTAAGGTTGGCCAGCACGGGAGCTGGACAGTTGTTTTAACATCAGAGCTCAACCAAAAAAACAGCGAGAGAAGATGTTCAGATTGGGCTGAACACAGCTAAAATCATGGAGCTGTGGAAGGAAAACTCTGATACATCTCATGCAGAGCCAAAGCAAAAGAAGGTGTTTCATTTCAGGTTATGTAAGTGCTAAAAACCCCTTTTCTTTCAATGTGTTTTAGCAGTGAGGTCAACTTTTAAGTGAAAAACGCCATTTTGAATCAAATCTACATTTCAAATGCTCTCAAAACATAAACAAACCATTCCCAAAATGAAACAGTTCATTCTGAAAGTGTCAGAATGACACACATTGCTATTTTTAACATCCCTCCCTCTTCCCCCACCTCTGTATTTTTTTCTAGGCCAGAACTATTCAGAAAATGTGTTTGAATTTGTGAATCATTTTGACTCCCCCTCTCCCTTGACATTTGCTGGAAAATCTTTTCTCTGCCAAAAAACTGTTCTTGCAGATTCAGCCAGCTCCTACAATCTCCTGTCCTGCCACGGTTTGTCTGGACAGGTCTGAGAGTCTGACTGCCTTGGGGACACAGCACAAATGATGCAGAGGAAGAGTGGGCCAGGAAGGCAAACCTCAGCATCCCTCTGGGCAGCGATGAGCTCTGTGGTACAAAGCAGCCCAACCCTCCACTGTGGCTGCCCTGCAAAAGCCCTGAGCCATCCTCTCTTGAGACTGAACGGGAATTGAGCTCTGACAGAGGCCACCACACAGAGGGAGTTCCTCATCAGGCTGTGGCTTCCGGATATGAAGGGAGTGCTTCAAGTTTTGGTTCTCTTGGCAAAATCTTGCATTGTAAGCCAGGTCTCTGAAGGCTAAGGGGGTGTGCCATGGGTGCTTGGAGCTGTCTTCTGTCAGGGTTACAGAAATTTTGGCTTTGGATTCAATCAAAACATGACAGATCCAAGGCTTGCAATGCAATATAGAGGCTTGATTCTTTGCAGCCTGGCAATTCATAGAACAATTTATGCCTTTGCAGTGCAAGTGTAAATGTTACTGCTCTCATTTGTGAGTGTTTTGCTACTACCCTGAAACTTAGCAAGTGCAAAACTTGGACCTCTTTGAGTCCTCATATCCAACCTATTTGTAAGTCTTGCAGATTTTTTCAGGATACAGGCTAACAGAGTCTTTCCAATCTATCCACCTGACTAAAATTCACCTTCAGGGCTCATTACCTCATATCCCAGTTTCACATCTCAATAGCCTCTGTTCTGTAAGCTTGCTCTGCAAAGATCCACCAAACCCACTGCTGAAACATTGCTCTTCAATCTGTCATTTGGCCCCTCTGTGGCTCTCTCAGCTTCCCTACCTTGACTCCTCCTGAGATGCAAGTCTAAGCTGCTTGGTTTCTCTTTCAAGACTTATGTGATTTATTCTATTCCCATCACTTCTTATTTCAGTGCTGAAAGGTCAACTCCTGCATATGCTCAAGCATGAGATCAGCCTATATTAAACAGGCTCCTCTGAGCTTTCTCCCTTCTGGGAAGGGTTCCCATCCACAAGAATAAACCTGGGATCTGAAACTGCCTTTTGAGCTGCCCAAAAGCTCAAAAACCAAATACCAGAGCTAGTTAGGATGTTCAATACAGGAACAGACAATAATAGACAAGGTGGCAACATGCTACCTCTGCATTTGTCTCTTGTTACCAGCCTAGCATCTGGTCAACATTACAGTCATTTGTGACCACCTGGACTTCTGTGCTGCTTTCCTTGGCTCAAAAAAGCCATTCCAGCAACACATGGTAACATGAGAAAAGAGACCTGAGGAGAGAGGCCAAGTCTTTTCTCCTCGAGATGAGACATGGATGAGGGGCTGCTAATGGAGGGGCTGAGCTACAGTCCTGGCTTCAGACCATTTGTTTTAACCTGCTGTGCAAGGTGGCATCAATGAGAGACGGATGACATCAGTTGCTCCTTCCTCTGAGGGAGAGTCTGGTTCAGTTTGGAGCTGCTTTTCCAAAAGCTCATCTTGAATTGTATGAGCTTTAAGCAATTTTTTTTTCAGTGATGGTTCGTCTTGCTCAAAAACTGTGACATGAACTGTTTGTGTATGAAGGTGAGAATGTGACATCCGACAAGGCAATTCTGTTTGCTTTGCAAAAAGATCAAGGCTAGTTCCCACTCTGCTGAAAGTACGGAAGGGAAACACAGGATTTGTCAAGCAGAGAGATAAACTGAATTGAGAACATTTTATACACAAATTCCTAGGAAAAGGTTAAAACAATGGAGCTGGAAGAGTACACTTGTCAAGGCTTTTTCAAACAATTCTTTTTCACATATTCTTTTAAAATACAACAGTAATTCAGGTGGCTAGAGATAAGTCACAGTTCCAAAATCTCTTTCCTTTGTTTTCTTTCTGGCCACTCTGGTTTCCACCCCAGTAAGACATTCCTACCACAAACCCCAGGGTGGAGGGTTGTCAGCTCTAAATAAATATGGCTCTGAGGGGAGAGAGAATAATTGACACGCTCTTTCTGAAGCTGCTTGGCAATTACAATGCCAAGTGCCTCCTACTCTTGTGACCACATGCCTTGCTTCCAAGGTGTATTTATTATTGGCAGCCCAAGACTGCTTAGGGTTGCTGCCCAGGGTGACATTGTGTGCCAGTCCCTGGCAAGAGCAGGATGAGATACTGGGACTCTGGGGCCTGAGTGGCAGTGCTTGTCTCTTCTCCTCCCACTCAGAGGCAGCACCCATCTCTTCTCCCCCTGCTGCCATGACAAGCACATACCTGGGCTGTGCAGGCTTCCTGCTGTCCCACACTCCATCTGAAATAGCACCCAGAGGAGGGAATACCAGCCTGGGGCTTTCCACAGTCACTTTGTGTGAGGATCAAGGGCAGCATGAAGTACAAGGTGATGCTGAACTGGCCTCAGTGGAGCTAAGCTATGCAGGCACGGATGAAAAAAAGGAATTTGGCTCCATTTCAGAGTTCAAAGAAATATGTGAGCTTATGGGCACTGATTCAGGCTCATCTCTAATTATATCCCAAGCTCAGCCTTTTAAACTTTTCTTTAGTCCTCAGTAAGGGTCACTTTGCAGTTGTTATTTGAGTTTCTTGCCAATCTGTTGTTGGATTTTCCACTTGACATTATTAAGGGATTAAGTTGTTTGTCTCATCATCTTTTATCTGTCCTGTTGAGTTTCCTAAAAACAGACTTTAGCCAGACCAGAGACGATAGGAGGAAAAAAAAACCCCAACACTTTAAAGATATAATGATGGTTCAGGATTTGCCATTATTATTGTTTAAATTTATTACTTTGAATATGTAAACTTTGCTGACTCCTTTAATCTGGAATGTATTAAAGAAAGCATCAGGCATTAAAACAAGTCATTGGATTATATTGTCCCAATTCAGTTACATCTGTGGAAGAAATACATTACAGGAGATCCTACAGACTTATACATTTTAGACTTAGCTCCTCAATTGCCATAGAGAAGACAAAAACAAATGTAGCTGAGCCTGGAAAGAATGTTGCTAAAAATGGAGAAACATTTAATATGAGTAGCCTAGGGGTTCAATAACTTTGCCTGTAACTTAACAAAACCCACCCACATAAAACATACCAAAAGCGATTATAGATTGGACTCTCTGATCTGCAGTCTGCCAAAAAAGCAAGCCTGACGTTTTTCCTCTTCCTACAGATGCAGGTTTAAGTGGTCCCTGCAGAGTGTTAAATATATATTACTCGTAATAGCAACCATACTCCATTTGGACACGTTGCTAATTCTCTGCTCTGGCTGCTCTGTACCTTGCTTGCCAGTGGGAGGATGCCCCTGGATATTTAGTGGGGCTGCCAGCAGAGCGATTCCTATGGTCCACATGGTGAGAAGGAGCCTGCTCACCTCCCCCTCACTCCTGCCCCTCCTTGGCACCCTGGCCTCTTCTCTTTTGAGGGGTACACATGGTCTTGTACTTAAGTACCTATTTATTGCAAACCTTTTGAATACGTTTAGCAAATTGGGTAAAAGCTATTCATACACCTTCCCAAAACGCCTTCTCAAAGTACATCTGCAACAAGCAAGGCTCAGTGGTGATCTGAAGGCCAGCCTTGGCTCCTGCCCTTTTCCTGAGACGCAGGGATCGGAGATTGTTTAGCAAGAAATGAGAGAAAAACACTTGAACCATAAAATGCACTTTCCAAAGAGCCACCCTGCAGATCTTTCCATTTATAAATCTCTGTCACCAAAGGCTCTGAAACACTGTACCTACCAACAGGCAAACCCCCACAGGGACTGCCTCTCTGTTTCACTAATTCAGTTTAACTTTGGATTTACCACAAGATGTAACTGGAGACATGCAAAGGTGAGCAAGGTGAAAAACGATCAAGGACCAAACCTGCAGCATGCTCCTGCTGGCTTCAGCGGAGCTACAACAGCTTTTATCAGCATTTTATCTGACCCTAACAAAAGGAACGAATTGTTTAGCAAAGGAAGAGGGTTCTTTGATTCTATCTTGCTGCACATGAATTGCCCAAGCAAGGGCAAAGGGACAGGAAGCGAAGGGGGAGGAGAAGGAGGTGATGCTGAAGGTAGGTGCTGCCATTGCTTAGCCCTCACTAAACAGCCCCCTCTGCAAATGCTGATGGGGTAGGAGGAGAGAGTTGTGCCTGCTCCCTGCCATAGCCAAGATGTTATGCTGGTTATTCCTGGTGTTGATATATTGGTCTTCATTCAGGTTGAAGGGCGTTTTGCAACAGGGAAGACCTCCCTCTGGTTCACACAGTCCAGGAACCCCATTGTCCAAGACCCCACGTACAAGACTTAAGGTCAAGAATGAAAGCCCAGAAGTCAAGGAAGAAACCCTGAGCAAAACTCACATCAATTCAGTGAGGTCCACACCACGGCAACTACAGGTGCCGACCTCTCTGCAAATCAAACATGTGAAGCAAACACACTTGTGAAGAGACAACCTGATTCTGTCCTTAGAATCAAACTCATTAAAATGACTGTCGGCATGTCCTTCCAGAGTCCATTTGTGTCTTTCACATAGTGGAGGGATGCTTTACTATTACTTAAAACCACAACAGTGCTGAATGCTAATGAAGTTCCTGTTGTGTAGCACTGATCAGATAATACACTGTACTGCTTACAAGAAGAAGTTGTAAGTGCTAAGCACTTGTTGCTTTACCCTGTAGTCCTCCTTCCAAAAGCTATCCTTGTGTTTTAGCCAGCAGTAAATCTCATATCTGAAAGGAAGAATTGAATTCCTTCTACTAGTCTGTCTCTTTTCCCATGTCATTAATGAAAAGAACATTTTTTACTATAAAAAATCACTTCTTTCTTTTCATGGCTGAAACGTATGAAAATATTGAAATAAATATCTCAAGAGGGAAAAGGCTAATATGGGTCTTAACACTGTGCAGTAGCTTCAGACTCCAATACTGCCTATCTCTGAGAAACTAAGGTCAGAAACCACCAGCACCGAGTAAACACAACCAGTGGCTGACTATGGCTGTGAGGATCTCCACCGGCACGCAGCCGTGACAGCAGCTCTGTGTGCTGAACTCCCACCATGGCTGGGAAAGAAGAAGCTGCAGTCTATGCCTTCCGAAAGCTTCCACCAATTCTGAGCGCACTCACAGCACATACACCCAGACTGAAATTTGCAGCTGCAGACCCCGAGCTTCTGAACATACCCACACCAACTCACGCTGAAAGGCACTGCTGGGTGATCATCTCTGTTATGCAGCAAATCACATTTTGCTGTCTAAACACTGATTTAAAAGCCAAATCAGAGGCACTTGCTTTTGAGTCTGGTAGACCTCAGACTGGAGCAGCTTCCTGAATTACTTGCAGCCATTGTGCAGGTTATGCATGACCTGGATTTTTATCTGTAGGAATAAGAATGAAATTCTGATAAATTTTATTGAAGACATTCACGAGTACTTTAGAAACAGATTCCTCCATCTTAAGCATACTGTTGGGCTAGTCCTCAAGATCTGATCAGAGCGAACAGAGAAGAAAGGTACCTTAGGAGAAGACTTATCCTGAGGAGACATCTAACAAGGCTTAGCAAGATGGGTTCCACAAAAGAGCCATTTCAAGTGACTCGGCAAGTGTAGGAGCTCACATTCCTCAAAATGTCACTTTTGAGAATAGGAATTAGACTGCAAAGTTACTCAGTGATTTGCAAATGTTAACATTTAGTTTTCACTGTCTGTTAAATATTAACATATCTTTCTTAGAAAGCTTGGCTGGGCTTCATTGGAAGAAAGCAGGTCAAATTTACTGCACAAATTTACCTTCTGGTATAAACAAAATAATCTCTAACCATTACACAAGACTAATCTTAGCTGAAGCGACATTTAACATCATACATAGATGCCATTATTTCTCTAGTGAGCTAGAACAGAATTACATGTAAAGAAAACATTAGCTCAGCAGTGGCTTTCAGCCATCACATGGCACGTGGGAGCTCAGTGCTGCGCTAATATTTTCTTCACATGCAAATCTGTCCTAATACATTATAGAAATAATATGGAAAACATGACACAGGTGCTGACTACAGTTTGGGTTTTGTCATTGCAAGCCTCTAAAAAGGTAAAGACAAAACACTAAAGTTTCCGCTGATCCGTGAAATTCACCCTGTGGACATTCAGCTTACCAACCAAAGGGTCCAACCAGCCAAGCTCCTGATATCCAGCAATTCCCAACAGAAAAGGAGGGAACCTGAATGTTTCTGGAGCTGGGACCCCAAGGATGATGGACCTAATGCTTGTTCTTCCTGCACCTCCAAAATGCTTTTCCTTTTAATTTTTTTAACAACTTTTTATGAATGCTTTCAGTGTGAAATTGTTAGAGAAACAAAATATGCAAGAGACAGCAGCTGTGCTAGCAAGTAAGTCCCTCTATGAAAAGGATCTGCTATGTGCTATGTAATTCCTGCACCATCAATCATGAGGAATGAGCACAGAGAAGAAACCCTTCCCAAGGAGCTTAAAA
This sequence comes from Dendrocincla tyrannina, assembly GCA_035047865.1. Classification (NCBI taxonomy): domain Eukaryota; kingdom Metazoa; phylum Chordata; class Aves; order Passeriformes; family Dendrocolaptidae; genus Dendrocincla; species Dendrocincla tyrannina. The sequence goes on from JAWWMP010000116.1 coordinate 8,222,466, forward strand.
GTGCTGATGAAAATGGACTTGAAGTAGCACCATATGTCTCTCACTGCGTTATAGCTGCATCTTCACTTAGAGTCTGTGGGTGGGAGCCCATAAGAAAGCTGCTTATTCCCTGAGAAGGCCACGTGAGTAGGCAGAAGATAAGCTACCAAGTAGAGAGTGATGCTTTGTGAACTCCCGGGAGTGTGCAGCCTCCATCCACAAAGAGTCTGAAGATCCGCCCAGTGAGCTGAGCAGCAGAGGGGCCTCAGCTCATCCCAGCAGACAAAATACGCCATGCCATTCTGAGAGTGGAAACACAGAAGTGTCCACCTCGCCCTCCTCTTTATCCTAGTATTCCCACAGGGCTGAAGGAGACTCCATCCTTTGGCAGCATAGCAGGTGTGCTAAGCACCTCCCTGGGCCAGTGATGCACATTACTAGAGGAACAGTCGCTCTTCTGAGCAAGCCAGCAGGGCCCTAATGTGCTAGACATTATATTGCTACTAAATCAGTGATACCACTCACAAGCTCACAAGCTTAGGAGCTTTCAAGACAAACACAGTGGGAGGAAGAAATAAAACACATAAACACAGACAGTATAAGGATATATATTCATGGGGCTTGCATGTATCACCATAGCCATGTGGTCATGGTTTCTGTTACACGGAGACTTCCTAATCACAGTGACAGCTAGGAACGGGAATGAAAGCATATTTAATTTCATTGATTTTCATAAGAACAAATCAGGAGTGCTGTTGTCAGCTTAGGCCTTGGAACATCTCAAAGAGAAATCAGCAAGGATCCCACAGGCCCTTGGCTGACACTAACCCTTTCTAAACTTGGCTCCTTTCAGAACTGTGTTACAGCCATTGTGAGTCAAACAAATAAATCAATTAAAAAATTGCCTGTCAGCAGCAGTGCCATTAGCTTTTTCCAAAAGTTCCTGCCATTCTGCACGGGTTAATGGAGGTCTCTTATTCTGAGCAAGCCGCTCTGCCTGCTGAAAGAAGTAGAGATTTCACAATGTACCAAGTCGCTTGATTACTATTCTGCTGTACATCCTTGTGTTTCCACGATGGTTGTGGGAAAGTCAGGAAGAGGAACACTGCAGTGTCTTGCACTGTTTTTCCAGGAAGGCTTTTTTTCCCCTTGACATGTCATTTTTCTATAGTACATGCTTGCACAATTTCTGCCTTTCCCCACACTTGTCTGTCACTTTGTCTCTAGTTGCTGAGGAGTTGACAAACGAGGGAATTTAGGTCAATGACTACGACTCACTAATGACCAGCACTGGAATATCTTCCACTTAAGGGGTGCAGCCAGTTTCCAAGACTGGGACAAGTCTCCTGCTGCTGAGTACAGGCTGTTTATCAGCTCTCCTTTGGGAAGAGCCAACAGAGTTCCCCAGGAACAGCAAAACTCATACACTGGTATTTTTCCAGTCAAGAAGTCAGAGGGAGTCATGGCTAGAATGTGTCTTATTTTGGGTGTGAAATCCCCCTAGGAGTTGGGCTGACATCTTGGGCTACGTGTACCCTGGGACAAGGAGCACCTTCTCACTCCTCTACACACCCAGCCTGCATGGTCAGCCATAAGGAGAGAAATCCTCCCTCAGCATGAGACACACTGTGATGGAGACAGGCGAGAGAAGGTACCCACTCCTTTCTCAAACTGCCTGTGTTGATGTCACAGGGGGTGTATAGCAAGTGCTGCCCCACAGCATTCCCAAACCAAAGTGTCCCCGTCCCAACAAGGTGCCTGGACAGCCCATCCCTCCCACGGTGCAAGAAGTGTAATCACTCAAGTGCCTTTGAAACCTTGCAAGCATCAATAAACAAGTGTGGGGTTTCTCCAGCAGCAGCCCACAGCCCAGGGAAAGCCACAGCTGCAAAAGCCCTTACGTGGAAGTTTACTCAGAGCTTAAGTGGACTTGCAATTAGACAACAGCAAAACGTCACATTGCTCTTACTGTCACCGCACTTCACAAGTCTGCAACCATCACAGCTGGGTCACTGTTCCCCAGCGCTGCGCAGCCCACTGAGCACCAGAGCACTCCAGGGACAGGCAAAGCACGGCGCAAACCTCCAATAAACAGAGCCAGAGCCCGTTTCAGACACAGAGCTGCTCCAAGTCATGGTGTCCAAAAATGTGGCCACAACACCTCCCTCCCTTTCACTGTGCAACCTTATTTTCTTACTGTCTGATTTTCAGGCCTGAACACAGATGAAGTTTCCTACCTGCAGTACAAATGGAGGATGAATCTATGCCACATGGAGGGATCTGCCCATTTCCCCAGGACATCAGGAGGAACTACAATAGACAGCCGGACATCCCTAACAGGTCTGCTAAGCCAAAAGGCCTCCAGAAAGGAAAGGCAGAAGCAGGCCTGCTGTTTATCAAACCTTTAAACATGCTATGTGAGACGTGCAGCACATACTGCATCTGCAGCAAGAACTGCTTTCATTACTCATCATTACCCCTCCTCCGGGTACAACAGCCCTCTCCTGTGACAGCAGCACCTAGTGCAGACAGGCAGGGCTCTCTGCCTGCCCAGCGTTTACGTACCCAAGCCAGAGGCTTCTGTCAGCCAAGGTGCCCCAGGAGGTGACAGAAAAGCACAAGTTGTGGAGAGCGCTTCTCATACATTGTCCCTCATTACACAACTCATTTCCAGACCATGGGCATCATTAAAAGGAAACAGTGAGTTTATGAAAACAAATGAGTGTGCAACCTGACACTGCTTCAGTAGCTGCCTTCTGCCGTCATTATGGATTTACAAGATGCTGCCAACAAGTACACAAAGTTGGGTGTTATTTATATGAATCAGCTTTGAATTACTGAACATTTGCACATGATCCTGCTGAGAAGTTGACTATAACCTGCCAAAGTCAGTGATCAGCTCTGCACAGGACCTGTGGAGCCCAGTGGAAAAGTATCACTGTAAATTCATCCAGCTGCTCCTGCCGAGACAACTCCAGCACTGAAACACAAAATCAAGTGCACCTCCTCAGGATGTCTGACACATTTTGGACCTGATCTTCATCTTGTGTAGCTGGAGTAGTCCCACTGAGCCCAGCAGCGTTACTCTGATCTTAGACCTGATCTGAGCTCTCTCTGATCCAGGCCTTCTGGCAATATAAATGAGCCTTGCCTGTTCATTACTGAGCCACTGGCCTGGCTGAGCTCACTGGAGGCCACGGGAGGTAACACAGAGTCAGCCTGAGGCTCCAGGAAGCTTTCCACAAGAGCATCAGGCATGCTTTTGCCCATCAGTGAACTGTTTTCAGCAGCAAATCAGTGGGATCTGGCACTAGGAACAGTCACTAATACAGAGAATGGAGCAGAGATTACTACAGCTCATGCACACAAAACCAGCAGAATTTAATCAGCAGAGGGATTGTAGGAGCTCCCAAAGGGAGCAAGCTGATTCATCAGCTGAGAGCCCCAAAACACAAAACTGTCTGCAAACATGATGAGCCACAGACTCGTAACTTCATTAACTGTGCTTTTACTCAACTGCTGCTCTATCCTGAGCAGAACTGAGCCTGAATTCTTGGAATGGGACAAAAAAAGTACAAAAGAAAAGATACTTATTTCAGCCTGCTGAGTGTTTTACAAACCACAGTCTCAGTTTTTCCAAGTTTGATACCTTCACTTAAACGTTTCCCCGCACCAGTTTTCCTGGTGTCATTGAGCTTAGCAAAAGTTCCACTACTATGTGTTTATACAGGAAGTTAAACATAGTGAACCACATCACTGAAAGTTGATGGGTCTTTTCCAAACTCTTTAATTAAGGAGCCACAGGGTTGCCCTGCACACTTCAGGGTTTTGCCAGTGTGAGGCTCCAGTGCTGGGTTCAAATCAATGTAATGTCTCAGAGCTGGAGGATGGGAGAGACCATGTGCTGGTTGAAGAACCTCATGATGCGTGCCCTGCTCTGGAGTAAAGTGGTTCAAAGCCCTCTGGATAAATGGTGTGACAGCTCAGAGCAAAGCACGATCTGTGCGGAGTGATCTGACGTGGAATGAACTCCCCTAGTGACACAACAAATCCCATGACTGTCTCATGCCTCCGGAGAACGCCTCAAAGCTCTCCTCTCTGAGGAGATCTTTCTGCTCTAGGGGTAATACTGCACTGATGCTTTCTCTTGCCTGAAGTCTTACAACCAGCTCCACAGAAAACAAAGATTGTGAAAACAAATGAACTTAATATAAATACCTAATAAAAATACGCTTACCTAAAATATAAGATACTCACAAGAAGAAAGTTTTATTCAAAAGGGGAATCACCAGACATTGTAGAGATTTTTATTTCCATGTGAAAGACACACAGACACTCTGGTGATGGGCACCCACATAAATTTCAACAGACAGTTGTTGGCCCACACAGATTCAACTGCAAGAAGGAAATAAATTCTCCCTTAGGCTCATGTAAATCATGGGAAACCTCTAGTACCCAGAGAAGCTGTACTGAGGAAAGGCTGAGGCTCGTAACCACATGTCAGCAGAAGGCTGCAGTCCATGCATGCATTTTAAGCATGCCAGCCGGCAGCCTGCAGCACCAGCAAAGCTCTGCAAGAACCATGCACAATGGGACAGGTAGCAGTGCACCCTCCTGTGAGCAGGGCATTTTCCGACTAGGAACCCCTGTTCCAAGTCTGAAAGCTTTTCGTGTGAGGGAAAGCAAGAACCGCTGAGCAAATGGAAAGTTTCTCTGCGGACCTCAGCTGTGACAGAACTCTGCCCTCCTGCTGTGCCTGGGAGCGGGGATGCTGCCAGTCCTCACCCCACCACCCCAGGGCTGCTGCAAGACTCACCACTCGGGGCTTCTGCTGGTCCAGGGTCTGCAGGAAGGCCGGGGTCTGGTCCAGGGTGCGTTCAGGGTCACTGGAGATGTCCTCCTCGGACTCCTCCCAGGATGAGGAGAAGCCAGTGGAAGACGCTGAGGATGATGACAGCTTCCTGACGGGCAGGCTGCCGGGGGGCACGGCACCCACCTCCTCCTCCGGGCCCCCGAGGTCCGTGACAATGACGGCGGGGATGCTTCCGCCAATGCCTGGGCACTGGCTCTTAAGTTCTGTGGGGGCCACCACCACCTCCCCTTGCTGTGGTGCAGGCCCTGACTGCTCCAGGGGACTGCTGCTCTCTGCCAGCTCCACAGCTGGGGCCACCGTCACCACTGACCTCCCCGAGGGCTCTGCAGTGCTCAGACAAACCTGCATCCCACCAGCATCGGGGGCCTCGCTCTCCCCGGGGGCTCTCAGCCGGGGTCCAATTCCAAGTCCCGCCACCGGCACCACGGGGCTGGTGGGCCGCGGCCGGGATGGCCGGGGGCTCCGCGGCTGCTGGGCAGCAGAGCTGTGCGCCTGGATGTGTGCCTCGAAGAGCCCCACTTTCTGGTTCACCTGGACATTGTGCAGCTCCCGCTGAAGCTGCCGTGCCATGGGGGGCCCCGGCTGCCCCTCTTCGCCCCGGCTGTCCCGCCGCCCCCCGGGGCTGCCTGGCTGCCGCAGGGGCTCCTCGAGCGGTGGGAAGAGGAAAGCGGGTCCGCAGCGCGGGGAGCGGGGCGGCGCGGGGGCCGGGCTGAACACCGGGAGCGGGCGGCAGCTGCCGGGCGTCTCCGGGCCCCTGGGCAGCGCCTGTCCGGGAGGAGGCGGCGTCTTGCTCCGGCCGCTGGTCACCTCGCTGTTGCTATTCATCATCACCAAGCTATTGAGCGCATAGCAGTACACGGCCATAGTAGTCAGCCGGGGTGCACAGGGGGGCCGTCGCCACTGCCGCCTCGGCGCTCAGGCTCCGCGGGGCTGCCGGGGGTCTCTCCACGCCGGGACCAGCAGCATCGCCAGGAAGCAAAAGGGCAAGTGGGCTGGACCTGGCCCGCAGCTCCATAAAATAGGACAGCTGAGGAGAGAGAAGCAGTGAGAGTAGTTCCGTGCCCTCCCTTAGCTCACCATCCAGCTGTGCACACAGCTGGCCAGACTCTTCCCTTCCCGTGTGCCCCTCCCACCTGCATGAATCCCCAGTGTGCCACCCTTGGGGACGCAGCCCAGCCTGGTCACCAGAAGGATCCGAATGAAGGGGAAATCAGGTTTGGGGCTGTTTCCAGTCCTCCCTACCCCCGACTCCAGGTTGCCTGCCGACACAGCTGCAGCAGCAGTGCCCGAGAGGACGCACAGCCAGAACCTCTTCCCTCGACATAATAAGGGAGTTATGGTCAACTGATGTGAGCTGAAAACCGGCAGCTTTCAAGTGCCGGCCCCAAAAGCTGACGTTTTCTGAAGAAAGGTAAAAACTTCAAACAGCTTAAATTCATAAACCTTCAAGTTTATCACCTATGAGCAAGATCAAGTATCACGAATGGATTTCTGTTCAGTGCTACACAATGATACAATGATACAGTCTTCCGGCTTCCACAGTTTTGTATGGTAGGGGGCCACGTCCCCACTACTCCCGTAAGTTATCATGGTTTTGCACGTCTTCGTGCATGCCCTTGATAAACATGCCTGTCCTGGGTATGTCTGCCTTCTGGGGCTCCGACCCCTGCAGCCACCTCCGGGTCACAGCCTGGATGCCACATGCAGAGATGTGTGGTGCTGTTTGTTCTGGTGTGAGTGTGCACGCATGTGAGAGGCACTCCGCTTTTGTAGGCAGCTCTCCGTGCCCCCGTGTACCTCACGGTGCCTTCCGTCATGTCTGTTTTCTCCATGTGCCACTGGAGTTCGAGTCCCCGTCCCATGCTGGAGCACGGGAACCCGTGAGGTCTACACAAACACGCACCCTACATGAGTGTACAGGCTTGTTTACACACAGCGCGCTAACTCCGGCTACGGGTGTACCAGCCTTTTGGGAAGCACTTAAGCACAGTGCTGTCAGCAGCAGCCCTGTGCGTTCCTCTGTGAGGCTCCTGGCAGGTAAATGCCCACGGGACTAAAAGCGCAGTCCCCACTGACTGCGTGACCAAAGGGCCTCCCGCCCGTCCAGGCACTGGATGCAGTGTGAGGCTCAGCAGAGCCCAGGGCAGTCACTCTTCGCAGGGATCCCCGGCAACGCAACGCTCCCAGCACTCTGGCTCGCGTACGAGAGCGAGCACCGGCACACGGTGCTCGGCCGGACCTGGGCTGGCGGGACAGCCCCTCTGCCCGCGCCCAGCTCTCCCCTTCCTCCCCGCGGGGCCCGGCTGGCCCCTCGCTCGGGCGCCCGGGCGGAGGGGCGGCCGCGACCCCCGTCCCGCCGGCGCTTACCTGGGAGCGGGGTGCGCGCTCAGTGCGCGCCGCCCGGCGCTGCCCGGGGGCGGCCGAGGGGCGCTGCCGACACCATCGCCTGCCGGGGGTCCCGCTGCCTCCGCGGGGCCGGGGGCGCCGGGCTCTGCCCCTCCGCCCTCGGCGATGCGAAGGCTGCGCGGGCGGCTCAGATCGGAAGAGCGTC
>JAWWMP010000116.1:8229897-8245533 GCA_035047865.1 Dendrocincla tyrannina
CGGCTCCGCGCCCCGGCCAGCTCCGCGCCGCGGCCCCGGCGCCCGCTCCCGGTGCTGCTGCACAGAGGAGGAGGAGGAGGAGGAGGAGGAGGAGGAGGAGGAGGAGAGGGAGAGGAGCGGCGAGGAGGAGGAGAGCGGAGGGAGGGGGTAGGAGAGCAGGAAGGAAGTTGTGAGCCTGTCTGGGGTTGAACTCAGCCTCAGCGGAACAAGTTTTTTTTTTTTTTGCTCGCTCGGCGCTGCTCGGCTGGAGGGAAATACTGAAGAAAAAAAAAAGTTTCCATTGTTAACTAAGAAAAAAAAAAACCTCACCGCCGCCGCGCTTTGGCCGCTGTGGGTTAAAGATACACGAGGCATTTTCCACCCGCGTCCGCGGCGTGCGGCGCAGGTCCCGCGGCGGGCCCGGCACAGCCCCCGGTCACCCCCGGCACCGCCCGAGCCAGGGGACATCGCCCTCCTCCCCACCGCAGCCCGGCCTCCCTTCGCAGCTGGCCATCGCATTCCTCCCCTGGGCACGGCGGGCACGGCAAAGGGCGGCCGCGCCAGGAACGCGGAGCTGAAGGCCAGCCCACCTGCCCATGCACCCGGCTCGAAGACACCGACTAGCCCATCCATTTCCCACCCCATTCGCCTTCCCCCAGGCACCACGGCTCAGTCCTGCTGCTTCTGAGCACGCTGGTCACTCACACAAACCCAAGATCGGCGTGAAGCCCTCCCTGCCAGGTTGTGTGGCTTTGGGTAAGCGCACCCCGTGGAGGAAAGATGACCCCCACATCCCCAGAAACCAAACAAGAGGGTTGTTAGAACACCCACTTCCTATGGTCTTGCCCCAGGTTTAGGCAGGGCAGTAGCTAACTCTTTCAGGACAATATCCGTCTTTTTGATTCAAGTGGGGCCCCAGACAGCACTTTCCTGCTGCCCCCAGGCTTGGGTCCTACTTGGCAGGAGGAGCAGGCTCTTGGCTGTGATACAGCATGATTTGTGTATCAAGATAACTCATTGGAAATAGTTGTCTGTACGTCAGCACTTCAGGAGAGCAGGCTCTGTGATTCGCTCTCAAAGTAATGGTCAAGGTCAAACCCAGATGGCAGTTCTGGGGTTGGTCTGGGCTGGCCAATGGAAAAAAAAATGAAAAAAGAACAGCAATTTGCCTCTGCTAGGATTTCACAGCTAGGAATTTCCCCTAGAGAGGGAAATTGATGTCACAGCGGATCAGCTTTTGTAATTAAAACATAACCTCTAGAGCATAAATGGGGGCAGAGCGGTCTTCAAATTGGCAGAAGGTGTGGATTGCCAATCCCACAGGCAGACAGAGGGAGACACCCAAAAGGAGCTTATGTTTGTTTTTCCAGTGAGAGAAACACTACTTTGAATTCAGTGCGGGAAAAGAAATTTTTAGTCTCTTTCCACTCCAGTCCATTTCCTCAGAGTCTGTGCTTGGTCAGGAACTGGTCTTTCATGAAATAAACTATGTGATCAAACTCTACAGAAAAGTGACCCTGCTGAGTATAATGGCACTATTCACGGGCACAGGCTTCCCGTCTGTTGCTCACATTCCCTCGTGCCTACATATAGGTGTTAAAAAATAGGAACTCTTGAAGGAAAGAATAAATCCAGGAGTATATGCAGATAAACAGGTATGTTCTTTTTTTAAAACAGCCACCCTATGTTACACTGGTGGCATCTGCATGTACTTGTAAGCACTACTATATACCTCTATATGGATGTTTTGACCATCCTTTGGGGTTGTTTAAGAATATTTACACCACTGTAATCACAACGGGTGCTTAAAGCTGTTTCTTAAAGTCCCACAAATTCAAGCACCATCAGATATTCATCCCATCGGAACAGGCCAAAGGAGTGGTGAATTCACTGTGGCACCCTTACAGATACATAACTCTCTAAGGGAGACCTGGCCTTAAAACATGGCAGCATTTTTGTCATGTAACAGACGTAGAGCTGTTCTGTGGGCACTGTGTACAATGACAAGCTTTTCTGCATGAAGGAAGTGACTAGTAAAAGTGTAAAGAGGGAAAGAAAGTCTAGGGATAAGTCTTTGACTGTTCAGAATGAGTAGGTGCAGGAGGGAAATAATTGTTTGCAGACTGGAGCCAGGCAGCAGTCCATGTTGTATAGTGAAGAGCAGACAGCTTTCAGCACACTTGTTTCCAATCAAGTGGAAACCAAGTGTCTGAGGTCAGCCTAAATGGAAAACACAAACTGAAACAGGTTGCTAGTCCAATCCAGAGACGAGGATGGAAGCAAGAAAGGAGAAAAGTTTCACACAGACAGATGTCTCTGGGCACTAGTAATGCTGTAGTTACTTGATGCTGCTGAGGAACCTTCTCTGTGGCTTTGGCACTGTTGCATTAGGTGAGAACAAAACCAAAAAGATCGTCCCACTCTGACTCGCTTACAATCTCAGTGTGTATTCTTTAAGTAAAAGTCCAATGCTGGGTCTTAAAAAGATCTTGCTTCTGTTTAAGCTCTGCTCTTCATTTGGGTTTATACTTCCTGCTTCTAAAGAAAATCATTACAGTGCTTGAGGATACTGAAACAGGCTGGGTTAGGGCAAGCAGATCCAGCCAACTTCTGTGTGGGCAACTTGTTCTCATTCAAGAGAGTGAAGCCATTAAAATGAACAGGATCTTTCACTGAGGGAGGGCACATGTGCAAGGCAGAATGTATTTAGTCTGAAATAAAGCGAGGACAGACACTTAGAGAAGGGCATGGAGCTGTCCTAACTGTGTAGCATCTCCCACTGACACACCGGCTGTAAACATTTCGGAAAAGAAATACCACAGATGTCAAAGTTAATGACCTCCCTGTGTACTTGAAGGGAGACATGTTAATTATCATGTCTTATTTAAAAGTAGTTGTGCCAACTGTGCTTACTGTGTCCCTCGAACACCATAGGTGGCTCAGCTGGGCTATGGCTGCTTTGTCCCCGGACCTGAGGCTCCCAATCACTGCAGGGTGGTGTCAGGACAGGCCCTGCCATCTGGGACTGAGTGGGAGGAAGAGGAGGTTTGGCTATTGGTGGGACCAGTGGTTCTTGCAGCAGGAGCCCCTGTGCCCCACAGGAGCCGGGTAAGACAGCTGTTTGGATACAAGGGGAGATCAGCTGCACAGGAAGTGAATATTGGATAGGAAAAAGTGGACATTATAACCAAGGCTGTTTTACTCCTTTCAGCCTCTGCTGTCACCCTAGGTAAGGTTTTGCTTTGACTATTGTCAAAGCCTGCTCCCAGACACAGTGCTCCAAGGCCAGGGGAGTTCTGGCAGACCAGTACAGTGCTGGTGACCCACTTCAGCACAGGCAGAACTGTCCTTTGCTATTTTACACACCCTCTTCCTCTGGATTTGAGGTCCTGGTCCACATGTACTGAACTGAAGAAGAACCCCTTCCCCAATCTAAACTACAGTAACAAGCAAAAAAACCCAACCCCAAAACACCTTACTGAAATGAGATCCTGTACTGCAGAAATACCTCATTCCATGGAGAGGGGAGAAGAGTTGCATGGTACATACTGGTCATTGTAATCACTTAAATCCTTGAAGACACACAATTAGTACAATGTGGGATGCATTATAAGGCTAGAACAGGACAGAATGGACCACAATCTACTTAGCATCAATCCAATTGTAAAAACAAAACAGAAAAAAACATAACAATTTAATCACATAACAACTACAATCCTCAAATACCCTCCTCTTTCCATTCTTCCTTATTATAAGATTATTTTTTTTAGTTATTACTCTCTGTCATGTTTTGGACTAGTTGGACAAGACAGCCTTCACTGTATTTCAAAGATGAGTTGTCCAAACTGTCACTGTTCATCCCATTCTACATCAGAAGGACCATCAGCATCCTTACAGTGGAAGTCAGGATTTGACAGCATTTCCTCACCAGTGAGTTGAATCTTAGAATCTTGTAAAATATAGAAATAACTTGATAAATACAGAGTAATTCTACAGTCAACAGATTTACTTTGTGTTTATGCCACTATGACAGAGAATAAATATGGCTATATTATAAAGAAAAAAGAGCCACAGAAGACACAAGCGAAAACACAACACTGATCTATGTGCTGAGAATTGTCTATGTTCAGGCAGGTGGCTTTCATAGGCATGGCACATTTCTGCCTTGTCTGGGCTGGCAGGGGAAATAGAGGCCTGAGAAAAGAGCTCTGGGTGTTTATCTGGTTTTCCCAGCTCTCAGCAGCCTCTGAGCTGGCTTATTTGGTCATTTGCTCCCTTCCCCCTGTCCCACATATAATGGCAGAACTAAGCAGTGACTGGTTAATATTCTCTGTGCCAGCTCCTGTTCAGGGAGCAAGAACACAGACAAAGGTGCAAAGACACCTGTAGAAAGTCAATGTAATTTAGGGCAGTCTGTACTGCACCCACGTCTGCCCGAGCTTGTATATCCACCTAGAGCACAAAGGAACCAGTTTCGTTCTCTGGGAGCCTCCTCCACGCATTCCTGCCTGCACCTCACCCTGTGCTACACCGAGACACATAGCTTGGTGCAGCCAAGAAAGTCAGCCAAAGATCTTGGCAATCCGTTCCTGGCTTTGCCCCTGCTGCACAGTGGGGCGTCAGCAATGTGGTTACTGCCTCTACACCTCAGTGAAACAGGCACTACAGGCTAAGGTGTCCTGTGTCTCTGTGGGTATTTGTGGCTGTGACCTGCCTAAAGGTCCATATACACTTGGGGTCCTTGGAGGAAGGGATGCATACATCCTATGCATCCACACACAGCACACATATGCAGAGCTTTAGCCTGAGCTAAGAGCATCAGTGTGGCTCACAGGCTTCAGGATTTGCAGCAGGACTTCGGAAACCTGTTAAGAGAGCTCAAGAGATTAAGATGTATGGATGGAAAATATTATGCATAGCGAATCACTCTAACAAGGAATTACACACACACATGATGGGCAAGAATGTTTAGGAACCCTAGAACAAGCACAGGATGTTACATTTCCTCTTGATGCAATGCATCTACAGCAGTGGTACCTTTATTTTTCCCTCAGCTGGTAAACTCCCCAGGATGAAGATGTGAAGGTCTGACGTGAATGCCTGGTTTTACGCCTGGATATGGGCAGCAACTTCAGTGCTACCCTTCCTGTTTTTTCCTGGTGCCAGAGTGGAGCCATCCCTGCAGTGGGTGTGTGCCACAGCTGTGGTGCCCTGTGCTATAGCAGGGCTTTAAATTGGCACTTTGGCCCACGGTTGCTATTTGCAGATAGTAAGAATATAAACATATGTGCATGTTTGGGGATTAACCCGTGATGCAGCATAAACATTTCCTGCTTTTACACAGACTAAACTACAGGAGCACATCAAATATGTATTGTCAAGTTTTACTGAGGTTCAGTAAAACTAAAACTAGAAAGGGAAATCCTTTCCCATTTGAGCCCAAGGCTACTAAAAGTTATACCAAGGTCTGTGTTTGAGGGGATAAAACAATTCGAATTGAAATATTGCTTCACTGTTTGAAGAGGTTTTTCCTATTCATGGGTCACAGTTACTCCACTAGACTGTGACCACAGAGCCATAATTGGGCAGCTTCGCATTTGTTTAAGATAGCTACGATCACAGCAGGAAAAAGACAAACTGCGTTTCAAGTGTGCAGTGTGTCACATAGACTGTTTTGGAATTGGTAGTATATGAAGGGGCTGTGAGATTCTACTGCACCTTTTAGGGATGAGATGAACGTGGGATCACAAGAAATGCTGTCCAAGTTTCCATTCTGCAATGAGTGATACGTGTGTTTTGAAAAACAGGGAAGGAGAGGACACTGAAGAAGACATGATGAATAATTTTAAAGTCTATACTGAGCTGCAGCCATTTAATTTAAAATAAAGGATTTTGGTTTTCACCAAGAATCTATTTTTGCTCGTAGGATAAGAATATATTTTAAGCATTTCCCATAATACTGCTATGCTGGACAGATGTTTACCTTTGTTCCTATGTCTGTGAAAGGAGAAAATTTGAACTTTAAAGGAGTGCAGCACAGTTTAATGAACTGGCAGATCTAGGTTGATTTTTCATAATTCTGAATAGCTAAAACAACAGAGCCATGAAAATATTCCTAAATTATGTTGCCAGACAGCAGAGCATTCTCTGTGCTATTTTCTATGTGTAGCACTGTTCATTGCCACGCAACAAATCGCAAAGGTCAGCAGACCCTGACCCCGAAAAGCAGCTGTGTTATAGCAGCCACTGGAAAACACCCATCCTTGCACATAGAAGTATTTCACACAAGAACATCTTTCCCAGATAGATTGAGATCCACACGCTGGGTCATGCTTTTCTGAACAACGAGAGGTAAGTAAAGGCCTTATCAGAAGAATAGCACACACGTCCACCTAGGGAAGTTTTTAGAACTGTCACAAGTTTCTATATATACATACAAGTATGCCCAGGCATAGTAAGGGTGCATTTTAATAGCACCAAGAGCAGTTTCTCCAGCCCCAACTAGCATTAGTCAGAGCCTTATCTCCCTGGTGCCCCTTGCCCCAGCTCTGGAAACATCCACTTCTGGAGCTGTGAACTGCTCTCTGAGGTGCCTCCCCACTTCTGGATTTGAGCAGCAGATTGAGCAATGCAGCATAGTTTTCCCTGCTAGCTCCTAGCAGGGTGCTCCTAGCTCCTGTGGCTGGTATGCCCAGAGTAAGCCTTCCTCCTTGTGCTGCCCTTCTTCCCCCATCCCTAGTTATTTCCAGGTTGCTTCTGGATTGGCAGTTATTTATCTCTGAGAGGGCATTTGTCTAAGATTTTTAAGTTACCAATAGAGACTACAGAGTCTCAGGTCATTGGCATTTCCCACTCTATTACCATGAGCTCTTTAACACCAGGCAATACTATCTTGAGTTTTCACCTCTGTGTAACTAAATTGAAGAATTTAAACCCACATTTATGTTTAAGATGTCTGTCTCAGTAAGAAGACAGACATCAAGAGCTGGGATGATCCCTCTCATCTCCATGAAGTCTGCCACTCTTCACAAGTCTCCATGCTTCAAGGAAGGGGTTCCCCATTCTTCTTCTCCTTTGGAAAAGATGAAAAATATTTCATAGTCTGACTGCTTAAAATTAGACCTCTAAAAAGAAGGTGAAGTTCTGATCCAGAAAGAAGGTATTAACCATCCATTTCCCATCATGCTGAATGGGAAATGATGAGCTAGACTGCAGCATTAATGGTCCTAAATGTTCTGTATTTTCTCCCTGCTTCCTGCTGGATGGGGACTGATACCAGAGAGTCTCAGCTGGCTGCTCGTTTCTTCCCAGAGGAATTCACCTATTTGCTTAGGTAACTTAGTGAGATGCAAAAGCAAAGACAGAAGAGTAGAGATGTGGGGCCTGCAGGTCCCAAGCAGAACTCCTGTGTTTACTTCCCACTTGTTCTTCACTGCTTTTCCATCCTTTGCTCTCCTGCTTTCTGGCCTCACCTATAGATCCTGTAGCCCTTGTTGTCTGATCCAGATTCTCCCATGAATCCTGGCAGCAGCATTTCAGACCAGGTTATGTAGGATTTCAGGCTGGCCTGAGCTGTGCAGAGCTGGCAGAAGATAGTGCTGCAGAGGGACATGGCAAAGAGGCTCAGCTGCTCCCTGGTGGGGATATCCCAGGCCTGCCTCCAGCTGTGCCTGCACGCACCCATGCTCCAGCCACTCTGCCCACAGGCTTCTGCTGTTCAAGAAGAGCTGAACTTGTCTGGTGAGTGGGACAGAGAGACATCTGCCCAGAAAGAAAGAGCATGGACATGGGAGAACCAGGAGAACTGGTGAGGCTCTGCTGCCCCCAGCACCAGGTGGGCTGCCTTGCCCTCAGAGATGGTGACTTGTTGAGGCTGGCAGGGATGATGACTCTTCACCCTTTGTGAACACAGGTTCACAGGTTCGTGAACACAACCTGCACCCCCAGCTGAAGGCACTGGAAAAGTTGGCAGCCGTCGTGGTCTTCTCTCCACTGAGAACAGACTGAAACTGTTTTTCTTCAGAGCTGTTTTATGAGGAGCAGGAAGAGAGTACCCAGACAGAGCACTAAGAATTAACGTTACAAATGTGTCTCCCTTTGACAACATGTTTGAGGTTTGCCAGTTCCTTTACGTTCTCTCCCACTGGCTGAGGACAGCCTTGTCCTGAATAGGAAAACGGGAACAGTGCAAGAGCACAGATGTCTGACATCTTCCTGTCTTCTGGCTCAGAGAGAGGGAGATTAATAAGAGCTGCCAGAGAAATGCCTTGGAATGACCCTTTCTGATAGGAGAGACAGTGTCCTGGAAACACCCATCATTTGTTGGCAGAGACATTTCATTCCCTAGCTACACAACAAAATTTCTTTAACTCTTCTCAAGGTCATTTCTGGACTGGTTTGGAAGTGTTTTACATTAAAATGAAAAACAAACAAACAACTAAAATCTCATAAAAAAAAAAAAGAAAAACAAACCCCAACCACTTGGTTTCCTTCTGTTTTACATATCTGACATTTCCTAAAAGGAACAAAATGTTGAAACAATTAAATATTTTCCTTTTCTACAGCCCCATCTTTCATTAACAGACAGTTTGCCTAACATCTCTTCTTCCCTGTGAAGATGATGGATGGGGCTGATTGAAGAAGACTTGCAGGATCCAGTAAGTGAGGTGGCATTTGCGTCATCAGCAACAGTGATCATCAGGGAATCATCTGCCATTTTTATTGTTTCAAAAAGAGACGAGGAGGAAGAATGGAGCAGGCTGAGATTTATTACAGTTGGTGGAACAGACTTTGAAGTTAGGCAAATGGAAATTTGGATTGTTTATAGGAACAGATCCTATATGAGGCTGTCGGGTTAGGCAGGGCCTTGTTTGTGGAAGAAACATCACATGAGTGTACTCTGACTTGAAACCTCTAAGAAAGACAGTTCAAGGCTGCCTTAGCAATAAAGTGGTGTATCAGTGATGAACCAGAGAAAGGAGTTTGTCAAAGCTGGGCTCAGCAAGCTGGGCCCACTTCTTCCCTGGATATCATCCCATTAATAGTTGCTGGAGAGACACTGGAAGAGACTTCAGAATAACAGGTGAAATGCTGGTCTTCTACAAATCAGCTGCCATTTTGCTGCAGCAGGCTTTCCTTTGCACACCTGAGACCACTGGAGAGTAGGAGATAAACAACTAATAAAATGCCAGCCGTCAGATTTACTGCCTAAACAGTCATCTCACATGTAGAGTTTTTTTTCCGCAGCATCTTCTACTTCCCAACCACTGACTTGAAAGCCCTGAAGTACCTGCATTGTCACATTCCCATCCTCTTTCCCAGGGAAACCACCCTGGATGGAAAGTGGCAAGTATACACACGTTTTCTGAATTCTCAGGAGTACTTCTGAAAGTTGAGAAGAACAAGAGAGCCAAAACACCCATGTTACTGCAAATGGTAAGTGCCCTAGGAAGCATCTCCAAAGTTCTTGAGACATATGTCAGGGACTCTTTCACTGCTCGGGCTCACTGAAACTCCTAAACTGTCAGGGGTTTCATGTTCCCTACATGCCACTTTCTCACTTCCTCTCCATCAGGCTGATGGGCAGTGCTGCTCATGGAGAAACCTGTAGTAATCCCACGGAAGCCAGAAGACTCAATGTTATAGGAGTGCAATTAGGTTGTGAGGATTTAGTAGTGAATCTAACAGGGGCAGAGAGAACTGCGGGGTTGGGGCTGTTCTAAACTAAATTGTTTGACCAAACATTTGGTAAGTTCTTTCCTCCTTGTTCTTTTCTGAATGCAGTTATTTGTCCCAGTAGTTAGATTCACACTCGTTCATGTCCAAACGAATTTCTTTCACATGATTAATCAGCGGCTGGAGGCAGGTGATGTCATGGACTTTGACATTAGATTGTCATCAAATTTTTTTTTATTTTTTTTTTTTTTTTTTACATTAAGCAGCTGCAGTGATGGCTTTGCTGGCTGCTGGCCAGCTGAGTCTCTGCACAGAAATGTAACACTCCTTGCCTCTGTTTTCCCATATTCCCCAGCTTGTTTGATCTCTACTGGAAAAATTGACTTCCATGGGAAGACTCTAAGTAGCACCTACAGTTACAGAGCATCCAAGAAAAATATACTTCAAGGACTAGGGTCTTAAAGCCCTGGCAAACCAGGGGTTCATCCTTTTTCCCTCAGAGGAAAAAAATAGTGCTGGGGCAGCTTCAGGTGATTGGACAAACAGATTTTTGTTTCAGATGGAAGATGACTGGAAGGAAGTTGGAGTCCCTCAGGTGCAAGCTGTCAATATGAACACACATTTCAATTACGTTTACATGGAAACAAAATGTGTCTCAACTTTTGGCTGGAAAAAGAAGGATGATGATCTTTGCAGGAAGAGTGCAGGACAGTTTATTGTTGATGAAATTCGCCTGACTGTTGTTAATAAATGTCATCTACCAGGTTTACCGGAGATGGGTAAAACCTGTTAAAAACCTGATTAACGATGCTCATCTTTTTCTCTGTCAAAACTATGCTCTCCCATTCTTAATGTTTATGTGATTCTCAAAGGGTTTTTTTTCCTCAGATTTGGGGTGAGTTGGAACCATTTGCCATTTGCAGTAACTTGTAAAAAAGCAAGGCAGGGCTTTGCATTCTCTAGAAACTTTGGGGGATTTTTCAAGTTCTGTCTCCAACAAAGTATCACTTTAGAAAGCCCACACCTGATCTAACCTGCTCTCTATTGATAAATGCTGTCTTTGAGAAGGCAGTCTTGGTGGGTTGGTTTGGGAATAACTCTGATGGTTTATTTTTCATTTTAATTTTCAAACATTTCAAAGTGTGTATAACATTGTGAGCATAAACGTCGGTGAGTTTTGGTTGATTTAGTTTGAGACATTAGTTCTGTTGCAGGCAAATGGACTTGGAATGGCTATTACAGCACTCAATTCTCCAAATCATTACCGAAGCATGAGATTTCAGTCAAATCTTTTATGTTAATATGCTTAAGCATTTAAAATTAGGGAAGCTTTTTCATCAGTAAATGCAAAATTGTTGCAGCAGTTCTGAGTATCAGCAGAGTTTGAAAGGCTTGAATTCATTTTGGTTACATTTGAATAATCTTAATAATTTCAGAATAATAAACCATATTAATCCCAGGGAAGACTCAGATAAAGCAGATTACATTATACCTGAAATAAGTTGTGGCTCTTTCTCTGGCATTTAGATAATCCATGAAAAATCCCCCAAGGCTAACAACCGTAGCAAGAAGCACAAATTATAGTATGCATATATTACCCTGTTATGTCCAAAGAATTATAGGTACTGATTTGAATAGGCTAAGGACCAGGTCTTATACCATGCACTTAAATTAGAAATTCAGCTGTCTCTGGGACAGAAATTTAGCAAGTTCTCTCTTCCAGAATTCAGTTCAAAATCCCTTCAAGCAGCACTGTTTCCGAGAAAGTACTTTTTTCCACATTTCCTATTTTCACTTGTATTATTCAAAGATTGAAAACAAGGATTTGCATACAAGGTACTAAATAAACTACTGAATTCAAATCAGTTTCCACTGGGTAGATAATATTTTTTTCCACCCACATTTAAGGTAAGCATACTGGACAGCCTTTTTTTTTAACAAGCTGATGGAACGTAAACAGGATGAATAGGTAACTCTCTGCACCTACAGATGGAAGAGCTCCAAGCATTTGGCAAGTGGTGGGGCCAGTCCTGCTCATAGCACAAGTCAGAGAACAGAGAGCCACAGTAGCGACAGTGTGATGCCCAAAGCAATGCAGGGAAACAGCAGCACAGAAAGCCATAAGGGCTTTCTTACCTGCTAACCCAACCAGGACCATGCTGGGGTCTTGAGACTGCACTGATGGACTTGGCTAAACAGCTAAAAACAACTAAAGCCTTTTTCCTCATTGCTGTTTTCATATGGTTGTTACATTTGCATGACAAACTTCAGTAAAGCAAACACACCAGGTGGTTACTTCAGCGAGTTCCTGCGAGTAGCTGTTCTTCGACACAGTTGCTGTAAGAGCTTGCTGTAGTTTGCAGCTGCCTTGGCTCTGCTTGGCCCAGCCACAGCTTCTCAGCCTGCATGGACAGACCTTGTTTTACCATCATATCTTCTCCCGGCAGGTGAATAGCGAAGTCCACATGATTTGCTCCCCGTGTCTATCTGGACCCAGTGCTCAGGCAGCTCAATGAGATCCTTCTTACCCTGCCCAAGCTCCCAGCTTTTATTAGCTCTGCCCATAATATTCCAGTACTTCTCAGGCTTACATTTATTTTCATGATGTTTATTGTCCTCACACTGCTGTTAGTGTTTCATAAAACTCCCAGAGTTGGATCCAAAAGCCAAAGGAAAGAGAATCACTGACTCCTACAAGGCAGTCAAATTTTTCCTCTACTGAAAAACATACAGTCCTGCAGAGAAGGTTGAATCTAAAAGCTAAATAATAGAGCACCATTGGTTTTACTGGTTGGGTTTCTAAATGGTAAATATCAAACAAAAGCGTAGGAAGCCAATCCAAGAAATGATTGGAATGAGTAGGGCCGGTTTATTCCATCTGCGAAATGTAGCTAGGTAACCTTCTATTTACAGTTAATCCTATGGAACAATTACTGAGATGTTGCTGAAAGCTGGGAGTGTCACCTCAGTACCTAAAGCATTGCTAATGAAACCACCGAGCTCAGGTTATTCTACAAAAGAAACGAGGAGGCACAGGAAACAGATTTCTGTTTTCTTTTAGCAGCACTGCTTCGCTGGAGAAGCCACAGGTAAATAAAGGAGGTCAGAAGGTCCCAGTCAGGGTGCTGCGTGGAGAAGGGGCAGCGATGCCTAGAGGAGAAGCAGCCTCATGAACGCAGCAGACGGGCAGAGGCTGCATCCCCAGCCCTGCTGATCAAAGCTCTTTGCCCATGCAGTGAAGCAGGAGCTTCACCACAAGAAGAAAGAGTGTACAAACATTTCTGTAGGGGTGAAAGGTCCCCAGATGAAAAACTTAAAAGTTTGGGGCATAGCTACTCCTAACACCTTCCCTCTTCCTCCTGGGGGACCACTCCCAGAGGCAATCAGTTGCAGCACTGGCCTTTCAGGACTTAAGAAACACAAACACACTTTTATTTACTTCCTGACCCTTGGCTTAAAACATCTGCAGCTTTATAAATGAAAAGCAACCACTGCTACTTAGCAACTTCTTCTGTCCCTGCTTCATTTTGACATGAGACAGAGGCCACACTGTGATGTGACTGTGATGCCCTACAGGTGCTGTGGTGACATTTGAGAACTATCAGTTGGGGTCCCCAGGCAGCTGGCACCATTGCTCTTCATCTTGCATCTTGTTTAGCAGGACAAAGGCTCGCTGGGCAGGCAAAGAGCCACAGCTAGAAATTTTAGTCAAACAGAAAAGAAATTGAAAATGGAGCTTTTCTTCATCAGCAACATCCTGTGTTTCTGTTCCAGATAAGGCAGTTGAGTTGGCATTCTCAATTTCTCTTGTCCCTTCACTCTGTGATAGAAAAGCTGCTGAGGGTGGTCCTTTGGCACCTCTACTAGAAGGAAAAGCTGATCAAGTTTTGCCAGATGAACCCTGGGCCATGAGCACAGGTGGTAACTTTTAAGAGGAGAGCTCTGGCAAAGCTTTTAATTCCCCTTCTCCCTGAAGAAACTCTGGAAATTTGTTGGAAGCAATTGGTTTCAGTCAATTTGGTGGGGCGATGCTGGAAACTGCATAGTGGTTACTGAAATATTCCTCAAAAATAAAGTGCTCAGAAGGAAAGGACTTCTACAAATATTTGAAACTCAGCCCATGCAAAAATTCATCAGCTTCATCTTCATGGATTCAGCAAAATTAAAGGGGATTCTCCAGTATCTGTCTTACCTGACAAATTTCAAGCACTGGCAGCAGCAGGTTCTGCTCTTGGCAAGGTACATCAGTTCCTTTGTGCATGAAATAGCTCTCGGGATGTTCTGGTGGGACAGATGGACACACAGATACTGTTAGCCTTTATAAGGTAGGAGATAAGGATGGTAGCAGACATCCTGATTTTGTCCCTCTGGTTGTTCTCAGCAAATCTCAGTGCAGTATTACTCAAGAGCAGAAATACTGAAAAAATAGGTTTTGGTTATTTCTGATTATTTTGAGCCCAGGAAATGGAAATATAGTATCACAATATTGTGCTTTTTTTGTACTTGATCTGTATCTAGCTGTATCAAAAATTTAAATTTTCTTGTGGCATCTGCTGAATGCTGAGAAGATACATGTCAGCATCATATTATTACCTACACATTAATTTCACATTGACGTGGCTGAAAACAACTGCTATTTGGGTTTCTACATCCATTTTGATGCTGTGGAAAATTCTACACTTTTCTGCTTCCATATGACAAAAACACAAGGTGATGGGGGGTATGACTTAACAGAACTGCATTTAACATTTTATTCAGCCTCAACTTCAGGTTTAAAATGCTCATAAGAGGCCCTTGTAATACCCACCTTCGTCTTTTTTTGAATCAGGCCCTTGTAATACCCACCTTTGTCTTTTTTTTGAATCAAATGCTCAGTTACCATAGCTTTGTCTACCCTGGTTTGAAAATTATGGCAATTAACTCACTTCCTTTGAATTTTATGTTACTTCTGTATTATAATCCCTATTTGAGGAGAGATTGTCCCACTTGCTATGAATGTATAAGCAGAGTGCTGGTGTGAAAAACAGAGCACCAGCTGCACTCTTACCGGACCCAGATTTGAAGGAAAGTTGCCTGAGGAGAAGTGCAGACATTCAGCCTGTTATAGGGGCTCCTTCTGCACAGGAGAATGACACCTTTGCATCAGCTCCATAGGAGGACACCCAGATATCTGCACCCAGCACCTCTACACCTACTGAACCATATGCTGAAGCAACAACACATTAGAGGTGCCTGCACACCCCTATCACCACAACTCCGCAGACACGCCGTGGTTGGTGCCCAGGATGCAGCTTCTACTTTGTCTGATATTTCACCACGCAACGGTAACTCTTTTCTAGTTGTCTTGTCCTGTCTCTACACTCTGAAGAGTTGCTTTCAGAGAGTTGAACTGGTTTGCTCCAGCCCAGGGAAGCCAAAGGCCCCAGGCACTGCTGGAGTGCTCAGCAAAACCCAGGAAAAAGGCAGCACGTGGCTAATCCAGTAGCTGTGCCAGCAGTGAAGGCCACTCAGCAGCATCTGTAATTTGTATTTCCTGGTGAGTCCATGCCCCTTCCTCCCCTCAGGTCAAACTAGGAGAGAGGGACTGCAAGGAACACTTTTGGGGTTGTCCTGCTCATCCTACTTTACCACAGCACTGCAGCTGGCAAAGTTGCACAGCTATCCTACAGGAATCGCATGCCATCCTTCCTCTCTCCATTGTGAATGGACAGGCTTTTATGGCACCACGGAAGTGACACAATGGAGTCCATGGAGTCCAGTGCTCAGTGACTGCAGGATCCTGAGCACTGGCATTGATCAGTGACCCTGGGACTTGCCAGGACAAGCACTGTCAGCAATTTCATTTTCCATCCTTCCTTCCCATCCTTCCCTTCCTTCCCTCCTTCCTTCCCTCCCTCCTTCCTTCCTTCCTTCCTTCCCTCCTTCCTTCCTTCCCTCCTTCCTTCCCTCCTTCCTTCCCCCCTTCCCCCCCTCCCTCCCTCC
>JAWWMP010000116.1:8245633-8286619 GCA_035047865.1 Dendrocincla tyrannina
TCTTCCGATCTCTTCCTTCCGAATTCCTTCCTTCCCTCCTTCCTTCCCTCCTTCCCTCCTTCCCTCCTTCCTCCCTTCCTCCCTTCCTCCCTTCCTCCCTTCCTTCCTTCCTCCCTCCCTCCCTCCCTCCCTGCCTGCCTGCCTGCCTCCCTTCCTTCCTGCCTCCCTTCCTTCCTGCCTCCCTTCCTTCCTGCCTCCCTTCCTGCCTTGCTTGCCTGCCTTCCTTCCTGCCTTCCTCTCTACCTCCCTCCCTCTCTCCCTTCCTTTCCCTCCTTCCCTCCCTCTTCTTTCTCTCTCTCCTGAAGATCAGCTCATTCTATTTTTTAGCCATACTGACCATCAGGAATCTTGAATACCACGGAAAACACAGATGCTATGACAAAACTCAAGTGTACAATGGGTCAAAGGCACTCAGCAGCATGAGCACCACAGAAAGCTCAGCACCTGGCAGGACAGACCCTGAATTAGGATGAGAAGAAGAAGCAGAACCACAACAGAACATAGGAAAAGATAAAGGAATACGTATTACTTTCTGGAATGAGATGAACAACGCAACCATGCAGGTGTTTGTTTAGAACTCCATGTTGCAACACGATCCCTTTCAAAAGTGATGTTTTCTCAGGACTCTGGTATAAATTGGACTGCAGACATGCAAAAAAGGTCTTAGTTTTGAAGGCAGAAGACTTAAATGTGTTTGGATTATCCATTCTTTGTCCCACCTGCCATTCTTTCTCTTTTCAGCTCTTCTTTCTCCATTGGTGGGGATTGGTCAGCTCATACGGTGTTTAGAGTCAGTTTTACAGTTCGCAGAAACTAATGAAGCTGTTTGGGTTCATTGCTGGGTATGTTCAAGTAGCTATTCTTTATGATTCAATTTTTCTTACATGAGTCAACTTATGCTTGTTTCAGACTTCACAAGAACTATTTTACAGCAAGAAGCTTCCCATCACTATAAGTCCTATAAAAGTACACAGGAGATGGGTATCATCTGTATGCTTTTTCCACTCTATAGATTTCAATAGAAGATTATATCCTATTTATAGGAGTCCATTCAATAGTTCAAATAAACCACAAAGAGCAATAGGAGAGGCTGACAACTGGCCTCTTTCAGCACATGTTTACAATGATTAACTGTCCATCACCTTTGCAGTATATTTTGCCTTGACCAAAATTTACATTAAAATTGTTAACATTGAAAGGAACTATTTCAGCATGTCAGAAATGTATTGACTTTACAACAAGATCAAAACAGATCACAACGTGAGACAAAGTTTCTCCCTTTGACTAAATCTGGTAGATGTAGAACAATTTTGAGAAGATACTTCAGTGAGAAATGGGAGATGTGGGTCAGCTCCTTTCAGTTGTGGGTTTTACACTGCCTACATGAGTACTGGTGTTTGCAGAAGAAGTGGCCACTACCATCAGATATTTTATAATGTCAGTCTACTATTTAACCTTTTTCACTATAGGAAGGAAAGATTTCACTTTGGGTTGAGTAAAGTATGTTCCACAAACCAGAGTAACATTTTACAGTTTTTCCTGTGAATGCAAATAAACCCAGATATCTCTACTATGGATCAGTTCAAAAGGATTTCAGCCCGACTCTGATTTATTTGGGTCAGCCACCCAATTGTAAATTTATTCAAACTACCTTATGAGTCAGAACTTTGAGGACATAAGTGAAAAGCATGTGCATATAACATGCAGGATTCTGTCCAAGAGTTTACTCTCTAAGGAAGAAGTAAGGCCTAAAGAAAGGTCCCTATCTCTGTGAACATTCAGGAGTCTGTGCAGGAATTGGGAAGCCAGCCCAATACTGACTACCAGTATTCTGAGTCAGTGCCCAGGCCAGAAGCATCTCTCTCCTTGCTGCTCAAACCTCTCACTTCCTTTCCACAGCAAAACTACTCTGGTTCTGGTGGTTAAAGGCTCTCCTCACTATCACAGGAGCTCTTCCTTATTCCCTTAGTGTACACTAGGTAGCTCTTCAGAGACCATTAGACACATTAGTTCAGCACTGAGATTAGAATCAAACAGAGGTTCCGTGTTCAGATGCAACCTCTACAGTCAGAACAAGTTCATCGTTTCAAGATCTAGGAACACTTATCTGCTATCACCTGCCCGAATGTGTTTGCTGTGACATTGGCTGTTTTAATTGCAGCTCTGGATCTGAGGGCTAGACCTGATTCAGCACTCACAAGGAATCTCCCCTGAATAAGTAGAGCAGGCACTGAATTTATAAAAGTGTCGCAGTGGCTGTCTGAGACAAGAAATTACTTTAAGAGGTGAAATTATTTAAATGGCTTTTAAGATAGCTGTGCTGGGTGGAAGAATTAAATGAAACTCGTGTTGTTATGGACCCTCCTGTATAAATGTTGAAATAAGTGTGAAAAACCCTGAGAAAGACACAGGAGACAGAAATGCAGATTAGGGAGGAAAGCAGAGGTGGGTGAGAAATGATCTAAATGTTGGTATTGTGTGCAATACAGTGGGCATTGCTCATCTTCATTAACAACATAGCACTTTGCTACCCACTCGCTGGAGGGGCTGCCTTGAGGCACTTCTCACTCAGGGTGATTATCATCTTTCCAATGCAGATGGGAAAACCGAGGCAGGGAAAGGTCAAAACTAACATTTCAAAAACTGGTCGTGATTTTTGGTGTCTTTATTTCTGCATGTCTAAAAGGAAACCAGTCTGATTTCCTTCAAGAAAGCCATGACTTTCATGAACCCCATGACCTGAACGCAGTGTAGAATATTGTC
Source organism: Dendrocincla tyrannina (assembly GCA_035047865.1). Taxonomy (NCBI): domain Eukaryota; kingdom Metazoa; phylum Chordata; class Aves; order Passeriformes; family Dendrocolaptidae; genus Dendrocincla; species Dendrocincla tyrannina. The sequence goes on from JAWWMP010000116.1 coordinate 8,248,397, forward strand.
TGCTCAGCATATATAAAGATGAGGTCCAAAGTGTCTCAGATTCAGCATTTGAAACAAGTACATTGGGAAGTGTTGCTCTCTAGTACGCTACTCTAGCTCATACAGAAAGTCATCAGTATTACTGCTTCCTTTCCTAAATTATAGTGAAGGAATCTTCTCTTCAAATAATGTATCTGATTTGGATGTCACTTATCACAGCTTTTGTATTCAAATTGGAATACAAGGTGTCCACAAATAACATTGAGGTATCTGTGGAGCTGCATTTACTTTTTCCTGACATTTGGATGAGTAAACTCATCTGACTTCATAGGGAAGATGAGGAAACTGCATCTTCCCTACATGTCATGAAGAACTGTAAATTCTTCTTTTGGATATGGGTATTGCAGTGTTTCTGACAGCACTACACCCACCCTCTGTCTTGCTGAGTTTTACACAGCCTTCAGTGACAGCATAGATGCTGGAGCTGAGCTGTTGGTGACTCTCAGGCAGTGTGTCCACAGAGTGGTGATATTCTTTTACCAAGGATTTCAAGTACAGGAAAGCTCCTGACCGAACCAAGAAGAAACCAAGCTGACTGCTTGCCCCAGGTCTAGATTTTCTCAGGGCTACTCTGCAGTTGGAAATGTCAGGGAATTCAGACTGCATCACTGAGCACCAATCCAAATTCTGGTGCCACATCTCCCTTTGCTCAGGTGCTCACTTTGCTCAGGCTCTATCACAGTCTTTTCTGCCATTTCTCCCTTCATATATTAGCATCACACTCTTGCTTTTTGTGCAAATATCCAGTTCCTCATGTGGATTTAGAAATAAAGCCAATACACCTCTACAGCTACCACAGACATTTTGGAAAACCTGTAGCTTGCATTCAAATGAATGTTTGTGATTTTTATATTTTTGCAATGTCATCTCCTCTGTAATTCTCTGTTGAATAATGACTTTCTGCCAGGCTAACTTCAGCTTGCCAGTGTCAGATCTCTGTGCTGTTCTCTTTAATTTCTCTCCCCTTGACTATTATATATAATTTTGTGAGCTGTTAAATAGCAGCTGTACTTCAACTCAGCCCTGGCTGAAATGATCTCCGCACTGTACACGGGCCTTGGGAGACACATACAAACAGGATCACAGTGAGAGAGTTTATCCAGCCCCAACAGTCAACTCTGACTGTTTGTTAGAGTTGCAATATGACTGTGTTTCACTAAGACAGTTTTTGAATGAGTGTCACCCATACTGCCTGCAATATTTTGCTGCTCTGGAAACACATCTTACTGTTATGTGAAAACATCCGTGAGATGTATGGGAGCACCAAGGTGATTTGGGTGAAATATGGCAGTGAAAGAAAGAAAGGTGTGCTTAACTGTGCTTATGAAAAATTACAGATGAGGAGTATGATTCATTAGCAAAGTGCAAGACCTTGCAAAATTTTAAAATAATTAACTTTTGAAGTACTTCTTGAAGCAATTGATGCTACTCAGAGAGAGGAAGTTATAAAGAAGAAGATGAGGAGGTACTAGTTATTGTTACTTCCTTAATTTAACATCTATGCATGAACAACCCTGATACAAAAAAGAAATTGTTTGGGTTTTTTCTTCCACTTACTTACAGTTTCATTGTACAAGAGGAAAAATAAAGCCTCAAGGTTTTAAAAAGCCACAGTGGTTTAACTGTAGATTTGTCTTAAACCGATTTTATTTGATCAGTAGAAAATCCCTGTATAAACTTGCTTATTTAATTTATCTTAGTATGTATCAAACTGGCCTGATCCAGTTTAACTAAGTTCCGTAAGCTATTAGAGAGTGTCCAGAGGAGGGCCATGAGCATGGTAAAAGGCCTTGAGGGGAAGCTGTTTGAGAAGCAGCTGAGGTCACTTGGTCTGTTTGGCCTGGAGAAGTGGACACTGAGGGGAGACCTCATTGTGATCTTCAACATCCTCAGGGAGGGAAGTGGAGGGGCAGGCACATATCTCTTCTTTGTGGTGACCAGTGACAGGACCCAAGGGAATGGCCTGAAGTTGTGTCAGGGGAGGTTTAGGTTGGATATCAGGAAAAGGTTTTTTCACCCAGAGGGTGGTTGGGCACCGGAACAGGCTCCCCAGGGGAGTGGTCTGACAAGCCTGACCAAGCCTGACAGAGTTCAAGAGGCATTTGGACAATGCTCTCAGGCACATGGTGTGACTCTTGGAGTGTCCTGTCCAGGGCCAGGAGTTGGACTCGATCCTGATGGGTCCCTTCCAACTCAGCATATTCTATGATTATATGAGAACCTAATTTAAGGCTTGATTAAATGCTGTTAATGCAAAATTAAATAAACTAAATGCCAGTAAAAGCTATTTTAGGAATTGCCACTCCTGCTGAAGGGTAAGGAGTTTAAAACAAACCTATTTAATTTACTTTAAAAGTTACTAAGATAAACTATTCTAAGTGCTTCTGTGCAGAGAAACTTGCAGAACTACAACAATGGACTCTTGAAAATGTCTTAACATACGTACATGAAAGAAGTTCAGAAACAGAAAGCAACTAAACCTCGTGCTTCTTTTCAACAAAAATCAAAATACAACACTTTCTCCCTTATCCCTTAGAACAGTGAAAAATACATTTTTGCCTATATTCTCTCCGTTTTCTTGTCCTTGCTAGTACAGTTGTAGCTCTAGCAATGGGAACCCTGGTCATGATACAACTCTTCCAGCAGGAACAAGCTGGGCTCGACCTGAATGCCTGAAGAGCGTGGTGGAATCCAGCAAACAATGTGCCTTCAAAACAATCGTTCGGGTAATGTCATGAATTTTGCAACATGAGACATTTCACAGATGCATTCTCCACAGAGGGCTATATGAACTGACAATGTATTTCACAAGGATCTGACTGTAATAAAAATCCCCTGAAAGGCTTATCCCAGACTGTACCAGAGCTGGGGCCACAGATGTTAGAGCCCATCCCGCTGCCGAAGAGAGGGACGTGAGCGGCAGAGCTCTGTCCCCTAGTGGGCACAGCGAGACTCTCTTTCACAGATATGGAAGGGGAATCTCCTTCAAATATAACCGGGAAAGACTTCTTTGGATATTAATATATAATTCACATTCCTTACTCACGTTCCCCCATCATGGACACCAACAGACCCAAGTAAATTATACAGTTCATCTGTGTAGTTATGGGGAACTTTGTGGGGAACTTTCTTCTCCCTCTTTTTATTTTTTTTAATGTCCTCTGCATGTTTGTAAGATGTTAGACACTTTTCCTTTTTTTCCCATGACTGAATTCACTTCAGTTAAAGTCGTTATTGATTTTCCCTTGACTTCAAACAGAGCAGAGTAGTGTTAACTCACAGTTTTTCAAGTCACATGAAGAGGTCTGCAGATTGCACAGTCTGGGATTGCCTGAAGGATTTGTCCCAAGATCTGGAAAGCCAAAGAGATACCAAACAACCTTAAAGGCATACTACTGCTCTTCAGACTGGTGCATTTGTCTCCTAAAGGGATACTTGATTCTTTAGCAAAACTGTACAGGACATGTACATAAGGAGGCAGGAGAAGCTGTCTGAGAGAGACAGTGGTACAGAGGGCACCATGGCAGCAGGAGCTCTGCTTCCAGTCAGGCAAAGGGCACTCCCACTGGGGCAGTCCTGCTCCTGCTTGATGGGCCTGCAAAGGACCTGTGCTTAAAAGCAAGACTTATGTGGCATTCCATTGAGTTGGATGCATCACTGACTGCTTTGTAACTGCACACTTCACCAGATTTAATTCCCATGCCCTTCCCACCACCTTGGCCTGTCTGAGAGAGTCTCGTGTTTAGCTCATGTCTACATCCATTAGAAAGCAATAATCTACATAGCTTCTGTGATGCTCTGGACCTGGAAAGAATGGACCATGAAATGACCTCAGGTGCATGCACGACACAAGTGATTAATATCCCCTTACCATGGAGGTGTGCCTCTTAGGGTCAGATCCATAGCCTACAGTCTAGGGGACTTTGGATCCCTACTTAGCTCTGTTTTAGACAGAAGGATATACAATACTTTTCGGTACCATTCAGTTCTGAATGGTCTGGTTGGATCTGAGGTGTCAAGGATACACCAATGTGGCAGTATTCTTTAAAAATCCACACAGAAGTGTGACACCAATACAGGACTCCTGCCCACAGGTGGCAGTCCATCATGAGCCCTGGCCATTTGCCAAGTCATTTAATGAATGAGTAGATCTCCAGTTATGAGAAAAATGTTTGCTTTGGTACTCTGTAATGACCTTTCTTTGAGGGACTGCAGATCTAAGGAGTGGAACAAACCGAGCAAGACTCTTGGAAAGTACTGTCTATTCTAGCACAAAACCTCAGATATGCTGGGCCTGACCCTATTCGAATCTCCTGTGCAAGCACAAGAGGTTTTAATGTTATTTTGACAGATGGTGTCATGCCTGTTTCCATTCAAAAGTCAAGGGAGCATCTCTGTTTGCATTTGTGTCAGTAGCCCTATTTCCGGGTATTATTTACATATCCTGAAATAAAACAGTCACAATTCCTTGGATATATTTGGAAGATTGCAACAGTTTATGACGAAAAACTCCCTGAGATTTCCTACTGTAACATCTCAGTACCAAAATGGAGAACATTAGGGCAATCCTAGAGAATGTTCCTATGTACTTCAGAACAACCACCAGCCTGGCAAGAGACACTGACCTCCCAAGTCATGAAGCTGTGATGCAGCTTGTTACATGATTTTCCTGGGAACAGGCATATTTTACATTATCTGTGAAAGATCCTCTAAGAAAATAACTGCACAGATCTGTTTGAAATAGGAAAAAAAAAAAGCAGAAATATTTTTGATGGCCATATGATTAGAGTGGGACTTTGCTCAAAGAGCCTTTTAACTTGCTCTCAGGTCAGATGCTTTTTACATGACATACCTAGGAAAAAACATGTGAAGGGGCATTCTGACTGAAAGCTGTATGGAAGTAACACTCATGGACAGAGAGAACGAAACAACTGTTTGTCTTCCTATGACCCACTTTAGGGTACAGAAGGGGAGCACTGAGTTAAGCTACATTTTTGCCTTTGAAAACTACAAAGGAGTCAGGCAGGATATGCATTCTCAGGAAGACAGCTGGGTTTCACATACCCACAGCCCCAGTGCCATCAGTCCTTGTACTTTCTTGAAGATTGCAGTACATGTAATTTTTCCTAAAACCCTTTCCTAGGTTGCACAAGACCTACACCTCTTGCACTTGTCCACCAGGGTGAAAGCAAAAGGGAGGATCTAGTGAGAACGTGGAAATAAACAAGGACTTTGTCTCTAAATTTCAGGCCAGAGACCTGAATAGACACCTGTGTAGTTCATGTTAATGTAATCTTTTCCAGAGCCCTTCATATTGCAGAGCAGCATTTTTAAGAGATACCAAAACCTGCAAGTTTAGCTTCTAAAGCTGCTGATAAAGGGCAACTGGGCTTGTAAAACCAGTTCCCACCTCTTCAGCCTCTAGAAGAAGGAGCCTAAGAGCAATTTCCCTATCTATGGCAGGCCAGGGGTTTCACTGGAATGTGCTTGTTTCTGGCTCAGTGATTACTCTGGGCAGGCTCAGCTGTACTGGTGAGGTGAAGAGCAGCACAGTTCAGACTGTCAGTGCTTTGGCTTTGAAGTTGCAAAATGCTTTAAAACAGAAAAATAATTTTACTCTTGTCCCAAATTTGTGTCGGATATGTAAGCTCAGTGTAAAAGTAAAGGGGTGTGAAATGACTGCCAGTTGGGGGAAAATCTGAGTGCAACCAATATTGGTCTTTTTCCTAATATTAAACTTAACAATCAGTTGAGCATACAATGCATGAAGGATTAAATTCATCAGAGAAATTCCCATTTAAAAAATCTCCAGCTGGATCAAGTGTCCAGTGAAAAGGAACTCAACAGCTCAGCACAAAGACTAAAGGTAGACACAGCTTTTGAGAGAAAAGTGATAGAAAGAGCTCTGATACTCTGCTAGGGAAGAACACAGCCAAGCACAGAGTTTACCAATTTTTGCAGACTGACTTTACCTTGGCACAGGCCAGCTGGCCACGCTTGGATAGGCAGCTCTGGGGCTCTGAAGAATTTTACATGTGACTTATTTCTGTGTGCAGAGTGGTTCACAACAAGGATTACAGGTACAAGGAAGGTGTATCACTGGTCACCAATATGGTGCAGAAAATTCAGGGAAAAGAACATGATGGTCAACTTAGATTTGGAATCTGCAAAAAAATTCCATTTTGTCCAAGGATATATAGTGCAGCAGCACACTTACTGTATTTTGTGTCTCCTTCATTGCCAACTCACCATTCCTTTTGGATGTAAGATCATCACGGACGGCATGGAGCAAAGAGGAGTTTGAAGCTCAGCTGCAAACACTCCCTGTGTTTGTGCCTGTGGTTCTGCCTTAAATGACAAAAGCAGCAGAGGGAAATTGCCATGACTCCAGTTGGTGTCTCTGCCCCCACAGACAATGAGCAAATGCTACAGAGCTGCCAGAATCTTAATTTCCCTTGACTGATGCTTGATAAGGCAATGGGAACAGGCAGGAGTGGTTTGTGTGCTGACTGAAGAGCAGTTTCATCTGTCTACAGGATTATCTTGCTTACAATGATGCTATTCTTTAAAAAATTTTAAACAAAAAGACTTACATTCTGAAAATACAAACTTCTCCCACCCGTAGCCAATGAAATTGTAATTTTCTTTTATTCACCCCTCTGATCCATAGACTGAGCAGAGCCCAGTCACAACTCCAGCAGAACCATTCTTGGGCCATTTCCTCTGGTTTCTCTATTTACTCCTCCACAGTTCTTATGCCTTGTAATTTCCCTCAGGGTCTGCATAGCTTTTCATTTACTGAAGGAATGCACGGATAAGCATTTAAGCCTTCCAGGATCTGAAGGGACTCTACAAAGAAAGCATTGAGGGACTTCTTACAAGACCATGTAGTGACAGGACAAGAGGAAATGGATTCAAACTGAAAGAGGGCAGGTCTAAATTAGACACCAGGAAAGAGCTCTTTGCCATGAGGGTGGTGAGGCACTGGAACAGGTTGCCCAGAGAACTTGTGGATGCTCCATCCCTGGAAATGTTCAAGTGTTGGATGGGGCTTAGAGCAACTTGGCCTAGTGGAAGGTGTCCCTGCCCATGGCAGAGAGGCTGGAACTGGATGATCTTTAAGGTGCCTTCCAATCCAAACCCCTGCACTCTCCACCATGGCTGCCCCTCGCCTCCCCGGCTGCCCTTCCCCTTCCCCACCATGACTGCCCCTCCCCTCCCCTTCCCCACCATGGCTGCCCCTCCCCTCCCCGCCCTCCCCACCATGGCTGCCCCTCCCCTCCCCGCCCCTCCCCTCCTCTCCCCTTCCCCACCATGGCTGCCCCTCCCCGCCAGGCCTATCCGGCCCCACCATGGCTGCCCCTCCCCTCCTCTATTATGGCTGCCCCTCCCCTCCCCTCCCAGCCATGCCTGTCCAGCCCCGCCATGGCTGCCCCTCCCCTCCCCTGCCCTCCCAGCCATGCCTGTCCAGCCCCACCATGGCTGCCCCGCCTCCGCCTCACAGGCCGCCCCCCGGCCTCCCAAACCCGCCTTCCTATTGGTCGACTGTTCCCCGGCTCTTCTCTTCTATTGGAGGAGAGTGCCCCGTGGGCGGCATCACCCGCTGAGCGACAGCCGCCGCGGCCAATGGGCGGGCGATGCCGCCCGTCGCGGCCGGCGCCGGGTGCGGGTCGCGGCGGGGCGCGCGTGCCGTGCCGGGAGCAGGTAAACAGCGGGGCCGGGATCGGGATGGGGACCGGGACCGGGATGGGGACAGGGGTAGGGACAGGGACCAGGATAGCGACAGGGATGCTTCGGGCTGCGGCCGGGGCGGCGCGGCTCCGGGCCTGCCCAGCGGCCGGCGTTCGCGCGCATCTCTCTGTGCATATACGCACATATGCTCATTCTTAGTTAGGTGTGTATTCTATATATGTATATATATACAATATATATATACGTGCGTGTTTTTGCACATGCGTGCCTGAAATGCACGTGTGCTCGCGTTCCAGCCGGGTGTGCCCGGCTCTGGCCTCCCGCAGCCCCGCAGCGGGGACGGGCACGGGGGCACAGGGACAGGGGCACAGGTACAGGGGCACAGGGACAGGGGCACAGGGACAGAGGGACAGGGGCACAGGGGCACAGGGGCACAGGTACAGGGGCACAGGGACAGGGGCACAGGGGCACAGGGACAGGGGCACAGGGGCACAGCACGGGAGCACAGGGACAGAGACACAGGGGCAGGGGCACAGGGCCGGGGCACAGGGGCACAGGGACGGGGGCACAGGGACAGGGGCACAGGGACAGGGCCGGGGCACAGGGGCACAGGGGCAGGGGCACAGGGCCGGGGCGCAGGGGCACAGGCACAGGGGCACAGGCACAGGGGCACAGGCACAGGGGCACAGCGCCGCCTCTGCCGTGCCCTTCCCGCTCAGCTCGGGTGCGGAGCGTCCTGCAGTGTCCCCGGGGTGTCACCTCCAGCCCCGGCCGCGTTAGGACCAGCGCTGCTCCTGCAGGCGAAGCCTGATCCAGGCTGGGGGGTTGTACTGGTGTAAGTAGGTCTGTAGGGCCGGGCTGCCTTTGCAGGGTGACGAAGAGCTGGCAGAGAGAGTACTTGGGCTCAGTGCTGGCAAAATAATCCTTCTGACCCTCTTGGGAAGGGTCTGATTTCAGCTCTGCCAGCAAAATTGCCCTCCTGGGGCTGTGTGTTGTGCCCCCCCGGGGCTGTGTGTTGTGCCCTCCTGGGGCTGTGTGTTGTGCCTCCCTGGGGCTGGGTGTTGTGCCCTCCCGGGGCTGGGTGTTGTGCCCTCCCGGGGCTGGGTGTTGTGCCCCCCCGGGGCTGGGTGTTGTGCCCTTCTTGTGGGACAGAAGAAAGCAGCGCTAGTTCCGCTAAAATGGAGAAAGAAAGGTAGAAATCTTTACAAATTCCCATAGCAAGTACTGTTATTTTTTGTGACCTGAGGCTGAAAGTGAGCGGTATTTGCAAGTTCTCTTTTAACCACTGAGAGGGTGTGTTCCAAGTTCCCTGCCATTTTAGCAGCATGCCTGTTCTGGCTTTATTTTTTGGCAAGAATCTGGGAATCTTTCTTCCTAATTTTGGCCCCACCACTTAGGATTTCTTAAGAGTTTTTTTCCTTCTCTTCATGTTTACCAACAGCAGTGATTGCTACAACTAAAACTTAGGAGAAAGTCAGGCTGTCAGTGTCATCCCGAAGCTTTCTCTTGATCTAAATATAGCAAAGAAAAAACAATTGTTTTGATATAATTGCCATCAAAGACAACAATATGTATAAGCAGGAATTTTAACTTTTGAGTGGATAGTTAAGTATTCTGAGAGCTATAGCAGTTGTTCTATGCTGTACATTGTTCTGTATTGTATTATTTGTGATGGATGAAAGGCAGAGCAAAGGATTTAGGTTATTTGCACCATGAAAATAAAAGGCAAACTGAGGTTAGATCCTAATGTCAGTGTGAACTGGCCCAGTTCTATCAAAATCCATAAGGCTGATTTATTGCAGTTGAGGAAAGACGTCCCTTGCATGAAGGAAAGGACATCTGGAACGAAAATTGGTGACTCCTGCTTTCCTTCAGGCTTTACAAGACTGTTATAAAGCAGGAGTAATTGTATTCCCACTTTGGCTTCTCTGTTACAAGCAGCACTTACTGCTGACCCAGTTTTTGTCCCCTTTCCTTTTTGCCATACAGTTTTGAGAGTTCGGTCTTCTGGCCCTTAAACGTTGTACAATTTTTTGAATGGATCTGATGGTTTGAACTCATCTACAGAGGCAAAGAGGAAGACTTTGTCTGATACAACCTACTGAGTCAGTTTGATGATGGGCTGGCACATGTTCAACTTCTTCATTTAATGTATTTGGTAGACCATGCTCTAAAGGTGTCTGTGAATATAGATACAGCTCACATTTCCCCCACCCTGACCCCGGAAGCTTCTTCTGCTGCCTTAGCCAGGAAGGAAATGTGCTTGTCTCAATGCTCCGTGTTTTCCATTCCTGAACTGTTCTTTCCCCTTTTCAGCTCAGCCACAGTCAGTATGCATAGACATTGTATTTGCTGTCATGTGTTTGAGGAGGAAAGAAGGTTCCTGTGCCTTCCATTATGGGGTATCCAGCATCCATATGACACGCAGAAGTCATCTCCATGAGGCCTTTTTCCTTAGTTTAACTAGTGAAACAATACCAGAAAACAGTATGGCTTTGTAACACCCCGTTCGTGATTGCCTGGTGCTCTGTGGCTCCCTTTCTGTTGGGCAAGCAAGCCCCAGGGCAGAAGCTTTCTCTTCTTTTGCTCTGCTCAGCCCAGAGCGTGCTGTTGTGCTGGGTACATGTGGGAGAGTCACCAGGCGGGTCCTTCCTTCTCTGAAGGACAGACTGCTTAAACCAAAGCTCTCTCCAGCAGCCAGCACAGCCTCAGTGCCAGCTCAAAGTGCAGGTCTGATGAATAAATAGCGGCATTAGGCAAAATCCCTGCTGGGTCCTTAATGGGGCAGAGGGGGAGGACCAGTGTTCCTGCCTTCATAAACCATACATCCAAGGCTCCTGCTTAGCTAAGAGCCACACTGCCATAGGTGTTGCAGACCTGAGGTGAGGGTGGGCTGCTTGCCTGGGAGCGAGCAGAGGGCTTATCACTCTAAGGCTTGACCCTACTGGAAGGGAGATGGTGTGGTGCTTCCTCTTCTGTATGTGGGCACTGCCACTGGGGCTGCTGGCATAGCTGCTGGGAGCCAGTCCTGCTGGAACCTGGCTCTGTGACAGCAAAAGTGCTACACAGCTGAGGAGCAGCTGGTGTTAGCACCAGAGAGATGGAGGCTGGTGGCATAACCTCTTTGGCTGGACCACATATTTAGGTCACTTTAGGGCAGCTGTAAGTACAGTGTGAGGATTTGTTGAGGGCTGGTTGCCACAAGAGCTCCTGTAAAATTCTGGATTTGTTGAGGTGTGTTTGTGTCAACCCTCACTGAAACCACAGCCTTGTAAGCAAGGGAAAGTAAGGCTTTGTGCTGGCCTGAATCTGCTTGCTGGCCAGAAGTATCACTGCATTTTTGCATGTTCATATCCTCATTGAGGGAGAATAGCAGAAAACGTCCTTAAAATTGGCTGTATTTCAACATCAGATTATTTTTTTCCATGTAATTATGAAGGTTAATAATTGGTACCATTATTTTGCTATTGGTTTAACTCCTCCAGTGGGCATAACGAGGGTCTTAAAAGTAGGCTAATTGGCTGTCCTTTTTAAATTCTCTGCAGAATTTCTTTGTTCATGTAGCAAAATTGTTTCTTAAATACCAGGAGAAAAAGCTCTTTAGTATTTTCAGTGAGTTGTTAAAACCCAAATATTGGTCCCAATTTATCAGTAAATTTTATTTATTTCTTCCTGGGTCCCTCACGTGGGCAGAAGTTTTTAGAGTTATTAAATTCCATAGGTCACAGATCCTATGGCATGCATAACTTATCCTGTTCCTGATCATTGTATGACATTACTGAATGACTTTATATAAGTGACTTCTTTAAAAACCTAAGTCATATAACTGAACCATAGTCTAGTATCCCAGCTGTAGAATGGGAACCCTTGTATGCTCAGTCAAAAGAGTGTCTTAAGCACCCAGAGTGGTGATTTTGGTCTCTAAAAAATAAGCACATAAAGCAAGTGTTAAGCAGCTCCCTCAGTTAAGAACACGAGATTGCTATGAAGCTGACAGGCCCAGTGTTTGTTTCCCATAACTGTACCACTTTTATCAGCAAAGGGGGAACAAAATAATATGGAAAAGCAAGGGAGAGCAGGGGAGGAGCAGATGTCTGAAAAATGTTTCACTTGGGTAGATTGAGTTGATGTTCTAAAATTTCTGGAAGGTGCCAGATGTTGAGGAGGCTGTGAAAGAAAGGGGGATCTCTCACTCCTCCTTCTTTCCTTCTTCCAAAGCAAATTTCAGTTTCTTTAGTGAGGAGCAAGAATATCTCACAGATCTTCAAAGGGACCACTCTGACCTCTCCAGCTGGCTGGTAGACAGGAGAGTGTGCTGGCTGGACTGTGAATGCATGATTCAGATTTGAGTGACTGTGTCCAAATCACATGGCTTCTTCAGCTTCCTCTGCTGAGTTGCATCTATTTCCTGAGATACATGGGCTTGGGTAAACTACTGTGGAGGAGAGGTGTTCTTGTAGATATTACAGCTTAGAATGCATTAGAGGTACGGTTTTGCTTATGGACAGGTGGCTGAGAATCAGGTAGTGACTTAATTACTTCAGTTGTTTTGTTAATTTGACTTAATAAATGCTAAAAAGAGTTTTCCCATTACTTGCCTTTAAAGCTTCCTGAAACCCTGACTTTAAGGCTGTTATGCAGTATCCAGGGCAGTGTACCTTCTCCCTCTGATGCCTAGAAAAGAGAGCTGTTCTTTCTTTTCTGCACTGTGTCACTGCTTTCCTTGCTTTTCTGCACAGCTGTAGGTGAAAAGAGGCCAAACATTTCTAGCCTCCATTTTTATACACCAAGTTTTTGCCCATCCAAATACTTTTGTTTCTAATCACAAGACAACATAAGGAAATAACCAAAAGTGGCTCTCCTAGGGAGATAGGTCTTTCCCTTACTACACAAATCTCTCCTACTCCATGGGCAAAGAGAAGAACTGCTTATAAAATCCATCTGGTTAATAAACAGTCATAACAGGGAAGACAGCATGTAACTCCTGATTAGTGGCTTATGTAAAGCTGAGGCTCCAGGTTACTAAGAAAGTTCTGCTACTTGCCGATGCTTGCAGAGTGTTGTGTAAGAGCTGACCTCTCTTAGTTTTCTATCAGGCAAACAGCATTTGAGTGGAGCTTTGTTTGGCCTGTGCAAAATAAACACTGAGCACTGAGAAACCTTCTTTGTGGAAGGCAAGGTTGTACTGATGGGAGAGGGAAAATAGAGGTTTCTGTGGCAAAATACTAAGTTTCTGTGGCAAAATACTAAGTTTCTTCAGTGCTGCATTTTGCTGTTCTTGCTGACTGCAAAAGTCACAGTGACTTTAACTGAGCGGATTGTTATGCCTGGGGTGATGGCAGACTGAATCAGCTGTTAGGAGAAGATGCAGTTACATGGTGTGCTGTAGCTTCCCTGTCGAAATTATGCCTCCTCTTCAGATTTCTAGTTGTTTACACTGTGGTGTTCACTGTTTTCTTTCCTTCTGGTCTGCTTGTCCCCTCAGCCTTGAGTAGTGCTTGGCTGTGCCCCTCCTGAGTGCTCTGTAGAAAAGTGGCGATGATCACGTTCATGAACAATTCGGACAGTGAGGAGGAGCCCTGCAATGAGAGAACATCCCTGATGTCTGCAGAGAGCCCTCCAGTACCCTCCTACCAGGATGGCCTGCAAGCCTCAGAAGCAGGGGAAGCGCAGGCACATAGGGTAGGTGTGCATCCATCCTGGGGTATGAGGACATGGGGTGTGGTGACAGATGTAGTCCTCCTGCCCCTCAATCCCTCCTGGCAGACTGGCTTCTGGGATTGGCAGTGGCCAGTGCTGTTTCCCTGATGACACTCTTAGCCAGCAGGAGCACTGCCTGTTCCATTTCCTCCGCTATGACTTTTCTCCCATTTTTATCTCCATATATACTCCTCCCCTTTCCTTCCTTTTGGTAAAGACACAGGCTTTTAATCAGGACCTGATGCACATATGACTCTTGCAGGATATCCTTTTTAGCCTTCTTGTTTTGCCAGACACCCTTTGTCTGCTCTGGTCAAGTACAACTAATGTTAGAATAGAATCTAGTCCAGCTGCCAGCAAAGCAGCAGGGTAAAGCAAGCACAGCATTGCCGGGTGGGCGGGGAGGAAATTGTCAAGCTTGTGCCACCTCAGATGACATTTCTTCTATCTCAGCTCTGGGCATCTTGCCCTTCATGTGCATCTGTCTGTCTATATACTTGCACATGAAGAGACCTTTAGATATTCATGGTTTTGGTTTAAAAACTCCATTGCAACCTGTTTGCAATGGAACTTCCTATTGTTTTGTTCAGTTGGTATTATAACTACTTGGTAGTAGTTTCTGTTAGGACCCAGATGGTATGCTGTGGTGGCCTACAGCAGCCTCATGAGATATGATGGAATAAAGGTTTGAACACAAAGAAAATAAGGATCTTGCATATTTCCCAATATTTCTTTTCAGAAGAGGCGAGCAGGTAGCAGCCGTAGCCCAAACAATATTGCTGGTGGAGAAATGTCTGGCTCAGGTGTTCCAGTGAGAGAAAGCGCCCTGGAAAATGAAGAGGAGGAACTGACTCTGAAATATGGAGCAAAGCATGTAATCATGCTCTTTGTGCCTGTCACCCTTTGTATGATTGTTGTCGTCGCCACCATAAAGTCAGTGCGCTTCTATACGGAGAAAAACGGGCAGCTGTAAGTGGGGTCTGCAAACAGCCTCTGAGTACGTGGGACCCCCAGCTTCACACACACCTCTGTGCACGTCTGTGCACGCAGAGTGCTCCCTTGGCAGGCTGGGAGAACCTTTACACAGGTAAAGGTGGCCGTGTAAACATGCAGAAAGCTTACTAAAGTATGCTACGTTCACCTGTGTAAGTTTTTTCCATACCTGCATTACAGTGATTCATTAGCACTGTCATTAGGGTGCCCTAAGCGAAGCCTGTGAGCAGTGTAATATTGGAGCTGTTTCATTCTGCAGCATAAAAGGCTGAACCCCTAGGCTGTTCACTCACTAGCTGGCAACACGCAGGGAATAGCATGTTCATTTGGATGAGTGTCTCATTTCCTGGCGATATTTCTGGCTCCTGAAGACTCATGGTGTGGACACATAATTCCATCCAGCTCTTGCTGACTGTGCCTGACTCCTGGGGCCTGTCTCCTGTGGCTCTAACTGTGCTTCACACATCAGGTGGAGAAATGGGGGCTGTGGTCCCTTGAATTGAACCAAAGGAAACAAAATGGGGTGGCGGGAAGGGGTGCAAAGATGAGAAGGAGTAAGAGTCCAAGACTCTCCTACAAGTGTGGAAAGAAAGTGTGTCCCCCCTTTCAGAATAGCACCTGGGATATATCCTTATAATTATCATGGAGAGGATCCAGAACATGCAATAAAAATTCATGGCCTGCAGAGCAGTTACTAAAATAAGGTCATTTATACTCTAGGTCTTTTTGTTTAGAGCTCTGCCAACCACAGCTTCTCTGTAGGAATGTGCTTTTGATAGAGACCCCTAATCTTTAGTTGATAATTAACTTGCCTTCAGAGGCTACATCTCATGTTTGCTGTCCTTGACAGTCCTACCTCCCTTTCTTTCCCACACACAGGGAGGTCTGGTTTTATCTGGGGCAGGTAGTTAGAAGAGATTGTATATACCTGATATGGCTTTTGCTTTCTCCTGCAGGATCTATACCCCTTTCAGTGAGGATACCCCATCTGTGGGCCAGCGCCTCTTGAACTCGGTGTTGAACACCATCATAATGATCAGTGTCATCATTGTAATGACCGTATTCCTAGTTCTGCTCTATAAATACCGCTGCTACAAGGTAAAGTGTTCATGCCAGAGCCTTTTCCACCCATTCCTGAGCTTGAGTTCAAGTGGGCCTTATGTGTCAGTGAGAAATACAGGCACTGCACGGGCTAGTCCACATCTTAGTCACAGCAGGTACCAAACAAGCCTTTGTCAGCAGTGGTAGAGCTGTGCCCCTGCATGTGCTTTGCTGGTTTTTGGTCACTAATGGCAGGCTCTTGAAAACGAGGCCTGCTACTTTGTGTTACTCAGGTGTGAATTTTCTCTGTCTGGTCCAAAGGTTCTGCCATTTGTACGTACAGACTCAGTTGTACCATTTCCTGTGAATGCCTTCTCTTAACACATTTCATACAGCCTTTGTGGGAACTGGCATTACTCCTGCCTGTAGAAGCTCTGGTAGAAGAGCACAAGGGTTGGAGGGAAAGGCACATTCAGGTTCTGTGGTGTCCAGTGAGTTGCTATGTGTGGTACCAGCACAGCATTTGAGCTCTGGCCATTCCCACTTTTTAAACTTGTCCCAAAGATGAATTTATTTTACAGCCTTGGGCAAACCCCTCCCCTTCCCCACCAAGCCGAGAGAATGTGCTCACCTGTCTAAGCTAGGAGCCAGTATGGATACCCATGGAAATGCATAGAAAAGAGACCTAAAAAACCCCAAACTAACAAAAACACTAGGAGACAGAATATGAAATGAAAGAGTCTGGGAGAACTGGAACTGGCTGTCCCTTCTCCCTCACTGGCCATGGGGAAGGCAGGGTCTTTGGACACTGGAGGAGGAGTGCAGAAGGAGACTGTCGGGCTGCAGTGACCTGTGGGGGGTAACAGCCCCTATAATTACTGTCTCTTCTTGCCCTTGATAGTTCATCCATGGCTGGCTGATCCTGTCCTCCTTGATGCTGCTCTTCCTCTTTACCTACATATATCTCGGGTAAGTGGGAATGGTACAGGTAACCTGGCAGTTCAGGGCTCCTTTACCTCTTTGCAGAAAGTCCCCAACCTGAACAAGGAAAGGGATGTCTCCCTGTCTCCAAGTGGAGGTTTTAGGATTGTTAGAACCAGATGACTTTCTTTTTTAAAAAAATGAGAAAAAATGAAGTCTTTTATAGGCAATGCCTCATTTTACAGAGCCTACTGTAAAAAAATCACTGTGAGGTGATACTGTGAGCATGAAATGAACAGGCTGAACCTTGTGGTACAGAGGGAAGCAAGTGAAAAGGGACTTCATGTGCTGAGTTGCTTCTATGATTTGGCCTGCCTTTTACGTAGACTACACTGTTTCAAGCTCATTGCCTTAGCTCCCAGCTCAGACCTTTAACTTGTGGGTGACACTTGGTAAGACTCTTCATGTTTAATTGCAAGCATCATGCATCTGGTGGGATGACAGTTCCATGACTTCTCTGCTGTAGACAGTCATGTAGCTGCAGGCCAATGTTGTTAAAACTTGAAATCCTGCCTGCTCAAACCCTTGGAATCACTGTTGAACTTGGGGCTAGGGTAGTGTGGTGTTTGCACACACAACCTGTCCATCTTGTGCAGAAGGAACAGAGCTCAGGGCAGCAGTTGGCCCCAGGGCACATTCTCCTTTCATGATTGAGAACTGCTTCTATTGTGCTTCCTCTTGATGTTGCTGTTTAACTACAGTATGTAGGATGCCTTACGTGTCAGTTGTTTTTAATACTTAGCTCAATTTTCTTGTTGTATTCCAGTGAAGTATTGAAGACATATAATGTGGCCATGGATTACCCCACTCTGTTCTTAGTCATCTGGAATTTCGGAGCTGTTGGAATGATTTGCATCCACTGGAAAGGTCCCTTGCAGCTCCAGCAAGCATATCTCATTATGATCAGTGCTCTAATGGCATTGGTTTTCATTAAATATCTACCTGAGTGGTCAGCATGGGTGATTCTAGGTGCAATCTCCATCTATGGTAAGTCTGGGTTGTGACTCTCAAGGTGTGGCTCCTGGAGAGGTCACTCTGAGGCAATCTCAGGACTGTATATGTCATTCAGAAAACAACTTTATGGTGCTAACAGCTTTAGAAAGAGGCAAATGGGCAATTAAGTTGACTCTCTAGCTTGTCTCTTGCTAACTTGTTTGTGTAGGTAGTGTACTCCTACCAGGTCTTTCGAAGTGGATCACCAAGTCAGGGAAGTAAGGAACCACACCTAAGGGCATGGTAGGGGTGGTTGGATTTTTATCAGTAGCAACCTGATAGTCTTGCAGGTTTCATTTACTGTTATCGAGGGATCATAGATTTTGGTATGAGTTATAAGTTTCAAGAGAACCTGCAGAACAAGAGGGATCTGGGAGGTAGCATTCAGATTGGGCCAGAGCTCTGATGGAGGAGAGAGAGTAGGCAAAGAGGTACTGGACCAAAGGCCTTCATTCATGTGCAACACAGAGCCAAGGGTACGTAGCAATAGATTGTGGAACATGAACAAAGTACCTCCACTCCTCCTCTAATTAAATTTAATGCCTTGATGAAATGCTGTCGCCTGCTTTTAAAGAAATAATGTAGTATTCACAAGAGGCTTTTTATAGGATTAGCACAGTGAAAACTCTTATTATTACATTAAGGCTTGGAGATGGTATTTTAAGTGAACAGCATTTTCAGGGACTAGAACAGCTAGACTTATGCAAAGTGGGAGAAACTGCCATTCAGGAAATCATCCAGTTAATATTGATACATGTCATTTTGAGGGAAGAATGGCTTTTTAAAGATAAAGAACATAAAGTATATGTTTGGTCAAGATAAAATTGTCTTGCCCTTTCTTTCTGCAGATCTGATGGCTGTTCTCTGTCCCAAGGGGCCACTCAGAATGCTGGTAGAAACTGCACAGGAGAGAAATGAGCCCATTTTCCCTGCATTAATATATTCCTGTGAGTAAGATTAGAATGTTAATGTTTTTAGCCAGATTAAACTCTATTAAACTATTTCTGTGTGAAATCAAAGAGCACTATTTTAGTTACTTCCTTGCCTGAAGACTGGTACACATTTATATTCTGGAACAGACCATTTTAGAAAGCCTTGTTTATCAGTTACAATGGTGCCGACTCTAAATAGCCAAAGGAAGTCCACATTTTGTCTTGTGAAGCTGAAATGTTCAGAAGAAGATTTATCCTTTCATGAATACAGTGCAGAACATGCCCCTGTTTTCTGCATACAAAAACCTGTGTAAGGTGGGCAGTTGTGTTTGCAGAGTTCTGTGATTAGGTGATGCTCACTCAATAGCTTATTCCTTGTGCGTACACTTTACAGACACACTTTAAACATGTGATGAGGCTCCGTTCATTCTGCGGTCCCCTTTCACCCTGTGTACTCTACAGATGGCAGTATTTAGAATATATTTGCTTTATTGTTCATTGTGTGGCTGCTTGCTTTGCAAAGGGCTCTACACAAGTATTTCCCTGCAAACAAAATCACTCGGGTCTTCCCTGGCTTTCTTGGGCTGTTTCACTACCATGCTGTTTGGTGCTCTTATCCACAAAGGTATGTAGGTGCTTAAGGTTGTCAGACAGCAGGACCCTCAATGATCATGGGACCTGGACTCACATGCTTCATGGACCTCAGTGACTTTTTATTATATCACTTGTAAGATGAATGGGTATTTCCATTTTCAGTGCTAAGCTGAGGATGCCTACAACCTAATTGATTTTTTTTTCCCAGCATTTAATGTTATATAAGTGCTTTTATGTTTTCCAAGCAGAGCCTCAGTTGGCTTCAGCTGCCCTCCTTTTTACTGGAGATTGTTATACTGACCTGAGACAATCAAGATGAAGTCTCTCACATGCTTTAGTCAACAAACAAAGAGTTTCTCTAAAGGAGAACGCCATTCAGTAAATAACACTGAATGAAAAGTTCTTGTGCAAAACGTCAGTGTCTCCACAGCAAGATCACATTCTGTGGCTCCCTCTAGATGCAAAAGCATCACCATTGCTGAGTTTGGAGTGGAAAAACAGGCACTGTGTTTGCTTTGGCTTATTTTGTTTAGTTTAGCTTCTATAAAAACAGGAAGACTGATACACACTTAAATAAACAGATAATTTGAGTTTCCTTCCACTGATTTTGGAATGGTTTGTATTCCTTTTTAATTTAGGGATCCATCTCAAGAATAAACCCCCAAACATCCTTCAGTGTTACCGGAACCAAAACAGAAATATCCACTATTTTGACAGCATGGAACCAAAACAAAGAGGCAGAGAGAAAACTAGCACTTTGACAACTCCTGCATATCCCTCACTTGTGTGCTGTACCTCTAGTAGAACATGAGTAAACTGTCTAGTTATCTTTTGTACTGCCATTGTTTCCTGGGAAATTCTTTTCTTTGAAGAGAAGAGCCAGAAAACAGAGGAAGAAAACAAAGGAGATGAGGACCCTAGTTCTGGAATTTTGCTTTCCTTAGCCCACAGAGAAGCCTATGCTGACTCTTAGCTATTTGTGCTCTGGGACTTTCTTGATTTTCTCCCACCTTGCCTTCTCAGTGCTTAGGGAGACCAGCTGAATGTTTTAAAGGCATTTAAAAGGGCAAAGATTTGTATTTTTAGAGGCAACTAACTACATATTTCCTCTGAGCTGTGATTTACACAGCTGGTTACTTTCTTTCTTCTAGCTGCTATGATGTGGACAGTTGGAATGGCAAAGCCAGACACAGCAGCAAGAGGACCAAGTCAGCAGACATGGGATGCAGGTTTGTTTGCTTGTCCCTCTTCTATACAGAGCACTGTCCCATGGAAATAATGTGCATGTTTGAGACTGTAACCCCCTAAATCCTGACAGATGCATTTTTTTCAGTGTTGTTAGCTGCAGAACTTAGTGATGTTCAGAAACCTGCTGTTAGGACAGTTGCATTTCAGATATGACAGTACCTTTTAATGTTAAAGCAATAAATGTATGCAAAGATTTAATAACTGAACATGCTGCTTATTTCAGGATAAAGCAGCCAACATACTAAGGAATGGCAGGGACACAATCCTGCTTTGAAACTGGGCACAGAGCAGGTGCAAACTACATGCTGAGGTGTACAGAATGCTTCTGCAGCAGCAGCAGCATCCTGTCAGACTGACGTGGACTGGAGAGTTTGTGTCAGATAGAATCATGTATCATAGACTGGCTGCTTCCAAAAGCACCACCAAAGGCTGTCAGATGTGTTTTAACTGGGGGAAAAAATTAAACCTGTGAACAATGAAATGTGTCTGTTTTCTACATGTGAACACTCAGTTCCAATGTCAGTGTGACTCAGGGCAGGACTTTTCTTATGAATGGCTGTCCTTTTAGTCATGTTTTTGTCATATGGCCAGTTAGGGAATACCTGAGCACCTCCACCCCAGAGGTATAACAGTGTGGGAATGCATATTAACTTTACTAGGCTTTACTTGTCATTCTAGCCTGTGCAAAGCAATACTTAGGTCCGTGTACGTGCTCGCCTGTTAAGCCCATTGAACTCCTGAGTAGCTGCCAAAGAAGCTGTGAACACGTGCCCTCCTGACTGTTTCAAATAATAACACATGTGTTTTCCTCAAAGCCACTAAATGTCTCTGCTTGAACTGGTCGTGATGATCACACCTCCAAGAAACAAAGGGATTACGCATTCCAGGGCAGCCTCACTGAAGTGTGGATTTCATGCACTAAAACAAGTTTTAAATGGAGCTACCTCTTGTGTTCCTTTCTTTTGTCTGCTCTTCCTGGCCTGTTTTTATGGAACCAAGCTGAGGATGGGAGAGAACACCACAGGAGCCCTTCACACACAGACTCTCAGATGTCAGAAACGAGGAGTCCTGTTCGATCCCGCCCCGTCACTGTAGAGGAGCTTGAGGAGGAGGAAAGTAAGGGAAGCTTTATACCTTGTTTTCAGTCTAGTCAGAGCCTGACATTGTTACTTTTTGTGGTTAATGCTCTGTTATCCAGTTTGGACTAATCACAGTCAATTTGAAGAATTGTGACTTGTCGAGCAACAAAAATTTTGAGTCTGACTTCTTGCTGCTGCAGAATCTGTTCTGGGATTGTGGTTCCAGTGACATCTATTGGATAGGTGTACAGTTTGAACAGTTTCTTCTTCCCCTTGCCTCCTGTCCCTCTTCATCCTTGTGCTTCCTCAGCCAGGAGAGGGCCCAGGGAAGTGCCTCAGAGAATGAGGCTGAGCAAGAACAATTAGCAGGCGGCAGGGCTGGAAGTCTCAGCCTCCTTGGAAATGTGTGGGCCCATGCTGGTAGTCAGGACTAGGAATCTTCACCTGCTCTCCAGGGGACAAGAATTTGTTCACAAGGAAGCAAAGCAGGAAACTCAGAATTAAAACTTTTTTTTGTTTTTCCAATTCTTTCAGGAGGTGTGAAGCTGGGCCTCGGAGACTTCATATTTTACAGTGTGCTTGTTGGGAAAGCAGCTGCCACAGCCAGTGGAGACTGGAATACTACGCTTGCCTGCTTTGTAGCCATTCTTATAGTAAGTGAGCAGGCTTGTAAAAACTCTCTTACACCCTGTTTCAGCACAGCAGTGTTGCCAGAAGTACCGGCAGCTGAGCACTGCTAAATCACTGCAGGTAACATGCTAGATATTTAGGATAAACCACCCAGTGCTCTGTCTATAAAGACAGGCTTTAAACAGCCACTGAAGCTGAATGACACAGACTGGTCAGAGCAGAGCCAAGTGATGAAGGGGATCAAACAGCCCCAGGGAAAACAGTTACAGCTGAACTGTTGGTCTGTTTGTTTCAGCATTAAATGACTGGAGACTTTTATGAGCCACAAGAGTCAATATTACAAATGCCACATTGATTAGCAAGTCTAATTGAAAAGGTTAACTCCCTAATGCTAAGGAGAGCAGCTAGTAAGAAGAAGATGTATCTTATTCTAGTATTTGAGCTGGAAAATATGGAAAAGAAAGAGATGCAAATCCCTAGAAATTATCCGTAAAAGCAGATGACAAACATACTCTAATTGCTAAAGGAGTTGGTCCTGCCAGATCTAATGACACACTGCCAAGCTTTCACCTAGGTAGAAAATGATTACTAGGCACTTGCTGTTTAATCAGCATCCTTGTGGAAACTAAGAACAAGAAAGGCAATGGCAAGATTTTTAGAATGTAGAAGAAAATCAATTATTGTGTCCTGCTTGGGCTGCTGTTTCCCCAGTTAGATCCTAAGGATCGTGAAAGTGACTTTCACTTGTGAAGACTGCGGATCAAAAAGTACGAGAACTAGAAATGAGCTGCTTTAAAGTATATTGAGTGTAGCTTTCCTACCCTACAGGTCAGAGAAACCTACAGGATCAACTGCATATCCTGGGGTCCAGCACTGGGGAAATGTTCTTGCTTGTCTGTCCATGAGGCCAAATGCCCCATTCTGTGCCTTTTACGGTGCTGTTAAAATTTGTTCTGTCTCCTTTTGCAGTTTCATATTTAGATGCTGTGTAGCTTTCTGGTACCCAAAAATGTCCCTTCACTGTCCCAGCAGTAAGCACATTTTTAAAGGTAGATGTGAACTAAGGAGCAGGTGTAGGCCAGATATGTTTGCTGAGAGTAAAAGAACAGAGCCACAGGCTCAGGTGGATTGTAAACAAACTTGCAGCTCAGAAACACTTAAAAACATATTAAAAAATCCTGTCTGCTGATCTTTAGCTAGTGTGTATTTTTGGAGCCTAGTGTCTCTGAAGTTTTGTCATCATGGAGGAATTAAAAAGGGCTTTGATGAGAGAAAGAATTAATATCTAAATGCACTTAGCCATACCATCTATCCAGAATATACAAGAGCTTCCACACATGTTCCAAAAAACAGATCTTGTCCTCCTATCCAGGTAAAACCAGAATTCACCTATCGTAGTAAGCAATCCAGTCAAAAGAACAGCTGTGGATATTTGGTTTGGCTTGGTTAATTTTGTTTTCCTTTATTTTTTACCCCAAGAGACCTTGTAAACTGGGAAGATGTTTTAAGTACGTACTGCTGTGTATTAGAGTCTTTCAGTGAAACTCCTGTCTCTGCAGTTGACCAGTATTTAAGTGCTTTTGTGTGCTGAATCAGTACATGACACATAACGGCTCAGAACAAAAAGCAAAATAATCTGTAAGTAAGTTAACTTCTTGGGGTCAGCTGTATGTCAGCATTAGCTGTTTATACCACTTTCTCAGCAGAGAGCTGTGCTCAAGATTGCTGAGGAAAAACCTGGCTGACTTGTGTGGAAGATGAAGCTGTGGGCAGATATACATCCCACTGGTAGCTCAGGCAGGCTCCAGTGCTGAACAGTGCAAATAGCTTATTATCTGTACATTGGGTTGCTGGTGACGGGTATATTTCTGGTCATCTTACCATATCTTTTTGTGTTTTTTATTCTCTTCTCTCTGGCAGGGTTTATGCTTAACACTTTTATTACTGGCTGTTTTTAAGAAGGCACTGCCTGCTCTTCCCATCTCCATCACCTTTGGCTTGATCTTTTACTTCTCGACAGACAACCTTGTGCGACCATTCATGGACACCCTGGCCTCCCACCAGCTGTATATTTAGAAGATGTGGGAGTTAGAGGATTCTTTTTCAAGCTTTGCTGTGAAGTATGGTACACTGTTTGGAATAGGTCATAAAGTTTTTACACTTAGTGCCATATATTTGTAAGGAAAACACTAATTCTGTGACATGCTGTGTACTAAAAATCTAATAGTTATATGTTAAACTGAGATTTTTCACAGGATTATTGGTGAAAAGCCTGGCTCCTTACTGATGTCAGAGTATTACTTTAATGTTACTTGATGTTCACAGTGGCTGTTGTGGGCACAGAAACCTGTATGTAGCATGGAACACTGGAGAGGTGAGGGGTCTGATCTGATCTTCCAGAAGCTAAGGTGTTTTAGCCCTGGAATTGCAGTCAAGTTTAACTGTGCAGTGGAATTTCTGAGTCTTCATACATTTGAAGTGTTGTGCAACACGAGGTGCAATTAGAAAAGCATAGGAAGCAGCATGCACAGAACAGAGCAGCATGTGAGCATTAGAGGAGTGAGGCTGAACTTCCCAAGTTGGCTGCTGTGCACACAACCTGTGTTGAAATTGCTCCAAATGCCTATTTATTCTGACCTTAGTTAGACATAGTGAGCCATGATGGATCTAGACAGGGTGTCAGTGGTGGGATGTTGAAGATCAGGCGTCTGGCTCTGAGTGCATCCTCCACTGCAGCAAACAGCTGATGGAGGCAGGGCTGCCTGTTCCAGCACATCAGATCCTCAGTGTGGGAAAACAATTTCTACTCTCTCCTCCGAGCATTTTATTTTTTTTTAAATATTTTTCTGGGTCCATACTGCAATCCTCAAATTACCCTAAGGTGGGCATGACTGAACAACTCCAGTAAATCAGACCTGTTCCTCATTGTGTGTGTTTCTGGTCTCTTTTCTGTGCATTGTTAGAACTACTCTACAGGAGGAATTGCCTTCCCTTTATGAAGAGGTCACCTCTTACACTGACTGAGACTTGGGTTTTGTACTGTTTAAAGATTATTTTTTTAAATTACAGATTTTAAAATAGCTATTTACTGTCAAAGGGATTCTTTTGGAAATATCCTGTCATAGTTTTTATCAAAATATTGAGGTGTAAACTTTATTCTTCTGTTACATTACTTCTAGGAATAGTTACACCCTTAAGTGAGTTCATTAAAAAAACCCCAGTGCTTGATGCTGGTAAAAATACATAGGTCTGACTGAACCTTCATGTTTTCTCCACCTTTGAACGTAATTTTAGTTCTACTCTGAGAGTCAGTTTTTCAGTAATAGCCAAGTTCTGTGATTTTTTTCCTGTCCCTTTTAATTGAATGTTTGTTATGCAAACATGCTTTGTTTTGACAGCTGATCAATGTCAGAATATGTAACATTATACAAGATTTTGTGATAATGCAATGTCAGTGAGAGATGCAGAATTTCATCTCTGAAAAAACTTTTTAGATAAGGCTTTGAATTACACATTTTAATGTAGTACCTTTTTCTAATATCGAGCTAATCTACTTTGATATTTAACAAGGACATCATGCAGGTGATTCAAACTAATTTTTAAGAAGCACATAAGGGTTTTTATGAGTTGCGTGTGTGTGTGTCTCAGTCTGGACAATAAGTAATTCTTGTTCTGTTAGTTTTCTGTCTTCATTTCTTATATTTGCAAAGTTTGGATTTAACAGCTGCAGACAGTTAACCATTACTAAAATGCTATTTCCTTTGGAAATGTAAATCTGTTTGCTGATTTTTAAGGTTTGTGTGAGAGTTGTTTTTTCTTGTTTGTTTGTGTTTGTTCTTTTTAACTAAAACAGTTATGGGGCCAAATTGGGTTACAATCACTGGCAAATATGATTTTACTTTTTGCATTGCGTGGTGTAGAGAGGATGTGAAATATTTGTATGCACTGGAAGAAAAATCCTTCTTGGCTTATCAGGGTTGTAGCATATTGTGAGAAACAATTTATTTCTATGAAAGCAGAGTTGATACTTGAAGGAAACTGGGAGGCAAACCCAGAAATGTTGAAAGATCACTGCTGGAATTGGTCATTTTCTGCAGATACCTGCTTGCCCAAGATTGGCCTTTAATTGAGCAATTCTGCAGAACTTTCAAAAATTGTCCTTTAAAAGGTAACTGAACAAGAGATTCTGTCAGTGCAACAGAATGTATTGTCCTGGTGAGTGATAATGTGTATACTGGAGTGGTTATAATTGTGTACAAGTTCATATGTATTTACTACAAATATATATATATGTGTGTTTGTGTGTGTATATACACACATACATGCAAATTTTAAAATGACATTGAGTGATTTCTCATCTCTTTGGACATTTTCACCTGTGCCTAAAGTGAAGTTTTGCTTGTCATGTTAATGTTGTTCAGCATGGCCTAAGCTGTGAAAGTGGAGAGGGCAGGATTTACTCTACTTACTAGTTGGCTACTGCATGAGATACTGACTCAGTGACCTGGCAACTTGGAATGAGGAAAGTGCTTGTCTGTCTGTTGTGTTCACTCGCCAGTTTTATCTTGCTGCATGCTCTGAACTGCAGTCTCTTTCACCCTGAAGAAATCCTGATACTCCTACTGGTGTGCATCCCTGGGAAAGCACAGCTGTTAGGTAGGCTGGGGTGACACCCTTCTTGATGCTCATGTCACTCAACAGCCTGAAGTCCTACAGGAGCTGCCAAATGTTGGCATTTTCCTACATGATCCTGGTCACACTCACTCCTCCTCTCCAGTCTAAAATGAGTGTTTCACTGCATCTAGTCTCAAGTATAGCTTGGGCATACACCAGTCTTTATGATGAAGCCAAGTGCATGAACAGAAGTGTAGTGGTGAGCCTGCCTCAAGCAAGCCCCCAGTGAAACTTTCCATTGGTGGAAGATACATGGCCTCCTTGCAGCGTTTAGTGCCGTTGTTAGAAGTGTGTGCAATTCAACCAGTTTGGCCATGTCACCCTCTGAGCACAGAGTTGCTGCTTCTGCTTGTTGCTGTGTTTCCTCTTGCCTCCAAAAGCAACTTTATTGTTGCTTTTGGTTTTGATTGTTCTGGGATTGTTGTTTAAAGTGTCTGCAGTGCATCAAAGACTGGAGATGTGCTCTGCCTGCAGAGGGTGCACAGGAAGCAGCAGTCATAAAGAAAGTGTAAGAAACAAGACCCACCTTGCAGTTCACATCAGATACTCAAGGTCTCATTCATAAAACCTAACTTTAGGCCCTTAAGAGAAGGCCCTCAGAAGTTAATCTGTGCTAGAAATGTTGTCTCCTTCTGATTCCCACATTTGCAGTATGAGGTGTTGCAGAAAGACCTTTATATAAACACTGCTGAAGCTGTGCCAGTGAGGGTTAGTAGATAACAGCAAGGTCAAAGCACCTGTATACTACAATAGAAGAAGGAGCAGTGGTCTGCTCTCCCATACCTCCTTTGCACTGTTCCTAGTGGAGTCTTCTCTATGGGGCAGTTGGATGAAGTTAGATGGACCATCTCTCTGAGCAAATGGCACTTGCTAATGGACTCTGGTGAAGAATAGCTCAAGGTCCACTGTCCTTTCAAAATGAAGTAGTTGGAGTTTTTCCCGTTACTCCCAAAACAGTAAATTTCTCTGCTTTTGCTTTTGTAGGTACTTCCAGTCAGACTGTGTTTGCTTTCGTATTCCTTGTAACTTGGGTTTTGGTTTAAATTGAATATATAGCTATTTTCCTTTGTTTCCCTCAATCCCTGGGCTTCATTTCTGCATTAGAGATGCTCCTTGGCAGCCACGGGAGGGCAGTAGGTCTATGTGGAGAAGTAACAGCCATTTTAAAGTACTCTGCTGTGTGCCCCTTGTTTTTCAGTGAGGCTGAAGGCCCTGGAGTTTCCCTTGTCCAGGAAAAAAGTAGGCACCCCACACCCCAACATGGCTGCAGTTTTGGCACAGCACAGGAGAGACTTTCAGTAAGAACAAGCTCATGCTGTACCAGAATCCCTTTAAAAACAGCTGGTTTCAGTGTGATGCAGTGTTAGCACTGCATTACCAGGTGAGGTGCTGCTGTTACACAGCACAGTCCATTTTGTTGGGGTTTCCCTTTTTTCTTTTCTTTAATAAAGCATTCAGCCCTAGTTTCAGTCCTAAAAGCCCCAAGCATAAGTCAGTGGCTCCTCCAGACATTGCTAAATTCCATTGATTAGATAAATAAGAATTCCTTCTGAGCATCCTCAAGAAGGAAAGGAATATTTACCAATTTGTCATTCTTCCTCACACTCGCAGTCTCCTATCTCAGTAGGTCTTGCTAATCTGGGGAGGGGGAAAAGGAGACACAGCTGTCATTTCAGATCTTGGCAGTGGGAAATCTAAGGCTGGGTTTGATCATGTTGAGTGGGCCTTTGAGCAACCTGGTCTAGTCAAAGGTATCCCTGCCCATGACAGGGGGTTGGAACTAAATGGTCTTTAAGGTCCCTTCTAACACAAACCATCCTATGATTCTCTGTTGCTTATGCCTTGAGGAGAACCAGGGGGTATCTAATTTTCTTGAACTCAGTTGTTTTATAAGCCTGGACAAATGTAGTACCTTTGCCTTAACTTCTACTACACTATTTGTATGCCCCCTAACACACTGTTGCATTGCTTGTTGAATTTATCCTGCTTCCCCTGCCCCCAGTAAGGTAAAGTGATGTGAGCTGTTCCTAATTCTACAAATGAGAATCAGAGCAAGAGAGTAAACGCTGGGTTTAAGCTTGGTTACTTAAGAAAGATCTGCCCACATCAGATCAGGGCATCAAACATCATCAAACAAATTATTACCATTTTTTTCACTTATTCCTTTGCTGCAGGTTTGCTATCCCCCATCTTTTCCTACTCTAAATTCAAGACATTTGCCCTGAGCATTGAAGGAGTTAACTAAATATGAACTGTTATCTTCTTTGTGCAACAGATGTTTGACAGGTGCCCAAGAGCAGGGTTTGGGAGGTGTCAGTGCTCAGCACTATTTGTGGCTTAGTATTAAAAAGATATAAATAAACAGAGACTTCGAAGTGGAACTAGCTGAACTCCTTGATATAGAAACCCAAGACAGGTACAGGGCCAAGTAGTAGAATGGAAGTTTTCCAAAACTGGGAACTGTTTGAGCCCTATCAAACGCAGCCTGAGCTAAGTGACAGCTCCCGTAGGCAAACTCAGGATTAGGTCTGTGCAGAAATACATGCCATGAAACCTGGCACTCCTGGACTTGCCTTGCAGAAGAGGGCAAAGTAGGAAAGGCATTAGGCCTGTTTTCTCCTGTATCATTGGTTTCTGTGATTTCAAGACCTTGCTCACCCAGTATAAAACACAAGTAACTCCACAGCTAAGGAAAAAATAGCAAACACATTAGTTCAGAAAACTCATCATGCTGCCAATTCAAACTCCAGGTTGTACAGAAATGTAATGGAGAAGAGGAGTGGGGTGCTGGCTTCTCTAACCAGGCTTGTTATGGCAGCGCAGCTATAGCTTAAAAGCCTTAAACAGGGTGGGAAAATGAGGGCTAGCAGGGGACATAAAACAATACCAAAGGCACTTTGGATGTAAAGGGTTAAGGCACCTTCTCTCCTACTATTGTGTGTGCACACGCTGTTTAATGCTGTCATGAAACAGGAGTGTTGCTGCAGAGAACAGTGAGAACATCTGCATTTCAGAAAAGGAACCACATTTCCTATGCTGTGAAAACAAGCCAGCAGTTAAACTGAAGCCACAGTTGCTGAAATGTGTGGAGTGGATGGTGCAGGATGTAGTCACTGTCCAGGCTTCATTAGATGCTTCATCTAGTGGGATTACTGAAGGAAAGGGTCATCTTTATAATCTTTATGCTCCCACCTTGGGCTTCTCTAGGCTAGGAATCTTCTCAGAAGCATCTGGGAGTTGATGAGTGAACTGCTGTGCTGATTCTCAGCACTGCTGTGTCTGAAGGCAAGCGCTTTTCCCTGTACGTGGCCACAGAGCATGTTGAAATTACTCTGCTGTGCTTCCACTGAGGCTTTCCAAACACTTCTTTAGGCATTGGGCTTCATGAGCACGACAGAGCAGAAGAATGCCATTAGCCCTGTTCTACAGATAGGAGTTGAATAATTTGCCCAGAGTCAAATGAAGGGCTTAACCTGGATGTCTGGATCATCTCTCCATCAGTCATTCCTTCCAAAGGCTTGTTAACTGCTGGTGTCTCCCTCTTAGTTGCACTCAGATTACGTGTCAGTCAGGATGTTCTGCCACCAAAGGGTCTCTGTCCAGGTATGCAGACACTGATGTAGACACCAGAGGTTAGATTATGCAGTCCTTCTCAAGCAGCATCTAGTATTGAATAGATAGCTGCAGCAAAGCAGGGAAAGGGCCAGCCTTCAAAGGTAGCAATGATCCTGCTTTTCCCTGTGCTGGTTTTGGCTTTTGGTTTTGAAACCACATCATTCCCCTGAACTGACTGCTAGAAGTACCTGTCTGTGAATCACCTTCAGGCAAGTGGATGGAAGTTATGAGTTTGGTCATTTGCCACACAGGCACTCAGAAACACCCTCAGCTTTCCCTGTCTCCCTCCCACACCTGGCTGTGTTTTGGAACAGCGAGGCAATATTCCAGGAAGGCAGAACAAGTACTGGCTTTCAGGACAGCGAAAGAAAACACGGTGTCCCAGGGATGATTCCAGGCTTGGGCAAGGTGGCTCACTGCTCTTCAGCTGTGAGACGTGGCAATACCATGCTAAAAACTGGGGGCAATGGCTGAGTTTGGCAGCACACTTTACCATTAAACAGCAGAACAAACGGATGACTAGTGTTAATTCTTAGTTCCAGTAAAGTGTTCAGAAATAACCTTGTTTCTCCCATGTTCTCTGGCTCCAGCCCACCTTCCCGTTTTGAACAACTGCCCAAACTGTTTCAGATAACCTTTCTGTCCTTCACGAGAGGCTCAAGTGGCTGAATGCAATCAAAGGACTTGCTTCTGTTTGCCTAGCTTCAAAATTAAGTTGCCATGTTTGCTCAGGGGGTGAATGGCTTTGCTAGTTATAATCTGTAAGTGAATCCTGGCTGGAAGCTACAAAGAACTGAGACTTTCCACGCTGTCTGTACAGGATTGATCCAGGTATATGTAAACAATCAGGTGCCAAAGGGAGAGAGCAAAACACCAAACTATGCAAGCGAATGCAATTTACAATGAGCAGAAACAAGTGATCTGTCTAGCCCAGAGATAAAGAATTACAGACTGAATAATGTTTAACTGACTCTCACAGATCTGGTGAGAAATAGAAATACCATATTCTCAAGGCACACAATTGCTAATCAGACTGCTGCACTCTTCATCTCATCCAAAATAGCTTTGTTCAACATCCATAAAAAGCACTGTCCTGCAACAGAATTTGAACAAGCTGGCGTGATATTGTGCCTGTTTTACTACATTAATTGGTAAGGTGGCAGGGGCAAAGGTGCCTCTCCTTGCCCTGCACTGTCCCACACACTATCCAAAGACAAGGACTGGTATCCCTTTCTACCATTTAGTGCTTCTCTCTGCAGCCTCTCCACCTGGCACTGTCCTCTTAACATACTCCACTTCCACAGGCTTGTCTCCAATTTTCCAAAGCACCCAGTGCCCACTTGGCACCCATGTGGTGAAATTTGGAGGGAACTGTGGGTGGTGTGAGGCACAGCCAAGCATGTCATGGTGGTTGGTGTACGTGTGGTGTTCTGCACGGCCTTTTCTGGCAGTCTTCTGTCAGTGATGAACATGGTATAGCTTGGGCTTGTTGTGGCTTGTTACCACCTCACCTAGAGAATAACGCCTAGTGTTGCTTTCTTTTGTAATCTAAAGAGAGAAAGAAAAAAATCCATGTGCCCATATGCAAATTTCTAGTTCTGAGAACGTAATTGCAACCCTTCTTTTGCCCCAGCTGGAGAGAAAATCACGTTATTCAGCACACTGAGCATATGTGTCTGTGGAGGCCAGGGGCAAACCCTGATGAAAGATAACGAGGCTGTGATCTGCCTCAGATCCCTGAGAAATCCTGAAGAGTACCATCTAAAATGCCTGAAAAGTAGACTTGTTACATTTTCTCCAAATAATTATTAGGGATAATGCCAGCACTGGTGACCTTAGTCCCACCTCCTATTAAGAGTTCAGTCGTATATAGTCAATGCCCTGGAGCAATACAGCATGAGCCACAAAGCCCCTGTCCAGAGCCACTGCAGCCTGTTCAGGTTAATAGCAGGAGAAAAGAAATGCTTGAGTCCTAACGTTTGCTACAAGGGCCTCTCAGGCTCTTCCCCATGGAGATAATAAATCATGTCCAAGCTTTGACATCCTTCATCCTTCTTTCCCCAAAGCAGCCCCTCTCTGGGTGACGTGGAAAGGAGGGAGGTGCAATCAGGGGCATGGAGAGGGCAAGGCTAAACATAGGGGGCAAAGGGAACATTTTTTGCGTCTTCTTCCTGCTTCTTTTTCAATTAGGGGACAAGGTAGCCCTTCAGCAGTCCTCTCCCTTCCACAGGACCTGACAGCCACCTCTGCTCACCTCCATCTAGCCAGGGGTCTCAGAGCCCTCCAGCGTCCCACTGGCATTCCCTGCCCTCTCCAGCTGTGCAAAGCAAGACTGCTCACTGAAAGCTTCAGAAGGAAAATTTGGGTTGAAATCATGAAATTTCTCTCTGGTGACCAGTGACAGGACCCGAGGGAATGGCATGAAGCTGTGCCATGGGAGGTTTTGGCTAGACACTAGAAAAAGGTTGTTCACCCAGAGGGTGGTTGGGTACTGAACAGGCTCCCCAGGGAAGCGGTCACAGCAGCAAGCCTGACAAGAGTTCAAAAGGCATTTGGACAACACTCTCAGGCACATGGTGTCATTGTTGGGGCTGTCCTGTGCAGGACCAAGAGTTAGACTAGATGATCCTTGCCCTTTCAACTCATGATATTCTATGAATACCTCTCCTGCTCCCTGCACTGAGTCTTCCTCTTGGACAGAAAATATTTATCTCTTTCTGACAGCACTAAATCATCTTAAAAATAAAGTGTTAACTGAAATGGAGCCTTGTCTCTGTCTCTTTGCACTGAGGGCAGGGAGAAAAAAACAACTGCAATGAATGAATGAGTGCTTTGGGATGAAAATACACAGTTCAGAAATCAGAGCAGTCCTAAGCATTACAAAAATAGCCCATCATTTGGATCCTATGATGGTACTGGATGTGCATCTACTGCTGACTGAGTCAGAGAGATCTCATTTCTCTTTGAGAGCTGTTGCTCTCATCTTTGGCCATAACGCCATATAAATAACATATGGTACAAACCGCGTCACTGAAACCTGCCAAAGTTTTGAAATACCTACAAGCTAACTACTAAAACCAAGCCACCTGTCCAGTGACTTCCACTTGAGTTGTTCCAGTTCATCATCCCTATATTATTATGTTGATGGAACATCATAAATCTACGTCGTCAGAGACATTCCATCTGCCCTTAAGAAATTACCCTCTGAAGAAGTTGAGTGAACTCAAGGCAAAACCACTCAAGAGGTAGCATATCTGAGCCTCAGCAGTTACTTGAAGAAGGTCTGAGGAAAATACTTCCAGAGCAGCTTTTGCTTTGTGGCTAGCAGAATGAATAATGGAAAAGGATGGTGAAGTATCTTATAGAACCCTAGAATCATTAAGGTTGGAAAAGACCTCCAAGTTCATAGAGTTCAACCATCTATATTGTGGTTGGACAAACAGCTTGGGCCTGTCCTATGCTAGAGAATTTCTGAATGTTCTCTGAACAGCCCGCATACTTGTCAACCTAATTACATGATCAATCGCTGCTTAATTGAGGCTCTTTTTTTTCTGCAGCTTAGTAGTCTGCCTACTAATTTCCTGTTGCAATAGTGCCCTTCTTACTGCAGGGCCAAAGATCCTTCCAGGCTGTAGTTCTCTAACTTTTTTATGTTTGTAGAAGTTTAGCAATTCTGGCTCATTCCTCCCCAAGTTCTGCTGTGGGAACTCATCCCACTTTGTACAAGGCTTTAAGGAAACCTTAAAGAACCCGCCTTCACCGGGTTCTTCAGTCACATCAGCACTGGCAGAGGTTTACTTGGGTGTTCCCTGGCACCCAGTAAACCATGAGCCGCTTGTTGGTAGGCGAACAGACTCCTCTCAGAAAACAGTGAACAGGAAGAGGAAGGCAATCCCACCCAAGGGCTGACAGCAATCCCACTGGAAGTCACAGCCAGAGAGCCCTTCTTGCTGCTCCTACCCCAGACCCACAGCAGATCTGTTTATGCACCTCTTGAAATGCACCATAAAGCTCTTCATTACATACATATCAACAAGCAATATGAGTTGGAGATATGATGGCACAGCTAAAGCATTTGCTATGGAGTCAGGACTTCCAGCTGCTACATCAAGCTTTTCCACTGACCTTGGGTTAAGTACTGACTTCTCT
The DNA here is from genome assembly GCA_035047865.1 of Dendrocincla tyrannina. Taxonomy (NCBI): domain Eukaryota; kingdom Metazoa; phylum Chordata; class Aves; order Passeriformes; family Dendrocolaptidae; genus Dendrocincla; species Dendrocincla tyrannina. Next base: position 8,282,757 of record JAWWMP010000116.1, read on the forward strand.
CTGACTTGCAAAATTAGGATATTGGGAGAATTATATAATCTTCAACAAACCACTCTAACATCTGTAGGGAGAAGGCTCTGCAGTAGTATGACTTCCACACTAGTTAAATTATCTGTTATAATTTAAATTTATTAAAATTTCCATTATATTTATATATATTATGAAGGTAGCTATACCATTAGAGTATTTATAGCTTTATTGTAATTCATATTACTATAATCAAATTTATCATGCTTTTGTTATATCTTAATAAAAGACTGAATTATATAATCCTGATAGCTGTAAAATTCTTGCTAGAAATACTCGCAGAAATGTCTTTGGATAAGGCAGTATGTTGAAATTTGATTGAATAGAACACTACTGAACAAGCTGTGAGAAGCAAATGACAGCTGTAGTGCAAAAAATGTGTTGTGGCTGATTTATTAATAATGTTCACTTCTTGTTCTTATAGGCAATCAAGAAACTCCTCAAAGTCTAAGAACTTGCTTTTTCACAGGACTGCTCTGGCTTGCTCTGAAAATTCAGATCTGCAATGCAGATCTGAAGAAAGAGTGCAGGTATATAACACAAAAATTACATGAGATTTAGACACTGATGCAAAAACTTTTAACCTGCAACAACCTCATTTTGCTGTCACGTCACACTGGAGGCACTAAAACATCAATGGATGCCCGTGTTTAGGTATTTACATAAAGGTTTCATCGAATCATAGAATGGTTTGGGTTGGAAAGGACCTTAAAAGTTTGTCTAGCTTCAATCTGCCTGACATGGGCAGGGACACCTTTCACTAGACCAGGTTGCTCAGAGCTTCATCCAGCCTGGCCTTGAACACCTCCAGGGATGGGGCACCCACAGCTTCTCTGGGGAACCTGTGCCAGTGCCTCACCACACTCACACTAGAGAATTTTTTCCTAATATCTAATCTAAACTTACTCTCTTTTAGTTTGAATCTGTTTGCCTTCTACCTTCACAACAGGCCCCTCACAGGGCTTTCTTCCCTCTCTCCTACTTGGATGGGCTTTATCTGTTAAGTGTTTGCACGGCACATTTGGTAGAGGTAGATCAGCTCCTACACAAGCTCTGATGGTTCATTCAATGCACGGATGAAGCAGGTGTCTCTGCTGTTTTACCTACAGTCCTTTAGTGAAGGGCACAAAACCAGAATGGGGCAGGCCTGGGCTGATCCCCACAAGATTCATGTCCATGTCTCCTGCCTCTGAACAAGGCAAAATTCGCAAAAGGTCAGACTGTGTATTTCCCTTGGATATGAAAGGGATGCAGGACCACTCCATGCTCAATTCCTCTTTCTGAGCTTTCCCATTGTGTAGAGCATAAAAATAAATAATATGAATAAGGCTGGAGAGAGGAGAAGGCAACAGCATGCATAATGGTTAGTGTCCCAGTGTGAGGGTGGGGTGCTGTAAGTCTTCACAAGAAGAGACAGCACCTGAATTTGAACACCCCAAAGCCCACAGTAACAGCCAATGAGGCTGTTACATAAACCAGTGATACCCTTCCTGAAGAAAAGAATGACTCCCTTGGCTATTTTTCAAGTACAGCACTCTGCCCCTTCTTTTTTCTAGGGTTAAGGATCTAAATCTTATAATTGGTAGCCCTAAACCATATAAAATACTGACAATCTCTTTTACCATTTTTCTCCACTTTACAGGGAGATCCTGCATGGCTTCTGCCATGGAACAGCTCGTCCAGCACTTCACATACACCATGTTTGACTTTTTATTTAGTATTGTGGACAAAGTTAGGCAACTATGCCCACAAAAATGAGTCTCTGGATTCTTGACTGAGAGTCCTCGGTGTCCTGCCCCTATTCCCCTCAAGAACTAAAAAGTAACAAAGAGGGACATATGCTATCTGCTCCCAGCAGCTTCAGAACAGCTCTCAGTCTTACCTCTTTGCACTCCAAACTGGGTGAGGAAACAGACACTTCTCTCTTCCTTAAGTGGAGAAAGAGCTACCCTTGAGCTCAAGTTCAATAGGTTTTTTAAGGCTGCAGAAAGCCTGGCAACAGAAGGTGTGATGCAAATTGAACAGCAGTGGCAGAAATACCCAATGGTTTACCACGTGTGACGAAAGGGAACCAGCCAGGCCTATCTTTGAAAGATGGATAGAGCTTTATCCTGTGCTTGTTCTGCCTACATCCCGAACTACGACGGCGTGCTCGTGCAGGAACCCTCCAGTTCTCTGTGCTCAGCACAGTGAGTAACATATTTCACAATTAATGCCGAGCTGATGCAAGCAAAGTGATGTTATACAGAAACCGAGCCCTGACATCCAAATTCAGTATAGAAGTAGATAAAAGTGTGTCATTAGAAATGAGATCTGAAACTTCTCTTTCCAGATGAGGATAAAGATCATCTTTCTTGCAGAGAAAATAGCATGAAATTAACCACAAATAAAACAGTTAATTCATGTGCATTTCTGGAGATGTCAGTATGGAAATTAAGAAAACAAGGCATTTTTTGGAACAAAATTTTTCAAGGCTGGTATCTTATTGCAGCAATGTTTTTGCATCATACACATTGAGTCTCCATCCCCTTACCAAACACCAAAGTGTCATGTTTGGCATTTCCATTTCAGATCTATCATGTCTATACACAGCCCATGTGTAGAGCATTTAATTCTATGCCTTCCCCAGGGAACTGGTTTTTTTCATCTCTCAAGTTCAAATCTAGGCTTTCTAGTCCTGACCGAGGCTTGCTTCTAATCGGATAATGTCTGGGTGATGTGTTTTCCCAAATTTATTTGTAGCTGTTTGTTCAGTGCCTTGCAGAGACCTCCTCATGACTTACCTGGGAAGCTGAGTGAGGCTTGGGTGGGCAGCATATATTTTTATTTTAAAAAACCCCAAAAATATGAAGAAATATAGGTAATATTTAATATTTGAACAATATTTACTGTATTCATAGGTACCACTCAAATCAGCTTTGATATAAGCAGCTGGAGACAATAATTATCAGAGGGGGGCAAGTTTGGCACTAACAGCTTGGCAGTAATATTCATCAACATATTCTGTACAAACCCCTATAATAAACTCTTAGAGCAGACCATTTATCCAGTTTGCTTCTTCACAAATCCTACTAACTTAGATACAGGTCCTTCCATGTGGATTTAAATGCTCAATTCAAGCTACTAGCAAGCTGAAAAGGTTGGCCAAAGCAAGCAACTGGCGGTGCTGAAATTAAAGCTCGGGGCTGTGTGTTGGTCACTCCTGCAAGTTATGCTACAGCTAGAGAAGAATTATGAATCCTGTTTGGTTTATGAAGAAAAGACTGATTTAATCTTCAAACCTCATCCAAATGTACTTCTGCACTGACGCAGCCATGTACCAAATGCACCATAAAGAATGTATTGTTGATTTTCAGACAGGAAAGTTGCTGACAGAGGCAGGCGCTTACCCGAGCATCCAGACAGGCACAGGGCTGGCCGTGGCTGCCAGCCCCTCGCACCGCCTGTAGGAGACAGAGTGCTGGTTTTATTCCCAGCCGTTCCCACCGCCTGCGTGAGCGGCACCACGCGCGGGTGTAAGCCTGGAAACACCACACGGACTGAGGGTTCGCGGGCATGGGAACGGAGTTGCTCCCTTTGCCTGGCGCCTCCCCGCAGCCTGCCGGACGAGGGGGTTCTGCCCGTCTCGTCACGCACCTGCAGGGGGGCTGGCGGGCCGGGCTGGGCAGCGACACCCGCTCCCTGCCGGGCCCCCCCTCAGCCCCGCCAGCCGGGACCGCGGCGGGACACCGCCACCAGGGCGGCCCCGGCCCCCGCCCCGCTCGCAGCACACGCTCCTCACGCCTCGCCCCCGCTCCCCCGCCCGCCCCGCGCCTCCTCCTCCTCCTCCTCCTCCC
>JAWWMP010000116.1:8287475-8463145 GCA_035047865.1 Dendrocincla tyrannina
GGGCGGCGCGGCCTCCGCCGTGCCCTTGGCCGGCACAGCGGGCAGAGCCGGGCCCGTCCCGCCTCCTGCCCCCGGGAGCGCGGAGCGCAGCCCCGCAGCGCCCGGGGCGAAGGGTGGAATCCGCCGCTCCGCGCCGTAGGTTGGCAGACACCTTGCAAGGGCATCGCGGAGGGAGCGCAGGGGCTGCGCCGCTTTGCGGGCAGCTCCGCGCTAGAGCCGCGCTGCTCCCCGCCGCTCGGACCCCCCTGTGCGTCTGGTTGAAGATGGGTGTAAAGTCAAGATCCTGACTGTTTTGAGCTTTGCTGGTGGCTGAAATGAGAGGCAAAAAAGCCCAGTGAGACCACTGGCTTTGATAAGGTGCTTGAGGAAATAATCCTGCTCTTTACAGGCTTGTAGAGTCTTTGTATAAAGCGAGCAGGAATTTATGGGGGGATACTTAGTTTTAAACACACACCGAGCAAACTACCTGTAAATAACTACAGAACCAAAAGTTTGGCTTATATAATGACGTTTTTGTGATTGCTGACCATTCTGATTTCTGCAGGACCACATTGTGGGAAATAACAGGAATATAGGTGGAGAACTTCTCTGTATTCCCCCCATGCAATGATAATACAAACTTTGTGGTCAGTGTTATGAAAAATAAAAAAGTTAGAAAGCTACTCGCAATAAAAATTAAGCAGATTTTTTTAAAATTTGGTGTTTAGGCAAAGAAAAATGTGAAAGGAAATTAAAGTTGTTTTTTGATAACTGGAACTATTGTTTTCCTAAAAGGAATTAACCTACCAATTTCTGAATTTCTTTTTCTGAGTTGCTTGTCTTTAAATTCGGTTGGTTTACTGAACTGGAGTGTATTCATTGAACAAAATAATTCTTAGCACTTGGTGCAGGATAGTGGCCAAAGTCAGTTGTAGCTCAGTAAAAGACTTCAGAAGGGATTAAGAAATTCTTCCGTGTTACAGGCTGAATGCAGATTGGTGTTTAAGAGAACATCGGTGGTTTTCCACTTATTTCTCTGCCATGCAGTAAAAACTCTCCTATATTATTAGAAGGAGTTTAGCTGCAGTTCACATGAACTGCATCTAGCAAGAGCAAGCAAGAATCTGCTTGCTCTTAGACCAGGAGGCTTATTTTTGTATTTTGTAAATGTTTTTTCATTGCTGTTAGTTAGCAGTGACTTTGGTAACCTTGAATAAGGTATGTGTAGAATAAACACTTTTATATTGTCCAGTCTTACTCAAGATCTGCTGTGCTTTGGCAGTGTATCCATTTTAATAATGGTGTGATCAGTAGAAGAGAAGGCCAGATGTGGAGAATTCCTTTGTGGGTTTACCATCTGAGTGTTGATCACCTTGTTTCACTGCTGCCAGGGAGAGCTCTGTGCTGTGCAATGCAGCTCTGGTTAATTCATTTGTGATAGTTAACACAAGTTAATAATAGCTCATTGCATCCATGAGGCAAGAACAGAACTTCTTTTGGCTTCAGGTCCTCCAGTAGTCCTTTTACAGGCAGGTAGTGGTCTGTTGTTTCATGCCCTGTTTGTCAGGCTGTCTTATTGTTCTGGAAACTGAGAGGGACAAGGGACAGCCAGCTGCATTGCTGCTTCTTAATTTTTAATGCTAAACTGGTTGATTGCTTACAGAGTGTTTTTGTAGGTAAGGGTTAGTTTGTTTTAACTGTCTGTGTATTTTTTTAACAAGATGTCTCAGGGTCTTTTCTCTTGTGGGTCAGTGTGCGTGGTGTAAGTTGATTGATCCAGGTGGCTTGCTGAATGAATCTCAGGACTTGGCTTGATGCATGAATAAGCATTTCTCTTTTACCTTAAATCTCTCTGTACTGCTGGGTGAACATCAGTAGGACAGATGTCCTCCTCAGGACAGAGGTAGTGAGTCTGAAGCAGTATCTAGAACCATATTTCCTGTATGTATGTAGATCTTCTGGTCTTCTCCCTGTAAAACTGCTTAAGAAGAATTCTGGAAGAGAATGCTTTTTAGCTTATGGAGCTGCATGTTCTGGCATGGTGCATCTATAGGAGAAGAGGATCTTCTCTTTCAGCCTGTTTTTTATAAAAGTGCTTAAAGTGTTGCCTGTGCTCCAAGTGCCTGCTTTCCTTTAGGACCTGAAGAAAATAAGATACTTGCATGTGGAGCTAAAATGCAAGCTGACAGTAAAGTACAGTAGTTTGAGGGTATGGATTCAATCACTGTCTGCTTTCCCACTCAGCAGTGAAGGCTCATTTTATAGGCATGTGTGTATCTTTATATTCAATTTTTTTGTCTTTAGCATCTCCATTTTTTAGATGCCACTTGTTTTGCTCCCCTCCCTTGCCCCTCCCCCTTACAGTGGATGGCAAAATTAAACTAATTAACTAGTGACAAAGACCACAAGTTTTGCCCTTTCTTTGCACAGTTGTGTTTCTGCACCTTATTTTAATGGCTTTTATATTTTGTCAGTCAGTAGAGGTGTAGAACTAAATGAAGCATGAGAAGTTCCCAGCTATTCAGTATCTGAAATGTTCTATGTGCTTCATGCAGCATAGAAAATGATCTTACTTGCTCTGAAATACTTAGCTGTCAGTCTGTGGAGCTGGATTTTAGAAACTTTACAAGTTTATGTGTCTGCTTCAACAAGTCTATGTGCATATACAGAGGTAAAAAATAGGTGGGTTTTTTTCTGGATGTGCTGAACAAATGTATTGTAAGATGGCTTCAGGTAGTGTTCTGAAATGTCACAGCTCTGCTGCTGTCTGAATTGTGCCACTTGGGAGTATTAAATCCTCGTCATGGACAGAGTGCTCATCGACAGCGTATTTGGGACAAGGGAAGAAATGGAAGGGAGAATGACTGGGCAGTAAGCTGCAAGTGGATTGAGTGTTTTGTGTAGAGAACTCTTCTGAAATTGATAAGCCTACAACTTCATATCATACAGCAAAGCTTTGTGGAGCATGGCCATTCAGAATTCACTCTGGGAGTTTGGGAGTTTTCAAAGGTATCTACGTAAGTTGAAAAAAGCTTAGGCTTTTCTAGTTTGGAAAGGCAATATATTTATGTTATATAGAATGTGATTTTATAAACATTACACAATAGAGAGGATAAACAGATTCTGTATCAGTATGAGAGCTTGCAGGTTAGGCTTAGTTCTCATCTATGAGAAATAGAGAGGTCATAGTGTCCGAAGTACCTGTGTAAGTAGGAACTGACAGAAAGAACTTGTCTGTGTCAGAGCTCTAATGCAGGAGCTGTAGATTCTGATAGACCATGTTTCCCTTCAGCACAGAGATCAGTTTATGTCTTCTTGAAGTAGTTTTGGTTTTGCCTATGGTCTTCTTGCTCTGCCCTATTTTTCTGCTTCATACAGGGAAGTTTTGGCACAGCCAGATAAAAGAAGCTCCCATAGCAAGGGTGCTGGTATGTTAGGGGGCTATGAATAGACTAGGATGTGTTGTAAGTTGCTAAATTGGAACTTTACCCTGGCTTTCAGGGCAAGGTTGGAAGCTGTGGATCCATATGGACATGCATGCCTGCACGATGAATAGTGGGAGGCTGCAGTGTTTGACCTGCTGCTCAGAGCTGACAGAAGGGTTACGCTCACCGTGTGAGCAGACCGTGTGTGTTTGGCACCTGGACACCTGTGGGGGCACAACTTAGTGATTTCACAACGTGGTGACTTGGGACTCAGTGTGCAAGGGTCTGTCCTGGTGTACACGAAGGATATAAGCAAAATTCTTACACCCGAGGAAGACAAATGTACAGCACAGTTACAGGGTGTGTCTAGTTTTCCAGAAGCTTACAATTAGAAAGGTGCTAACTGGAAACTGATTCTGGTGTGGCATTTAATCATTTAGAGATGACTATTAATAAATATATCATTAAGGTGGTCAGCAAATCAGCTTTAAATCCTTGTTGCTCTTTGTTCTGTAGGAGTGGATACTTAAAGGATACTTAGGGATAGGCTGTGTGCTGTCAGTATACCCTGGTGAGCACCAATTCTGTTCCCAATCCCATCCCTGACACGTGGTGTAACTTTGGGTAGATCTCTTGTTCTTTTCCCTCTTAAAGCAGAGAACTGTGATATCAGTCCCCTTTCCTTAGCTTTTTGAGGTCTGTGACTGAAGAGTGATATGTGTTTAACTGCAAGGGCAAGAGCCACAATTTTTCTCAAGAATTTTGCTTTAACTAGTGGTGTATTTGAGTCTAAAGGAATCTGCACTTGTTTGTGAGGCAAAGAGCTTTATCAGTTTCCAATGCCTAAACTGGAGTCATTGTGCTTTCAGAAAGTCAAGACTTCCAATAAAAACAATTGCAACATAACAGTGTATGCCAAAAAAATTAGCTGCAAATTGATAACCTCCCTAGTTTATATTTTATGTTCTAGTTCAGAGTTTGAGACCAGTGGGAGGCTTAACACTGCAGAGCTGTTGTGCATCAGGCAGGGAATGGCTCCCTGTGCATCAGAGCGGGCTGAGCTTTGGTGGTCTCTTCTACTGTAACTGGTGAAGTGACTGTGAGAGGATAGAGCTGCTCCACAGATCTTGGGAGGGAGGCATTTGTAATGTTCAGTTTTTGTTTGAAGCACAATGTTTGTATTTAATCAGCACAGAGTTTTGGTGTAACCTTTTTTATAAATACTGTTGGGTAGAGTTGTTCCATATGGGTATGGGGGATTTGTCTTTTGAAGTGATGTTGTATGTTAACACTGACAGAGGGATGACTTGGAACTAGTGAACTGTACTTTTCTGTAAACTTGCCCTAAACCCAAAGGTATAGATTCAGCTTGTAGTAGTTCTGTTTCTTAACAGAACTAAGTATGTTAAGAAACATACTTAAGGATGTGCTTCAAATATTGCATCTGCCAGAATCTCGTATCAATCTGTGTGCTTGGAGGTCGTGCTCAGTTTTGATTTTTATATACTATTGCTCTTTTTGCTGGATGAACTGTCTATGTGCATGAGAAGTAACGTTAATCACAGAACTTATCAGAATTATTTATGTGAGTAAAGTCACACTTGTGCCTACAGCTTTTGAGCGATGTAGGGGGTGCAGTGCAATGCACTTCTAAACACTGCCCACTGCATAAACAGAAAACCCTCCTTTTTTTCTTTTTCCTCTTATTCTTTCTCCCTTTCCTGTTGGTAACATAAGTAATAAAAAGATTGCGTGTTGGGTATAAATACAGCTCCAGATTGAAATATTGTCGCAATAGTCCAAACCTTTTTGCCTTGCAAATGAAGTAAAGGGAGCTTTTTTTGTTCTCCAACTGCAAATACTAAATTCCCAGAAGCAGACACAGACCATGTTCTTGGGGAAGAGTGAGCAAAGCAGCAGCTTTAAAATCACAGCAATTGAGTTGGATCTACCTCAGCATAATGGGAAGCGTGCACGCAGGACAGAGTTTATTAGTGTATTGTGTCCAGGCATATCAGAAGTGATCTGTAATGAGGCCTGTAATGCACTCTCTCACTGGGATCTTAATTGTGGGTGAATTATTTCTAGACCCATGGCGAGGGAAGAAAGATACTCTATTAATTCCAGGCATGTGGGCTGTGACTGTGCATTTGTATGTCCCCAGACATTGTCCAGAAAGACGTAAATAGAGCTGTTTGTCCAGAGCATTCACTTTGTGTGGAGGTATCTGTGCCTAAAATAAAGCAGGCTGTGCTTACTTTTAAAGTATCCAGGCATTCTTTTCACTCTTATGTTGTGTGTCAAGCCATTTATGGGGAAAATTGTGTTTTGAACTAGCTGTCATTTGCCAAAAATGACTGCTAAGTCTTCTGAATTTTGGTGGAAAGATACATTTGTCTGCCAAGCAGTCTACTTTTATCAGTATGTGTACTGCTATTCTAGAGATTAGAGAGCAAACCAGTTCCGCTTGCCCTTCAGAGGTATTTGTTTTAAATGGCATTGGCAAACTGCTTTGGGCAAGGGTGGTTTTGAAGCAGCTTTCAGAGACTTGATGAATTCAGTTTAAAGAGGTTGGAGTGCAAGCTGCGGGCCAGGACTCAAATACAGGGGTCCTTGGTTCTGTTGTAGGTCAGATCTTTAAATTCATTTCTTTTGGAGCTGCAGTGTGCGGGAGTTGTGGGAAGGGGGAGAGTGCAGGATAAGCAAGGTAGATTTTCAGTTCAATTTAAAGGATGATGGCAACTTCCTCATTTTAAAATGCAGGTTTTGTGCCCTGCATGGTTAAAATTTGGGTCAGCTGCAACCAAAGGAATCCAGCTAATGAAAATACTTCTAGGCAGGGATCTGGAAATCTGCTATCAAAGGAACTGGTGGGGAGGTGTGTGATGGAACTGAAAAAGGCCATGAGTGAAAGAATCACATGAAAAGGTTGGTATGGCAACACATGTAAAGAGAAATGGAAAAAAAAATCTGTGGTAGAACAGTCACAAAGCACCTTAATCAATAATCCTTACTTTTACCTTAGTCTACTGTTGGTTTATGGCTATGGAACAATGTGCCGAGTACCTGGTCTTCTCTATCTCGTTTGTGGTACTTATTATTTTTATTTCAGTATACTGTTGCCACACTCACTGTGATGGTGTAGGTGGTTATAACATTGATGCCAAGGTTATAGTCCTTGTTTAGATACAACTAAGATAACAGTGATTGTAACAGGATAAAGGCAGGGGGGAGTTATAGAGGCTCTTTCTTCTTCCTGAAGCATGATATTTAATTACCTGTCTTACTATGTGTCCAGCCTAGTATTGTTCATTTTTGTTTCATTTATTTAAAATAAAAGCTGAAGATAAAGAAGGCTGCTAAAACTTTTGCAGACCTGAAGGGGAATACTTTCAAACTGCTGGGGTTTTGTTTGGTGGTTGAGTTTTTTTTATTTATTCAACAACAGATGAGGTGTTTGGGTGTTTAGCAAGCTGTTGATGGGAGAAGTTAATCACTTAAACTGAAAGAGGCTGTGTTTTCACGAACAGAAAACTTTCAGAAATATTCCTGCTACTTCTGTATGATTAGAAGTCTCCTGGTGTTTAAACTTGTTCCATCCTATATCCTTGTAGGTGCATATATGCACATGTATATCTATATATGAGTGAGGTTTGATTGTACAGGTGTCTGGAAAAAAGTACATGGAGTCAGAAGCAGGTCTGTGTGTCTGTAGGAGCACGTTAGCACATGGAAAAGGAAAGGAATGAATGGAGGGATAGGTTTTTAAAGCAGGACAAGTATATGCTTTCATCTGTTGCCTGTTGTGAAGCTTTCTATTTCTGTTATTGGCCTCTGATACACTGAGTGTTTGCCACACTTGCTTAAACCTTCAGTTCGATAATCTGGCAGGTTGAAGAAGGGAGGAAACACTGCATTCAGTTACTATAGAGGATAGTGGCTTCTGAGGCAAATGGTTGTTGCACAGAGAAGCATCCCAGGCATTGATTTAGTTTTGCTGCTACAACAGGGCTCTAAGTCAGCTGCAGTGTTGGGAGATGGTTTACCTACCAGTGTGGCTTGTAACCTGTACAAGCCCCTCCGCCTGCCGTGCAGACTGGGCCTGGTGTCTGAGGACGGCTTGTCTTGAGCCTCCTCATGCTTGAAGGTGTGGGTGTTTTACAGGGGTTCATTTGACTATGACAAGCTTACTAAGCCAAAACTGTGACCCTGCCTGTTTTTGGAAAATGGCTCGTGGTTAACACTTGCCAGCCCTCTTCAGCCCAGGTTAAGAGGCCCTCTGACAGCTTGGGTAGACACGACTGACTTGTCTGTACTCCCTGGCCCCAGTGACCTACTTTGCCAGCACTAGATAATGAATCTGCAGGGAACAAGTCAAGTGTGATACAGACTTTGTACACTTGCACTGATTCCGTTTGAAACCACTCCCTAAATCTGTTTCTGATAAAGCTCACTTACACTGTTTATTTATTGATTTAGTAGGGGTATGAGTAGAACTTGCTTTAGGGGGCAGAGAAATCCCTTTCCTGCTGTCTGCGCTGGGTATTAACACAGTGTAGTTGTAGTATCAGCCGTCTCGGAAGTGCATGTTTCCTCTGTCACAGTTTTTGTGTGTCTTGGCCTTGCTTGTGCTTATTGCTTTTCATTGAAGAAAAAAAGTAGTTTTCCTAATTCTTGGTTATTTTTTGTGTGTAGTCTTTTACCTTCTTGATTATCTAGCATATATTTTCTTTTATGCTTTGCTCTTGTGGTTGTGATAACCAACCAATGTGTCCTGCTAAATGTAGGATCTACAGAACTAGATGATCTGGGATTTTTTCTGCTTGAGGAAAATGCAGTATCACTTCAGTTTTCATTGGACTTCTTAGCTTCCATGTTCATATTGTTGAGGTTGGGTACAGGCTGTACCTGAATGTTTTCTTGCTCCTGATGCCTGTTGCCATAGGATTAATCATTGCAGTACAATTATATTTTTCCTCTGCTTTTTCCTGACCATGCTTTGTTAAAGGTGAGGACTTGGTATTCAAAATATGGGGAACTGGAAGGAGATGGCTTACAGCCACAATTTTGTTCAAAAACACGAGTAAGATCTTGCTTCTGAAAATATGTTCTTCCATTTCAGCCTTTATTTGTTGGTGACTGTCCTTGGATTTGATCTTTGAAGTCCTCCTTGAGCCATACCTTGCCTTTGTGCTTATACTATGATTTCCATTTGGGTCTGTGAGCTGCGTGCTGAGGATCTGGAAATCATTGAAAACAAGCTGGTTGCCCATAAGCTTGTGTTTCCTACACAGAGGCCTGGGTTTCGGTAAGGAATAAATGTCCTGTTACAACAGCCTTTGGCAGTGCTGTGTAGGAGCATGTTGCTGATGCTTCTCAGCTCACAAAGCACTTGCCTGGTGCCTAGGTTGTCATTACTGCTGGGCATGGAAAATGGAGCTGATAAAATGTAAATCAGGAGATTGGTAGTAATGTGCCTAATGCAGTGTCTAGCCAAATCTGTACCGGGTCCTCCTTGCTTGTTGATGTATTTAGCAATGGAGGGTTGAACACACGTTATGCAATGTATGTTTTTCACTTGTGGTTGCATTAGCTTCCCTGAAATTTTGTTGGAAGATTTATGTTTAAAAAAATGCCCATTTATCATATTATGTCACTTCTTGACAAGATCTTCAGCTGTTTGTGGGTGAAAGGAGGATATAGTTTTAGTATTGTTGGTTAGGAAGAATCTGTGTTAAAAGTGGATGTTTTTGTAAATGTCGTCTGAGTCTACATTGATCTGTATTGCATTACTTTTGTTGCCCTTTTTGGGAGGGAGGGGATGAGCTTTTTGCATTCAAGTTTTCCTGTGCTGCTAATACTTGTGGCCACAAAAGCACTTATTTCTTAGCAGTGGCAGCCTTTGAATGGTTTCATTTCAGCTGGGATAGTGCTGGGTTCTTGGCTGGTTTCTTTGCTCTGAATTGCAAGGACTGCCTGCAAATGCTTCAAGTTAGATCCATGTGGAAATTTCCAGTGTGAAGATATGGGGATAAAAAACCCACTTTCTTACCTGACAGGTAACTTTTGAGTTTAAAAGTGCATTATACAATGTTAGAACCAACTCTAGTGATTAATCTCTGGAGAGATTCAGGAGTAACACTTACAGATCTGGAACTCATGGGTGGATTTTGTAAAGAGAACCGCAGAATAATGACGTATGTGGGTTTGATTTTTATTTTTACAGCTAACCCATTCATTGTAAGCCCAGATTCATTGTAAGCACCTGACTGTCCTTTTAACACCACACCTAAAGCATGTAATGTGTAACACTTCCTGGCTGCAGTGGTTGTTCCTGATTTTGATCACTGATTAAGTTGTTGAACAAATACCCCAGTAATCGGGCTTTACCCTCCATTTGGATAATAATGTGTCTCTGAAATTCAGCTGTAGTAATCCATGCATTTCCTGTGTGATTGCAGCAAGATTGTGTTCTTAGCCAGAAATTTAGCTTTAGCAATCCATTCTTCTCCTGCATGACTGTCTCACGAAGTCTCACAAAGGTGTCTGCTGTTACCAGGCTTTGTGTTCCCTGAGGTTAACTGGATCCAGTTGCTTGTGGTCTGCAGCCGCCATGTGTACTGTTGACTCAGGATCATTTGTACCATGTCAGTGTATTAATGTTTACAGTTGAAGTGCTTATGTGCATGTTGACAGGTTATCTTCTAAAATGAATTGATACTCTGTACCTACCTAGGCAATAACTTAAATATGTGGCCTTAGACTAGTATTTTTACCTATTGCAGCCAGAACACTTCTTTTGTTCTCCAAATCATTATAGAGAATGCTGTATGGGCAGGGTTGAACCTTATTCAGCATCTTGTGCCAACTGCATGTACCAGTAAAGGTGGGAGGATGTGCAACAGAGCTACCCCTGGAACTGTGACCCTGACTGTGCTTTAGAGATGTAGAAGATGAGTGAAATGAGCAGGTGAAAATCTCCCTTGCAAAATGGTTTTGCACCTGGGTCACTCTTGGTTTTCTTTTACATGAACCACAATGATGTGGGGAGAGCTGGTATCCTGAGCCTGGTTCTAGGCTGAGGCAAAGTAGTTGAAGGAAATTTCTCAGGCACACTCTGTCATGCCTCCTACAGTGCCCAGTTTGTATTTAAAGACACTGAAATCGCACAGGCTGTTATGAATCTGAGATGGAGTGCCCCCCATAAAAGAAGGGGGACTGAGTCAAAAATTCAGCACTTTGCAAATGCAGTGGTAGGCAGGTTTTCTGAGCATGCTTAAGTGTTCAGTTAAAAGTAGCAGAGTGAGTTGAGGATGGAACAGACTACCTTTGGAGGACAGACAGCTTAGTCATTGGTGTGGGAGTGAAGAAATTTGGCTGTGTAAAATGAGCAGGCTTCAGGGCAGGACTGGAATGTGACAGTGCACTTCATCAGCTCTATCAGGCTCCGTGAACACGTTCCAGGGCCTTATACTAATTAGAGGTTAAATGCTAATGTTTTTAATCCTGTTTGCACATCTGGAAGGAATCAAGACCATTTATGTGTCTTTGCTTTCCCTAATCAGTAGTAACTTGGATATTAGTGTGGAGTTCTGAAAAGTTCTCCTAACTCATGAACCACCTGTAAGGGGAGTTCTCTCTTTGCCTGGTAATGTCAGCTAACTCACTGTCATTCAGGCTGTGGCCTGTGACCTTTCCAAGCTGCAAACAAGTTCCCATGGCAGCTGGTTGCCAAAGAGGAAGAGACGTGTTGGGGATATGCTATGGCTCTTAGGTGACCTTGAAACTCGTTGCAAACTTGTTCCTTGACATCTTGCTTCCCTGCCCCTTCTTTCTTTATCTTTCAGCACGGAAAGACATCAGTCATGGCAGGTGATGCCATCATGGTCATGAGAGGCTTGACAAAGCTCAGTAAAGCAATCGTAGAAACCCAGGCAGGGCAGCTTCGGCAGGTGCTCCTTGGGGGCGATGCAGTCACCATTGCAAGGACTCTCCAGGCCACTGCTGAGGAGCAGTTCAGCTCTGCCCTGGGCAGAATGCAGGTAAGCAAAGATCTTTGTGCACAGTCTAATCTGATATTTTGCTTTTCCTCCAGGTACTTTTTTGGTTTTGTTGTGTGAGTGATGAGGAGCTCTCATTGTGAAGGAGAGTGTAGCTCTCAAGTGCTGGATCGATCATACAAATGCTGCAATGCTCTGGGAATTCTTTGGGATCTGTGATGTGCTGTAGGTGCTTAGACAAGACTGGGAGGGGAATGTTACTGCAGTGTGTTTCTGTTTCCATTACTGAATGTTTAAGACATGCTGAAAATGAAAAATGTTCTGTTCACCTCATCATGTCAAAGATCAAGCTCTTGCTAGGACTGGCAAGCAGCTTTGTTATTTAAAGCTTCCTTTAAACTTCAGGCATTGATTACTGCTCCTTCACTAAGTGAATGAGCTCTTTAACAGTGCATTGGATTTATCTGAGTGCTGCTTTCTTTTTTGGCAGAATTGATGTTTTTCAGGATGGCTCAGGGTCAGGTGTTTGCGTGTTCATCACTTACAGCCCAGGCTGGATTTTTGGGACTGGTTTTCAAATGAGGAACATAAGGAGAGCCAGCCTTTTTTTTCTGGTTGTGTTTTTTTTTTGTTTGTTTGTTTTTTTGTTTGTTTGTTTTTGTTTGTTTTTTAAATCAGCAGCTTCTGTCACCAGAGATGAGGATAGATTTATAAGATTTTCACATTTGCTGTGTTGCCATCTCTTAAAAACATGGAGCTTGTCTGAGCAACTTCTCCGTATTAAAAATGATGATCCTTTATTCTCCTTTAGAAAGGCAGCGTAGCTCAGATCATCTTTTTTGAAGCAGAAACTAATGAATGAGGTTTTGATGGGGTTTTTTTATGCAAAGACCATAGACTATTGTGGGAATCTATAAGCTTCAGTCCTAGAATCTGCATCTGTGTTTTCCTGGTTCTTTTTAAGCTTGCGGTAGAACTAAATTGTGTGTTTGTTTATGGGCATAGTTCTTTGTCTTGCCATTGTCCTCCTTTTGCACCTGAGAGAGAGAGGTGATGTTCTCCTGTTTCTGTGCCTGTTTCTCTGCACAAGAGAGGCCCCCTGAGCACACCTGCAGAACCCTTGCCCTGTGTTCTGTAAATGAGTTGCAAGAGAAGCTGTTGCCAAAGCACGGCTCTGTAAGAAATCTGAAGGTGCTATGTTTTCTGTCTTGAAGAGAGGAAAGCTTTTACATTGTGACAGGGTTTTAGCTGTATGACATGCTTTTGAAAATGTAAGTATGGAAGTAGAGGGGCCTTCCTGCTTGAAATCAGTGGTCAGTATTGTGGCCACAGTCCTCAGCTGTAAACATACTTCTCCTTGCTGCTGTGATGTTGAACTTCAAAATAGCATGAGACCTGCTGAATAACAGGAAAGACCATGTTCTGTTTTTTGCTGCAGGGAAGGGAAATTTAATTAGTGTTTAGGAAAGAGCTTGAAATCTGCTGCCTGCTGGCCTGACCACAGCAGGTTTTAAACTCCTGTTGATTGCCTGTAATAGTCATCAGTTATTCCATGGTTATTGCCACTGCTGAGATAGGCAACTAGAATATGTCAAGTAAAAAGTAAATAGGAGATAATGTTCTGTTGCTGACGTATTATTTATGTATTTATTTTCTATATTGAAAATGGTGATAAATATTTGGACCGAGTGGGGCAGCTTTTGCAGGTCAGGGCATCAGAGAGAAGACTGTCTGGAGAAGCTTGCCTTGAGCATTGCTATGCCTGATGCTGCTATCCTTGCTTCAGGCACAGAATTTTATTTATTTTGGGATGACAGCAGGCCCTGCTGTAGTTTAGTGATTGAATCATGAAATGTGTATTGCAGTTGGCTGTGAAAGGCTGAGCTTACTCTGCCTGTAAATAGGTATCTGTTTTTGCTTTGGGTGGCTTTGGGCTTGAAATTGCTGATATTGCATGATTAGGGACAGGATGGGAGGAGAGAGCATGGTAAAGGGAAGAACTGAATGTTATGAGGTTTAGTTTTTTATTATCCCTCCTAAGTACATCTTATGTGATATTGCAGCTCCCATCACCTGTTGTTTCTGAGCAGTGTATTGCTTTAGTGAACTCCACACTTAGTGACCCTCCTGGCAGCGTATGTAGAATAAGGCATCTCCAGTCATGGGTGTTTGAGAAGTTGTTAACTAATTTGACCCATCAGTGAAGTTAAAAGACTGCCAGGATTTCCAGGTGTCCTCAGTGTCTCCTTTTTCTTGTCTGTTATTGTGACTGTCTGCAGTGCCAGTGTCTCTGCCAATTACTGTGGAGGCACGACAGCCTAGCTGCATGCCCGTCTCTGAGATTTGTAGGGGACTGCTTTTAAGTTCTTTTCTGAAAGTATTTCTAATATTGTTTGCAGGAACTGGGCAAACAGCAGGAGAACTTTACTGACCTCAGTGAGGATTTTGGGAAAGACTATGACTTCTCAGCCCGAGAACCATCAGATGCTCCAATGGACTTCTCCAGTGCCCCTGGCAAACCTCACGAACACAGCGGTGAAGGCCCTGCTCACTCTTACACAACGAATGGACCTTTTAGAAGTGTTGATGAGACTGGAGATTCTGGCGTGCGTCAGAAGCCTTTCCCTCCCAAAATGGATGCAAGGTTATTTGGAGGCGTTAGGGACCCTGGAAATCCTTTTGCTGCTGCCTTTGGACAAAATAGGGCTTTTCACCAAGATCATTCCTCTGTCGGTGGGTTAACAGCTGAAGATATTGATAAAGCCAGACAGGCCAAAACAGGTTCAGAGCAGAAACCCTACAAACAGATGGTATGTTCTTTTAATTAAGGATTCTCAGCACTGTGGTTTCTATACTGGATTGCTCTTACTCACCTTCTCCTGTGTTTCTCTGATTTCTTCTTCTTCTGTTATTCCCTTTTATGGAGGAACAAGAGGGAAGTGTCAGTGCTTATTAGCTCTGATCTCTGTGATACTTGGTCTGTCAATAGCTTTTCAGGCTCTTTTCACACTTGCTCCTCTGTCAGATAATCTGATGTGAGAGGATGTTTAAAAAGCATACATAGGGTTAGACTTCCATTTTGTATTAACAGGATCTCTCCTTTCATTCAATGGATTATGAGGACTTGTAATACATAAATTACATATTTATTGATATATGTTATTGATATATGTTACAGCAGAACTCACAGTGGAGATACTTGCCATCTGCTCTGACCTTCTGCCTCCTTCCCCAAATCCATTGTCAGATGCCACTGTGGGTGCACTCTGCTTCTGCTGCGCCAGCCGCTGTGCATGGGCAAATGCTCTACAGTACTGAGAACCTGATAACCTTCCACACACCCCATTTGTGGAAGGGAGTTTGGCTTAGCATTGTTCAGCTTCTCTAAGTTCAGAATATAAGGGTTGCTGAGCTGAAAGTGAAAATGGAGGTTCCATATATGATTGTCAGCCCTTCTATCTTTCCCATCTTCTTGACTGCTCCTTAAGAGTGTGTTTCAGTTTAGAGTGTGTCTGTTCTGCACTGTACTCACTTGCAAATCAACAGATACAAGGTTTCTGTAGCATAGAGTAGTTCAAGTGCTCTGAGTTGTGCTTTGACTTTGCAGGTATCTGACCATGTGCCCAGTTAATCTTTGGGTTTCTTGTTTTGTTTTCCTTTCCCCCTCTCTGCTGCAGCTCAGTGAGCGGGCCCGGGAGAGGAAGGTTCCTGTCACCAGGATTGGACGGCTTGCCAACTTTGGAGGTCAGTTTGCACACCCACGTTGGCCATGTCACTACCCTTGCATGTACTAGTTAAGGGCTGGCTGTGACAGTGTTCCTGCTGAGCCACTGGGTGGTTCTGTTTTCTGGTTAAGTTTACTACAGGAAGGTACTTTCCCACAAACAGTTGGTTAGCTCAGAGCTTGACTGGGGCTTTTCCATTGCTTTTAGAAGTGTAGGGCAGATGATTTGAGAGTCCCCAGTACAGCTGCACATCTTCATGGTAACACGACTGTGCTGCTTTAATGAGATTGAGGTGCAGCTCGTTCCCCAGCCTGTACAAAATACCCTGGTCCTGCACATGTAATTTCACTTTACTGAGGAAACTCTCCTCCAAATCCTTGCAGTATGTGGTTACTGTCAAGCAGAGACAGCTGGAGCAGCTGTTATTTTAAATAATCTTTTCTCAACATTATCCTTGCTATTTCTCTGAGCAGTGGTTAAATATAAAACATGTCCTTTCAGTGTTGCTTTTTGAGGGTGGTGAGATGATAATATTCAAGGTTTGGTTTACTTGGCCATTGCTTGTAAACTGTCTTCTCCCAGGAAAGATGTAAATTCTGAGCTGGTAAGATCAAGCTAGCTGAAACCTAAGTGAATTTTACTTGCAGAATGGGTCTTACTATGTCAAAAAGCTGCTAAGTATCTTCAGAAATATTAACAGGTGATGCTTATCTCATGTCTTATATCCAAAGCCATTGAAGGACTTAACATATTCCTGAGAAAAAGGGAACTATCACAGTATGGCAGGTGGAAAGATGAACACAGCTAGTCTTACTTAGCTAGTCATTAGATGAGTAGTCTCTTTGTTGATGTGGTTGGGGTTTTTTGTGACACTAATATTTTGAGATGATAGCAGCCTATTTAGGTTGTGAACACTTCTGTGATTCTCTTCCACAAAATTTGATAGAGAAGCACATGTACAAAGTGGACATCCTTGTGTTACAGATCCCAGAAGAAAGAAAAATAACCTGTCAAATGTAATTCAAATCAACTTTTATGAAAAAAAAGGCCAGTTATTCTTTGTATGTCCCTTTGTCAGAGTAATATGCACACTAGGAGAAGCTGGGGGCAGGGACTGATTCTATGCAGTGCAGGAATAAACAGCAAGTGAGTTTCGTGATAACGTAAGTTTTTCATGCTTGTCAGATCTCTTTAACATTGTAGTTCATTGCAGGCACTGGCTTCACAGCATGCTTAGTATTCAGAAGCAGGGTTCATGATCTGCTTTCTGGAGTAACAAGGCATCACTTTAAAACTCCCTTGTTCTTAAGATCTAGTAGCATACAGGTCTCTGTTCTAATATAGCCTTGAATTTTATGAAAAGTGTCACAATACTTTTTAACTGTCATCTTCTGAATTCATCTGTTGCTCCTTGCTGACAGCTGGTGGATGTGAAGTGGCAGATGACCAAATTTTCTGTGACCTTTTGGTTCCAGTGCTGCTGCTTTATGCTCCAGCTTTTGGCACCCAAGGTTGTTGCATGAGGGAAGGCTGACTCATGCTTCTAGGGGAAGTATAACTAACTACCTGTCTTCTCATAACCTCAAGGTAAAAACCAAAACAAATAGCCCCATCAAACCAAAACCACAGAGGGGAGAGTAAAAAGGAAAGAGATTGTTTATAAGCAGCAGCTCCAGACATATCTCAGTGTAATTTTTCCTTTTTATTTTGGTCTTGCTCTTCTCCAGTTGTCTGCTTTGTATGATTAAAATTGCTAGCAACACAGAGCTATTGCTTTCAAAGTGCTTTTGGGGGGGAAACTGTGGTACAAAAAGGGTGTTCAGATACTCTGGGCTCTGAATTCTCTTCTTAGTATTCACTGTTTCTTTCCCTCTGAATTTTTACTTGCAACAGCAAAGAGAAATAATACAGTCAGTACAGTGGCTTAACAAATAACAGATGTTGTCTATAGGTAGTTTTTTTTCAGTTTAAGATATCCTTTGGTAATGTTTTGGGAGCTTTAAAAGGGCATGCAGTAACAGGACAAGGGGTAAATGCTTTAAACTGAAAAGGGCAGGTTTAGATTAGTTGTTAGGAAGAACTTCTTTACTGTGAGGGTGGTGAGGCACTGAAACAGGTTGCCCAGAGAAGCTGTGAATGCTTCATCCCTGGAAGTGTTCAAGGCCATGTTGGATGAGGAGGACTGGGAAGACAGCTGCGTTTCCAGTGAGGAGCAGCTCCTGTTTGCTATTTGCTCCAAGTTTAGTGTGTTGGTTTTTTGACTTGAGAGATCCAGTGCAGTAGTGAAACCCTGTCAGCCAAGTTCAAGTGTGGCTTTTCCTGACTGGCTGTTACCTGATGAGAAATGTTCTATTCAAACTGCATTTTTATTCAGTCTTTTACTTATAGGTAATACTGAGCTAATGTTTCTCTGTGATCAGCACAAGATCCTCTACTGAACTCCTTTGTATGTATTTTTTGTCTGCTTCTTGCAGCAGCTGGAGTGACTGCTGCTAGATGTATTTATAGTACTGAATACCATCCTTGATTTTTATTTATTTTTTCTTCCCAGGATTTTAATGGTCAAAACAGATTTTTCTGCATTTTTTTGTTCCATGCTTGTTTTGTAGACTGATGGGTCATCATTTCCACCCACACAGTTCTTGATCTCTTCTTTATTTCCATTCTCCCTTCCTGGTGTTATTTGACTTTTCCTAAGGAAAAGTCAAATCTTCCTTAGTTCCATCCTAAGTTCCATCTTCCTTAATTATATTCCTGGTTTCTAAGTTTATTATTTTAATGATATAGTAAGATAATTTTGCAATAAAGAAAATTCAGATAAGTCTAGACCTAATGTGATTTTAACAATTTTGAAAACAAAAGAAAAAAGGTAGCCTCTTGAAGTATATTAGTACAGTATATACAGGACTGGCAACTACAGGATTCAGATTGTCACATGAGTGACAAGTGTGTGTGTATTGGGTTTGCTTGGCAAGGTTTTGGCTGCAGGGGGGGCTTCTTTTAGAAGCTGTAAGAAACTTTCCCCATAGATGGCTCCAAGACAGACCTGCTGCTGGCCAAGGCTGAGCCCATCAGCAATGGTGGTAGCACCTCTGCAATAACATAGTTAAGAAGGAGAAGAAACCTGCACAATTGCAGCTGGAGAGAGGAGTGAGAGAAACGACTCTGCAGACACCAAGGTCAGTGAGGAAGGTGGGGGAGGAGGTGCTCCAAGCGCCAGAGCAGAGATTCCCCTGCAGCCCGTGGTGAAGACCATGGTGAGGTAGCTGTGCCCCTGCAGCCCATCTGGAGGACCCCAGTGGAGCAGAGACCCACCTGCAGTTTGTGGAGGAACCCTTGCTGGAGCAGGCTCCTGGCAGCGCCTGTGACCCCATGGGGGACCCACACTGGAGCAGATTGGCTGGCAGGACTTGTGACCCTGTTGGGGACCCAAGCTGGAGCAGCCTGTTCCTGAAGGATTGCACCCTGTGGAAGGGGCCTGTGCTGGGGCAATTTGTCAAGAACTGCAGCCTGTGGAAAGGACTTACATTGGAGAAGTTTCTGGAGGATTGTCTCCTATGGGAGGGACTCCATGCTGAAGGAGGGGAAGAGTGTGAGGAGTCCTCTCCCTGAGGAGGAAGGAGTGGCAGAGGCAACATGTGGTGAACTAATCGCAACCCCCATCTCTGTCCCCTGATGCGGCTGGGGAAGGGAGGGAGGTAGAGAATTCAGGAGTAAAGTTAAGCCCAAGAAGAAGGGAGGGGTGGAGGAAAGGTGTTTTACTATTCAGTATTTATTTCTCACTACCCTACTTTGATTGGTTATAAATTCCCCAAGTAGAGTCTGTTTTGCCTGTGATGGTGCTTGTTGAGTGATCTCCCTGTCCTTGATCACCCATGAACCTTTCATTACATTTTCCCTCTCCCCTGTCCAGCTGAGGACCTGGCAGTGTGTACTGTATGGTGCTTGTGCTGTTCTATGTGACTGAAACCGGGTCACAGGCTGCTCCAGGTGAGGGTCTTGCCCTCCCCTGGGCATGGCAAGCTGAGCAGAGGGATAACAGCCCATTCAGTCTCCTGTTTGTTTTGTTGTATCAGTTGCTGAGCAAGAGGTTTTGTCCTGAACAAAACTGGCTCTGATCATCTCTTGGTAGCCTTGGTTTGAAGTGTAATGGATGCTGGAGACGCCAGGAAAATGTATGAAGAGCCACTCTGCTGGTATAGAACCAAGTGGCATTTTCCAGACCTGAAATAATCTGTCTGCTTAAAGTGCAAAATGAAACAGAATGACTTTCCAGAGGTGCTTAGGGATATTATTTTTCAAGGTGCTGAACCGTGTCTGTTCAGCAGTGTTGAAAACTGTCCCCAAATGATTAATCTTGGAGGCAACATATCTTGCAGACAAGGAAAATGAAGGGCAACGAGAGTGCCTTGTGCAGGGTCATTAGACTAATGGCCCAGAGGAGAAGAGTGCTTTTGTACAGCCATGCAGGTTCTTTGAAGGGATGACTTGTTCCTGGTAACTTTGTCAGTATGTGGTGGGTTGACCTTGACTGGCAGCTAAGTCCCAGGTAGCCTGAGGGAATAGGAAGAGCAAAAGGGAGAAAACTTGGGAGTTGAGATAAAGGTAACAGGTGAAGCAAAGAAAGCTCCATGTGCAAGCAAATCAGTGAGGAGTTCGTTTGCTACTCCCTATTGGCAGGCAGGTGTCCAGCCACTTCCTGGGAAGCAGGACCTCAGCATCTGTAGTGATTACTTGGGAAGGCAAACACCATAACCCCAAATGTCCACCCTTTAATCTTTCTTTTCCTGAGATTTTACTGCTGAACACGATGTTATATGGCATGCATATCCCTTTGGATTTGGATCTGCTGTCCTGGATGTGCCCTCCCAGCCTCTTGTCCACACCCAGCCTGCTTTTTGCAGGGGCAGAGTGGGAAAAAGAAAAAGCCTTGATGCTGTGCAAACACTGTCCATCAAGAGCCAAAACATTGGTGTGTTATCAACGCTTTTAGTAACAAATCCAGCACCCAACGTGATAAAGGCTGCTGTGAAGAAAATTAACTCCTATCTCAGCCTGCCCCAGTTTTTTGTGTTCAAATAATACATGCCTAGATCATGGCCTTTCAGATGGGTGGCTGTGTGAAAGAGGCCTGGGAAACAAATTAGTGTTGTGACTCTGAACCCTCCTGTGCAGCACTTGCTTTCTGAGCCCTAGAGTGTTATTCTGGTCTGTAGGATGAGGAAGGGTGAAGTTTTCCACAATCCCAGAAGTGGGGTTGTAATTGCCTGGTGGGAGAGAGAAATAACTCAGTGCAAGATGAGAGTCACCTTGTTTGTGCCCAGGCTTCCTAACTAACATGAGATAAGCTCAGCTGGTTTGAGCGTGGAGCTAATAACACCGAGGTCATGGGTTTGATGCCTGTATGGGCCATTCACTTAACTGTTGGACTTGCTCATCCCTTCCAATTCAGAATATGCTGTGCTGTGACTTGAGTCTACAAAACGTGTGCACGTGTTTCCTCCTGCACATGTGCAGAATACTGTGTGCTGGTCAGCTCTGCTTCCTTCATTGTACTGTCTTCCCTGGTTGTTTTACTTGGGAAGCTATCCCATAGTTCCTCTAGAAGAGCTTGGGGTGCTTGGAAAATGGGTGCATCCAGTACTGCCAGCAGTGTGGGAGTATGGCATGGCGGGATGCACCACTGCTGAGGAGATAGGAAGGAGCACCATCTGTTCTGGTTGCCCATATCCTTTATTATCCAGAAAAATAAATATTTTGAGATTGGGAAGGCAATGAGACCTTTGGTAATATGGATTACTGCATGATTAGATCTGTGCCTCATTTAATCTTTGGTGGCTTTGGTCTGGTTAGTGGAGGCAGATAAGGCTTCTTTTATAGTAGCAGCTTAACCTGTGGCTGTGAATCAGCACCCTGTAATTCACTGCTTGCCGTAGAGGTAGTGCATGTGGAGTGCTTGTGTTTTGTCTTCTGGCCTTACTGTTGCTGTGCAGGATTACTCTCCAGCCCAGCTCCTTGGAACTGCAGGTTACAACACTGCTTGCATAAGGTGAGCCTCAGGAAGAACATGTTTCTGTTCATCATAGTCAATTAGTACTGGAAACAGCAGGCAGCTAACAGGCATGAATAAACTGAGTGCTTAGAGAGGGTTGCAGAGCCTTAAACTCCGCTGGTGGTGGGTGAGCGAGATTCTGTTCTTTCCTGAGAATTGTACCTTGAGAATCATGTTTGTGAGATGTTTACTTTTTTGCGCTTCTTCTAAACTCCACCATTTGAGTTTACAGCAGGACTCAGCCAGAACACAAAGCTCTGAGTAGCACTTGTGATGTGGTTTATAAAAGCCAGATGCCCCAGACTGGTCTAGCCTATGATTCCTGGCTGGCATGCTGGGTTGAAGAAGTGTAGGTGAAAACTCTAAGTGTCAAGTGAAGATGACTCCATTGCAAAAGCCAGCATGTTCTAATCAAGCTGCGCATTTGACTGTGTGGCTTAAAGTTTATTACAAAAAAATGCCTCCATATTTGGCTTGGAAGGTTTTTTCCATTCTGACCTGCCTTTTTTTTCATTTCTTGTTTTAAAGGACTAGCTGTTGGTCTTGGCATTGGAGCATTGGCCGAAGTTGCAAAGAAGAGCCTCAGACCTGAGGAACGCAGTGGTAAGCGCTTTTGATGTCCTCTCCTTTCTTTTTCTGTTTCAGACACCTGCATTTGAAAGACTATTATTTTGAAAGCTGGGATGGTGAGGCAGTCAGAATAATGGGGATGTGGGTAGTTTCCATTTTCAACATAATCCTTCTCCATCTGCAGGCACTTCTCCCATCTAAGTGGCACTCACTACACGGAGGTCTGAGGTAAATGTGAGAGAATGAGTTTGCACCAGCACAATTTGTACAGCTTTACTTCTCCACATCCACCCCTGAGTTTGAATACTATCCCTGTGCCCATTCTGGGCTTGTCTTGGCCTAAGGGTTTTTTAAAGCTGTTCAGTGAAACCACATAGTTCTTTGAGTACAGAGCTGTAGATGAGCCCCTGTCTCTGAAAACTTTGATAGTGGTTGCAGTCTGTTTGAAATTTAAGGATGTTCTGCCTAGGAGAAACTTGGAGGATGGCTGTGTTCTTATTTAAGAGAGACGAAACACTTTATGTTCCTATTAAATAGCAATTATCTATTTTCAATATCTGTATTTTGCTGCCTTCTAAAGGATTCTCATAACATGTCAAAAGGCTGTGCCATGCAAGTTGACCTGATCCTCTTTTCTTCCCAACTTGTTTGGAGATGGAGGTTAAAATGTTCCTAAGTTTTACCTGGCCATGTCATGGTGGCTTTCTTCTAAGCATATGAGTTGGTAAAACATGGTGGTACTGGTTGTGTGTGGGTGAATGGTTTAGGGCATGAAGAATACATGGTCTTTTCCAGAAAACACGAAGTTAATTGAAGGTTTATAGTTCCATTCCCTTGTTTCTTACCCAGGAAAAGCTCTGGTGGGATACTGCAAAATGTCAAGTTCTTTTTTACAGTTACTGCAGGCTGTTTGGTCTTCAGCTGGTCTCTCTGGTTTGTCTGGTTGTGTGTTTAGATTACTGCCAGTGACTGGAGGGACCTGATGAAAGATTTAAGTACTTGTAGTTGGAAGTAAAAATTAAGTCAGATTGTTGCTGGTTCAGAAGTGATGCTTTGAGATGATGACAACTGCTGGGTCCTTGATTTTTTTTGCTCTGCGGCTGGTAGTATTCTATTCCAAAGCCAGTTTCTGTCTTTGCCCTGGTTGTCTTTGGGGGTGTTACAAGGAGGGAGACTGAGACAGCATGAACCTCTCTTCCAGGAGGTACTGGAGTGGCTGAAAACTGAAAAAATTTGGAGGGGGAAAGAACACTAAAATACCAACCAGCTGAACAAAAAAACCCAAAGCCAAAACAAAAGCCAACATGCCAGGAGATGAACCACATTCCCTGTGAGGGGAGGCAAGAGTAAGGCAGGGATTCTGTACCACCTGACACTACTTGTACAGGGAATACCAAGAGGTATTAACAGCTAGGCACTGCAGAGCAGCCCAGGAGAAAAAAAGAATCCTTGGCAGAGTTCTTGTTTCTCTCCATGACCTGAAGTGTTTTGAGGCTGAGTGAGTTTCTTTGCTTTGATTTAAAAACACGCATTCAGGCAAACATGGCCCATGCTGTAGACAATCCTTGAAGGCTTTTTGCTTTCAGCACTTGCAGTGTTTGACAGGTTGTTGATACCTGTTGGAAGCTTACGATTTGTGTTGCTTTTAGCAGAGGAGGAATTGCATAACTCTTGGTATTTCTCTGTTTGCCAGATTATTTTCTAATTGGGCACACCCCAAAGTGAAAACATGAGCTTGCAGGGGTATGAAATTTGAGGGAATAATATGAACTTTGTTTCTCTCCTTTACAGCATGAAAAGGATTATTTTTTTAAGTTATTTAGAAGGCAACAGACACCTTTTTATTCGTGCAATATAGCAATTGCACCTTTTTATTCGTGCTAGGGAAACAATTATTTTCCCGTGTAACTATAACTTGGAGCCAGAAGCCTGCTCTATGGTTTTGAGTCATGCTTTGGGAAGAATGATTTTCCTCAACAAATCTTGATTAAAGAATAAGGCAATGAGAACTGCCAAGTTCAATGCTAGGCAGGGGACTTAGAAAATGACCTGACTTTTATTTTTAGCTGTTTGTCTTTTGTTCTTGCTTCCTCTCTTGCTGTCAAGTCTGAATAGATAAGATCTTGGAGCAGGGGTTGTGCTGTAAAGGAGAATGATAGCACTGGTGGGGTTGAGAATGGGGCAAGAGCAGGAAGTATAGAGGTGAAGCGAAAGTAAGACTTTCAGCCTTCATTCTCTTCTGGAGTCTCTCGGGCCATGGACACTGCAGGGTCTCCAGGTGACTCAGCTCTGTGTCTCAGATTGGTGTCTAGGATGTGTTTTCTACAGTATTTTATAGCAGGGGGTAAGGCTCCATGAGTAAGAACTCTCCATGGGCTCTGCTCTTGCAGAAAGGCATGGCAGAGGATACATATGCAGTGTGAGTCCAAGTTCCATTTTCTTTCTGTTTTTCTGACAGTATCAGCCTTAGCTGTTCTTGGGGAAAATCTCTTGACATAAGTACCTCTTTAAATATTTCTTTAAAAATGCCTTTGCACCATTATCATGATTTCAGCTTGAGGTATTTATGTCCAGGTTTGGTGGCTGCCAGCACTATAAGCTCGGGCTAAGACCTCTCTCTTTTGAGAATGACATATCATCCTGTTCTCTGGAAGCTTTTGGAGGATGTAATTTCTCTCCCCACTCCTGCAATATTAATAGTAACTTCTTGGCACTTCAGACTTAAACAAGTGTGATGTGTATATACCCAAAGGCATGCCTAAGAATTTCACATTGTTGCTGACATCCAGGAGTAATGAGAAGGAGCTTTCTCTTGGTTGCTCTCCTCTTGTCTAGTCAGTACAAACGGAAGTGTCTTCACACCTTTAAATGAAGGTAGAAACACTGGTCCTTTAGTCCCAACCCCCAAGCCAGACACTCTTGAGTTACACATGATCCTACTAGCACAGCTTGTACTTCTTCTTTCCATTACTGTTACCGGAGGGACTGCAAATTCCTACTCTCCTGCACATTCTCTAGCTATTGTGCTAGTGCTGATGTGTCTTTTCCTGCTCAATTTCCCCATCCTTGTTTAGTAGCCATAGGGCCTTTCTCACTCTACCTCCAGTTGTCTCTGTTTCCATGAACAATTCACTTCTTCATGGACTTACCCTAGAACAGAAAAGTCTGGTGCAAGAGTTTGTGATTTTCTTCCTTTTCCATCCAAGCCTGATGGCCTGGGCATAAATTCTGTCCACTGCCAAATTTTTGTGAGTAGGTGCAGATTTGTTTGGTTTTTTGTGTAGGATTTTTTTTTTTTAAGGGCTTAAGGGCCTCTTCAGTTTTTTAGCTGGTTTGACTCATCTTCCTCTGTTAAAAAAGAGAATGGCTTACTTGGTTTCCAGGTGGAATTTGCAGGGTAGGCTGATGGAGCTAATTAGCAATATTCTCCTTGGTCACTCGGTGACCTTGGTGGCAGCCTCAGTATTTAGAGCGTGTATCTACAGTGCAAGTCTCACACAGCGTGGGAATAGGAAAGTAGGATAAACTCCCTGGAATAAAAATGAGTGCCCAAATGAACAGCTGCCATTACTACTAAAGAGACTCGGGGTTCAAGGTCAAGTTTGTAACTTATTAATGGCTTATCCCAGGCTGTTCTGTTAGGCACTGCACAGATGCCAGGCCAGGCAGAGCCCCCATGGGCTGGCATTTGGCTTGGGATTGAGCACAGAGTTATTTTTTTATGAAAAAGAATAATGCAATCTCCTTGTGTTGTCAGCCTATGTGCCATGCACATAGTTCTGCTTTTGCCTTTTGCTATCAGGTCACCTTCTTGTTCATGCTTACTGGTAGCAAAGTACATAAACAAGAGCTGCTCCCATCCTGTTGGGCTGCTTGGTGATCAGGTATTGCCCCTGCGGGCTTGCTTCAGTGAGAAGCACGCCAGGAGAAGAGGATTGGGAGTGCCTGTGTTTGGCTCTTTCTCTGATAAGACTTTTAAAATTGTCAGGGTTCACTGGCTTGTGGAGGTGACCTTAATCATTAACTAATTATTTATTCTGCTGCTGACTCAAAGAAGGATGTTTTTGTGTGCATTGGTGTGAAGGAAGGTTATGGTTTTGATTCAGTATTTTGCCTAGCTCCCGTGTGTCTTCTCATACAGGGATTTATCTAATCATTGCTTAGGACAGTTTTCCTGATATGACATTTGAGATGGGATCATTAAGAATCAGAGCTCTGTTAGATGCCTTCAACACTTCACTCCCCAGAGACAGCTTTTCAAAGCTGGGCAAAGCCAGATCCTTCTGCTCTGGGCAGCTCTACCTATTCAGTCTCTCAGACTCCTTACATGTAGCATCCAGAGCCAAATGTGCTCTGAGGATTGCTCTGTGAGATGCAAACAGTGAATTCGGGACCCTTCCTGCTTCTCTGCATCTTGGCCTCAAGAGCAGAATAGTTGTCCTGTGTACTCCTGGTGTTTTTATTCCTCTCCTTTTCATGTACATTATTGACTCAGGACAGGGATTTGTACAGATCGATGTCCCATGTGCAGTGCCATCTTGTTGCTATCTCACAAAACAGATGAAAGAAAGAGAGGAGGGCTGAAGGGCAAGGCTTTGCACCTCTGTACACAGCCAATAGAGCGTTCAGTGCCATCACTTTTGTAGGGAAAGTCTCTAAGCAGTCTGGCTATTTGCAGGGACTGAAGGGTGTCTGTCAGATCATTAACATGCTTGGCACCTCAAGAAATTGGTACCAAGTTGTGTGAGTTCCCACAGTTTCGAAGGGACCACTTCAATCTGACACTGGCCAGGGGACAGGAGAAATAACAACAGTAAGCTCGCTCTGTGTATCTTCCTGAGAACTGCCTGGAGATCTAGAGGATCTCTGGCTGTTCTGGTCAGTAACTGACACACCAGTTAATTTCCATCTTCAGGGTCGTTTTTCTCTGCTCTGCCTTTTTGGGCCCTACTTGTTATATAAGGGGGCTTCAGCTGTTCTGTTCTTAGTACCCTTTCCTCTGAAGTGTTGAAAAAATTACGTAGCTGCAAGATCAGCATACTAACTATGGGCTTTCCAGTCTGTCTGCAAGGCCTGACCTTCCTCCTGCTTGGCTCTTCATCTTTAAGTGCTGATTTGCAGCCCCAAGAGAAGTGGTTGGCGGGTGCCTGCCTTGCCCCTTCAGTCCCTGGAGAAGTAGATCTGAGTTGCTTCTCCCAAAGGGACCACAAAATGGAATCATGGTCTCCTTCCCTCTCCCATAATAAAAACTTTGGGGAAAAAAACCCAAAAAAAAAGGTCGAGGGGAATTGCTTCTTACGCCACATAAAACCCTCATGTTGCATACCTGGAACTGTGGCACTGGTGAGTAGATGGCTGCAGTGACCGCTCTGAGCCTGTTAGACATCAGGCTTTAGCCATTCTTGGGGACAGGAGTGTGTGTGTTGGAGTATGTATATTTTGTGCCTTGTTCTGTGCAAGCTTTCATCCTAAGAAGTGCCAGCACATTCTTGGTCTATGCCAGTGTGCTGCCAAGGCTTTTGAAGATTCCCCCTTGCTGTGGCTCACTCTGACTGCCCTTCTGTGGCTGTGCTGCAGTCCACACTCAGGACTCAGGACAGCCTTACATAGTGTTTTAGGCTGAGCTAGCTGGCACAGTGAGCCTGAGCACCAACATCTGCACTGGATCCTGGACAGCTGCAGCACAGACATTCTTGGAGGCCATGACTTGCTGCTCTTGGACCTCAAGCCAGCAATGTCAAAGTTTTCACAAGACGTGTTACAACTTTAGTCCGTGTCCCTGGGTTGCTGCAAAGGCACTCATTGTAGTCCTAGTTTGGTTTCTCCAGGGAAGGACAAACGTGGGTTAACACCATGAAGTGGGCTTGCCAGGTTAAGGGTGTTCTTCGTTCATGATCTTTCTCTTGTTGCCCTCAGGAAAGAAAGCGGTGATGGATTCCAGCCCATTCCTGTCAGAGGCCAATGCAGAAAGAATCGTGAGGACCTTGTGCAAGGTCCGGGGAGCAGCACTGAAGCTGGGACAGATGCTGAGCATTCAAGGTAAGTGGTAGCACAGGTCCTCAGCTATCCTCCTGAGTACTGCCAGCTGTGATACAGGATCAGCTGTCTGCCATCAGTCAGCGTTAGGTGAATGTGGAGAGACTGGATAAGTGGCTTTCTTGTGTGAGAGCAGTGATGGATATGTTTGACTTCCACCTAATGCCAGTATAAAGTAACTAGATGCACACACTATATACAACTACTTGCCCAATGTCCCTATTGTGTCAGGCACATATTGGTTGAGAATATAGTGACATCTGTGAATTTTAGTGTCTGTGTTACAAGCAATTGTTGAGAAGCAGAGCTGTGTCTCTACTCATTCTACTCAGAGGTGTCCTGCTAGAAAGGAAGAGGGTGATGATAAGAACGTGATCCTGTTCTTTGTTCACCAAAAGTGGTGAAGGTTAGATCCACGGTGCTCTCCCATTACAGCAACCTGGCTACCTGTTTGTGGTTTATATGCTTTGTGGGTACTTAAGCTTTACTGGAAAAGCCAGTGCAGCTGACTATCTTACCAGGTGTAAAACACTTGTTTTCATCTTGAGGAGACTTCAAGCTGGTACTTACCCCATTGGGCTCTGCAGTCAGTGACCACAGGTCACATGAATGATGTCAGTGTCTGCACTGAACTGTTAGATTGCTCCTGGGAGATGGCAGGTGTGCTGAATTCAGACCTTATCTGGACCTTTCCACACTTGCCTTCCTGCCAACTTGATAGGAAAGAACCAGCCAAAAATAGCTGTAAGACTTGTCTGGAATAGCTGTCATTGAAATTGAGTCAATGTCTGAATGTTTGAAGTACTCGCTTTGCTTGGCTTGTGCCTCTACTTGAATTTTTGTAAGTGTTCACTGATGAGGCTGGATTTAGTGTACTAAATTAGTTGGGCTCGCCAATAGAGCAGGTCTAGCTCCCTGTTTCAGAGAGCCCTGATTGTGGCATTTCATTTGCTAATCACTTGGTTTAGGTGTGTGCCAGGGCAATGGCCACATGAACAAAGCTAGGTGGGAGGCATCAGCTGCTGTGTCAAAGGCTGCCACCCACAAGCTGTTTTCTCGCCCTCTAGAAACTGCTAGGTGCCAAAGTCTGATGGCTTACAATGCAAATCCAGGAGGACCTCACGTGCTCCTTGCTTTCCCATGTCTTGTATGTGGCTCAGTGGGCCATGCCTGGAAATCAGCTCTGAAGTTAAACTTGTCTGCCATAGGTGGGATTAATTTCAGATTCATAGGACACTACTGAGTTGCTCCTGATTTGTGCCCAAGCCTGGTCAAGGCTCTGCTAGACTTGGATGCAAGTGCAGAGGGAGCAGGCCAGGTCTGAGGAGCAGAAATGCTGTGGGGTTTTGTTACTTGCCTGCTGTCGCCTAATGTTACTGAGCTCTGGCAGGAGTGTCAAATACTTGCTGATTGATTTCACTTTGGTGTCAAGAACAGGCTTTCAGCAGCCCCAGTGGTTGTGCCCAGCCCTCATTTGACTCATGTGCCAAGTGTGTGGATCGCTGCTGTGCCTGGAGAGAACACAGGCCTCTGGTAGCCTTGCTGAGAGACAGCTGTGGTGAAATAAATTAGACACCATCAACAGCGCAGAGTATCCATTTCTTGGGCTGGCTCTTTGGACAGGAGGGTTTCATGCAGTTCCTGCCACTTCATGGGCTTCTTTGTGGCCTGGAGAGATTGAATTTGCTGCTTCTGTCATCAGGTCTGTGTGTTAACTGAGTGCAGAGGCTCCCTGCTGTTAAGCACAAGTCACAAAGCAGTGTCTTTAAACTCCTGGTGTCTGCTTGTGGGAGTCAGAGGATTTGTTAGGGATCCACATCCCTGAAGGTCATGAACAGAAAAGATGCCAAGGGCCCCAGATCATCCTGACTGGTGCATATGCTTTGGGAGATGTTGGAAAGGCAGCTGTATTTGCCAGCTGAGAGGGCCCTGCCTTGACTCTTGCTTTGGGTTTTGTTCCAGTAAGGCCTCATCAGTTTACCACAAAGACGTATAACCTTATTCATCAGCATGTTGAAAGCCTTGGTTTGTCAGAGTTGCTTCCGCAGCACGACTGATTTTTTGACGTTGCTGTACACTCAGCCTGGACTTGCAGGTTTCTTGGCTATTTGCTGTTGTGCTCGTGACCAAAGCAGTGGTGGTCAGGCAGCTCCAGTTAAGGACGCCTTCTCAGACTAGGAGTTGAAATTGCATGCGAGGTGTTTGGATGTCAGCAATAAGCAAAATAACAGAAGTTGATCTGGGATGCTTGTTGCAGACCTTGATGTCTTGACACAAATAGCTTTTGGGAGCCCCAGTCACTCTTAGTGAGGTCCATTCTCTTTCTGCTCAGTCATCCTTGGATGTGCAGGTTACATGTTGCAGCATGACAGTTAATACTTTCACATACCCAGGAGAACAGTTTTTATAGTGTTCAGAGGCTTGGCAGTGATGCACCATCAATGACAGAGCAGATGTTTCTTTTGTTGTTTGGAAAGCACACGCAAATGCTGTGTCTCACCTTCTTGTGGGTTTATAATGTCACAACAGGAGCTTTACTCACCGTTTCTGCAAAGCCTGCTGATCTCTGGCTTGCAATGATGAAATGGGAGCTCCTCTTAAAAGCTCTGTTGGTTCCACAGTGGGTTTTTTTTAGTACTTTTAAATGCTGCTGTGACTTTAATGGGAATTTCTAAACAATGCTGAGTGTCAATGTGATGTGTCTGCATTATGTAGCCTTTTCTATTCATTCCTTTCCACCCATCTTCCCAGGACCGTGCTGTTAAGGTCAGTTTGTTCCCTGGGATACACTTACGGTTGTTCAAGCATCTGTAAATGGAGAGGAATGATAGATTTTTATTTGAATGTCATAAGCATATGCGCAGGTTGAGTTCTCAGGATTAAGGCCAGTAGCCTGGACTTTTCCAGTGTTGGGAGAGCAGCAAATAGATCTAATTCCTCCATAATCCCTTATGAAATGGAAAGTTTTCCAGAACTGGTGGCTTTTTTAGTGAGCTGCTGTAGAAGCCTTTGTGCAAGCAGAGGACTAATCTTTCAAGATGCCCCTACCCCTTCTCTTTCTTATGAGTGTAAATATTTGCTCCTTCTGACTCTTAGAATTTTTGGCTCAGCTCTGTTTTTCTCTGCCCACTTGTAGCTGCTCTGCTTTTGGGTAGTTGTTTACAGTAGCAGATGCTGAATCCTCTCTCCAAGAGTTCAATACTTGCGTAAGTGGTGTTTTGCCATTGCGCAGCTTTCTGGAGAGGCTTCTGCCCCTTAAAATGAACTGGAGCATTGGGATAACTCTCCAGGGGATTCCTTCTGTGACCTGTGTTTCCATGATGCAGTGGCCTCTTCTAGACCTGAATGCTGTACTGCTGCCAGCAAGAAGATGGGCTGGTGGGTGACAGAGGTTTGTGCAGAGCACTGTGCTCTTCAATTTGTGCAACCTCCACTACACCAAAAGCCCCTGCGCTGTGCAGAGCTGCCCACTGCTTTTGGAAGTGCTGCTGGGCAAAGCAGACTTGATTACAAAGCATAAAAAGTTTCTCAATATGCTTTCTAGCATGTTCATACTTTGTCTTGCCCTTAGTGATGGGGAGGGAGTGCACAGAAATGCTCTCCTACTGCAGCAGGAGGGTGGCTTTGGAGTTGTTTGGGTAATATAAAGGAGTCTTTTTAAAGAGTGAAAAGGAAGAAGGAGCTTTTTCCCTTCATTTTCCTATTCGTGCACAAGACTTGTTTGGCCCATTTCTAAAGGTGTGATGCCTCAGGAGGAGCACCTCAGGTGCTGTTTCTGGAGAGTTTCTGAACTAGAATTATTTCCAAAACCTTCACTGGGGTGTACTTTGGGGCAGGACAGCTGGACTTGTCCAAATGCAGGTGCATGTTTCTCTGTGTGCTGAAGAGCTGGAGAATGCAGTGCCTGCACTGACTGCGTGTGCTTTTCCCTTGGCAGACGATGCCTTCATCAACCCCCATCTCCAGAGGATTTTCGAGCGTGTACGTCAGAGTGCTGACTTCATGCCAATAAAGCAGATGATGGTGAGGAATATTCCTTACTGCTTACCAGGGGAAGAGGGACAGTGACAGAATAAATGTCACCTGTGATACACCCTAGTAAGGGAGATGATGGGTGGGGATTTTTAAGAGTATTTTTTTAATAATGTTGCACATTTTCAATTGTGGGTAGCACCTGATTCCTTCTCTCAATGATGTGCTGCCTTTTCTCTCCAAAACACTGGAGCTCAGCTCTAGACAGAGGGGAAAAATGTGGGAGCTTTTTTATGTCCTGAGGACTAATGTTGATGGAACAGGATGTTGCACACAAATATGATTAGAGGGTCTTGTTGACTGTAGCCTCCTGTTCTGTTTCCTCTTTTTCTAATGGGTGTTAAGCCAGTGTTTGAGTGCCCACGTCCTGTTTTAGAAACAGAT
Organism: Dendrocincla tyrannina; assembly: GCA_035047865.1. Classification (NCBI taxonomy): domain Eukaryota; kingdom Metazoa; phylum Chordata; class Aves; order Passeriformes; family Dendrocolaptidae; genus Dendrocincla; species Dendrocincla tyrannina. Next base: position 8,319,679 of record JAWWMP010000116.1, read on the forward strand.
TTACAAGCCTTAGTCTGATGAAAAATGAACAGCAACTTTGTCCTTACTGTTTTGCTTAAGTGTAACCCACCACCAAGAAGAGCCAGAATGAAGCAAACTAGGTTGCTTTCTTTAATGTACATGTTCTCTCTCTACTTCCCTCTGTAAATTAAGATGTGAAGGGTGCTGCAAAAGGAACTGCCAGCACTGCTTATCTTCTGAAAGACACTGAGCAGCGCCAGAACTTAAATATGGCAGTCTGGCAAGGTAGCAAAAAAAGCTGTTAAAGAAGGCTGTGATGTTTCATTGTCAATATTGCCCTAGAGAGTCATTCTTGCATGCCTGGATTGCTTCTGTTCAGCTTGGCAGCATGATGAAACAGGAGAAATTGCTAACTCCTTGATCATTTTTGGGAAGACAACAAGTGGCACCAAAAAGGGGATGTTTGTATTGCTAAGGCCATGGTGTTTGTGTACAGGATCTCTGTCCTTTATGCCAGAGCCTCACAGAGATCTGATCAGCATCTCTACAATGCTGGGGAAGCACTGCTGGCCAGATCATGCCTTGATGTGCAGTGATTAGGCAGGGAGGATGATCTAGGAAGCAGGGTACAGGTACTCAGAACTACTGTAGGCTGTATGAGTCACCTTAAAGAAACATGATTTCCAATAGTGAAAGTACTAAATTTTTGCTCCCTGATGCTTTTTTTTATTTGTAGAAAACTCTGAACAATGATCTTGGCCCCAACTGGAGGGATAAACTGGAGTCCTTTGAAGAACGCCCCTTTGCTGCTGCTTCAATTGGTCAGGTTCACCTGGCACGCTTGAAAAATGGGAAGGAGGTTGCCATGAAAATCCAGGTGGGCTTTACAGACCAGCCTTGTCTCTTGTTTGTGCCCGTAGAAGGGCAGGACAACTGCATGTGTACTGCTAGACAAAAAGAAACATTTTAATGCAAGTTAAAATATGCGTCCAGAAATACCTTACCTAGTGCAAGTAGATGGGAAAGACAGGAAAGGTTTTGCAGTTTGAGCCACTCTCTGAGTCCAGATGAGCAGGAGACATCGCATAGGTATGTAAGCATGGGGATAATGGTGGTGAGGGACTGCTTGTACTTCTAGGGCTGTATGTGAGGGTCCTACCTGCTCCTTAGTCCTCTTTCTGGTATTTGCACATGTCACATGCCCTTTTCTGGCCACAGCCCAAAGGTTAAAGATGTGTTAAGTGATAAGCAGTGGCATCTGACAATGCCGGAGGGTGTTCACCAACTCACACTAAAGCTGGCAGCAACTTCAGGTGGCTATTTCCAACAACATTAAGTTCTAGAGTTAAAACTCCTTGTACAGCATGGTTTATAATCCAAAGGAGTGAGGTTCCTTGCTGACTGAACAGTATCCCAGGCAAAGTCAGTCATCTGGTTGTAGAGGTGTTTTTGTAGAGTAGGGAGAGTTTAGAAACAGTATGAATGGGTACTGCTGTCTTCTTCTTAAGCCATTTGTGTGCAAAGTATTCTCTGAAGTGAGGCCAAGGTAATAGCAGCAGAAACTTAATGCTCTGGCATCAGCAGACATTCTTCTCCACAGCAATTGAGGATCATTCACTTCTTGACAGACAAGGTGAGAACAGGAAGAGGCACCTTTGCCAGGACTGCCTCAGCCTCACTGCTCTGCTCCTGTGAATGAAACACTCTGGGCTGTTGTGGTGTTGCTGTGGTAGGGAAATGATGGACTCCCATAGCTGTTGGGAGTTTGTTGTTAGTTGTGGGATCTGTGTGCCTGAGAACCCATCATGTCTTGGAAGAATTCCTGTAGGAGGATCTGAATGAGCCATTCTGATCGCAAGGAACTGCATCATAGCCTGTCTGTCTGTCCCCTGGTTTAGATGATGGGCTTTAAGTAAGCTTTTAGATGAAAAATGTAGGGGTCAATGGATGCTGAGCTAGAAGGTGTTTTTATCTTGCCCTGTACAACCAGGTCAGCTGGTTTCACCATAGCCTTGTCCCATTCTGTCCCACAGTACCCTGGAGTCGCCCAGAGCATCAACAGTGATGTTAACAACCTGATGGCTGTCCTGAGCATGAGCAATATTCTCCCTGAAGGTAAAAAAACTGAGAGCCTGGCAGGTCCTGTGTTCCACTGGTGCATGTTGAGTTCTGCCAACCTGTTTCAAGCAGTACATTACATGTGTGTCTCCACAGACTGGAGCGAGGAAACAGCCTCAAGGAAATGGGGAAAAGGACTTAAGTCTGCCCAGGAGCAGATTTCATGCAAAAAGCAGGATAGGTAGTGGATGTGGGCAGAGAGTGCAGGGCCAACTTGGGGAGCCATGTTCTGCTCCCCTCCCTACTGTGGAGCTGCCACTGCCTTTGCTGGGCATGTGCCTTAACCAGTGTTCACTTGGTGGGGCGGGGAGTGCACCTCTGTTGTTTTTCCCAGCCATGCACATGCACACACTTACCAGAGTGACATATGCTGGTCTCTGTCCTCTCTGTAGCAAAGGACCCATAGGGATTCTTGGCAAAGCATAACGTGCCTGGGAATATTCACTTTCGATGGCTTTCTAGGCATGAAGCGTGGACAGTGTTCAGGTTAGGTAGTCTTGCTGTTATTTTCTGGTACATTTGGCAGAATTCATACTTCTCTATGTTTCCTGTAGCCCTCCATGCCTGCTATTCTCTGCTCTTTCCAGTTGTTCTCTGTTCTTTCCAGTCACAGTTGTGGAGAACTATCAGGTTTGGAACTTGCCCAGTGTCCCAGCACATGGATAAGTTTGTTTTCCCACAGGGACTTCAGGACTTAATGACTCTTTTTTCCAAATACCTGCCTGCAGCAGCTGCAAATCTTAGTGGGACTGTACAAATGCTGCTTTAAAATCAGGCTGGGTGCTGACAAAATCTGGGACTATTCTACTATTCTCTCTCTGGCTGGGCAGGGCCCTGCAGAGGCTGCTGCAGCCCCAGCCATGTCTGGCCCAAGAGGTAGGTTGGTTTTCCAACTTCAAGACTGTGAAGACTGGACTTGGCAACTCAGGCCCTGGCTACGTGCTGCTGCTGCAGTTCGCTGTCTTAGTCATGCTGGCTGTTTCTGCCTGCTCCCAGTTGTAGGCACATATGGGTTTGAGCCTTTTTTTATTACTTTTTCCTAGCCTGCTTTTTGGGTGCTTCTGCTCCTTGGTGTGTGCCTCTGTACAGCTGTGCCCATAGCAGGAACAGACACCTTGGGCTGTGGGGTGGAAGTTGGAGGAGGATGGAGCTCTGCTGCACAAGGACAGTGGTGTGGATGTACCTTGGCTTAGGAGCAGCTGTGGAGCCTTGGCCTGGCATTACCACAGAACCTGTACTTAGTTGGAAATATGATTTGGTGCTCTGGGGCTTCTTGTATTCTTCAGCTCAGAGCTGGCTGGAAAGCAGGTTGCTCCTCAGGTGCAGCTCTGGAAAGCACAGCCTGAGGGGATCCTTTTCTCTAAGTCTCCTCTCTCTTCTGCTGTTTGACCCTCAGGTTTGTTCCCTGAGCACTTGATTGAAGTCGTGAGCAGAGAGTTGGCCCTGGAGTGTGACTACCTGAGAGAAGCTGCCTGCGCAAGGAAATTCCAGTATGTTCACACCATTGCCTTCAACCCCACCTGTCTTCGTGTGTGTGAAACACAGGAAGGATTGCTTAACTTCAGGGATGGTGGGGAGATGAATGCCATGCCCTGCCATGTGGCACAGGGGAAGGGTGTGTGTTTGTGGCCTGGGCTGTCCTCTAGAATTACCACCTTGTCTCAGCCAGGCATGTGTTCACTCAGCTGAAATGTGATAGCATATCCTCTCTCCTCCAGTGTAAGCCTGTGTGTTTTGTCACATTTTTGTTCTGAAGGTGCTGCAGAAACTCCCAAGGCTGGTTTGCAGTGCTATTCTATGTGCTCTTTTGCCAGCCTGTTGTGAACTTCTCCCATCCTTTAGAAAAACCTAGGAGGTTTTTCAGTTCAGCTCTCTTACAATGATTATCACCACCAGTACTGCATGCTCCCTTGGCTTGCTGTAGCAGTGGGGTTTGAATTGTTTTTACATGGTGTCTGGATGATGGAGGGCTGCTGGAGACAGGGCCCTCCTGTCTCGCTTCCTGTCCTGCTGCAGAACTGCCCCTCTGGCATTGTTCCCCTTGGCAAAGCCCATTTCTTCCATGTGTATAGTCTGGCCCTGTGGCCAAGCAGGGTGAACGAAAGATCCCAGTGCCCCTTGATGTACCAGCCTGGAGCCCTCCTAACATCACTGCTCTGGCAGGAGACATGACCTCAGGAGCTGGCAGCAGCTGCAAGTCACTGGCATGTTTTCTGCTGACTTAATCCCTACTGTAACTGCTGAGGAAAACGTATCCTGGCAGCCTCAGGCAGGGTGTGGGGAGAGGCTGGTGAAGGACTCTGTGCTGTGTGAGGTGCTGCCGAGGGTCTGCTCTCAGGGCCTCTAACCTTTTCTTCTCCTTTCTCTATCCCTAGGGAGCTGCTGAAAGACCACCCCTTCTTCTACGTCCCAAGAGTAATAGATGAGCTATGCAGCAAGCACGTCCTGACCACAGAGCTGGTATCTGGCTTTCCTTTGGATCAGGCTGCGGGGCTGAGCCAGGAGATTCGAAATGAGGTAAGGTTGGGGAGGTTGTGCTTCTGCTCTCACTCAAGGCAGCGAGCTCAGCCTGCCTAGTGACTGGCAGAGCAGGGAGTACTTTGTGGCAGGGCAAAAACCTGGACTGTCTGGAGCCTCTAGAGGACTTTTAGGCACTGTGGCAGTGACACAGTGGTCTCTTCAAGCTGGTCTGGGCCTTGCAGGCACCAGCATTCAGCAGGAAGGGGTTGGAGAGGGTGAATGTCAAGGGCAGCTGAAGGGAAGGAAGCCAAGCTGTGTGATGCCCTGTTTCTGATGACCTTAAGTTTGGGAAGGATTGTCAGCAAGGGGAAAGGGGTCTTGTGCAGCTGCTGTTTTGGGCAGGAGTGCAGAATCATCTCAGTGCAAGCAGCTGGGTGTCATCTCCTCCTGTGGGACCAAGCTGTGCTGCACAGGGCTGCTGGAAAGATACCTCTCAGTAAACAAGAGTGGGGATGTGGGGATGGGTAGGCATTGGTGCTGAATATAGCAAGGGATTGGAGAGCTGTGGGAGAAGCAGCTGTTCTAGCAGCAGAAATAACTGTCCTGGTATTTGGATTTTGTGTGTGCGTGTTTCTGGTGTGAGCTGTCAGCTGTTAGCAGGTCAGTGGGGAAGAGAGCAGAGTATGTTCCTCTAGATAAACAGATCTGTGTCACATTAGATTTGAAGCTGTGTGAGAGCTGGCTGCCTGATGTTGGGGACTGCTGGCTCTGATGAACTGCTGTATCATCAGGACTGATTGTAAAAGGCTGTGAGGTGGGGTGTTGCTGCAGGACTAGCCCTTCTTTCCTATAAGCAACTGGCCCGGCTGACCCTCTGCCTCCTGACCCAGTGTCCTGGAGCAGGGTCTGGCTTGCATTTGGTGCTCTCCTCCTTTCCTCTTGGGATATGATGTTCCACTGAGCTTTGCAGAAGCTGAAGAAGGGCATAATAAGGCTGACAAGTTGTTCTGCTGAGCAGGCTCCAGCATAGCTATTCTCCAGAAAAGCTCTGCTGTAGTTTGTAAGTCAAGGACTGCTACTCTTGCTTCCCCAAGCCTTGTCAGTGTCAAGGTGTAGGTCTGCTGCTCCCTGTTCAAGCTGGGTCAGTGCTGAGCCCTGCAGACAACTTGGCTGAGGAGCACATGATGGGGCTGTGCATCATGCAAGATTCCTATTCTTGCAACAACCAAGTGTGTGGTCAATGCGGGAAGTTAAAGGCAGGACCAGGACAGGTGCAGTTGGATCAGCACTGGAGCCTGCTGTTCCCAGCTGCCAGGTACAGGGTACCAGCCTCTCTGGAGGCACATCCAGGGGCTGATACAAACTACAGCTCAGGCTCATGTGAAACTTGGATGGCATCTGTGCTGGCTGCTAAGGATGTCCCATGGCAGGTGTGGACTGGGAGTTGCTGAGGTGCTCCTTCAGCTCTACAGGAGTTCTGCAGCATTGAGCAGATTGTTCCCTGCCAGTGTGGTGATGTGTTTCCTGTTTGCATATGTTTGCTGTAAGTTGTATGTGTGAGGAGGGCTTGCTGCCCTTCTGACTTGTGTCTTTCTCTCCTTGCCTTTCAAGATCTGTCACAACATCCTGGTCCTGTGTCTGCGGGAGCTGTTTGAGTTCAGGTACATGCAGACTGACCCAAACTGGTCAAACTTCTTCTATGACCCACAGTTGCACAAGGTAAGCCCAAGCAGCTGCAGTTTTGCCTGTACAAGTGCTGGTTTTCACCAGCTTTTGATTATTCTCCATTTCTAGAGTTTAATGAGCCTTTACTGAGATTCTCTGATTCTTGTCCTTGGGGCATAGGCAGGTAGGACAGGGAAACCTGCCCTTTGCCACTTGCCCTCATTTTCCCTGGGTAGGAGAGCAGGGCTGCTGTAACCCTGGCTGCCTATGTCCTGCTTGTTGGTTTGGCTGCTTGTTTGTGCCCTCAGGGCCAAAGGAACTGCTTGTTTGTTCCTGAGGTCTGTGTTGGAAAGGGCTAGGAAGAGGTTCTGTGCTGCTCTCTCCCTGCACAGAAAGCCTGAGTGAAGTTACCAGCAGAGCAGGTGTGACAGTGTGGGCATTGGCCATTCCTTGGCCATGTACCAGTGCAGCTGTCTGGACTGCAGTCAGGGAATAGAGGAGCTGGAGACAGCTGCACTGCACAGGAAGGCCCTGTGAAAGCCAGCTGAGTTTCCTGAAGATGCCAGGAACATTCTTAAGATCAGGCTTTACCAGAGTGGTTGAGTCTAATACAGATGGGTGTGTCCATTTCCAGGTGGCCCTGCTGGACTTTGGAGCAACACGAGGGTTTGATGAGAAGTTCACAGATGTCTACATAGAGGTGAGGACTTGCAGTGTGTCCTAAAGTGCTGCACCTAATTTTGCAAATACTCTTAGCTATATCACTTTGTACTCACATCCACTTTGGATGTGAAAGGAACAGGGCTGGAGACAGGAGATCTCTCTGTTCCTGTTTCATCCGTTACCATTGCTGTCCGCATGTCTGCTGCAATCTGCTGGCTCTGAGTTTGGATGTTCACATTGCATGACAAACGTGAACTGCACTGTTGCTTAGTGTGAGACTCAGGCAGCAGGGTGTATCAGAGCACTCAGAATTCTGTGATTTTTATATGAGGCATTGATGGGAAGTCACAGGTACTCCCTTTGTGATCCCCATGTACTGCACTTGATATTCGAGCTGCCAGGGCCCACAGCTGTCACCTAAAGCTTTTCACCATCTGCTCTGCTGTTTCACTGGGCAAGGGCCTGACTGATTGGTGGTGAAGCCTTTTTTTTTGCTGCCCCTTACATTCTCTGGGCTATGTGTAGCCCTACTGTGAAGAGCCATCAGCTGTATATTTTTGCCACAGCTCTTAACATGGCCAACACGCAGACCTCTGAAGATGAGGCAAGGAATCAAGTGGGCAGCATGTGTTAACATGTGTATCTGTGGCCTGTGTACTAGTCCTTTACTCAAAATGTTTTTCAGTCATATCCTAGTTCTCCTGAAAGTATTCCTCCTTTTCAGGTAATCAAGGCAGCTGCTGACATGGACAGACAGAGAGTACTGAAGAAGTCCATTGAAATGAAATTCCTCACTGGCTATGAAATCAAGGTATGGAACAGAAGGGTCTGATTTTAGCATTGGCCACAGATAAGGTTGTTGTAGGTCGATTGTAGGAACTTCCCTGGATTTCTTGATATGGTAAAAGCCAGTGTCAGTTCAAAAGCCCTGTTGATAAACATGAAGGAGGATAAAAACTGTTCTGGCTTTTGGTCTCACTTCATTTCGAGAGCAGGGAGAGTAATGAGGATACAGCTATCCCCAAAACCACTGTTCTTCCCTTTCTCTCCCACCAAGACCCTGCAGGTGATGACAACTCCTGAAAGTTCATGACTGGGCAGATGGTCCTCTGGAAGGTTTTACTCAGAACTGTATTAACCAAATGTTCAGCAGTGTTGTGGGGGCTGGAGGTTACCTTTGTCATGGGCAGGGCTAGGTATTTCCATTGAGCAGCTTCTGTTAGCATTAGCATCTCTTTTCCTCCCTGGTAGTTAACATGGGTTATTTATACCTTTTTCCTTTTGGGCAGGAAATGGAAGATGCCCACTTAAATGCTGTCCTGATCCTGGGAGAGGCGTTTGCATCTGATGAACCATTTGATTTCGGCACCCAAAGCACCACTGAAAAGATCCACGGTTTAATCCCAGTCATGCTGAAGCACCGGCTTGTCCCCCCACCAGAGGAGACCTACTCTCTTCATCGGAAGATGGGGGGCTCTTTCCTGATCTGCACCAAACTGAAGGCCAAAATTCCCTGCAAAAACATGTTCCAAGAGGCATATAGCAAATACTGGAGCAGCAGGGGTAAGAAGCCAGAGGAATAGTAGGAATGAACTAGCATGCCTTGTTCTCAGGGCCTGGCTCAGCTGAGCCTTGCAGAGAGCGTTGTAGCCTCCCATGCGTTGCACCCCAGCTCTCCATCCTCTTGAGATGCAGCAGCCTGTGCCCTGGAAGCCAAGTGTGCGTTTCACGAGGACAAAGCTGTTCTTTCATGCTGTGTCTGTCCTACACTGACTGCCACTAAAGCCCGCAGCTTGCAGGAAACTCTTTTGAGTGCTTCTGTGCTGTTTTAAGGCACCAGCTGACTACCTTGAATGCATCTTTAACATTGTGATGGTGGCTGCATATTGACTGGGCTTTGTAACAAGCAGGGGAAGGAGGACAAGAGCAGAATTTGATACTGAAACCTATTTGTAATTCTCCACAAATCGTTTTTTAAAAAACTTCCCTCTTTCAAGCTGAGGTGGAATTCAAGTAGATTTCATACTGTGAATTACAGAACAAAATATTAAGGTGTTCCCTACCACAGACACACCCAGCACTTCCCCCCTATTTTTGTAAGTCAAGTGGTGGCAGTCTGAGAACCCTCCTGCATTTAACTGACCTTTATTTAATGCAAGGGGGGGCTGATGTTAAGTAGGATGAAGTTTTACGCTTTCTGCCTCTTTTTGGCTTGCAAGCTAAACATAGGAAATGTTTGACAAATCTGAGTGCCAGTCTCTTTTAAACACACACACGTAAACACTCTCACAACCCATCTCAGTTCTGGGTGTCAAACATGTATCCAACAGCTATATCTGAGCACAAATAGTGGGATTCTTCACTGTCTGGTAGGTATCCGCTTTCCTGAGAGCGAGTTAGATAAGCTACAACTGACACCAACTGCTTGCTGGACTCCTAACCAAGAACCTCGTCTGTCTCTGTTTCCCTGTAATGCAGAACTTACAGCAAGGCAGATGAACATGTCGTGTCTCTCATGAGCATTTCCAGCTTCAGCTGAAATGTCACACAGTTAAAACCAGACGCACAGTTTCAAACTATTGGAGTCAAGCTAGGAAATTTACTTTCTTAGAGTTTTCTACAAAGCCTGTACCTGTACAACTTCCCGATGTCAATAAAAAAGTGCTTGTGCGGTGAGACTCTGCTTGTGGTGTTTTCATCTTCTGGTGTGGTAATGAAAAGCCATGTGAACCACATCCTGTTCTGTGGGATAAACAGGAGCTACTGCTAACTGTGATGGTGACAAGTTTACCAAGAGTCAGACGAACATCAGCCTGAACATGTCTGGCCATGAAAATCCCTGGTAATGTACTTATTATTTTCCTTTTTTCTAATCACTCTAACTGTTAGTCTCCTGAGCACAGGTCTCTTTTCCTTTCCTGTACTTGTGAAGGGGAAGCTGTTGGAGTTGAGGCTTACCTGGTTCTAGTACCCCAGGTACCCTTATCTGGCAAGTGCCAGATATTTAGCAGCAGGCTCAGCTGCTCCTAGTCAGTTAACAGCCTGGGAATGCAGAGGTTGTATGATCTTAAACTTCAATATGTAAAAAATCCTGACAGCTGACACTTCCAGAGGTAAAGAGCAGGTAAGTAAATAAATGGTCTCTCGCAGGAGGGAACTCTGAGAAATAGGAGAACAGGTTATTGTATTACCTTTATTCCAAGATGACAAACTATAAACCATTTCATTTAAGACTTGGTTGAGAAAGACCCTGTTATGTTTAATTCGAAATACTGGTCAGGTTGTTCCTAACCTTTTGAGAAGATTAACTCTGCTGTTCAGTGAAGTAACAGTTTTGCATCAAGCTGTTTATCAGTGTACACTGTTAAGAGTAACTTTCCTTGTTGTTCTGAGTTCTGACACACATTTAGTTTTTCTCTTTTGCATCTAGACTGTGCAGCTGTAGAAACAGTGGAATTGTTTGAGATGTTAAATACTTACGTTAAAGTCTGTATGCTAAAGTTTGTCACTTTAAAAAACTGACAAGGGAATTATATTAGTGATCTTCAGAGCCAATTGTGAAGCTGAGGATTCAGGGTCATTATGTTCAGAGAACTTGCAAAGAAGGCAAAAGAACTTGGAGCATTACAGGTCGCTTTTCCAGGAAGCACAACTAGGTGAGGCTGGTATCCACTTGTTCATGTGAGCACAGAACTTCTGTATACCATGCTGGGGCAAGAGTGTTCAGCTCCTGGCAAACATTTCCCTTCCTGAGAGAGAAAGTCTGTTTAAGAATAACATCAGGCTGAACAGCAGTTGTTCTGTGTTTGCTGAAAGGGTAGCAACTAGCAGAAGCTAAGATGTTGCTTTATTAGGAGAGCTAATTAGAGCTCCCTGTCCCTAATGCTCCTGGCCTTTTGTGTACACTCTAAAAGCATTAATAACGTCTATGGCTTTGTCCAGAGAGACTTGTGGCGTGAGGAATTGCATGTCAGTGCAACAGCCTTGCAGAAAACGTGAGCTAGAAACACTGTGCTCTGGCTTTGAGTCAAAGAAGCCGTGACATTTTACAGTGAGGAAGAACACTTGATCACTGCTTGCTCTGTGCCAGCCAGTGCATTTGCTTGGACTACACGTCAGTTGAGGATGTGGATGCTTCTCTGCTGTAGCAAGCTTCTGTTCTAGAAAAATCCTCTTGTAGAAACAATTCTTTATTCCACAGGGCAAGCTGGAGGTTAAAGCTGCTTCTTTGAAGACAGGGCTTTTCCATTCTAAAGAATCAAGATTCTGGCTACACGTGGTAGCAATGATTTTCCTACCTTCTTTCTTTAGTCAGCTTGGCTGCTGCATCAAAACAGAAAATGAATGCTGAGGAGCTGGACAGGAGCTGAACATGCAGTTCACTTCCTGCTTTTCTAATGCCCAAATCCCTCACACTAGAAAGCCCATTTCCCAGGACCTTCACAGCTGTGGTGGTGCACTGGATCCCTGGGAAATGAGAACTAATGCACTCAAGGAAAAGTCAGAGCACAGGGAACGTGGTGTTTCCCAGAGCTACAGCAGCCAGGAGACATCTGCAGTGGCCTAAATGGGCTTAAATTCACATCAGTGAGGGGCTGAGAATTTTGACTGAAGGAGAGGGACAGGAGTAAGGTAACCTGTGGCCATGGAAGAAGTGGGAATTGTGACTGTTGCTCGGAGTGCTGGTAGTCTTTGATGGGAGAATGCCCACAGTGCCACTGCTGGGAACACGGATCAATAACAGCCTAGTCCCGTATTCCTGCTGCAGGGGGGGTGACAAGCATGTAATCAAAACTAGGACTTCGAGGTCTAAGATCATCGTCCAACCATCATTGTAGCACCACCATGTTTATCACCACTCTCCTGTGTCCTCAGGTGCCATAGTCACACATTCTTCGAACGCTTCCAGGGATGAGTGACTACACCACTTTCCCAGGCAACCTGTTCTAATACTTCACAAGCCTTTCTGTGAAAAAATTTTTCCTAATATCTAAACCTTCCTTGGCACAATGAGGCCATTTCCAACATTACACCAACAGGGTACAATGAAGAGGAAGATGTAGTAACATTCTCTGTCATGGAGAAAATTCCAGGCTGAGGAACTGGTAGACGATGTGAAAGGGTCAGGCACAGGCAACACTTCACAGGTACTCTGAGAAGTACTTAAAAATGTCTAAAGCCAATTTGATGTTGGTAGCTCAGAACTAAGTAAGAATGCAGCCTCTAACACTAGGACAGCTGAACCATTTGATGTGTAACTACAAGTGAAGGGGGCACATTAGAAACACTGACTACAATTATAAACCTAACTATTTCTTAGGTCATCACAGAACAGATGACCTAAGAAAAAGGTCAAAAAAACTGCAGTTGATGAAGTTCAATATAGCAAATATAAGGTGACTTGACTTTGTATTTTACAAAAGGATCTTTTTTTTTTTTTCCTGAAAGCTGTTAAAGGTAAATTGATTTTCTCACTTATTCCTTTTCTTCCCACTGTGCACTTGTGCAGATGTGTTACAACACGCTGGTTTTATCTTCTAGAACACCATTATTCCCCTTTCCATTTCCTCCTCAAAGCTTAACGTGGGGAGGTAGGAAAAAAAGACAGAACGTCTGCATTTCTAACAGTTCCCTGTTTTATTGCAGTACATCAAAGTAGGTTAATATTAAGTGTGTTACCAACATAAAATATTGGTGGGAAGTCATTTTTACATTGTTGACTTTTCCACCTTAAATATTTCTGTGCAAAAGAATCTACATCATTGTTCTGTAGCAGAGAATCTCTTACAATGTCCCCTACAACATTGAGGGCATTAAACAAAAGAGTGAGAAGAGGCAAAAAGCAGAATCTTTCCCCCACACGCACACTTGTCAGCTTTTATACTCTAAACAAAAAAGTGATTACATCTATGCCATGCAAAACTGTACAATAATATTACAATGAAAAACCTAAAAAACATATTTTAAAAATAAATGATATGAAACTGTCATACATAAAAAGGCAGGTATAATTGCTCTGAAATACCAACACTGGTTTGTGGATTTCTTCCCTGTGGATGAGACTTTCTTAAATGCAGAATGAAAACAGGTTGTACTGAGCTGCGGCTGGAATGAAAGAGTACAGTTGGAATTCAGAAGGGAAAGCCTGCAGCAAAGTGGTTTTGGGGGGCGTTTATCAAATAAAGTGTGAACACAAAGTGCACAGAAGAGTGCATTTTGTGTTAGTGCAGAAAGTTGTCCCAGTTCCTCCCTGGAACTGACTCGTATTAACAAAAGAACCCACAGCAAGAGTTACCCTGTGCCACTAAGAGGCTCAGGAGCTGTGGCTACTTGCACTGTAATAAATTTCACTATTAATGTATTCATTGAAATTTGAACAGCATTCTTAAAATGGAAAAGAAACTTTTTCCGCCCAAGAGCATGTTTGTCCTGTTATTCAGGGTCTGGCCACGCAAGACAACATGGTGCCAGAATCTGTTTGTGTGTTAATAATCCAACTGTTGAGTTTTTAAAGGCTGGCACATGCTGTGAACCAGTTAGGTGCAGTCAAACTACATTTCTATAAATAAACTATATTTTTTGGACTTTTTTGGTATGACAAGACCCTTAACTTCCCTCTGCCATGTACCTGAGAATAACACACCTGGCTTGTAGTTTTATCAGAATCAAATCGAAGAGAGAACATTCCTGACTCAGTTTTTAAACTCATTTAAATGGGCAAAATGCACATTCATAACAAGCCACAGCAACTAATGGAGGGGAAAAGAAACAACTACTTCACCACAGCCTCAGGAATGTTTTTCTGAAACCACCAGCTGTCTTCTACAGGCCAAAGGCAAGAGAGAAGAGAGGACTACAACCCTGCTTCTGGGTTTATGAAATGTGGAAGGAAGCCACATATCTGTGTGTGCACATGTGCAGGGGAAAACTATTTACCAAACCTATTCTGTTCTACAACCTGGAATCCTTAGTAGCTGCCTGAATGTGGGTTCAGATCCTTGTTGCCATCAAAAGAGGAAAAAAAAAAGCAAAACCCCAACAACCCCTCTGTTTAAGCACTGTCAAAAATGCAAACACACACCTTCAGTCTCAGCCAAAAGGAAAAAAATCAGCTAGATACGTAGTGTGTACAGAGAACATGTGCTACAGTCAGAAATGCAGTGGGAGGTTTTGAGCTCCCTGAACAAAACGCAGCCCTCGAACCGTGAAGTCGAAGCAGTGCTACAGTGCAAAGGAGCAAACATCAAACCTCAGGAGACAACTGTCTTGGAGATACCAGTCAAGAGTCTTACAGTTCAAATGACCAAGTTACTTTTCCTAGCCCAATGAGTATTTAAAAAGCTCAGCTGCAGTATGCATACCAACGAAGAAAAGATGAGTGTGGTTTAAAATTGAGTCTGTAATCAAATGGTCCCCAAATATATAAAACTGTGTAAGTCCCAGGACAATTTTTTTCTAATAAGTGCTGTGGTCATTTGCTTTTCAACTGAGAGAACAGTTGCTGTTTCTCTTTTGGACAGATGCATATAAAAATGTACAGTACCAAACTAATTATTAAATACAGTAATCCTAAAGGAGACTGCCAAGGCTTAGAAATTGTAGTGTACAAACAGTGTAGGCCTGTGGAGCTCCCAGCCTCTGGAGCTTAGTGTTGTCACACAGCTGACCTACGCTCTGCCTGAAAATGTCAGGGTTTGAGATCAATACATTGCAGGCACCGTAACCGAGTAAACACAGGGGTTTACTTGATTTAATTGTTTGCTGTGGCGTGGCAATTTGGGTTCCATTTTGCACAACTGCAAAAAAATAAATCCACAAAAAAAGATCCCGTGACCCTCTCTCAGGGGACTGTCACGCAGGCTGCTCTGTCTTCAGTGACTGCTGTTAAATGCCTTCTCTCAACATCAAAATAAGATTATTGTTTAAATACAACATACAGTAAATACAAACTAGTCTGCAAAGGCTTTGAAAAGTGTGTGGACATGCTTCACCAAAACAAGGGAATTGTGGGGAAAAAGCTGTGGCTATACTTGAAGCAATATGCAGCCTTTAAGAAGAAGCTGATGTGGAATTTTAGTAATGCCAATAACGCCCTGCCTATCTGTCCCTCAGAAATACATAAACTTTTCTGGGAGGAATTACTTTCAAGTGCTTAGCTGCCTGCTAAAGCTTTTTATTTCAAATGCCAGGCCTTGCAAAAGCAGTAGCTTTGAAGTGAAAACAAACAACACAACCAGCTTACTACTCTGAAATACCCAAACAGAAGAGAGACAGGCTTTCGATATGATGGTTTCTACCAAAATTTCTTGAATTCCTGTCCCAAAATAATATTGAATGAACTTAAACTTGGACAAACCTCTTGATTCAGAAAATCTTACCTAGGAGACCCAGCACGATTAAATGGATTAGATGATCTGTGTCTTGTTCCCTATTTCATATTCAGATCATACCTGGAAATCACTGTACATGGTTTGAAACTTACCTATAACTTCTATTAGGAAAAACAGGAACTGGAAAACTCCAAATATTTCTGTGTGGGTGGAACACTACATGATTGCTGACTGTAAGAACATGGAATGGTTTAATAAGAGTGATAACAAGTTTCCAAAACCCACAAAAAACAGTATTCTAAAATACAAAAAACCCTTGCATGTTTGAGTATAAAGTCAGCAGCAATACTACTGAGAAGAGAGGCTCATTTGAATACACTCCCAAATGAAAAACACATCTGCCTTGCTAACTAAAGTGAAGAGACATCTTCCTCTTACCATCCATTTATACACCAGTTTTTCATTTTATTCTGTTGACTGCGTGACCAGCTTCAGCTTTTTATTTATTTTTGCAACTTCAATGGGCTCTGTCTTCCAGAGAAATACTTTCTGCCCTCCAACCTGCCCTGCTTTTGGAACCAAACAGCAGGTGAGCACACAGAAACAACTGCAAATTGCACAAACCCACAGCATGAGTAGGGAGGGAGAGGAAAACCAACCTTGCCAGCACTGCAGTTGTGGGTCACTAGGCATCTTCGACTACCACAGTGTCAACAGTGTGAGGTCAGTCTTCAAGGTTCTTTGTTGCTACAGTGACAGCAAAGCCGGCCAGGGCCAGCTTTAGTCTAAGGGCACTCGTTTGGCTGATGTGTATTAGCAACTAGTATTTGGTAAGAACAGTAAGAGTTTTCTGCCTAGGGATGGTCAAGGAGGTGTTAAACCTGCTCCAAGGCTGACCCAGGGACGCAGTTTTGCTGCTGAATCCCGCTGCACTGAAGTGCCTTGCTGCCTGAAGGACCTCTCCTGTAGCATGCTGTAAGGCTCCAGCTGCACAGCCAGCACCAAACCAGGGCATCGGCCAGGCTGGGCTGCCCAGCCCTTGGCTGTCGGGGCAGGGGGCTGCTTCCAATTGCTGTCATTTTTGCAAAGGTTGGGGACTAACACGAAAGGAGGAATTACAGCTTCAGTTTAAGCTACGGCCAGAAGTAACGAAGTGTTGTGAAAGCACTGCAGGGGCCTCTCGAGTCTGTATATTACCCAGCATGAAAACAGGGACAACACAAATCTTAAATTAAAGGCTCTCTTAAATAAGCATCCATCTTCTGCTGCATACACAATGCTTTTTTTCTTTGAATATATACATACGTATTTTACTCTAACATCTGCGTATTTATTTAAACTCTGTACTGTAGTAAAATATGCATCATTTTAATCAATAAGGATTTGCTGGCGACAATCAGATTGACATTCAAACGTGGTGGCTGAAAGCTTTTATGTGCCTCTGACATACTGATCATTCCCCATGCAGGGGAAGGGGTCTCTGTGCTACTTTTGTACAGTACAATGAGCTATTGTATGAAAACAAAATCCCTCTGAATTTTCTCTTACTGATACTGGTCTGGTCTACTTATGCTACCTTTTGGGAGGTGGAAGGGGAGTGGGATAAATATGTCTTTAAAAATCAAGCAGCTGTAACCACAAAAATGAAACCAATACTAATAAAAATCTACAGCATCTGATATTTACCAACACCCTAGCTTTGCTCATTTGCTGCTGTCAAATCTGGGGAAGGGAGGGTGAGGCAGTGCCACACCGTGCTGAAGACGACCAGCTTTTACCTTCCTCTATACCCCACTCCCAGATCACTTTCAGACAGGGAATGGGGAGGGTTAGGATGATGAAGGTGAGAACTGGAGCAAGTGAAGGGGACAGCCATGGGGACAGCAAGCTGATGTGATGCCAAATCTGAATGCTGAAGCAGTTCATGAGTCCCAACTCACGTGGTCAGAGCTCTCCAGGGAGAGGCTCTTGGTCTTGTGAGGAGAAATCGGGCTGGGAGGGCTGCTGAGGTTGGAGCTGTTTGATGCTGTAGAATGTCTGGGAGAGTCAGAGTCCTGCAGCCCAAAGACACACAAGAACACCAGTAAGTAACAGGACAGCAAGTTTGAGAGGGATTGAGGGTGTCTGAGCAACAGGTGACTGGATTCAAAGGCCTCTGCAGATTTTGCTTGTGTCCAAAAATACTGAGGGATTTTTTCCCCTCAGAATTTCCTGGTCCAGGGAGACACAAGGTTAAGTGGCTGATCACTCTGCTTTCAGCAGGCACAAGTGATGCTGACATAAGGACACAGCACCAGTGGGATTCTGGCAGTCTGCGTGTTGCCAAGGGCTGCTTGGTCAGCAGAGCGTGCAACTTCAGGCTGCCTGTGAAGCTACAACAGCTCCTGCCTTTTCACAGATTACAATCTGAGATGCTCTTGCACTGAACTGGGAAATCCCTGTAGCACAGGATTCATCACAGCTAACCCTTCTATCTCACTCCCAGGATATCAATGCAAAGCATCCTATCAAGTTACTCCAGTTAGATCTTGCAGAGTACAGTAGAATACAACTCTGTCTGAGCCTGAATTTGGGCTGACAGTTCAGCTTCAACTGGCATGATATATTCAGTACCATTAAAAATCTAATTTTCACACTCTTTGGTAAGAAAACGGGTTGGGGAAGTTTTGCTGGCCAACTTCAGATTGAATGCTCCCACGTAAAATATTCTTGGTTCGAGGGACTGAGTTTAGCACTGGGCAGGATTTCAGTCATATCATAACAATAGTCTCAACTGCACAAAACAGATATTATTAAATCCAGTTCTTGCTATAAATGAAATTATACAACAATGCTTACATTACCTTGTTAACTTCTGATTATAAAATATCTCCTGTGACATGGCTGCTAAGACAGCTTATGAATCTTTGCAAATAAAGGGCAGAAGGAATATCACCGTTTCAAGGTGTAATACATCACTATCAAGCTGTTACTATAGTGGGCCAATATTTTGAGGAGCCTTGCTACCTACGTATCTCCAGGTAAGAAGTGCGGAGAGCTTCTTCTGCCACGTAAATGCCAGACCCAGAGTTGACACAGGTTGTCCGAAGTCTTTTGTCAGGATAGCTTGAAATATAGGAAATCCCTGTCTTCCCTGGCAACGACTCCCAAACCCATGGCAGGATTTAACTTCCTCGTCTTTATCAACACACTTAGAAGTTTCCCCCCTTTCTCCTGACACTCACCTCTCGCTCATAGTCCCTTGTTGGTGCATCACTGCCTTGGTCCAGGCCACCAGAGGACAAGGATCCGTCTGAGGGCGATGCCATGGGCTGACGCTTTGCTCCGTAGCTCCCTCCTGAGAATTCCCTCCGCAAAGCACTCCCGTTCTGGGCAGATGATCCTAAAACACACAGAGGAATTAAACTGTGTACGGACACCCACCTAACAGAGAAGAAATTGGTTTGAGTGTTTCTCTGGTTAGTTCTGCTCTCCTCCAGCATGCTCCAGCTCATGGCTGGCAGGCTATATGGGCTTTTACCTTGTCTGCTGCCCGCTGCAGTTTTTCCTATGGATTCTCCAGTCCCTCACTTGGCACATCAGCATCAAAGCACTTCACCCAGCACAGACAGAGTCAGGGTGTTCCTGACAAAGCTGGCAGCCTAATTTCAGTGGCCTCTTTTCCAGGGAGTAAGAGGGCTGTACCAACAGACACACGACATGCTTTCTGCAAGCAGCTGGCAATGTGCAGCAAACAGTGTGTGCATAGGAAGGGAGAAAATGCAGAAAGGTTGGGACACCAGCTTTGCCTCCATTTCCATGTGGTCTACTACTCAGCCCCTTGCCTGGTCTCAGCCCATGTCCCTGCACTGACTCAGGCACACAAGACAGCATGGCAGCCTGTTATAGTTTCAAACCCAAGCTGGAATTCCTTTCAAATAGCTTGGAGCCAACGCCTCAGTGTCGGTAAAGATGATTAACAAAGGAGACAAAAGACATGCATATGCTGATATTATCTGCCTTGGCCAGGGCTTTGTTTCGATCTTCCCCCAGCAGGGGAGAGGGGGAAGGGGTTGGTGTTTTCTGGCTTTCTGCGCAGGTCAGGGAGCTCAGCTCTCGGCGGAGCGAGGAGGACGACTCACACACTCCCCGGGATCTCGGCATCACTGGATCCTGGAGGGTGTTCCTCTTCCCTTCTCTAACTCGATCATTTTTAAATCCGTAAGCGACTATAAACACCACCAATTTATCGTGAGGAAAAGGAGGGAGAACGCCCCGGTTTCCTGCGTCTGCAGAGACAGGATTGTTGCTGCTTTCTGCCTTCCCATTTTTCTCTCACGGGAACCAACCTGAGAACCAACTGCCTGCCACCACCCTGCGGGAGCCCAGCCGGCCGGGCGCGACATCACCACCTGCTGTCCGTGGATATAATTGCAGTTCCCCTTTTGGGGGTAACCCAAAAAAGACCTTTTTGACTGTTTTGCCTAGTTATTTGGGGGTTGGAGGGGTTTATTACAAACTGTTGTTGTTTGGTTCTTTTCTGGAGATATAGATATATATATATATATATATATACAGTGGTTAAGAACTGTTATCCTTTTCTTTATATATATTTTTCCCTAATTAAAGATCTGTTTTTCTAAATTCAAAGGAGAGGGATTATTTCTTGGCCAACATAGATATCTTAGTTCTCCCTCGAACTAAGACACGCCCTAGAAAGGGGTTTCTAACGCAACACAACTCTGCTATTCCAGCACCCAGTTTTCTATTGCTTTCTCCTTGCACTAGCAGCAAGAGAGGCATCAAGAGCTCTGAACAGTTCAGCAACACAGTCAATAACCACAGAGCTTGTGAACAACTCGTTACTGATTTAAAACACTTAAACACAAGCAAAGCAGTCTCAAGGCTAAAAATGTAATTTTAATTCTAATGCCAATTCTAAAAACTTGATAAATTACCAATGTGGGACTCTCAAAAGTGTTACCTGCTTATTCATATGCTACTTTGAAAGCAAGATTAAAATACCCTGCTTGCCCTCAGCAGGAGTAGTCAGCCATCACTTCTGAAAATCCTTACGCAGCCACTGCAGGTAGCCCTTTCCCTAAAACACTTGTGGCACAGACCCCAAAGCAACACGGTTCTGTTTGCTTACGTGCTGCTAACCCGCTGCTGGCACTCATCGACCGTCCTGGTTCCGTGCGGGATTTCGTGATCGACGGGATGCTGACAGAGCCACTGAACACAGTCCGGCTTTCCTGAGGCCGAAGGTTCTGAAACGCAGACACACACGGCATGTTTACTCATTGACTGCTGGCCCAACCTTGGATGCTGTGAAATAAGGCCCCAAAATACATTAAACCCCCAACCTTACCAGAGCTGAATATCTGGGCAGCAAGTCAGCAAAATTTGCAAAATAATATTCTGCAGTTTAGTGCAGAGACTGGCAGCACACGCAACGCAGTAGTGAAGTGCTGAATTACATGGACATATGCAGACAACTGAAAGAATGTGTCTAATAAATCAAGAATTTCCTTGAAAGGATGGTTTGCAAGCCTAATTAGGCTGCTATAGATACATTCGAGTTACATTGCATAATGCCTTCTTTCTGAACACAAGCTTCCAAGGATCTTATAAAAATTTCTCTCTTTGATGACATCATTTGTGCCATAACTGTGTAACTTTATACACTAACCAGGCTAATCCCTAATGCTTGCAGAGTTATGAACAGATAGTGGATCAATCTGTATAGCAATTACTTATGCAATTCCAAAGGTATTAAGACCATCCCTCCACACCTACATCAGTTGAGCCAAAGTGTGAATCAGCCTCCTGTTTTCAGCTGCTCAAAGAGGGTGACCAGAGCACATACCACTGTTTGTCTGTGTGTTTTGATTACTGCTCCTATTTTGCATCCTGGGAGTTCCAGTGTGATTTTCTAAATTAGTAAATTAGTGGACTGAAGTGGTCCTTTACTGAGGGAAGAAACAAACCATAATTTCCCTACTTGCATATGGTAGTTCCTTAAATATAAGTTGTCTTTAAACGAAAGGAAAAGAGTATTTTGAAGTAAATTCTGGGAGACTTTATTTCTGCTTCTGTTAATGTACTGCTGACTTAAGGGCAGAAGACTTCTCAGATTATTTAGCCCATCTCTCTGTACATCTGACTTCTTAACCCAGAGGGACTTGCCCATGTGTATCATTTTAGCTCTAGCTAAATACGAGACCTTCTCCTGGTGCTAGCATCATTTGTACTAATAAGTCATTACAATTAACTAGAATTAGGTTCAGCGAACCTTCACAGATGCACAATGTGGAGAGAGCTGCAGGTAGCTCCGAGCATGACTATTTCCCTTTTGCAGCCCTCCCCTGCCATAACTGTTCATTTCTTCCTATTTATATTTCATTATTTCCTCTCCCCCACTCCAAGACGAAGTAGCCACGCTTAAAACAACAGTTGCAATTGCAATGCTTTCTTAAGCAAGGGTGTTATGGAAATTTCAGATCAGAACAAAGATTCCACTCCCACATGTGTATTCTCAGAGACCCTCAGGTACTACCCATGTCTCTATCTGTATTTTAAAATGGATAATTAACTAGAAGCTTTGGAAGGAACAGATTTTACACAGTTCGGTCTTTAACACATAATTATTACCCACCTGCTGCCACAATGATCCTTACAGTCATTGCTCTAACAGACCCCTCTGATCTTAAGAGTCAACCCTTGACTTCTCAGGCTCCCAGTGGGCCAGAAATAGCTTATTTTTAACATGCAACAAAGAAGAATTAAAATCTCTCCTCCTGATCCCAGATCTCTCTCAAACACCAGCAGAAGACAATCAGAGACCTTACCAATGAAGAAGTCCTGTTTAATTCTCCTCTCATCCATTGCTGCACTATAAGGATTTATACCTAAAGGCTTAAAAAAGTCTCTTAAATAATTATATTGCTGCCTCTCACTTACCTTACCCCCTTCCTTTTTTTGTTTTTAAATGTGAACAACCAACCTGCTTCATGGTACAAAATACTGAGTTCCTGCTCCTGTGTCCTTCACCATGCAATAATCAATGTGAGATGGAGGATATGAGCATCCTGGCTGTACCAAAGCCATGGAGGCTCGCTCCCCTGACGACAGCCAAAGGAACTCATCAGCTAAGGAATAAGTTACTGCTGTGTTTTGAGAAGGAAAGGAAGGCCAAGTGCAGCACCGTGCGAACCTGTGCACTGGGGTTAGTACACTGGGGTTGCAAGGCTGGTCTTTTGTACTTGTATAAACCTGCAAGGATCCATTTTGCAAAGAGAACAATTATGTTTAATGATAAGGTGATTAACCTCCTTCACAGTGACTGAACAGACAACATAGAGGCATCAGGGGAAGGAGGGAATGGGTAGGTGAATGAAAGACATTTGTTTTAACAGCTTATTCTAATGCTGATTATTTTTCATGACCTCAGTTTGCAACGTCCATGTAATTCCTCGTAGAAAGTTTCTCCACAAAGCAAATTTTTCATTGTTCTTTGTTCTAAAAATAAAATAAGCACATGCCAGAGATGCTGGCATTTTGGACCAAACCTCCTGGAAGTGATATGCACATGATGCAGAAAGGGGATTCAAAGGAAAATAAACGGTGGTTATTAGCGGTAGTTATAAAGCAGCACAATGCAGCAAGTTAAAAACACAGAAAACAAAAGGAAACCTGCGCTTGCTTTATTTAGAGAGACAAAACCCCCTCATTTAGAGCAACAATTCAAATCCTGGCAGGAAAATCCATCCCCAGTGCTGAACCAAACAGAGAAAGTTGAGAGAAGAGGGGAAAAAAAGCAGCAGCAGAGAAGCTGCTGCTGAGCAAAGTGAATCCCTGTGAAATAGGGTGAAAGGCCCAGATTAGTTCAGTGCCCCCCATTCCAGTCAGAGGTTGGAGCTGTGGGTTATGCAGGGGCAGTGGCTGCCACACTCACAGCTCTGCTGTGTTACGGAGCCTCCGCTCCCACTCCAGCTGCTCCCTGGCTGCCCTCCCTGGCAGCAGGGCGAGGGCATTCCTACAGGGTCTGACTGAACAGGTACAACACTGACAGGAACTGCCTTGCCTCTGTTCCTCTGTCCATCATGCTGCTTCTTGTTCTGGGATTTCTTTTTGTTTTAAAGTAGTGTTCTGTTCACTACATTATAAACCTCGGCTTTTAATTCTTCCATGAAGTAACATGTCAGAATCTAAGTGCCTACTTTAACGGGCCATTTTTCAACTTCCCTTTGGATTCCATGCTGTTCTGGTTCCAATATCCCATCCATACCTGGGACCACGGTCCCATTCTAACACTAAAATCTCCAAACACAAAGGGAGGATGGACAGACACAAGTCCAAACTCAGAGCCTTGCTTTCCATACAGCTTATGGCATCTCTACCCAGAAGCCACAAAGCAGACAAACGCTGCTCTTCACACAAGACTAAACCTCCGGTGCCCTACAGAGCTAACAGGGACAGGACCTTGACTCTCCAGGTTGCCCACTTCACTTTTTTGACTCCCATTTATGCCAGTAGGCTGCACATTAAGATGAAGGATGCTCCTAAGGAAAAAACTGAGAGTTATCATCTGAAACATGAGGGATCATTCCTTACTGATCCCAGGGAGACTACTCACTTGAGAAAGGGAATGTAGAGGGAGTGTCACAGTCCGGTGATACATCACTGCATATTAAACACAGAAAATTTTATAGTACAGTTGGACTAAAAAAAACCTTTTAAAACCAAAACTAAAATACAGCTTCAGTGACCCTATAATGACCCCCTGGGAGAGAAACAGCTTTCAATTAGGCTTAACAATATTTTTTTTTTGTATTCCAACAGAGCATTCCTCTTGTGTATCTGCATCACCCTCCTGCCAGAAGAGCCAGGATGGATGCAGACCTGTCCTCACAGAGCATGTTTTTTTTCAAAATGCTGCAACTTCACTTCTGAACGTTAATGGTTGTGACAGCTGGAACCTCACGGCAGTGACACATGACCATGCACTTAACCAGTCAAAGCTTAGCTGTGCAAATTGGTTTTGGAGCCATATGGAAGAGATTTACTTCTCTCCTGCATTTTTAAATTCTGCCGAGTGTTGTATGCAGGTGTGTTTCCAAAACCTTCCCAGCGATAGGGATCTGGCACAGCAGCCCCAAGGCACTCAAAGCAGTCTGGCAGGGAAGGTTTGCCATGCACAGCTGAGGGGTGTCCAAAGGCCACAGAAACAAAGGGCCATGTTTTCATTACAGCAATGGACATGGTTTGGAACCACACAAACCCTGAGCAACCAACCACCATCACATACATCTACCTCACAGATTATCCCTGCCTTATCTGTGAATCCATCCCAAGCAGAGCTGCAGGCCACAGCACGGCACACGATTATGATGCACAGCAGGTACTCGTGTCTGTTTTAGCTTGGTTTGTATTTCTATAGGACATGGCGACCCCCATGTTGTCAGGCCAGGGTGCACAATACAGGAAAAAAGAAAAGAGCACTTCCATTCCCCCAGTTTCCATTCCAGCTGGAAGGATATCTACAGAACAGCATCCCACCTTAGTCTTTACCTAAAGCTACCAAGAGTAGAAGGATCTACATCAACGAATTGCCATCATCTTTAATTTTTATCTTCTTTCTACGTGTTCTAATTTCACATACTTACTCTAACCTAGAAGTTAAAAGCCTAGAAACTGCCTGAGGCATGACCTGTCTGTCTCTCTCAATCTGTGTATAGTCCTGTGTAAAAATTCTTGTATTCCACATGAATTAATCCTAAACAATCAGTTTGAAAGTTTGGTCCAACAAAGACAGACCCAGAACCTTTTCCTAATTCAATGTGGTATGCAGCACCCTGCTACTGATTGCTGGAGGATGAACAACGTGGAACAGAGAACTTCTCATTTCAAAATTTCCACATCCCTCCTGGTAATTAAAAATGACATTTTCATAGCGAAAGGTTCAGCCCAGTTGTTATACACTTTTCTTCCTTCTAAAGCCATGAAATATCTTTTTCTTGGCATGTCAGAGCTGTGGGAAGGCCACAGCTGACTGCAGAAAGTAAATTGTCTGGGACAAAAGAAAGTTAAGGGGTGAAGGAACAGCTTACAAGGGGTTTTCTCCCATGTTAATAGCCAGGCAAAAGGAAAACCACACAGTGTTAGTAGAATGAACACCTGACTCGGCCATTCATACCCTCAGTGTCATAAAGTCTGGAGTACCGAGGACAGAGCGTGGAGGCGGGGAAAATGCAGGGTTTATGGAATCGTAAGAGAGGAATTTTTCAGCTGAATTAACGGTCATGTGGTAGATGTGCTCAAAGTTGCTCGGAGAGGAGATCAGACGGGAGTGATGATGAGGGAATTGATAAGGGGAACGCTGCTATCAAAGACAACAGAGAGAGAAAGCAATGAAGGATGGTTGTACAGGTTACATTGGCAACAGCAGTTCCACAGGAGCAGTCAAACACTGAGGGACAGCACACAGAACCCCGCTGGCCACCAGCACGCGGGTT
Organism: Dendrocincla tyrannina; assembly: GCA_035047865.1. Taxonomy (NCBI): domain Eukaryota; kingdom Metazoa; phylum Chordata; class Aves; order Passeriformes; family Dendrocolaptidae; genus Dendrocincla; species Dendrocincla tyrannina. Next base: position 8,345,372 of record JAWWMP010000116.1, read on the forward strand.
CTCTTTGTCACCCCCAGTGCTCTGAGCACCTTCCTGACACGGACTCATACGGGCCTGTTGCCCTTGCTGCTGCTAAAACATTAAAAACAAATAAAACTTTTAACTCATTGGGAATCGATTCTAATATTTATTATTTTTTGATATTTCAAAGAGCACCACAGTTGTAAAAGGTGCTTTACAGACAGTTGAGAAGCATCAGTTCCCTGCCTTGAGGAGCTTACAATCTAAAATAGACATAACACAAACAAAGGAAGGTGAACACAGGTGAGGTGGTGTGGGGAGAAGAAAAGATGAGAATACACAGCAGTTAAGAGACTGTAAGAGATTTCCTTCTGTTATTCATGCATTTTAGCGATTCCATTAAAATTATCACCCGTACAACAAACACAGAGTATTTCCAACAGGAGGGAACAGTGTCTTGACAGGGCAGGGACACAGGTTGTGTGGGAAGGTGAACTGGTTAGTGTCAGACAAGTGGGACAATTCACTCTGCTGCAGACAGACGCCACCAGGCGCATGTCCTTGTGCACACTCCTGACAGTGCTCTAGTGACAAGGGGACTTGCACTGCTGTCTCTGCGCTGCAGAGGAACAGGCCCTTAGCACATGAAGGTGCCACAGTATCAGGAAACTCAGATCTTTTTAAAAGGTCAACTGAGCAATGTGCTCCCCAAGTGTGACGTAAAGAAGGAAAGGGGAGAAATAACCGTGCAAATTAAACAGAAATGATTTCTAGTTCATCTCTAAGGAATGTGCTGACACAAGTGCTCTTAAAATTTAAAGTCACCTAAATCTAGATTTAATGGAAGAACATCTCCAGGGTCGGTCTCCCTCCATGTGCCATCTGTACATGCTCAGAAGGTCAGCCTGCACTGGGGTGGGTGGCCCATGGACACCACCAAATCAGAACACCTTTTCTCATTTCTGACTTCTAAGTTTCTCTTCCCCTCATCCAACTGATTTCATCACCTTAAACATTTCTGAGTAATGTTAGAAATGTTAGGACTTAAAATATAAAATATGGCAAAAATATAGCTTACCCCTCCACTAAACCTAAGGCACTACTTTTTGTATGTGGAACGTATTAAAGTCTGGAAGAACATTAAGTCACATCCCAATACATATTATATCAAACATTATTGTTACTGTTCTCTTCATTTCAGCTGGTAAAATCCAACTTTTTGACTTTTTTTTTTAAAACACACGGTTATTATGAGGCTTTGCCTGTTAACCAAAACATCAATTACCACATTATGGCATGTAAGACATAATATACATTAAATTGTTATTAGCAACTTTAGCAGCATCTAAATATCAGTACAAGAAGCCACCATTCCAAAATGTTCCAGGACAGCAGACTTTGCTGAGTTATCTGCTCACAACAGAGAACTGGCAGCAAAGCCAGCTGCATTCCTTAAAATCCAATAAGGGAGGTATGGCAGTGTCTAAAATCACAAGCTAAAAAGCAGAGGGTAGGCCAGCTGCAGACCATGAAAATATTTAGCCAGCATTCATGAATGTGAGAAAGCCACGATATGGCAGCATTTTAAAAATGATCCTCCATGGAACTTTCTCCATGGACTCCACCATTAGATGCATGCATGGGGTTCCCACTTTCTTTAAAGAATACCAAATATAGATAAGTATTCATTTACTCTAAAAGTTTCTCAATTGAAACAAGCAAAGCTTCACACATCATCTAGAATGGAAGTAGAATGGCTCATGTATAATGAGGTCAAACTGAAGCATAATGTTCAAATATAATGGCAGTCAAGACCAGCTTTTGTATATAAAAATACTTAGGCATGCAGAATATGAAAGCAAAATCAATCCTGTACATCTGATGTACACAGAGAGGTGGTCTGTGCTGCAGTAAGTGCAGTTCCAGATTTCAGATCTTCACTACAAAGGAGCATCCACGATAAAGTGGCTTCAAGGGACAAGAGGGCAGAAGGGGGGCCAGACTGTACGGCCAGTTAATTGGTGACAGGCTGCTAGGGAAGAAAAACATGTAAACAAATAAGTTTGGGGATATACTAACAGGAACCATTCTAAATTGTACAAAACAAGACAATGACCCAGATCCACATCAATAAAATACAAATATGTGCTGATTATTGTTCTGCTAATAGCAAACAAAAACTCCTGGTTTCTGTTGTGTTGCATGTCAAAGCCAGACTGCAAATGTTTGCCGCGAAGAAAAGAAGGATGCAAATTTGCAGTTCCCTGAAAATGCCTAATATTTTCTCCATTAAATCTCTCTCTCTCTGAGCCCTGGGCATGGTTCTGCCCAAACACAGGGCTATACTGAAAGCAAGGGTGTCTGTTCATGGAGAGAACAATGTGGGACTAGGCTAAGAGACTGCAATTTCCTATAAACACATCACCATGTGTGGTGCATACCAAGACCTTGGAAACAATGCACAGAGAAAGCATCTTTCCCCTTTGTGTGGCTGCATCAGCAAGGGCAAACACACAACAGCAGATATGTTGCATACGTGTAGGCACCTGATACAACATACCAAATAGAGCTAGAGTTGAAAACATTCTGTTTAATCCATTTCTTTTGTGCGGTTACTATACAAACTAAACGCTCTAAAGTTGGTCTTTTAAAAGACATCATTAAGGACAGTGGTGGGCAGAGGGCAAGCAGGCTCCTGTTGGCTCTGCATCCACCAGGCAGTAACACCACGGGTTAGGGCAGCACAAGGACATGTCCCCTCCTGCCCACCCACCAAGGGCCATCGCCACCAGCTCTAATTCTGTGCTCCAGTCAACTTTTTGGCATTTCCCCTGAAAAAGGCAGCAGAGGCACGTTAGTGGGACTGCAGAGGCAAGTTTTGATTGGATTCACATTGCATATATGAAGTGGATATGTATATATTAATGACTAAATATAAATACATACACATACATAAAAATTGTCATTTGCTTTATAAAGTTCATCCATGGATGCTAGATAAGAACTGATCCGAGCTGGCTATTCAGTTTGTGACAATTTCATTCAACACAGAGATTAAAATATTTATTCTCTATTAACACCTATTTATTACTAAGGACCCTTCTGCCCACACAGCACTATTCTGATTTCAGTGAAAACTCATGCTGGAGCTCATGCTCAAGCCAAATTGGAACGGGCTCAACTAAGAAACTCCAAGTAAAAAGGCCCACTCCACTCTTTAATACACTTTCTGCATTCCAGTATCCCTTAAAAAAAAGACGCTGTATCACTAGAACAGCTGGACTGAGTGTGAGAAGACTCTTAGCCTTGCACTGCTTGCTCCCCCTACCTGCAGCCCTCTTTATATGCAAAAATGTATTTTACCATCTACTTCCATAAACAAAAACAGGCATTCCCAAAGTCAAATGCTGCAATCTTTCCCATAGTTCATTAAAAATAAATACCTCCTCTTCTGAAATATACTCCATTTAAAAATAGATGTCCAGCTGCAAAATCATGACACATGTGACAAAAAACCCACAGCTTTTCACCTTCCTGGAATAAGATATGAAATTAGGGAAATAATTCCATGCCCTGGTAAAGGAACCACCATCCAGATGAACTGTACGCAGGGTTGGATGAATATTCTTTACCTTGCATAGTGATTCTCCAGGAAACATCCTCTGTTTCCACCCCCTCTTCTGACTCCAAATTTGTCTTTCCAAGAGAACATTAGACTCAATACATAACCTCACATGCACACATAACTCCTTTTCTTCTATTTTTGTGCCTGAGAAGCAAAGTCTGTAGTCTGGAACAGACTAAATGCAAACTCAGTCCAGGTAAATACCTCACAGGAAGCTGTTGGAAAAGAAAAATCTGCCTGGACCAAAGTAGCTCCTGACAGACCATTTATTTCCTAATTTCCAGTTACACTTTCAAATTCACACACTTCAAGTCCCGTGCCTGACAGAATTCTGTACCCACTAAGTTAGGAATACAAATACAATATGACATTGCAAGGAGCTGCCAGAAAAATACACAAGAAATTCACTTTATCTGCAGTGACATCTCCCACATTAAGATTGGTACCTACTTACAAAAAGAGGTTATAGCAGTAACTTTAAAGAAAGAAACTGCAGTGGTGGAACAAGTGCAGGAATCAACTGCATATTGCACACATTTTCTAATGTCTTCTCATCACTTTCAAGTGTGGAAAGTGACTCCTGAATTTCTTTCAAAACATCATACTGATTGGTAATAGCAAAGTAGAAGTCCTCAAAATGTAACTTAAAATATGACCTTTGATCTAATACAAGGCTGGAGTAATTAGAATGAATTCAAAGCTAGAAGGCATTTAGAGATGACACAGCTGAAGAAATAGTAATCCATCTAAATATAGAAAATCCTCTTGTATAGATATTCTATAGATAAAATCATTCCTTGTTTTACACTTGTCAGATCTGGGGCTTTGTTAAGAGTCCTCACAGCTTTTGATTCTCATGGACTTCCAGTTACTGATGGTGTGAACAGGATGTGTTTTGTCCCACCTTTAGAGGTAGCAGATTATCTTCTCTGCTTGAGAAGAGCCCTAAATATTTTAAAGAACCCACTAGCAATGGAGAAGTGAAGAAAAGTTCTGAATCTGCCCTGAAGCAAATTATCATGTCTAACATTAGACATACGCAATCTCGTATCCAGGTAAGATAAACACCACCTGCCAACTTCCCTTGGATTTGCCATGTGTTTTCTAGAAGCAGTTCCTTCATCATTTATTCATTTATAAACACAGATACAATATTGGCTTTTCACCCATTACACTGAATATATTTGTTATGGAGAGGTTTCTCAGTGTGTCTAATAGAAGATTTAAAGTAAATTGATGTGCTGACTTTACAGCCAAGTGTAACACAAACGTATCATTTGCTGCAAAAGTGAGGTAAAATGAGTGTCTGAAGGTCAGAGATTATACTCTTCAGCTTCTAAACTGGTGTAACTGCATGGCACACTGTATCTCCCAGTCTTAATTCTTTCCTTTGGGCTTTCCAGCATCAGAAAATCCCAAATTCAGGTTTTACTTCCTGCTTTCTGCACAAACTCCAATAGTAATAATGGTAATTTTAGACAGCAGTTCTGTACTAATGGCCATGTCTTATGCTACTACTCATATAATCTGTTCGATATCATATCACCTCATCTTTCATATGGTGCTAATGAGCATCTTCTGAATCACATCTGTGTCACTGCAGATGAGGGAACAACACAGAAACACAAACAAGATGCTCAAGGGAGCTTGAAGTAAGCACTGTGATATGCTCTTAGAAACAAAACATTAATTGGTCTTTTGCTCATCCAAAATTTCATTACCTTCCAGGTGACTATTTACTACATAAGGTTTTATGGAAATGAACATGTGTGTGTGCTATGACATGTTTTCTTTTTCCATTTTTTCAACTTAAAAGGTTAGTTTTAATGCAAGAAGCTCTGTTTCACTGAGACTAGTTAATTTGGAGAGAACATGAAGAACAGCATATTTGGCATGGAATGAAATTTGGGCACTATACACTATTAAATTGCTACGGGAAAACAGGTTGCAAACAGATAGGCTAAGTTGGAGCTAAAGATCGGAGGAGAAAAAAGGAATTGAACTACAATTCACGAAGAAAGGAATTTCTTTCCATACCCCCAAAGAACACAGGCCCAAATCCTCTTAATTTTGCCCCTGCATATCAGTCATAAAAATTATTATGAACACAGTGAGGCCAATCTGTCTGAAAACCTCAGAGGCATGAGGCACTCCTCCTCCTCCTCCCTCAATGCTGAATTGTCAACCTCCTTGGTTAAATTTTATTACAGACAGCAGAGCACTTTTAGCTCCATTTCCCTAGCTACATTGTTCCTGATAAGAAATAACTCAACAGTCTGAATACACATTAAAATTGCAATTGTTTTTCTCTCACTTATTTGCAGCCTCTGTTGCAGTCAGTCACTCTCACATGTACTTCTGTACTTACCATTGGAAGGTCTTTGAGAATCTGTATACCATCTCCTGGACCCATATGTGCTATGTGGTTAAAATTAGTTGGGTTAGAAATTAACTTATTTCTCATTTCTGGATCACGTAGCATCTCCCTGGAAGAGAAAAGATCTTGCTCAGATATTTTGTTCTAGGTGAGGATGGGCATTTATAAAACATGTACAGCTTTGATTATCAGCTACTTTAAATGGAAATTAACTAGTCTTTTCCAACCTAAACGACTTTATGACTCTATTTAACCACGTTAACAGTGATAAACCCCTGCTATCAGCACAGGCATGGAGAAGCTTCCAGCTTTAAGAGAGGGCAAGGGGCCAGAATAAAAGAATGCTGTTTGCAGGCTAAGAGCCCATGCCCAATAGTTACCAACATTCAAAGAATATATAACCACTGTGAGTTGATAAAAAGCTCTGTAAGATGAGTAAAAGCAGAACTCATTTGTGATGTATTACAATGTGGAGATGAAAATGAAGTACTAAATATGAAAAGAGAATTAAAATAATACTGCAGTACCTTTCTCAGTCTGTGGTCAGAATTAAAAGCTCTTCAAAATGGCAAGGATGCATTTCAGAACTTAGAATAAATAAAATTTTAAGAGACCAAACTTCAATCAACTCAGAAAAGGCAAGACCAAGAAACGGAATTGTATCTCCACTGCATACAGCTGTTACTTTCCTTAGAGCCAAAAAGGAGGACAAGCTGGGAGCCAACCAATGGTGGAAGAAGTTGGAAACTAGAAAACTGGCATACTCAGTTCTTGGAGTGTGGCTTAGCATAGTAGCATTTTTAGTGAAGGATACTAAATGGCCAGTAACACCCTCTGCGAACACTGCAAGTAGTGCAGACCTATTTTTGTTGCCATTTAGGAAAGTATTTGTATTAAAGACTCCCATTAGAAATACATCCTGAAGTCCTCTGTCCTCTGATGAGGTGAGTTTTATGTAGTTAAATGTATAAATCGAAAAGCAGAAGCCTTGGAATACTGCTGAGGGTAGAACAGCCTTCAGAAAGAAAAGCAGAACCAGAGTCTGAAAGTAATTAATCCATATGCATACTTAGCAATGCAATCTCCTTTTGTAAAGTGTTTATTAGAGATCTTTATATATACAATGTATGTGCACACCTATGCAGCTATATACAGTATGTGGAGACATGCATTCCAAATTACAGCTGTTTCACACAATTAATCTGAACTAATGAATACTTGTGCATGCAGTGCATATCCATATCCATATCCATATCCAAACTGGTATCAACACCAATTAAACACTGAGGATTAACACAGCAGTGAAGAGATAGAGACATCTGACTGGGCATTCCAGAAAGCAACGCATTCAGCACTACAGTGGCATCAGTCACTGTCCCTCAGGGCCTACAGGCATGTACAGAAGACAAGTACATGTTGAATACCGACCTCCTCTGCTGCATCCTCTCCTCCTCCGGGACTCTGAAGGAGTAGCGGCGCTTGTTGTTGATGTTTCGAACCATTTGCTTCCGGCTGTTATCTGATGTCTCAGGGACCACCAGTTCATCACCCTCTGAAATCAACACAAATAGGGTGATCCAGTGGGACAAGGCATGGAATCTGAATTTGAAGACATTTTCTTCCTCTGCCCTCACTAGTGTTGGACACCACTCATTTCCCATCAAAACTGAACAAATGTCCTTTGGGTCATGGGTTTTCTTGGCCACTCCCTACTCTGCTGGTATGTAGCAACAGATTTAACCCTCCTTCACACACAAGCTGCCACACTTGTGTTCTCAAAACACCACTGATTTGTTCTTTCAAACTAAACACTCAGGTAGGCAGGAAAGGATGCCAGTCCTCTGTCTCAAACTTTCCTTGGCAGTTCTCACTGAAAATCACTAAAATAGTCAGTCTTGTTCTGCCAGTCGACTGGAAACTCACTGCAAGATTCTCTTTCATTCCCTCCCTGCTCCAGAGAGACTGTTCCTCTTGAAATGTCTAAACAGTGCTGTATTTTGGTGCAACTGTGGGAAAAGGGAGGATTTTTTCCACGTGTGTGTACATCTGGCCAAGGCATCTTTAAAAGGGACATGAAAAGTATAGCAGTGATAATAACACAATAGGATTGTTACTTTGAATGAACACTGCAACTGCTCTGCCTTATTTTATGTGTGTGTGTATATATATATATATGGAGACTAAAGTTCCCCTTAGTAAGCTTGAACATACATACCCCAACACCTACTGCTCACTGCCAAAAACAGGTTTTGTATGGAACAAAAAACTTTCTCCTTAAGATCAACTGGAGATTTCTTGAAGGGTGAGATCAACTAGGGAAGTAGCTTGAGGAAATAAACCTTCAGACTTCTAAAGAGATACACGGTTTAGGCAACATACAGGGGTAAAGCATCAGCCTTACTTACTTCTGATCCTATGCTCTCCAGTTTTTATCCTCTTCTGCTCCACTTTTAATGTTCAGTCTTTATTAGACTTCAAAATTCTTTATACACGGTTCTAGTATATTGCTCCTCTCTACCACTGTCATTCCTTTTGTACTCATTTGCTACAATTTAAATAAACACTGAAACACTGCCAACAGCAGTGTATGTTTCTAGAGTGTTTATTTCCACCATTTTCAGAAAGTCATTAACAAAAGTTTATAGCTTTTGATTGTTAAAACAGAGCATATCCCCTCTCCAGCTAAGAGGTTAAAAAAAAGTTTAAGGAAATTCCTCAGGAGCATGCATGTGAAATGAGCTCCAAGAAGAAAAAAAAGTCAAAAATACTTACAATAGAAATAGATTTGTGAAGCTAAAACTGTGGCACACAGTCACAGTGGCCCTAGTAATAAGTTATGAATACATAATATTATATTACTTTATAATTCTCGGGAAATGTTTGTTTAGGTGAAGTATAGTATTAATTTTAATCTAGCACTGCCGAGATCACTATTAAAAGTCTTTAATTGTGCAGGTATTTTTAGACAGCATTCTGGCAGGTGATCCCACATTTGGAGGGAGCGTCTAGTAGTTCTATTTTCTACTTCCAGTCTTCATTCAAGTCTTAATTGAATATTAAAAAGGAAAAAAAAAAGTTCAGAGTAGCAGACAACACTGCAATTACTGTGGAATCGATAAGCTTTGGCTTTTCCCCAAATTTACAAGCCCACATATGTTTGAACGATCACTTTCTACAATGCACATATCCAGGCAAAGAAAAATACTCTTTCTAAACAAAAATTTGCATGGTGAAAATTGGCTTCTTTTTACTTACCTGCCATTTTGTTTTTGAAATATATTAATCTGACTGTCTCCAGGCCTAAAAGGTTTAGCGATCCTTCTGTATTCAAGGGTCGTACCTGGAATGAGGAAATCCAGTCTTTGTAACAGTAATAACTCACATTTCTCTAATGCAACTTATTCTGAAAGCTCCAAAATGCGTTATCAATGCTATAAGAGGAGCCCTATCATAGAGCCAAACAAGGATCAGCATCTCCCATCTCCAGTGACACACTGCTGCTCTCAAGAGTAACAACTGGAAGTCATTAAAGCCACAAAGAGTTAAAAATGATTTTAGATTTTAAACTTTTTTTTTTGAGAATGAGAACAGAGGGAGTTACCTAAAATTCAACTTTAAGATGTAGGCTTAACACCATTCTTTTCAGCATTTAAATAAATAGTTCTGTTAGAAGTCTGCTTCATGTACCATTTCAATTTTTTCTACTAGATGTACAAATCAGTAAGCTGGGCTTTTGTTTTGTCTTAGTACCACATCACAGTTATGCTCTGTAACTTCATAAGAGCATATACAGGCTGCTAAAACCTACTGGTATTTTTGACTTCCAACTTAAAAATGAAAGGAGCATTCCACACTCTGAGTCTGCAAAATGTATTAGAAAAGAGCTCTTCTTAATAAATAGCCATTTTGAGTCTTCTAGATGTAGCAATTCTTGTTTGATGAAAGTAGCTCCATCCATTAAATGGGAAGTCCTGAGCCAAATATTAATCAAAGTACTAAACTGCATACTACTGTGTAGGAAAAAAATGATTCAACTGCTTAATAACTTAATGTTTGGACACCAGAAAGAAATTTCCCCTGAAGTCCAGACTCTTCTCTCCTTAAGATGGTTAATAGCTGATGACCTTAACCTTTTGCATTATTTATTCTTACAGCATTGCCAGAATACCCTGGTCTGCATCTGCCAGAGACTGAATGATCAGCACAAGACCACAGGGGCAATGTCCTGTAATTTTGTGTCACTGGAATGCCAGTAAAGGAATAATGTTGACACTAGCACGAAGTTGAAGTCAGTCTAAACTACGGGGAAAAAAATGACTTTTCTTACTTCTTTCCAAATACAGCTGAGCAAACACCTACTGAATACCAAGACAGTGTCAGTTTTCAGAAACTTTTGATAAGAGATCCAAACCTGACATCACCCTGGTTTTAGTACTTGCACTGGCTGAAACAAAATGTTCTAACCCAGCCTGTCAACAATGTTCTCAAGCAGCAGGAGATGGATTTCTGAAGGTCTGTTTAAATATCTTAACATCCACCATCTTCTGGCAATAACATGGATGCAATCCATCCCAGTGAAGCCATATGAAAATACCAAGAAACTGCTCTCATTATTGCAATAATATCATTAAATCTAACATAGCCATATGCTCCAGATTGAACATTCATCTAAAACATGGTGAAACCACACGCAAAACACATTTTGTATCTTCTATTTCAAACAAAAAAGCATTAATTTCTTTGCAGCGGCTCTTCTTTTAGTTGAATTATGTTTACATGAGCAGTTTTTATGATGGCTTCTAATGCACTTAAAAACCTGGTAGACCCTTAGCAAAGCAGCAGTGAGTCTTAGCAAGTTACCTTTTTGAGAGGAATAGTTTGAATCCACTCCATGGAGTTCACGTCGAAGATGTCAATCGCGTTTTCACTGTACACAGAGAGGTATGGTGCATTGTAACCTGGGAGGGAATGATCAGGTACAGTGTCATGTGCTTTCAGACACAGCCCAAAATACATCATTCCTTAGGGTTTAACTGTATTTATTTAAAAAACCAAACCAACACTACACAATCCAACAACAGTCTTTGAAAAATGTGTTTCAACTCAAAATTGACCAAGAAATTTATTCTGAAGGCAAACCAGCAGCACCTAAAAACTTAGAATCTCCATGACTTTCCTTTTAACTTTGCCAAAAATCTAACTTCTCTCTGAATTATCAGGTATTACAGTTTACTCTGCCAAACACTGATGTGGTTCGAAGTTTTTTTCCTCTAAAAGCCCTATTTTTAAGAGCTCGTATTTTGTAAATGATGTGGCAGGAAAATATATCCCTGTTATTTAACAACTACCATTTGGATGAATTGAGCTCTTAAGTCTTTGGACTATGCACTTAACGAACATTACGGGAATTAGGCACCATGACACAGTCATAAAAATCATGTTTCCTTCTAGCTTTAATTCTCTCTTCTTATTTTCTGGATTGTAAAGAGAATTCTTGTGCTACTTATCTGGCACATTTTCCCAGGATGAAATTTATTCCACTGGGACCACTTCTAGAGGAGAATTCAGTACTTCCATGTCGGTAAAAAGACTGCCATGGTCTGCCAAGACTAACAAGAGCATCCAATTTGTGTTTAAATATAACAGCTTTTGCTATAAAATATACCTCTATTCTGAATTGGAGTAACATCAAGTCACTTCATTTAAGGCAATCAAAAAACTTCCATAAATATCAATGACCAGCCTAGATGAACTCCATGTGAGAAATATGCCTTTTTCAGTCTATCACAAAATCTTCTATTTTGATTCATTCGTTCTCTGAGCCCACTGTAATAATCAATTGCTTAAAATTGCTTGAAAACTAGAAGTGACAAACAGCCTGTAAAAGCTGCTCCTTCCACGTACAAAAGGGCCTTCACTCAAAGAAGGTGAAACTTTCCTCCCCTCTGCAGTGTGACTGGACTGCTGCCAGAGTGAGGTAAGAAGGCAGACTATTCTGAAAATCAGCCTAAGACTGAGCTCATTCACAGACACTCTGAGGGCAAACTTGGCTAATGTTTATCTGCATTCAGAAAGACATTAAAAAGAAGACAGACATGGCAGGTTGGGTTTTTTTCCTCAAACTGTCACAAAGCCCCAGCTCTGAAAAAACCCGTGCAATAAATCTTTAACAGTTCCTGGTGGAAATGGAAATCTTGAAAAATTACAGTATTTTTCCCTCAGGGTTATGAAATATATTTTCTATACTGCCTGCTGTGCATTATATTTTGAGAGGGAAGAGAGAGACAGAGCATGGAAACTTAAAAAGTGATCTTTTTAAAAAGCAGGGAGGAGATGAGTGTTGACAAAAACTGCTGAGAAAGAGAGAATGAAGGAATAAAGACAGAAAAGACAAATTAGTACATAGGAATAAACACCATTAAAGAAAAGCAAATCAAACTACCAGATCCTGATGACTCTGAACATCAAAGCTGGAACCACAAAGCTGAGCCACAGAATAAATTAATTTCAAGACTAAATAACAGTAGTACAGCATCGGTGGTAGCAAATACATAAGAATTTCCATTAGTGTCTGTAGAACCTGAAGCTTTTGGCTGTTTCAGATAGCAGGGCATGTGTTTAGAAGTTGGACATCAGAGTTACAAGTCCTGACTCATGATTCCTCCCTGTGTTCCAGCAGCATAGGTCAGTGACAGTTGTCACAACTTGCACAAATGAGATCAGGACTAAACCCTCTGACTAGATTAAAAATGCCGACAGAGGCTGAGAACATTCATTTCCCTGTCAGGTCACCAATTAGCCTCGAACTCCACCTCGTGTGGATATTGATACAAGCAGCGACCACCTCCATGTACAACAGCAAACAGACTGACAGACACGGCAACTTACAGCAAGAAGATGGAGTTGCGGGCCACATCAACTCTTGTTGTCTCGATCTTCGGCCCTGGCAGTCAACGTAAACCCCGACGCTGCTAAAACACAGCAGGTATTCTTTATTTGAGATTTCGACTGCACAGATGGCGTCAGTTGGCTGCTGTGAGATAAATGATAGTGTGTGGTCGTCTGGATGGAGCAGACTGTACGGGCTGCCTTCTCCGTGAAGGGGATATTTTAAGAAACCTGACTGGTAGCCCACACAAAGACGGTCACTGAAGATTGACATCCACTGGACATTCCCTTGGACCTGGATCTCCTTGATCTTTTTGTGACGTGTCTTACTCTGATTTAGTTCATAACAGAGGACCTGCCTTTTCATAGCTACACACAGGCAGGTAAGAGCTCCGTGGCGCACATGTCCAGAAACTATTGACTGGCAGCCCTTTGTCTCTGCCAGCTTATAAAACTCAGTCTCCCTTCCATCCAGGGCAGCCATAGGGAAAAGCCGCACGTGACGGTTCCGTCCTGAGATTACTGCAATGAGCTGTTCACTTGGGATAAGCTCAATCTGATGAACCTTCTTGTTGTCACCAACACGGATAATCTCTGGAAAAAGGAAGGAAAAACAAAACCACAAATCCAAGTACATGATATTGAAGTGTGAATTGATTACAACATATGTATTTGTAAAGATATACTATGAGAGAAAGCCAAGAAATTCCCTTTACTGCTTCCCTGCAATATTAAAAAAATACAGAACCAAAGCTTGTATATTAATAATACCAGATGTGTCAATTCTGGATAAACCTTTAGCTTTTCCTCATCCGGAACAGCAGGAGCAGGTCTGATGCAGTAACAACCACTGCATTATTCCAGGACTCATTTCCAAATCAGTTTATAGCCACAAAACTACCGAATAAAGGAAAACCCTTGAAGAGCTGAAACATGAACAACTGTTGAACATGCAACAATTATGCTGTTTGTTGAATTAGCTTGGGCATTGGTTATTATTTCTTACAATACTGGACATAAATTTTCATTTCCAGTACCAGGGAGGAGGTTACAGCAAGGATTAAGCCACAATTCCTACTGAGGTGCACAGCAGGAGAAGAGGAGACAGTAGTCACAAATTGAAATGAGGGAGGTTCCTACTGGATATACAAAGGAAGTGATACACTGTTAGAATAATTTGCAACAGGCAGCCCAGAGAGATCATGGAACCTCTGTCCTTGGAGTTTTAAGACCTGACTGGACACAGTCCTGAACAACCTGGTCTGAATTCAGTATTGAGCCTTCTTCAATCTGGGGAAAAAGCTTTCTGCTGCATGCCAGATGCAGTTTATTGGAAAGGATGCCCAAAACAGAAAGCACACAGAACACCTTCTGATCTCTCCAGGACCTGTCCAGCTGATAATGTAGTAAATCATGAAAAATGAAACCAGAGGATATTGAATAAGAAAAAAAGTTAAAAAGCCACCTTTTGATTATTTAGTATTAGGGAAATTATTACCAGTTTCTAATTTCTTACCGTCTTTGGTGACATGCACAACAAATAACCCTTCTTCATTCCCCAGAGCTATTCTTTCATGGTCTATGACATTAAGAAAAAAAAAAAAAGTTATTTTTCTTTGGAAGTACTTTTGGAAATACTTCAACAATGGTGATAATTCTCATTATCACACCTTTTTTAATATCTTGAAATAAATTTGCATAAAGCCAAACCAAATACATTCACATATCAAAGAAACCCTGGCAACCTCCCAATCTTTCAAATTCTGAAAAAAGTAAGTCTTTTCCCATTTCTCCTGTAAAATTAACATCCAGAAACATAATTTTTAACAAACTGCTCAGAGCACTTCAGTATACTACCAGTTTTGAAATAATGATAGTATTATATTTAAATAATAAAATAATAAGAGATGAATGTATTTTATGCAGTAGTATTTAAAACTACTAAACTCATTCTCTGATCTTACATTTTGTCTGTGGTCCCACCAGCAGATTTTGCAAAGTCAGTGATTTGCATCTGTGTTAATTTTGCCCAGTTAGGGAATTATGTTACCAGAATAACAAGGGAGAAATGTCCAATTCTCAGTCAAAATTATTTATAACTATGAATACGAGTGAATAGAGGGAATACTCTTAAAAGATCTGACAAAAGTACTGAGTAGAAAATTGCATTTCTTTCTTAAGCCCATACACATTTCCATATGGGACAAAACCACTACATATGACTCCCTATCCAGTAGATAACACCACTTAATGCATTTTCTTTCTAAAAAAGCATGCTTTCAGCATACCCATTTTTCTCAGAGCCTCCTTTTCATTCATGTCATACCTATGATTGCTGCTGACTGTGTTGTTTTGATGAGGGGTAAGGTGCTGTCATAAGCTTCTTTGGGCACATAGACTGAGCGGTCTTTGAGTTTGTTCTTCTTCAGGATCCTATGCAGCTCATTCAGCACACCTACCCACTTGCTTTTTTCATTCTCTCCGTCTGCCAGAATCAGGATGGAACACTTGTTACTGGATGCAGAGAGCTGGGAGGCTGTAACCTGGAAACAATTGAAATATGTATTTTAAGTCATAAGCAATAACAAATTGCCTCATGACCACTTTTGCAAGGCTATCAGATGCCTGTAAATGCCTTTTCAATTAGCTGTTTGAACTAGGGAAGCAAAAATTTAGCCTTAGTTAATAGAAAACACTCTTCTCTTAGTCTAAGAACCCACAGCAGAAAACCCCCTGATGTGAGTAACTTAAAGAACAGGAAAAATGTTGGCTTTATTGTAAATGCATTTGTGTTCCATAATTCACCAATGTCTGCTCTAAATAAAGTAGTCAATTGTTTCTCACCGCAATATTATAACAAAAAGCATTCCTTACAGAAAATTCTGTATTTTTTAAGAAAGATTTCATTAATAATTTCATGCAATAGCTATGGTCTTTATGAAGGAATGATCTGTGACCCTTTCCATGTATTTGATACAGCTACTATAGATAAAAGTGAAAGTCCCTTCTGTAGGTTTATCTTCTCTCAGCACACAGAGTGATGAACAGTCTGAAAACTGGAAAAACAAGGAGTAAAATACAATGATACAGTAAAGAAATGATAGGGAAATTAATAAGACACCAAGGGGATTTCACTGAGGTTAAAGCTTTAATAGAATACCTCGTAAAAATAAGAATATTAGAAAAAAATGATGGCAAAACCCTGAGACCACATACTAGATCCAAGTTTTGCTGAGCATTTTACACAAGATTTCTACGCTGACCACCTGATAAATGGGAGTTTTCAGATATCGAATGCATATATAAAAATATACATAAGATAAAGGCTTCAGGAATAACACAAGCAGCTAAATTGAGAAGCGAAGGGCAACTTCAGGAAATGAAAATGTAAAAGGTCACGATGAACAGAAGAATTTCAAATGACTAACAGGAGGTTGAAAAAAATATATCTTAATGTGAAGACTGAAAAATAAAACCCACACAGAGTGGAGATGAGAGCCTGTCTAAATGTACCAATGCTATTTTTTCCAGAAAAACGATGTGTGTACAGATCCCTATGTGTTGCTGCTGCTGCCATGGATCCCACAGGGCCAGAACTTGCCAAGGAAACAGAATACCAGCAAGCTGTCAGTGAATGCACAGCATGCATCACCCTGTGAAACCCTGTATGTCTGGGTTACAGGGTCAAGACATAATACTTACCCTAAAGATACAGGGGATATCTTTTCGATTTGCATGGATGACATCCGAGGCCAAGACAGAACTCACTGAGAATTCTTCATCCCTTAGGAAAACCACAAACATAATTGGAAAAAGAGTTAGAGAGTAAAATCTGTATGTTTCACTTTTCCAACAGTCTTGTTTTGTGAAGGATGTAACAAGTTAGCACTGAGATCTAATTTTTTTAATTATCCTTTCCTCTGTATCTGCACATGAAATTCGCAACTGCAATGCTGTATAATTAATTCCTGGTAATTGCTGATGGAGATATATCTATTCAGATATTCTATATCTGGGTTTCGTTTGTATAAATTAAAAGCTTTTTTTAAAAAAAAAGTCAACCTAAAAAGTAAGTGGGACCAAGAACACCTCTTCCAACTCTTTCATAAAAACCCAAACTCATTAGAAGCTCTAATCTATAGGTGTTTGAGATTCCCTGGATGAACTAACTGAGATCAGAGATGAGCTTTACTTATTTGCCATGTTAAATGTTCTCAGCCTTCAGTGAGGTTGGTAGTATGTAGTGTGAACAAACTCTTTAGCCCTTTCGAACCAAAAATTTTAATAGTTTTATCCTATAACAAAGTTTACCTTTCAAAACTCTATTCAACCCAAAATAATGCTATTTCTTCTTATTTATTAATTCCAGATCTTCTACACAGCCGAACAGATGCTCTTTGCACATGATGTAGAGTAATGTAAGCTTAAATATCCACATATGAACACACAAGTGTAGTTCAGTCAGTCTAACTTCAAATAAATGCTAACTGCTTTTTAAAAAAATTCCGCCCCCATCCTGAAAATTAGAGGCTCTCAACATGGATTACAGGGTTTTATAAAAGCTCTGGAGCTTGCTTACTGATTTCACAAAAAGGAAAAGCAGAACAAAACCTCCCAGTGCCTCTGAAAAGCTCCCACTCGGTGCACTCAGCTTACCTCATGTCTATGACCTGACTCACTATCACACTGGGCTGGGATGCTTTTCCTTCTGCTACATCATATAGGAAGAGTTTAAAATCACAGATGACCGCCAGTGCTCTCTGCCAACCTTTCTTTACTCCAGCTGGTTTTGGTACCTTTGGGAAAACAAATTCTGATCAACCTTCTGTAAGTTTGGATGCAATCAAAAAATCGAAAAGCACAAAAATCAATTCACTCATCTGGGCTGAAAAGCTTCTATTCAGTCATAATGTTAAGCAACATAAGCAAACACACAGGAGCAGCAAGTGCATCAAACACAGCCACATGGCCAACACATTATTTAAAAAAAATAGTAGCATCACAGGTTCATTCTTTTTATTTCACAGATCCACTCAAAGCTGTATCAACAAATATAAAGAAACCCATCTCCAGTCGGTCAACAGGAACATGGTCAAAACTATGTCAAGTAATTCTTTTAATATCTGTATACAAGTACCCACACCAATACCTAAGGCATTAAGAAACAGAAAGATTCAAAAACTCACAGACCCTAAAATATTGAGACAATTACTGTTGAACATGCTAAGAATTTCTTTGGGAAAATTTGGTTTTTGAACTGCTATCTTAAGGTATAACTGAATCCATTCCCTACAATGCACCCATTAACTCCTGCTCTGGAAAACAATGACTTTAACATAAGTGCCCCAAATGCAGCTACTTGACACTTACTCGGACATGTCCTTCATAAGCTGTTCCTATGCCTTTCTGTGGATCTATTCCCAAAGGTCCCTTAGTCTGCTCAGGAGGGATGGGACACACTGCAGGAGCCTTGTCTGCACAGGTCACGTGGCAAGAGAATCCACACACTTGTGAGGAGGAGAAGAAACAGAAAGATTTGCTGGTTATTTCTTGTGCAGTGCAGAAGTTACAATAAAGATCATGACACTTTTCCAGGAATCCTCTCTCTTTTTCTGGCCAATGTCTGAATAGTCTCACAAAGCAGCAGTTCATGCTTTTATCTGCTCTAAATCCTTTTTCTCATTTTCATATAGTTTATGGATACACAGTCTGGTTTCATCGAGGTAAGAAGGAGCCTAAATTAATCCTTGAGATTTCCTCTAGGTTCAGCTCTACTAATGAACTAAAAGGTGGAACATCCTCTAAATAATGAGTGTCATTCTGTGTACATGGAAACAGAATAACTATAGAATAACCATTCAGTGCTGATTTGCTTCTTTCTAGAATAAATCAGAATATATGTCTTAAATTTTGCCCTGCAACAGAAAGCAAAGCTGCTGTCAACATACTTGACCACTGACTGTGGCCCCTTATTGCTATTTCAAGTAAACTGAACTAAGCTCTTCTACCACCAAGGGGAATGAGTGTGTCCCCAGATAACTAGGTAATCTGTTATGTAAGATATTCAAAGTGTTTGGCTTCTACTGTTGAAAGACTGAAGCATGAGAATCTATTCTGTTATTCAAAATATAAACAGAAAACTCCTGCCTGACCACATTACAACATTTACTGTGCCATTTCCACCTGTAAGAACTTTAGTTCACACTCTGTGCTTTCACAAGCACTTACCTTCACAAGTGCAGCCCTGTCGTATTAAACCAACCATCAGAGATGTGCACTGATTGCATTTTGTTGGTGTATTAAATGACTTCACTACAAACTGGTGGGCTTTAGGCTGTGAAACAAGCAGACAAGGATGTTAACACCTGTAGCACTTCTGAGGAACAGTAATTTTTTCACAGACATAAGAGTGCAGAGGTTCATTTAAAAAGGCAGCTTGTTTGCTGAAGTGAGATCTGAATTCCTAACACATGGGCTGAAAAAAATTCCTTATCAGTGTTCGTTGTCGATAATTTAAAGCACCCTCTGTAAACAAAATGATGGCAACCTTGCCTCAGAACACGAGTTTGCTTCCACTGCAGATAGGAAAGCTGCCAAAACAATTCCATTACACTCTAGAAATTGGATGTGTGCATGTATATGCTTGGTGGGCACCTGGCTGCCAGCCAAGGGCAACCCACAACAGTATTTTCTAAGCTGCAAGTTCGGTGCTCCTCTGTAAGGAGTGTTGCCTTAGTTCAAAGAAGAGCAGACTTCTTAAAAATTCTAAATTTTATGCCAGAAAGCATGACGGAGTTCAGTTTTATGGTGTCTGGCAGAAGCAATTTCAGAACACCCAATTTAAAAGCAAGAGCTGAAGCTGAGAGATGAAGTTGATTTTGAAAGGGCTTATCTTCCTGTTATTCCTTGGGAACACAGACTACATGAGGAAGTGGTTTAATCCTCTCTCTCCCCTCAAGGATGGCCATGCTGATACTACTACATAAAGGCTAAATGACAATGTAATGTGGCAGTATGATTTATAAAAGGCCTCGTATAAAATCCAGGAAGCTACTTTGCTTTTCTACAAAAACTGCTAGCAAAGTAACTACTGGTGGAGAAAGGCCAGAGCACAGGGTGATTGCAAGGACTGTCCCAAAAACCCGAATAATGTGTGTGATCTGAAATAATTTTGCAGACTAATGAGTAAGCATGTTAGAATTTTACTCACTTTCCTGTTTTTCACAGTGTGAGGTATCACAGCTAAGGGCTCAAACTTATCCATATATAATGACAGCTTTACTGTTACAATGGAAGCTTTCTGTGTGCACGTGGATGTCTTGTATTGAAATTTGCAGGGAAACAATACTTAGCTTTAAAAACTGATGCAATCAAAAAGTAAAAAGGTTTTCTAGGGAACACAATAAATGGTAAAGCAAATCATTACTTACTGAGCAAAATGTTTAGAAAAACTAAATTATGTGTACAGTAAAATCTGTTTCACATGATTCCAAGTGCACTTACAGTATTTAATTGATCCCCTAATATGCTGCCAACAGAACACTGTCTGCTCAAACTTTTCAGCTTTCCTTTACACAAATGAATCTTTTGCTACTTTGCAATTTATCAAAGCAGAGAAATAGATCTATTAGAAAGGCTTACTCACTTCATTGATTAGTTGCAGAAAAACAGTTAACTTTTTAAAATACACAGAAGAGTAAGCCACTTCCAAAACTTTTACGGGAAAGGTTTCCCTTTAGTAGCTGTTATCTTATTCCACATTTGCCTGAATAGATATAATCCACTGGGATACATAATTCACGGAGAATTAGCATACACTGACTGGCTTACTTGGCCAACAGCAACATGATTTCAGCAACTGAAGTAAAATCAGTACTTATGCAAGTAAAAACCCAGAAGGAAAACTGGAAACCCTTCTCCCAGCCCAGTGCTGCAGCGCTGGCTGTAGTGCTCACTCTACATTGTTCATAAAAAATGCAAATCTATGGTTTCATTTTTAGGCTTACACTTTGCCTTTTCTCAAAAATAAGCATGTAATGAGCACACAGATGTGCTAATCCAAGACTGGCCTGCTGTGACACCAGTTTTATTGTATGGAGAGGACAGAGGAAGGTTTGTCAGAAAACACTCTCTTTCTAGGATATCGATTTTCCTTTCTTCATTTTCTGGCTCATTTATCTCTTTCTAATGACCAAACTACTGCGTCTCCTATAATCAAATGCCTGTGTACTGCTATAGTGGAATTCCTAGTGCAACCTGTCATACCCTATAACATAAGAATGAGGGCGTTTAAATTTTAGAAAGCAACCAGCTTGCATGTAACCAACCATTCTAGGCAGTGCTGGTCAGAGCAGTGAGATAAACAGTTCTCCTGAAGCTGTGGCCCAGGAGTGACACCTCAGCCCTTATTACACACAGAGTGTGAATGCTTGACAGGATACCTTTGGTGCAGAGAGTCCCGATCCAATATAGGCAGTCCTCATGGTCGGTGTGTGAATGGAACGGGGAGGATGATCTGTAACCTGAATACAGTCCCCAAAGGGTCAGTAAGACATTGAGTGCACACTATCAAAGATAGCTTGAATAAAGGGAAAAGACTACATTGTCCCACCCACTCCATCTCCACGCATACAAGCCATGAAACCAAACTGCTTAACACAGGAAAGGACTCAGAAAACTGAATCTTACGGCTCAGCAAAACAATAGACAAGACTCATCTTCTAAATTTTGAAAACAACTTTTTTTTATCTTAAACATTTGATTGGGTATTCTCTAACGTAAAATAACCACAGAGATAATTTTTTTTAATGGGGAAAGGGGATGAATTATTATAACTGCAGAGTTTGGTTAATATTTCATAATAACAAGACTTTCAGCGGGACTCCAAAGTGCGTTTTTACAAACTACAGTATAACATTACCTTTGTGCCAACATTTCCTAAATATGCACGACTGAGGATATGTTATGAAGAGAAACTGTAACTAATAATTGATTCAACATAGTTCCCATCCGTATTCAGTTAACCATATGTGAAAGGAAATGCAACATTCTGCAAAATACAGTCCACCACTAGAGCAGAAGGCTATTACAGGGTCCTAAATAGTGCTGTTGCAGAAGAGTGAGGTTCATCCTAAACTAAAGGACTTGCAAGAGTAATTTTTGTACAAGTGAAACTGTTCCTCCTAAATAAAGAGAAAGATTTTTCAACACTGAAGTACCTCAATCGGTTCAATCTCACTAGCTGTAGAAGGAGACCTTGATCTTGAATGGAGGTGAGACTTGCTGTCTTCATCCCGTGATGGAGTATTAGACAGTGTAAAATTCTCAACTGAATCAATCTAGGAGAACAATTCGAGAGAAAAAACAACAACCAAAGAAATAAATCAAAGACATCATTCAAAAAGAATTCTCAAGTCTTACCAAAATTAGATATGGGAGCAGTAGAATTCCTAAGAGAGAACTGAGAGGATAACAATTCAGTTTTAAGCAATTTCCTAATTAAAACCACAAAAATGTGATGAAAATTATTGCATATAAACACACCAAGGCTTCTGCTGAGAGGTGAGCACATGCATAAGAGCTCCTAGTTCAGGGGCCTTATATACACTCAAAGAGACTTGCAATTCAGCATTTTTGAAGGGTGAATATTTTCTAAACACTACTACTAGAGTTTGTCCACTGCTAGTAGGGATTTGTTAGACATGAATTCCCACACAGCACATGAAAATTACTGCAAACATATTCAGGAGAAAACAAGGAGAAACAGCAAAACAAACAACATATTTCCTGAGGCTAGCATTGTATTCACAGAGAACTGAGGAGGTTTTGTACCCCATCTGAACTACAAAAACATCCTTACCAGCAACACAGTTTCTTCAGGGGAATATTTTCCTAGTCCTTGATATACACAATGAAACTAAGCCCAACACAGAGCTACACTGAACAACAAAGCACATAGGTACAAACAGGTATCTTGGATAACAAGTCATCTTTTTTAGTGCAACTGAAAAAAATCAGAGAAGGCAGAATTCGCCCTTGAAAACAAGACACCTCCACAAAGTTTTCTATGTAAGATTACATATATATATATTAAAAAAAAATTTAAAAAAGTGAAAATGCTTTTCTCCACTAATAATAAAGCTCAAAGCTGGAGGCCTCCAGAACGCTCTATGGCATGCCTGGATTCTTTGGAGCAATGCTATCATCATTTCTCCGTTGCCAAGGATTTGGCCAGCTTGCAGACCAACTAAAATATGCAGCAATGTTTACTGAAAGCATTTGAACATTCCAGTGTTTTTTATCTCATTTGCCATTCACGATACCCAGAATTCCACAAACGTTACTGCTTTTTGGGAATCAAATCTATTGCCAAGCCAATCTTATACATGCACACACAGTCCTGTTCTCCAGAAACTCAATCATGGTAGCGAACAGGTGCAGTTGCTAGTATTTCTTTTTAGTTTTCTTTAATAGCAGTAAGTTAAGTTTGGTGTCTTCTAGTTTTTACCACAGCCTTCAAAAAAAAAAAAAAAACTTATCAGGTGGAGAATGTCCATATCAACCTAGGCATGTTAACACGCCTGCAGGTATTTCTGCAATGAAAATGGGAAATTCTCACACTGGGACACACCTGTTTACTACGCATAGATCATGTGTTTCAAGCACTGAGGCAAAAATCAGCAGTAAAGCAAACATTCTGTGCTTAGATTTATCAGAAGCAAATAATAATTGAAAGCTTTACCCAGTATTAGAAACTTTGATCCCCTAAGTAATAAATCCCCACATAACATGCTTCAATTATTCTAGACTTTTTTTTAATCCAGTCTAAACATGTGGCAAATTGGAGTCCACTTAAAGAATGTTTAACCTTCAAGAATTCTACCTTGTCCGTAAAAATGTTACTAAAAAATAACCCCAATGAGTAACTACAGGCAAATTTTTTCCTAGCAAGAAACAGACTTTCCTTTTCTTCTGCAAGTTAAATTCAGAGATCTAATCTACCATTTCATAAATGTTTCCAGATACTTTAAGCTTTCCCTTTCAAAGTAGCATCTGCATACCAAAGAATTTTCATGGTGTCTGTGAAAAAAATGTAGTACAGGCTTGATATGAATGATGGAACTTTTCTGGAATGTGCTACAAAGCCTTTGTGGTTGAAGACAACTGCTGAACCAGTAACAAATATATTTTTACTTTACTTATGAACATAAAAAGCCCGCAAAAACACACAGAACCTGATGTACCATTACAGAATTTGAAGGGAATTTAACCACCACCTTCACTGCAGAAACAGGGTCTTAAGCTGTGCTGATGCAGTAATCTCAGGTTCATTGCTTTAATGAGAAGAACCAAGTACAAAAGCAGCATGATTCAACTCTGGTCAACAGTTTAGGAAGAGGGTGTCAACACCATTCAAATTGCTTTTAAACTAATCCACTGGATTATCAAAAGCAGATTTCCTACCAAATTGTAATAGCCTTGCTGTCTTCCACAGGCCTGTGCATGGCTGTCTACGTGTGCCACCTGTGCAGGTCTGAGCCAAGGCTGGCCAGTGCATAAACACATCTTGAGGAGAGAGAACTTCCCAGCTGGAGGCACCGCCAACACAAACAAGCAGTTCCTGTCAGCTTGCCTAAGACACTGAGCGGTGTGCTTTGAAGTGCACGGGGAAGGGCATTATTAGAGCTGTTGGGTATTACTGCTTATTTATTGAATATTCAACATAAATGCTTTGTATGCTTATTTTTTCCTACCACGACGTGTATAAAAGAAACATAAGTGGCAGTGTTAGTTTAAAATGGACACAGCATAGCTGGTATGAATTCATTCTGACAAAGCTTTGATAACACGTTTAAAAAGCCACCTTGATTTTTGAAACACCAAAGACTTTTCCAGGTTAACCAACTACAACACAGCCATCTCTGTTTTCCCTGTATGAATTTTTCCTACCCTCCCTGATGCTCCATTTGCTCAATTCCCCACTTCTCAGGTCTTAATCTCTGTACTGTGTTATTTTCTATCATTTGCTGTGATGTGCCTCCCAAATGTCAAACTCTGACCTTCTTTAGGCAACTCCCATAACTTAACACATGCCTTCTGCCAAAGGCGAGGAAATAAACAGGCCATCATCTGATCTTTGCTCATCTTCCCAACCTGCATCTACCTGATCAGCTTCCACACAGAACTTCCACACTGAAATGAGAAAGAACCCAAAGCCTCTTCTCCCGTTACGGTGATATTCTGCTCATAGGATTACCAAATGAAATATCCCAAAAGCTTTTAGCCCACAGCTGTAAAACAACAAAAAGCACAGCAGCAGCAAACAGCAGCAGCAGCAGCACAAGACATGCAGTGAGGTAAATACACAATCCATACATTAAACATAGGCATGGACACAACAGGCAAAAAATAAAGGGCCACATAGAGTAAGACAGCCTCTTACACGTCTGCCTTTGTTAGCTGGAATACAGGAAGGAGAGCGCTTTAACAAAGAGAGGAAAATATGTTACAAAACCAAACAGTGACACATACATCACCTCAGAATTCCTCGCTCTGTATCTCCAGAGGAAGTGTTTAGACACACACAAACATGTCCATTTTTACACGTATTTAAAACCCAAGATATTCTGGGGCAACAAGAGGGAAGAAACATAAAGAAAAAGGAACTGCTATTTCAGGTCTGTAGTTTCACACTCGACAATAGCAGGGAAACTGCAGGCTACACTGCACTATTAATTTGCATCTCCGTGGCTTGAACAAGATGAATAAAGTAATCTACTGGAGGCACAATACGTTCAATTTAAAGTATCATTACAAACCAGATTTACTTGAAACTTATTATGAATGTGAAGATAAAGTCAAAGCTCTCACCATACACTACTATGGCTTATTCTGTTCAATACAAAGAATTCAGAGCCTCATTTGTTCTGTGGCTATTTCCAAAGTTCAGATTTGTTTAGTCTAACCAAAGCCCAGGAGGACTGCATGTGAGGACAGACTGCAGGAGGATTTAAGAAATCTATCTTTACTGTATGTGTTAGCAACAGGATTAAAAATAGGTTATATGAACATGTGGAAAAAATAATTGTGTCAAGGGAAAGTAAGATTCCATTTTATTGTTATTAAATAATCACAAATTCATCCTTAAATAAAACAAGTTGACTGCTTCTAGTAGCTAGTGAGATACACCAAGATCCACCTGGCACAGAAACAAAACCCAACACTTCCATTACCAGACACTTCTAGTGAACACAGGAGACTTAGCACCTACACAACGTTACTGAGAGACAGCCTGAAACACGCAGGAGAAACAGCAGCAGAAATCTAGAGATAGTCCATTAGAGCCACTGGGGGTGACCTCCCTCCCCACCAACATCAGTACCCAGGGTCAGCAAACCCCACTCTCCCTCCCTTTGCTACGCCCCTGTGTGCACAGGAGACCCAAGGGTCACTTCTGAACGCGCTGACTCTCACAGCTACGAGGATCCAGGTATCAGTTCTGCCAACCTGACCAAGTCTCCTTTCAAGTCAGGACAGCTGGAACCGACAGTGACTGCTGCTCCTCTGAACAATGAGCTACCACTTCTTGCTCAGCATCTGCAGGCTACAGAGTCAGCAGGACATCTATTTTTATTTCTCTCCAGTAGAAATTGCAAAACTACTGTTTTCCTCATTGAAAAAATTAGAATTAACTCCAGTCATTCACAGAGTGCTATAAATAGTTATTTGGATGGCAGACACACATGACACACACCCCCTAGTAAACCCAGTACTGTGTACACATCTACATGCTAAATAATCTTCAGAGATCTTGAAAAGAGTGCCTTGTAACTGCAATGGCACATTATTTTACACACTTTTTGTTTTGTCTTAAAGAAACAATACAGGCCATTATTAACATTTACTTTGGGTTCCTGATTACAAGGGAGGCTTTCTTGAAACTCATGCAATACTGCAGCACTGCATGAGTCTGACTTCTGATCCTTCCTTGGTCTTAATATTAAGAACCCACACACTTCTCAGGCTTGACCAAGCACAGATTAATTTTTCTGGACATGCTGCAAGAAGCACTGCCCTTCATGACTACTACTACTACCAAAAAAACTACTGGAAAGGGAATGGAGGTTACATTCAGTGGGCAAGGACTTTTAGTACCCTTATTTTAAGTCTGTTTAATATATTGATACTAAACCAACTCGACGAGCTAACGTGAATAATCATTGATTTTAATAATTCAGAGACTATATCTCTATTGCTCTATGAATCAATCAGGTAATTGTCCAATAAATTAAAGATGAAGATTAAGCCCAACTGAATGATACCACCTTTTACCTACTAACATGAACATCAGCTTTATTCCTCTTTCTAAGAAAGACAGAATATCTTGCATTTGTCTGCAAGGTTCTCTTCCCATCTTTGAACACTCCATTCTCTTCTTCTGGAATTTTGTCAGATGAGGAAATCTGCTTTAGTGTTACCAACAGTAGCCTCTGGCCAGTCCAGTCCAGAGATATACTTTTGTCCAATGCAACTGAGAAAGAGCACTCCTGTTGGACTCAAACTGAAGATGTAACAGGGGAAGTTTGACTCCATGTGTAGTAAACCAACTCCATACAACAGCATACACATTAATACCTGAAATTTTACCCTAGACTAAAAGGTGAGTATCTGCAAAGATTTGATCTGGTGGACCAATCAAGAACTGTTCTTAAAGGATGTAGAGCAAGAGCTGAAAATTACTCACTTGCATACAGAAAAAAGCATCATTTTGTCAAAATGCTTGTGGAAAAAAAAAAAGCTGCCTTCTTTAAAAAAACAACAAACCCAATCGACAATAAATACACAATAAAGTGCTGAAGTCTTTCAAAAGTAAGTAGATAGCAACCAGGAAAATATTTTTGTCCTAAGCTTCACCTTGAAAAGTAAAACATTATCGGCTACTCTGCCACATACGTACTTTATCTCTCTTTTAACAGATTTTAGGACAGAGTTTTAGATATTTTTAAAGGTACCTTTCTATGAAGGAACCCGCTGATACAAACTAAGTGTCCCTAATACTCAGCTAACATAGAACACTTCTTTAATCCAGACAAAGGATATAAATGTTATTCATTTATTGTGTATTTATGTGACAGGAAACTGTACCCTCACTTTTCTTCATGTAAGAAAATTCCAACAATATCAGCAAGACAGAAGTTTTCTGTATGCCATACAAAAAATGTAGGCAAATGTCTTCTTCTATGATACCACGGATTTAACTTCACATTTTATCTAGGGTATATACCTGACTTACAGAGAAAAAGCATTCAGGAAGAAAGTATTCTTTCAGAGTATGTGAAAGGAAATGAAAGCAGCAGAACAGGCCCACACACTATATCCTCTTTGCTACACTCTTCACAGCAGACATTTCTCAAATAAAATTAATTATATCACATTTTAATGCAA
This sequence comes from Dendrocincla tyrannina, assembly GCA_035047865.1. Taxonomy (NCBI): domain Eukaryota; kingdom Metazoa; phylum Chordata; class Aves; order Passeriformes; family Dendrocolaptidae; genus Dendrocincla; species Dendrocincla tyrannina. The sequence goes on from JAWWMP010000116.1 coordinate 8,373,667, forward strand.
ATAGGATTACACTATGTGAAATACATATGTATAAATATGCGTCTATAAACAAATACACGGGCACAGACAGACATACACACACACACACACACAATATACCTACAGAGTTGTAATGAATGGGTGTCTACCATGGATGCATAGCATATACTTGGAATTCAAAAAGGTTACTGTTAATTACTTTTATGTGCCTACTATTCAGTTTGGGAGAAATATAATGCAGTCAATTTTTAGCTTTTAACTCAATTCCCTTAGTATGCAATTAACTAGTGGGAAAATTTAAAGACTGTCCTGACAGAAAAGCTGCACCTCAAATGGCAATAAGAAGTAGAAAGTTCACTTCAGTTAAAATGAAAATTACTTCTCACAATATAGGCTAATAAAGCAAACAGAAATTACCTGTATGCAAGGAAAACATTTTAACAGAAGTGATTAGAAAGTTTTTGAAAACAAGTAATGAAAAAGGGATAATACGAAGCAATAGAATAAAATCAATATGCCACTGATTTGGGGACTATTTTCCACAGGCCATATCAATAGATAAGGCCTAAAAGCAGATTTTCCCCATCAGAAAAGCTATTTGCAATTAAGAATTCACCTGCAACTTACGAAAAACATTTACTTTGAAATGGAACACCTATTTATATAAACAGATGTAAGTGTGCTATTACAGAAATACTCTGTTCTCCACTGCACTTGCAGATTTTTAAAGTTGACTGCATTAATGTCTGAATATTCCAAACCAATCAACTGATCTGTTATTAAGGGATTTACTGGGTTGAAAGTCAGACTTACGTCATCCATAAAATCAATCAATGAGGATGAAGAGGAGGAAAAGGAATCCTATTTTAATGAAAACAGCAGTAAAAAAAAGAGAGAGAGAGAAGAGATGGATGAAGAAAACTGTGCAATATAAATAAAATTGCAAAAATAAAGAACTGTAAATATTAGTGGCAGTAACAGTTACCTCAGTAAGTTTTCATTAATTGTCTTTCACAGACAATTAATCAATAAACTATCTGTAAAAATCCCAGTGTTTTTCCAGCATTCACTCAATAAAATAATATTCCTACACTCCAAAAGAATTCTTATATTGAAAGTAACTTATAAGACAAATGATTAAAAAGAAAACTTAAAAACTGTGTTAATTGAGAGGACTTCAAGAGAGAGCAATGAATTAATGAATACATCATGAAAAGAAAGCCAACTTTGGGACATTAGTAACATCAGGCATTATGCTTTTTCAGAGCTAAATGCAATGACCTTGTACATGCATCAGGAAAAAAATGGGCAAACTTCAGACCAATGTACAACTATAAAGGTGGTGCCTCATCCACTCTGAATTCAGTCTGACCAATATTTCACCCCAGCCATTCTTTTAAAAGACAAATGATGCATTGCTTACTGTTGATTAAAAAAGAAGATAATAAATGTACAGTATTTCAATTTTTTCCTTCCAGGCTTTCTACCTAAACTGGTCTTTTGTCTAAAAGTGACAAAAGCATTTTTTTTTTTTTACTACATAGGGTCTGTGGAGAGGAGATGAATAGCAGTTATGTGGATTTTACAGATCTGTGTAAAATGAACAGATGAAAATAACCTAATAAGCAGTACCAATGAGTCAATGGGATACAGTCCAGAATTATTCATATATTTTCTCTCCTTTTTACCAAACCACTATCTGCATTACTTAGCATTCTTCTGAATACAAAGAAAAGCCCTTTGAACAACTATGCTTTTCATGTTCACCACAAAATCAAACTATTGCATTCAAGGTTTGAGAGAGAATTCACTACAATTACTAGCATTCAAGAGAAGGCAGCCAGCACTGTAAACAACAAACAGTTCTCACATATTATTATACACAAATATAACTGGAGAAATACAATTACAATACAGTAGCAACCTCTCAGCAAATAACCTGCACACAACAGCAGTTCCACTAAGAGAGTTAGAAGAGCTGTAACACTTACTTCAAATTGATCCAGAGCAGAGGTAGGCGCATTCAAAAATGCCAAGAAAGAATTCTGTGAGTCTTGGTGCTTTACACCTAGAAAACAGCAGCAGGTTTTTAAGCTACAGAAAAATAACCTTTTCATGGAGGACCTTTGCCTTGCTGAATCAGGGTTTGAGTGTCCACCTGAAACACCTACATTTTCTGACACAAGTTGCATACTTTGTCTGTTTTCCACAGCAAAAGATTTTCTTTAATAGACAAGTGTATGTTTAATTAACCTTTTCCAAGCTGGGATGTTTGTGTGGTGTGAATTCAAAGTGAAAACACTGTATGTTCATGTCTGTTATGCAGAAGGCACTGGGTTCTGCTGTGCTCACGCCCACTTGCAGCACACACGAATACAGCAGGTGCCATCTCTGCTCTAGTCACACGTGGGATACCCACAGTGACAGGAGGGCTGGAGCCAGTGGTGAGGTTCCACAAAAGCATCCAGAACACACTGCATTCCCCGGTAAGATGAGTTCTTTGACCCATGCCTGTCTGCCACCTCTCACTGTTGAAGAGCCAGGAGTAATACAATCCTGGGTAAATGTCTGTCACCCAGCATCATTTAAGTGATGCTCAGCCAGTAAGAAGAGCAGGAATGGTGCCTCCCCCAGAGCTACAGAGCCTGGCACATCCTGACTGTTACTTTAACTTGCTTCAACTCTTTTTTTTCTTCTTTTACTTGTGGCATAATTCAAGGTGCTATGTGGGTGTTTATAAATCACAGATGTATATAAACTTTATTTTCCTGAATCCTGTAAATACATTATATACACATCCATATATATACTTATCGTGACCAAAGTCTGCAGGACTGTGTGCATATCAAAAGAATGATGCTATCAAAGGTTACTTATTTCTTCTAAAAAATGTCAGTGTCTCGCTCTAACTAGCCATATCACCCTGTTTGCTCTAAATATAACCCACACTGAATGATGAGGTTATAAAGAACCCTTTCCTTTTTAAAATATAAATACACTCAAATCCCTATATAATACTAAAAACCATTTTCAAATCACCTGCTACTTCACAGAATAATTTTTAGCCATCTTTTTCCCCACCCACTAGATTTCCGGAATATATTTATAAAGAACAAAGGATTCCAGTGCTAACCCAAGCAATCCTTCCTAGAAATAAATTTTCACACATTTGTAAGTTACTCTATCACTGTACTAAATTTGAATCTTCTATACAATTCATGATTCAAACATATATTTCTTCTTGTAAGGGAAAATAAAATCCAAATATGGTGAAGATTTTTGATTAAGGTGTATTTCTATCAAAATATTTGAACAACTGCAATAGAACATTACTAATTTACTTCTGTTAAAAAACATGACTGATTTTTCCTTAGACAGTACTTTTTTTGCTTATTGTTTTTTAAAAAAAGAGTAAATGCTTATCTCTATTTTCACCAAAACAATAAAGTTTTAAACACTGGAAAAAATACAGGGCAAAGTATTAATTATAAATTCGTAACAGATTATTTAACACAAAGGAAGATTTCAGAAGTCAAATAACCACGCATAATATTTAAGACAGCTCAAGAACATATAAATCAAAATGAAGCATGACAAAATATTTTTGTCTCCAGGGAGATGCTATCAAGAGCTTCTCTCCAAGCACTTGGAAGAAGCATAATCCTGGTATCCATGCTAAGCATCAAGACAAACACGTATCAATTCCCTGAGTCTTACTTGCCACCAGTAATTTTTTTAATATTCTGTATAGGTTTCAATGCTTTTTACCAGTCAACCAGCACTTGGAGGCCTTTATATAGTAGATGACTGCTAGCTACAATACATTATAGATTGACATACCATTAGGTTGCAAAGTCTGAACAATATTTGACATCCCTATGCAGCAATTGTTGCCAGGGTATTGAAATTCTGGAGTTCAAATGGCTCCCTACAGAAAATTAGGTAATTCCATTTGGCCTGAAAAATGCTTCTTCCCATGTGACTCATAAGTTACAAATATTAGAGCTACTACAGAAACTGCAAAGCATTGGCCACATCATTAATCATCTCTTAATGATTTTTTTCATTTCTTATCTCCCAGCAACAATACAAAATACTGTTAGATGAAACAGTAATTCCAGAAGCATACTCTTAATACCATAGCAAAGCAGTCTTGACCACACTATGAGCTTTCAAAGCCTATGTGCTTTCACTATGTGCTTACAAGGAAGTCATCCCAGAAACAAATGCTATGAATTCCTCTGCAGTTGTTTACTCTCTGTGTAGACAGACCCACAACATCTACAAATGAACAACTCTATGATCAGTGTTGAAGTCTAAATACCTTCATCCATCATAAAGGAGAAAAAATTAGAAATATATTTATACTTCTAACAGTTTTCTGGCAGTAAATCAACGTACACATGCCAAATAAGAACAATGCAGTTCCAACTCAAATACTACCTTACTGGTTCAAGTAAAATTGAAGCATATTACAAGTATTGGAAGTGCAAATGCAACCGCTGTGGGTACATCTTAACGTGCAACTGTGCTCACATTTTGTATGCCAAAGTCTGTTGGTATCATATTTTAGTTGCAAGGTGACACTTAATTGATAAGATGTACCCAAGCAATGTGAAACATGCTATTTACTTGGATATCAGCTGCCATACCCTTTTCTGATCTAAGCTCTTCAGTCTCCTTTTTCAGTCTTTCAATATCTGCCAGCAGCTCCATGTTCTTCTTCTCCGATTCTTGTAATTTACTTCAAAAGAATACAAACAAAAAACATACATAGGTATTGAGAAACCACTTTTTTCTGTCCATCTTTACAGGCTATTTAAAAATTAATGCCCAGCAAGGTTAATGATGTCTTCAAATACCAGAATGAATTCAGAAATCTACTGGACCTGTTTAGTATGGTATCTTAATAAAAAAAAAAAACAAAAAACACCAAAAAACACACACAAAAAAAATCCTTGTTCCTATTTACTTATAAAATAGGCTCATGTTTCTAACTTCTGTGTAATGGTGTGAGCCTGTATGCTGTAAAAGGGAGTAAAAGACTGCATACAGTTTTTCTTGGGGTTTTTTAGTTTGTTTGTTAATTCAGTGTCTGTGATACTAATAGATTATGCTGAACTACTTTTTTCCCCAGTTACTGTAGAGATAGCCATTTCAGAGCTTTGCAATTCAGAGCTGATAGATAACACTACTAGGAGTTTTGAGCACACCTCTCATTCTTGCCTGCCAAAACAAACACTGGTTCTCCTGTTCTCAGAGGATCTCCAGTGTTGCCTATCATCATGTTACCTGGCCTGGAAAACATGTAAGGACTAGGTGGTCCCACTTTTCAGGTAACACACTTGAATCTCAGCTCTGTCCAACTGCGTCCCTAAAGCTGCAAAACACACCAGTTCTCTGAGCTAGATTGGAGCTGGATACCTAGAAATGGAATGACTTCCTACCAGTCCCTGCTTCAGGCATCCACCCAACTCAGAATAAATTTTGATAGGGTGCTAGGGGTGACAGGGTGGAAGAGAGAAAGAGGTCTGAAAAAGTAATAAAAGAATTCATAATATTCCATTGCCATTATCACTTACTACTGTGCAAATCAGTATGTAATAATTGACTTTAGTCAGCTAACCCAATGCAGATATCAAGAGAATGCAAAGGAGTATGTTCTAAGACACAAAACCAAACTCTGCTTGCATTTGAACTAGTTCTCACAATGAGGAAGGATTATATTAGTAAAGAGAAAATGACCCCTCTGGAAGTCTTCAAGATTTCAGTTTTCCCCAGTTAGTGTTCAGCTGCTCACACAATGACAGATATGGTCTTTTTTCACATTTGGATATATGAAACCAGTGTTATCATTCACTATCAAATCTCAACTGACAAGATAATTAAAATAAAGATTTCATGACATTTTCTGAGAGGTGTCAAAGTAAATTTTCATCAGAACAGTTCAGTCTTACCACTCTGTAGAGATACAGGAGGCTTTGACTTTGTTCAACTCATCTTGAATAGCCTGTTTGGCTCGGATTTCAGCATCAAGAGCAGACTGCAGCTCCAGCCTTGCAGACATATCCAGTTTTGCAAAGCGGCGCATCTTCCAGGGCATGTCCTAGTGAAGAATAAAAAAAAAGGAGAAGAAAGGGTAAGAGCAAAGAAAGTTGAAAAGGAGGAATGTAACTAACTTCAACAACTAAGTTTCTCAGTCTATTATGTGATAATGCAAGAGTTAATTAATTCCAAAGTAATCTAAAATTAAAAATTAAGGATAATGTTAGTAGTACTGTTATTTTTGAAGTCTAGTAATAAATAGGCAAGATGAATCTTTTACACTGATCTCAAAAGCAAAGAGATTTTATGAACTCTAGTCTTGATGCACCTCAATCCAAATGACAGCTACAAGGGACATCACATTTCTCAGGGGAAAGACTTGAAGGTTTTCATGAACCAAAGTATGGTTTCCTTCAACGAATTCATATATGACTATAAAATAGCTCCTTGAGCAATATAATAGATAAAATCACATTACACAGATATCTGAGTTTAATTAATTGATAAACAATAAATTTGCTATTCAGAAGGGAAGCTCTGGGAAAGTTTAACTTTTGATTAACACAGACTCTACAGACAGATTATTACTGCAGCTGAAACTATCGAATTAGTGGGTTTTTTTCTAGACAAAAAACCCTCTGACATAAGGAATTAAAGCCTTACTGTAGCTCTTGCACCCAAACTGGAGTTTCTCAGGGCTTCCAGCTCTTCCGTCATTTTCGAGGCCAAGGCTTGAAGATAACCTCGAGCATCTTTTTCATCGCTTACCCTGAACAATTACATAAGAAAAAGGAGTTTTAACCAAAGAATCTAAAGAAACAACAGGAGTTCTTTCAACAAAGTAACAACCAGAAACAGATAAAAGCAGAATACAAAACAAAAATCACAAAACATAACGAAAGGAACAAACAACAAAAAAACTCAAAGAGAAACCACACAGAACTAGTTCTTTGCTGCTTTGTGGAGTTCATTACACATTATGCATCCCTAAGACAAGGAAAGAAGACTGAAGAACTACGTATCTAAATACATAATGTATGTTGCAGTATAAGCATCAGCTACCTGATGACACTGTGGAAAAGAAACCTTCACAATTCAACCTGTTTGTTTTTAGGGAGCAAATTAAGACAAAATTCACCATCAGGAATTAACAACTCAACTGTCCATATAATATTGGAACTAGCGGTTGACTTTACTGTACCAATTGACTATGAGAACTAGGAGTTAAATCAAACAGTGATTTTCCATCAAGAAATGCTAATTAAATAGGGAGAGTCTACTTCTAATGTTATTAAACTGCATAAGCCAGAAAAGCCTCTGTCATCCAGCGAACTTGCTTGCTATCAAGACGTTCTCTGGGTGTAAAGACAACAAGGAGGAGACATGTCTGGTTTTCAGATTCTTTGATCATCTGTTACAAAGAGAGCAACAACTTTCTGCGATTAATTTTAATCTTATTTTTAATCACAACAGAAGGTTCTTTCTTCACTTTGCCTCAGGTGTTAACAGAAAAGAAAGCCAGTAAAAAATTAACTCCCTGAAACTGAGTAGCTTATGAAAAACCTAAACCAACCAAACAAACAGAAAAACCCCATCACCTCTCCCACCGTATTTCCTTACATGCCTGGCTCTGAACATGTTCACTTTGCCCACAGAAGGGCCAACTCATTTCTGCCACACCCAGGACATAGGAAGTTCCTGAGCTCGTCTCAGACATCAGCGGTCTAACACTACAACTTGACCACAGTTAAGTCTATCAGCACCAAACACTGAAAATGGATAGGATGTGCCCTAAGTAATGAATCTCAAATAATTTAAAATAAAATAAAGTGGGGAAAATAGTTTTTCTCTTTCACGAAATGAACTTCTCCTCGCTTTCTGATCTTTCCTTAGGAACTGTAATCCTGAGATTAGAGATGGACTGGAGATGGGAGATCTCCAGACGGTTAATTCTGTCTCGTAGTGACCTCCCTGCAGAAAGTGCTTCCCCCTCTGTGCCTACAAAGCAAAGTAAGTTTTTCTGGTTGATATTATGGGGGTCACACACACATGGAATATGGTAATGGTGCTACTTGCAAGTTTACCATTAATTATAAAAATATAAAATTTCAACATAGATTTATAGATAGTCACAACAGAGAGCACATACTCTGAACTACCACAGGCAAGGGCGGAACAGAAGAGCATTGCCAGAGTGGCTTTAGGGCAAGATCACAGTGTGAAAGCCATGGGCTAAACATCTGCAGGTTGTGGTGCCTTCAGAGTGTGCAGTTGCAGATTTATAGAAGGAAGACAGACTGCTTTAATACAGAGGAGGCAAAGGCAAAATTAGCAATCATTTCCCACAAATCTCACACCCAACATGAAAAGGTAAGCACTTATTCATGCCTTGGGCTTTCTCTTCTTTGTCTCCTGACAATAATTTAGTTCAAGAGGTGGGAAGGAATCTAGGAAAACCCCACATGTCCTGACTATTAAAGTTAGTGAGAGTTTTTATATTAAATTAATGAGTCCCTATTTTTCCCAAGGTATATCAGAACTCAATGGAAGCAACATACCAACTTCTTTTCCAATAACATTCTGCATGACACATTTTGACAACCAGATACAGATAATCATGGCCTACACAAACCACTTAGGCTGTAAGAGTGGGCAAAAGGTGTGAGAAGTAGCTCAAGATGCTTTTTGGGGGTGGTGGGCGCATAATTAAATACACTGTGAAAAGAAAAAAGCATAAGCAGGAATGAAAAGAATGTGAGGGTCTCAAGGTGAAAAAGTAAGTTCTCCTGGGGTACAAGGAGGGAAAGAGATTTAGGAATTAGCATTTATTTTCTTTATTTTTCATGACACATGAAATCTGGACAGAACAAAAGGGACAATGTCATAACAAAAAAATAAAATTAAATTGGTGCCTTATTTTTTATCTTTTCTAAATGAAGCTGAAAAATTTTAATTGTCCAGTTTCTTTGTCAATTTTTATCATGCCATAAAGATCCCTTCCTATGGAAGGTGAAAAAACACTTCAGTTATTTGGTTTATGATGCCCAGAACTTTCATGCTCTAAATGCCAAGAAGCTGCACGTGCAAACACCTCAGAGATGCTCCGACAATCATGTGGAAATCTAAAAAATGAAAATATAAAGTCAATTTTTACAAATATCTGCACTGAGTTCCAGGGAACTCCTGAGACTATGAAAATACAGTAAATAAAAAGTACAATTTGGAGCTGAGGCAGTTTTATTGTCCACTAGATGGCAAAATTCTCTCAATAATGACACACACTGATGAAACATTAAGTGGATCCAAGAGCTCTCAGAGCTTTTTTATTTGTTACTGCTTTGCTGGGGTTGTTTCATTTGGTTGGCTTCAGAAAATGAAAAATATAAACAAACAACTAAATAAATAAGAGCAAGAATGGTAAAGCTACTCTTACTAATGTGTCTCTCCTTGCCCTCATTCTGAGAGAGAGCCCTGACAAGCACAGCAAGAAACCCACGGAAGAAAAGTTCTTCAGGTTCCACCCAGTCATTTCTTTCTTTACTGAAAATTCAGATTAACTGTTCTCTTTTCATATCTCACCTGTATTTTTTCACATGTAATTGTCCTTGCAAGCTTAGTTCATTAACTATTAAGGACAGCAATAAGAGTACAAATCCCTGTAAAATCAAATGTAACATTTTGGTTGGAGCTAACATCATGTCAACCTTCAAATAACCACTGACTATTATCTAGGTTGTTATTTGTCAGGATGCTTGGGAAGTCAGATTCCCTGGCTCTCCAGTTGGGATACTTTACAATACAAAATGGACCCAGAGGACTAGAGACTTTTGCTCAGCAGGAGTGGTCTCAAAGCCCTGGGGTTTTACACCATGATCCATCTTACTCGATTTAAAAATACCAAAGAGATCTGAGAGTCATGACTCTCAGTTCTCCTGTAATTTCTCAGTGCTTTTAAATTCTCTCTTTGTATCAGTATGTTCAAAGCAGACTTAATGTTTTCTTTTATCCCTGCTCTTTTCGACAAAATTTGTTTTTTAAAACTACTTCTCTAAAAATTTTCATCCCTTGAGTCTGCTCCCAAACCCTGAAATTTTCCCCCCACCCTCCAAAATTTGTATTTTAGAGATAATTAACTTCTGAATATTCTTACCTCAAACAGAACACGTCTCAGAATCTTCCTCATTTTGAGTTTCCTACAATTAAATTTGCCCAGAGTTTTTCCTAAATATTTTTCATAATTTGAGTGTGCTTTCTTACGAAAGCAATCAGATTTCTTATGTTTGATTTAGTTCAGAAGCATTGAAAGGGGAGAAGCTTATTATTTTTTGTTTGCTTGTAGTTTTGTCTAGTTTTTTTTTTCCCCCAATGAAATCAATAATTTATATAAAATCAACCACAGTACAAAAAATATCTGGCTGACAAGGAAAATATTAACTGAATCTTCTGGTAAACAACAGCAACAGCTTCTGGCCAGCTCCATCTCAGCCTAACATCCATTCTATAGGTAAAGCAGGAAGGATTTAGCTCATCCACATAAGCATACCCAGCAATACAGAATTCTCCATTTGAACGAGTTGTCTAGGCATCCTTTCAACCAATTCTGAGAAAACCAGGCTTCTACAGTACTGGTCATGGGATTTATTTTAGTTGTCTACCTTAGGACTTCTACAACTAGGTCACAAGGATCCCTCCCAGAGGGACTAATAAGTTAAGATTCTTGCCAAGTACTCTGGGAATCACTACCAAGATTTCCATCGACCTCCTTTCTGCACAGCACAGAAATACAGTACCATGGTTATTTAAAAGACTCCTTTTTAAAGGGACTGCATTCACCTCCAATGCAATGAATCTCTTTCCCATCTCCCAGAGGAAAATTTATAGCCGACTATAAAAGCCTCAATATTTCTTACTCTTGTCAAGGAATGATGAGTGATTTGGCTAATATAAACTTGTCAATATAATAGCTCCATTAAGGCTGAATGATCTGTGAGGGTCTGGTGTGTCCACAGTACAATTTGCAATGAAAGTTTGAGTCAAGTGTTTACATTAAAACTTTCCCTATATTTATGGTATCTTGGGACAATAACAGCAAAATTAAAAGGCTTTAATACATTATCTCTAAAACAGATATGACAAAGCAGAGTAAGAAAGCAGGGAAAGGCTGAAGAGAATGTGATAGGCCATTAAAATTCCTCACAAGTTACAAAATCGGAAAGAAATAGCAATGTAGAAGGGCCCAAGGAGTCATGAAGTGACAATCTTAACCACCCAAAACATGGATTCGAATAACAGGGCAGATTCCCTGAGAGAGGTATTTATTAGATGGCAAAGCACTTAGAGGAAGGAAAGGACTCCTTGGGTTTGTGTTACTCAAAACAGGGCTGGAAGGAATCCCTTGAACCACCACAGGCAGCTGAGCAAACTCTTTACAAACCCAGAAATGAATTCCATCTACAGCCTCCTATCCTTCCTGAATCATGGTACAAAAAGGAGATGGCAGTTTTCAACAGGTGCAAAGTATGCACCCAAAATACGTATTGTCATGTAATACTATGTGAAAAATCTGTTAGTTTTGAAGAGGGAGCCTACAAGCCCTCCCCTACTTTGTCAGTTCCATTCTGTTGTCACACTGAGGATGTGGACAGATACGGATTGAAATTCCATGTTCTTCTGAGGAAAACACAGGCTTATGACTGATCAAATAAGACTAGTTTTCTTCAAAATTGGGGGGTTTCTTTTTCTTTTAAAATGTTTATCATTATGATCGCTGCTTAAATACTTCATATAGCACTCCATGTTCCCCAGAGAAGGACCTAGTTTCGGTATGCACTGCTGAATTCTGAGGACAGCAGATGGACATGGCCAGATTATCAGTACAACACATGGAAAAATCTAAACATAACAAGGAAAAAAATGTGACCTAAGCTAAGGCCTCACATAGCCGAAAAAAATTTAACATAAGCAGAGAAAAGCACAGAGTGAAAACTGAAATGTGTGTAGTGATGACAAACTGGAACCAAGCCAGATTTTTTATGTCTCCTTAATGCCCACCCACAGTACTTTCAATTTTTTCTTTTCACACAATTCTTTTATTTTTAGTTCCATACTTTTTAAAAGTCCCTATATTATTGAATGGGATCAGTAAAACTGTGTCTGTCATTCGGAACGTTAGTCTTGTATGTTCTTTTTTCAGTAAGTATCTTTAGAGAGAACAAAAACCTCAAGCCCAAACCCTTTACCCTGCCACAGTGACATCTCTAACATGAAAAATACTTTATCATATAACAGAACCACCTTAGTAGTACATCTTAAAATATTAAGCACTCTCATAAAATGGAAAAGGTACGTCCTTAGTGGCTGTTGGTACATTTTTACATAGAATTAAATAAAATTATCCATAACTAATTCATATTTGTTTGTCCCATAACTGCCCGATTTTATGAGTGCTTTTACATGCAAATCTGAAAAATTGATTTTGATTACCTTGGTGCATCATGACAGATAAGTACTACCTTAAAGCAATAAGGAATGTGAAATAATAGACTTGTCTCACTTGCTACCTTGATTTTTTCCCTGAATAAACATTTCTAATTAGTCAGAAATTAACTATCAATTACTTTTTTAATTTCAGTGACACGAGTCCTCTACTACACTCACAGTTATGAGAGACAAGACATAAAAGGAACATGCACAAAGTGGGCCCTTTAAATTCCTTCTTATTTTATGCACATGGTAATATTCAACATGCAAACTTCTCTGTATCTGGACAATAAAATTATATTGATATTACAACAATACCAAACTAGGTTTCACTAAAACAATGTTTACCATTTTTGCCTGGACACAAAAAATGAGATTTTTGCACTAACATAAGATGGGGAAAGGGGGGGGAACAATCAAATAGTAACAGGAAAAAGATTAGTACATGATGATGAAGTCTGCCCAGAACTGGATGATTTGTTTAAAAAAAAAAAAAAAGTCTGAATGCAAACCAGTTTTGTAGATGTGAAACACTGCAATGGACCATTAAAAGGGAGGGGAAATAAGCAGGCTTGGAGAGATAAAAAACTTAGAATACACCATCTTTTTCTCTTAATAGTTTCTACTTTTTTTTAACTCTTAGAAATATAATGTCATTATTTAGCAAAAGTACTATTAGAAACATCACTTGACTGGCTTTGTGGTAGTCTCAAATGCCCTCCTTTAAAAAAATCACATAAAAGTTGCACTGTATTTGTTTCATTCTGCCACATGCCAGGCAGATGAAGGAAATGAATGCCGAGACACAAACGCTCTGAGCCACTGCTTTTCCCAGGCTTGGTCCCTCCTGGAGGCGTGAGCTCAGCACATGATTCCTTCCAGCATTCTTCCACAGCCACAGGCCACACCCAGTGACCACGGTTCTTCTGCGCTTTAAAAAGCTGTATTTGGTGAGACGCTTTCGCTCTTAAGGAGGAACACAATTTTCTGGATTTGTATATTATTAAAATCTCAAACAAAACCCCAGACGGGTGTGAGATTTCACCAAGGCACTTCCAAGGGCCACGTGCAAAGACTGACACTCAGTAACAGCCCCAGCACGTTCTGAGGGGATTCCGTAAGGACACGAGAGCAGAGCACTCACCATTGGATAATCTCAGTAATTTGGGCCTCCCAGTGGGCCACGGACTCCTTCTTATCAGCCAGGTCTCTCATCTCTTCTTCCAGCTGCCGATTATTCATGCTCAGTCTCTCAAACATGGTGGTGAGCTGAATGAGAATTTAAACAACTTATTAAAAACATAAACTGCAGTGACTCCAACTCTGTGCAGACTCAAAGTCACACCTTCCCCTTTCCCACATCATATATCTGCTTTAAAAATTGGTACTGCCCAGCACAATAAACACCATGTAACAATAAAAGCCAGAATCTCTTCTCACCTCTCCCTTCTCACCTCTTCTCAACCTCAGCTGTATTGAAAGGCCACTTTTAAGGACCAGAACTACATTTTTACTCTACTAAATGAATCGGTTTTCTGAGCCTCCACGTACCTCTACAACTCTTAGAAGGTTCCTGCTTTGCACCAGATAGGTGTGGAATGTTCTATATGGGAAAAGCTACTCTAAAAGAGCAAAGGAAAGGCATAAAAGTTGTTATAGCTCAGACAAGACAGCTGAACCTCTCCCTTGTTTAGTAACCATGGAGAAAGAGAAGCTTAACAGATACCAGCATGAGACAGTCCTGAGATTCACCAGGTGCTTCACATTTCCCTATTTTTCATTTTACTTATTTGCAGACAGGGAAATTGAAATTAAATGCACATCTTTAAGTACAATATGTTATACCTAGCAATTAACCTCTGCCATTCACATAGCTCTCATTCACACATGCACATTCTGCAAGACAAAAGCCCCAGCGAGCCTAAGCTGGTACGGGGAACCAAACCTTCATTATATTAAATTATTATTCAGAAAGTCAAACTGGAATCAAGAGACCAGATAGAATTTGCAGGAAGGCCTGTTTAAGAGAATGAATCTCAGGTGAAAGGCTTCTTTTAATACTGAAATATATTAATAAATTAAAATGATAAAAAAAAATTTCCAGTTTTAAATCTATTTTGCTTTTTACTCCAAATACGAATAACTCCACACCCCATTTATAATTGAAATGGGCTTATAATTTAAATATGCCTACTTATTAAATGGCATTTGACAAGAAAAATACAAAGCTAATTGGGGTGGGGGGAGAGAGAGCACAGAAACTACCAAAGTGGCTAGGTTCTTACTGTTCTGGGACTAAGCCTACGTATAGGCATATATATTATGCGTCCTACACTGGTATGAAAATATACTTTAATTTGAGCACAAACATGCAAACACGCTTACTTTGAAGAACACAGTACTTTCATCATATTTTTAGAAAATCTAATGCATTACAAAAATAATAGACAAGTTTAGCAAGACTTGGATAATCCACAATGAACTTGAACAACCTGTCAAAATGAACAATAAAGAGACAATCCAAATGCATGAATCATAATTATCACTTGCTCAACTCACTTCAATTAATATGCCTTATCATTTGTATTTTTTTAATATCTCAAAGTAACACTTAATCTCAAAGGGTAGGAGGGGGCCTGGTATTTCACAACAATTGACATGCAAATATACTCTCAGTAATCACATCATCAACTATGTATTTTTATATTTGGGTCATACAATGAAATAATCCTTTTCTGTTGCCTACAGTGTTGTCTAGAATTAACCTTACCAAATTGTAAGACCATTTAATTAAGTTCCCACACAAAAATACTCATATATGAGCACATGCTTTCTCAAGTTCAGATGCATTTAGATAGTCTATTCAAATCAAATATTAATCACCAATTTTTGTGTAATATCAATTTCTGCTACCAGTTAAACTATATATTGTCCAATTTGTGCATATTTGTGCAAATTTGTGCATACAATTGCTGTAAATTCCAGACTCAACAAATCAGCACTTACCTTGTCAAGCTCATTTGTAAGTTTTTTGTTTTCCTCTGTCAGCAGAAGCTTTTCTCGTTCATATTTTTGTTTGAACTCTGTTTCAAATTCCTCTCTTTCACTTTGGCTATGAAATGAAGTAAAATTAGAAAGTTTTATATTCTAAAACTCACCTAATTGTTCACTTAAAACACAAAGAATTCAATGCATACACACGTTGAAGTGAAGGAGTACACTGACAACAGCAGTCTATTAAAACTAACCAATTTAATATAGTACCCTCTTAGGACTATAAGATAGTCTGCTGAATTTTAGTGTTAGTATAGAATTTAGTATACAGTTAAGAGAGCTCCACCAAGCTACTGTTTATCAATTCACTTATACAAATTTTACTCTTCAGATGAATCCTTCGAACACTGAGCAGCTGTAATCCTGCACATAGAATGACCAGCAAAAATGACCACACATAAAATCAGAGCATACAAATTATAAATTAGGGCACTTGAAGCTGAGACTCTGATGAGAAAAGCTTATATATAGGCTAGTCTCTGGACAACCTAGAACAGCCAGAAGACACCACAAGAACTAGTAATTCAGGTACCATATATTTACTATCAGCAAAAAGGGGATGGATGGCCTTAATATCACCAGATTCTACAGCAAGTTTGGACCATTCTTTCTGAGAAAGCTTCATAGGAGCTGTTTCCCTCAAAACTTCCCTTCTCCCACAGATGCCATTCGGTAAGGAGAACCTCTGGTTCATTCTGTTTAATATCAACTTTGATCTAGCACAATGAGTACGAGAACTGGAAAATAAATGAATAATTAATTAAATAAATAAATAAAGCTGCAGGTCCTCTGTTTGTAAATTCTTTCAAGTGGTGTACACAGTGTTTTAGATGCGTAACTCCCACCTCATATCTACTGTTTTCAGACTCGGTACATTTGCATCTGGTATTCACCTTTTTACAAATTATTCAGGTCACCAGCACAAAGTTCATTAGTAGGTTGATGGAGCTATGCTATAAATGCCACATGTACCCATGTAACCACCCACTCATCAAACACTACTGTACAGCCTTAAAAGGCTTTAAAAAGTGCCCAGGATAAAAGGTTAACTGCAAAACCAACATCCAGGGGAAACCTTGTCTTGAGCCTTGTAATTTTTTTTTCTGGATACAGATCAGAATTTTACACTGTACCACACAGAAATGACATCCTTGCCTCTTTTTCTGAGATGCAGAACTACCACAGTTCTGTCAAATGGAGACAACACCCCTAGAGGATGAGAAATGGCAGTGGCTACAGCAAACCCAGTTAAGAGCAATGCTGGTTTGAATTTCCTATTCCTAATTTGAAATCCATTTAGTGCTTCAACCACTCTTTAAAATCTAGTACATCACGTTAGACTCATGGTGAAATTCTATGTTGCTAGGCATCCTTTGAAACTCAACACTTCATCCTAATAAAGTAACATACTATAGTTACTGTTTAAACGCCAAGTTTGAAATTCACCACCACTCCTTTTCTATATCAACAGATTCCATGCATATGATGAGCAGTCTAGGGAAAAGGCAGGAAGAGATTAAAGCATTGGCTGTCAGGGGAATTTATAACAGGTCCTGCTTCTGTTTTCAAGGCAGAGATTCAAAGCTAATTTCTCAGGCAGAAGACCAAACTAATTTTTAATTAATTTCTTTTATTTCACTTTCATGTTTTTGTTTAGAGTATTTTATTCTGTATTTCTCTTACTTTTATTCCTTTAAGGCTCTAAGGCTGAAACGTGGTGGATTAAGGAAGTTTTGGATTGGTGAAAGAGCCCAACGTATTTGTAGTTTTCTGTATTTTACCTATTAGACGTATTTCAGCTGGTGATTATCACCACCCCAGTAAGTCAGACTGCTGCAGGATAATACAGAAATGAAGATGACTTTGAAACAGAGGAGAATGTGTGTATAATCTATCAGACCCAAATATCAACTCGGTAAACTACAGAACTGCGACAGACTCCACAGGCGCACCTCGGACAGCCAGCAAGATCAAAATAACACATTGGCTTTGAAGCCTGGCATCCTCCCCTCCCATCAAGCTTTTTCTCTCATCTAACATTTAGCTTGGTATCTGCTCTTCAAGTTAAGAAATAATACATGATCCAGCTTTCCTTTTATCAGTAGAACTGCAGCAAACCACATGCAAGCAATGTGAAACACAGCTTTATTGTATCACTGTTGCTCTAGTTCTTTATTGCATCTGTACAAAGGGGTGAAATATTTTATCTTACTGCTTTGAAACCAAGAAAAGTAGACCTGAAACAAACACCAGCCCCCAGGCTTCTTTATATCACAATTTAAAACCAGAAAATGCTGTTTTATAAAGCTCTCTGCTTTATCAATCCATCACGAAATGATGGTCTTAAAAGAAACTTCTCCAAACATGATTGATTTCACACAGTTTCTTGCACTTTCCTCTGAAATATTTCATAATGACAATTCTAAGAAATGGAACCTTATTTTGCACAGATCACTGGCCTGATACTGTGTTCCTATGCTTCCAGCCTTAAGAGCATGAAGTTTATGAGACGTTAGCAAAGGGCAATCATTTTGTACAGAAAGATAGTTTCTCTCCCTTGAAGAGTTATGCTGTTGAAATACCAGAAGTTAGAAGGCTTAAATTTGATGGAAACAAAGAAAAATATCTATTTGAAAAGAAAAAAGAGCCAAAACCCAGAAACCACCAACATGGAAGTTACACAAAAGCATACACACAGATTTTGTCAAAGCTCTTATTGATCCTTCCTCAGAATAACCTATGTAATTCACTTTTATCTATAGCCCATGCAAAGTAACACAACCATATCCTCTTACCAAAAATCTTTTTTAATATGCACGGAATATTATTTTTAGACAACTGAAATATTTTTGCCAAACCATATAAGCTCACTTCAACTCCACGCCCACTGCAAGCCTATTGTTGAAATAATTCCACTTATTTCAGCATAAATCCTCCAGGTGCTTCCTTTTCAACCGAACACCTCCGTACTGGAAGACTCACAAAAACCTTTTCATGCCTGACTACAAAAGCTAAAAACAATATGTGTAAGCAGAAACAAAAGATCCAAATCTTTTATGGAAAGATACCAACTGTTCAGAATTGAGTAACAACTGCAATTCTTACATTCCTAGTATTTCAGATTCTCCTCTAAATTGCAGACATCAAACTCCAGCATAACCTGAACAGTGGAGTTCTGCATTTCTGTGAAGTCCTAATACTCGCACGAGATTCTGCAGATTTGTTTAACAAAACACAGATAAAATCAGGCCTTCCTCAGTCACTCATGTGCTTGGACACCTGACTTAATATGATGCTGAAGCCCTTCCCATGAAGAGCCAAGTGTTGGATAGTGGTTACGTGACACATTTATGTGCCTGCTTTCCAATGTTCTTTTACAGTAACTCTTGAAATACATACACATGGTTATGTCAGCCCCCACTTTGGATTTGCATCCAGTTCTCTATTTAGATTGAAAGAAGCTTTGTAAACTAGCTAGCATGAAGCACAACAACATTTGTTATTTCACCAGATGGACATGCTGGGTCTGGGTCAGTGCTTGGGGGTATGATCTTTACCAACAGTTCAGCCTGCAGAAAGAAGTATTACTGATTTTTTTATTTAATATTCCTTCTTTTGAGACACTGCTAGACTTAAAAGAGTGTCATGCTATCACCTTTATATTTTACAAGACGGAATAGCCTTTTGTGCATTTGTAACTCGTTGGTCAGCAAGACCATTAAGTTGTGTTACAATGAAAACACGCTGCTGATGCAAGTTTTACCTCTCAACCTAGAACAAAGCAGCAAACTACTGTGTTGTGAGTATGTCCAGCCTACCAATAGCTGCATGCTAGGAAGAAACAGTTTATTCACTTCATTCTAGGCTGTATGATCTATGTCCCCTGCTGAACACAATTTACCAGAGAAGCAGTGTTTCCAATTCTATTTGCATTAACTTTTCTGAAAAAAAATTTGGTATTTCATTTACTACATATATTTAAGGACTCGCTGTAGTTTGGCTCAGCTTTCAGCAGGAACTTCTCCATGGTTTCTCTAATATGCCATCTTGCCACAGCAGCAGAAAGATATATCTATGCTACACTCTGTAGAGCATTCTGAACTTTTTAGGAATGAACATGAACACATTCAATTTATCACTATTTCCACTACTACATTATCCGACAGAAAAATTTGTTTTTATTGATGAATGCCTCAAGGAACATTCTCAAGGCCAGTTATAAGCTCCACCATGTGGGACAGAAAAAAGCAGGTCTGACAAATTACCATGTCAGAAGAGATAAAGCAGCTTACGCCTACATTAGTCTGCTGACTGATGTTAACACTGGATGGAACCCAGCATGGATTAGTCTCAGTTCCCATTAAGTGCCTGTTCCTGTGCTGGCAGAAATGCAAACAACAGTGGATCTCTAACACGTTAGTTTTGCATCAAAAGATGAAAATACTAAATAAAAGAAAAAAAATGTCAAAAAACTATCTGAAAGTGCAACATAAGCTTCAGGGGTCAACTTACCCAGAGCTGCAAGTCTGTAACTCAAGTTACATACCTTGCAATGGTCAGCCAATAAAACAGTTCTGGTGCAAAATTAACTGTTTCAGTACAGGCATGTGGATTTTTTTGTTCTGTTTTATCTTTAAAGGTGACTGTTTTCAATCCTGGCATTAGTTCAGCCAAAATGACTATGCCTGCTCTACAGTTAAGGAAGTGATAGTGTGTTACGAAAAATAAGACTTCACAAGATTAAAAAAAGGTAAGTTCCATACAATACTCACTTTTCTCTTCTGGTTTTCTCTAACTTGTCTTTCAAAACCATGATCTCCTTCTTGAGAGCGAGCTGCTGGCTCTCTGCATCCCGCAGTTCTTTCTTCAGACTTTTTATTTCATTAGCATGCAACATCTCACGTTTAGATAGTTCCTCTTCATAGAAAACGCTTTTCTTTTCCAGGTCTGCCTTTAATTTAGTGATCTCTTGCTGGTGTTCTATACTGCTTACCCCAGGTGAGCGACCAACCTGTTTTTGCTAAAATAAACAGCCCCAAATTAACACTCAAGAACACTGAAAATGATGATCAGTAGCAACTCAATATTCATAAGTCTACGTTTAGAAAACATCCCACTACAGACTTGAGTGAAACACATTTATCTCAATGCTTTTCAAACTTTGTTAGAACTAATCGTTTCATTATTCAAATGCAGTAACAGTTTTCAAGCCACTGAAAATTTGATCATCACTTTCTGACTCCCCCTACATGCAGTCAGAAAGCGACCACAGAATTAGAAGACACTTAATGCTTCCACTCACACAGCTGACAGCAAAAAGTTCAAGAGACTTTTCAGGAATGCAGAACATGGACTATGATAGACAGTTCATACATTTGGAAGAACAAATAATTTGTGGAAAAGCTATACTAAGACAAGCCAAGGCTTAACTGAAGGCTAAAATCTAGCTACAGAAACACTATATGGATTGTTTCAGACAGGAAAGAAACCTGACCTATTTTACTTAGACTGACCATTTACACCAGAGTGGATTAATAGGAAAAACAAGCTTTAAACAATAAGAGTAATTACTTCACTTTTCCCAGTTGCATAGCTCTCTTAGTGAGGTCTTCTGGCATTTCAGTAGTCTTTACACACTGCTTCAGCATACACACACATTTGCATCAAATGCTGCACTCACTAAACTCAATGTCCTGCCATAACATAGCGGAGGAGCAAGATCAGTTTCAAAATGAGACAGTGGCATGACATGCACTGAAATCTAAGTAAGGAAACAACTTTTTAACGTAAACATATGGACAACTTGGTTTGGAATTTCTTCTGTTTTTTGAAATATGTAATTAAATGTAGTCTAAGGGAAGAAAAATTACTTCATAGAAACACTTTTTTGAGAAAGTGCAGGTAACTGGAAAATGTACTTCCTTACGGTGATGGTGTCACACCTTTAAGAGGATCAAAGATATGTTGTTAATTATACCTCCATTCTTACCATGAGATATTCAAAACCTCTCAGTCACCCTTAATTGGACATGGCTTTGGGTAATTTTCTTTTGCTGACGTGTGAACAGGCTTTAAGAGCTAAATGTCATTGTAGAACATTCTGATGAGCTGAATTTCTACCATGACAAATTCTATGAGAAAGCTGGGCCTTGCTGTCAGTGTCAGCAAAAAACTGCAAAGCCCCCTAAATGTATGAGTCAGAGATGTGCTGCTACTGCATTGTTTCCTCTAACTCATCAATACAACCATCTGCTCTGATCTAAGAGTAAAAGCCTGCCCCTAGGAGGATACAGAATGGTAAATTGGAGAAAGAAGATGCCATCCTAACAGGAAACAGTTTGGAGAAAGAAAGATTTAAAAAAAAAAAAAAAAAAAAAAAAAAAAAAAAAAAAAAAAAAAAAGGCAAGCAAGCAAGCATAGCAATTTTCTTTCCTGCACAGGCTGTTAACTACTGAACTTGTTTGTTACTGCCCAACATACCCAACTGCCTGCACATACATGACAATGGGGCACAGAAAAAGCTCAGGCTTTGCAACATCATCTATCAGGGTACAGAAAATGTTTTAGTGGTATTGCACATTTTGTACCACAATTAAAAGATACTATTATGACTGTAAGACAGATGGTGCACTAGAAGAGAAAGCTGAATGGTATTGAAAGGTGATTTAGAGAACTAGAGAGATATAGTATAAGCAGAGAATATCTTTTGAATCGATGTAAGCACAAATTCCAAATAGATGTTTTCATATATGTCCGTTTCAAGTAGACAAATGGTGCAACTGAGATATAATGCGTCTCCTGGCACAAAGCTGCTGTTTAATGCACCCCGGGGCACTGTTTGCCCTCTTGGCTGCCAGGACACACTGCTGACTCATATTGAGTCTGATTTTATTGAAAATCCAAATACATGACATCCACAGCATCCCCTCTGTCTGCACATTTACCGACAACTTCGCAGAACCCCAGCAGGTCAGTGTTACAGGACTTGGCTGGACAGAAGGCACACTGCCTTCTGCCCAGCAGGCTCTGCCGGAGCTCTCTGACCTTATTCCTCACCACAGCCTCTACCCCTTTCCTAAGGAACTTGCACACTCACTCCTCTTGTTTTCCCAGAATCATCTGGATGAGAGTTACAGCGACACAATAGGCTGTCTGTCATAAAAGGGTGCATATCTTGACCAGCAGCTCTCTTACTTCTCATTTAAGTTCCTTCAGAACTCCCTCAGCAAGGCCATGGGTCCAGGTCACTTCACATGTGCCTCACCTGCCAGCTCCACCACTTGCTGCATATCAACCTCACACTGATCCAGCTCATCTCCTGCTAAGAATGGACTCCGTGTGGCAATGTCCCCTGCTTCAGCAGAAAAGTGACACACCAAAGACTCGTGGAGCACCATTGCCACATCCCTATTAGCTCAGAGATTGCTTTTTTCATCCCTGCCAACAAGCAGCCCCATGAGTTTACTAAGGTGGCTTTCTGCTTTTGCTTTAAAGAATTTTGCACAATCAATCACATCACCCTTTGCAAAGTGCTTCCTAAATTCTCTTTATTTAGCCCTCGACAATATGTTTACACTTAACCTGCCATCATTAATGGTCTTTTTTATTCTCCTCATTTGGAGGAATCTTCCTTTCGTCTGTAAATACTGACTTTTGTCTAGGAGAGCTCCCTGAACTTAACTAAGGAGCCATGCAGAGCTTTTACTGGATAGACAATGCAGTATCACAACAACCACATGTGATCCAAAGCATGTCTCCTGAATTGTAAAATATTACTAAGCACGCTACAATTTCTCTTTCCTCTTCTGATAAACTCGCCCTGTTGTTTTAAATCAATGTATCATTTATTCTCAATAGATCTCCCATAATTCTTCTCACTTCTTAAAACTGTTATACAAACTCTTTGTTGATGGTGAAGATTCATGGAAGCAGAAGAAATACATCCTAATTCACAGACAACAATCTGAATTCACAGCAGGAGAAGCTTTATGAATCCAAAATTCAGACTGAATGGATTTCCTTATTTTCTTTTAGCAAAGGAAGGCCAAATAAAAGAATGTTTGCAAAAAACCACCAAATTTTCTATGCCATAAGTTAATGTTGGCATATGTCCCAGAGAATTCTAATGAAAAAAACCCTTTGTTGTCCACATAAATTAAGACCAGAATAGACCTAATCTTGCATTTTGCACAAGAAGTTTAGAATTACCCTACTCAGTGAAACACTGGGAACAGGATTTTGCTGTAAATGAACAGCAGTCCTCATATGTAAATCAAAAACTTTCTCATTCAATTTTTGAGAAAGTCTAATTTCTTCAGAGCCTCGTATATAATGCTAAATCACAGAAAAAAATAACAGTTAACATTCTTGGCTGCCTTAGAATTTTGCTCATGAAATCACATACACGTGTTAGCAATCTCATCAATGTAAACAAAGTCTTCATGCTCAATGCTGTTTCTGTGCAAAAACATCTCAACTTGTGGCTAAGAGGCATAATAAGCTTAAACTTTTCCTTTACAGTGACATCAGTTGACATCTACTATGCAGGAAACAAGAGGAAAAACACAGTAGACAGAACACCTATACAAAAACCTGCCTAGACATAGCAGGTTTATCTTCAAATATTCAACCATCCTATGCTATAAAATAAGCTTTTAACAGGTAAAATTAAACAAAGGACTAATGGAAGCAATGTGGTTGGAAATGGTTGAGTATTAAGAGAAAGCTCATTAGGCAAACGTTCATTTCTCTGAACAATAACGCGATGCACGCCTGCATTAATATTCAACACCATCTGAAGTGACAAACTGACAAAACCCTTTTGTCCTACATCTGAAAGCAATCAAACAGATCCAAGGCCTAGTTGACTGGTAAGTTTGCAGGTGTTAATATCAAAACAGACTAACCTTTAGCCCTTCTACTTCGCTTTCCAACTGTTTAGAGTACTGTTCACTCCTCTCTCGCAATTTCCTGTCTTTGGATGCCTCAGCAGCTGCAGCTTCAGCTTGGACTTCCAGCTGCAAAAGTACATACGTTTTTAATAGATAGGATTTTTTTTTTTTATTATTTTTTCAAAATCTATTGATGGTTTTCAAGATAAGAGAGAAATCTTCATCACTAAACTGAACACTTCAAATGCTTAGAAAACAAAATTGGTACTGTTGGAAAAAAAAACAATAGAAAAATTAAAAGATTTACAAACTAGAAAAAAAAATTACTTTGTCAGAAAACCTTACGCATAACTTATTTCATAGAGTCTAAACAGTCTTCTCACCACTTACTTCTTTTTTAAGTCTCTCTGTTCTGCGTAACTCTTGCCTTAAACTTTCTACTTTTTGCATCACCACTTCCATTTCTTCCTCCTTATCTCGGAGCTGGCGGGCAAGCTTTTGTTTTTGAGAGTGCAAGTCTGTCAGCCGCTCGTTCATCTCTGAGAACTCCTGCATTGCCAATTTCCGCTGGCTGTGTGCATCTTTCAGCTCTTTGGCTTGGGATTTTAATCTGTCACTAGACTCTGCCAGTTCCTACAGTTTAAAAAAAGAATTAAGTAATAAACCTAGAAAGCTGCAAGGCCAATTCTGTCTTTGGATTCTTCTCCAGAATGAAGAGAAACCACATATTCATTTCTTTTCATGAATGCATCTACAATACAGATTGTATGCCTCTGTAAATAAGGAAAGAGGCCAGGTTTTACACTACTAAAGTTAGTAAAACTACATAAATGTAAACCAAGTAGGAATTTACTCCATTATAACAGGTTAAACACAATGGTTTTCAAGGACTTGCATTACAACATAAAAATATCTTGCTTTCTTAGTGCAAAAAAATGTCATTAGCACAGATTTTCAAGGACTACTTAAATTAAAAGAATCTCAACTGGTAAATGATTTTAAAAAAGTTTGCATTGAACGGAAGACTCTGCTCTATGAAAATTTTTACTCCAGCAGCTATTGAAAACTGACCTGCAATGGTATGATTTCCACACACTGTATCTTAGTATCAAATATTACAGAAAGTTTCAGGCAACAAAATGCTTTAGTGATTAACAGCAATACATGACAATTACTCTTTTTAAAGAACCCACATGAAATAGAACTGCTAGTGCTGTGATAACTCCACAGCACAATACCTTCACAAAGCTTGCTGTGCCCTAGATTTGTGCTACTACACTACCAGTAAAGTACAACAACAGTTTAAACAGTTAAATGATGTTCAGCCACACCAGAGCAGAACAAAGAAAGAAAAGCAAATCTGAGGATGAAAAGAAGATCAACGGGAAGAATTAATATGTGGCACTGCTGACATCTAAATAAATCTAAAAACATTTCTGAGCTTGTTAAAAAAGAGCTTCTAATCTCTTCAAGTTGTTTTGGAAGAGAGATGGTCTTTCCTGGACAAACTGGCAGCTTTCAAGATTTTAAGAGCCTTAAGGGTCAAAAGAAACAGTGTTAAACACAGCTGGCACATCAACATTGAGTGTGGACTCTAAAATACTGGGCCAATATCATCATGATGAGAAACAGGTTAATGTACTTCACACCTGATTACAGGTTGATTTAATCATGAATACAAGAGCCCTGAAAGACAGTATGTTATAGATCAGAAAATGAGGAATTGAGGAGACAGAAGAAGAAATAAAATCCAGTATTCTTCAACTGTAGTTATTTCAAATTACTTTTCAGTCTTCATATTTGGGCAATTTTTCACATCTACCTTCTGGAAACACTTCTGTGACACAGCCTTAATACTACAGTCTTCATGTTTTTTCCCTGCTGAAGTCTCACCCATACTTCAGATTAAATCAGTTGCCTGGAATAGTTCTTCTCTGCTCTGTCTACTAACCCCTATCATTATCACCTTAATCTGGAGCTATAAAACCTTTTTTGCAGCCACCATGCAATTTGGATCATGGAGTTGGTTCACTATCTGGAAGCAATCACCTAGGACCACCCAGCAGTCACCCATACAACATGCTAAATAATGTCCTTGTCTTCAAAAAAAAATTTTAAAAAAAGGCAGAAAGAAAAGTAGGCCATGCTACACGTTTGTTATTTACTCGTTAGTTTTACACTTGAAAGTTATTTCAAGCAAAATGAACTAAAATAAAACAGATTTTAGGGTTTAGAAGAGCTGCTGACAAAATGCTTTTACCTTATTAAGATCTTCCCTCTCTTGCTTCAGTGTTCTGACTTGTTTCTCAAAAGCCTTTATTTGTCTGGAAGCATCATCCAACTCCCGCCTTGCAGTGCTGGCCTCCTCAAGCTGCTGTTCTAGCTGTCCAGATTCTAGGAAAAGCAGCAGAATTTGAAATATTCTAAGGGGAAAATCATAATTCTAGAACAGTATAGTATAGCTGCTTCAAGTCCCTTCAGTAATTTTTCTGGTTTCCATTTAATCACGAGATAATGCAATTCCCATCTGGTTTAGAACAGGGAGCAGGTTGATTCAGCTGCCATTGTCTCTTTTAAGGAAACAGAATGAAAGGTCACAACTTGCTGCAAAACAACACAGAAAATGATAACAACTTGTCTTTTCACATTATAATAATCACGCTCTATATACTTAGTTCTGTAATGTATGCTCTAACACGACTAACACATTCGACTTTTATGCACTGTGATATAATACATAATGCATCTTTTATTACACTGTAATTATAAACAGTCTCCCTCCTTTCCACAAACTCCCCCTGAAAGAAACAGTAAAAATAATGGGCCACTCAAGAGCAGGCAAGCGTTCTCCTGTCGATACACTTGAAATTAACTTCAGCTGATATTACTTATTTCTAGTGTGAAAGCCATTTGTGTTTATGTGATCTACTTTATTACTACTATAAATAAAGGAAAACTATTACGGTCAGTTTTTTACCAACAGTCAGTTACACAATGGCAATATGTTTCTAAACAATAAACAGCTAAACAATGTCATATAAACACTCTCAAATGCTACAAGAAAACCTGAAATTCATAAAATATGACAACGGAAGGTTGCTGCCTAGTGAGTAGGGGTTTTTTCCCCTCCTAGTCCTTCACTTAGAAACAAGACTTTAAAGCAAGATATGTATGAAGGTAATTTAATTCCAAGTTCTGTGAAATCACTGGACATTTTGCCTTTTACTTCAGTTGTGGCAGGTCTTCAAACCATATGTATTTACTGAAAGAACAGGAACTCATCTAGGCTCTTAATAAGAGCCTTTAACTGCATTTTCGTAAGTGTAACCCTAAGAGACTGGCTCTTGGAAAAATCAAATATAAAAATGCATACATTTTTAAGAGGGTTAATTTCTGAAACATGAGAATTTTATAAGCAAATTAATACCACTAGCTTATACCCAGGAAAATATTCACTATTGTTTTAATTCACTGGCTCTTGTTTAAAAATTTGAAAGAACGCACTTAAATAAGAGATGTAGCTCAAAGCCAGAAATTATTAACTGCCTCTCTTATGTAGTCTACTCTGAAGTCACCAGTGGAAGAAAGTTTATATATGGCTCTGCTGAGCCAAGATAAATCTCTCTTCTGTGCATGAACTACTTTGTTCCACAGCTCTATTTTCTTCTTCCATTGCTGCCCCTTACATATTTGGCAATATTAAAGATTCCTCAAAGTTTTCTCCTATGTAACTTAGCGAACAAAAATTATAACTTTGACCTCTAAAATTGAAAGCATATGCTAGTTTGTCATTTCCTGGAAAACTAGATAGACAAGAAAAATGTATTTTTCTAAGCCCCCCCCCCCCCAGTGACACTTGTGAATTTGACACAATTTTGAGTTCATTTTTTATTATATTTTTAAGCAGGTGTTTACTCTTACGGCTTCAAAAGAGGCTGCAAAACAGGTTAAAGAACAGAACCAAAAGCTAGTTGTGACGTATGTGTAGTAAAAGGTAATTTACCATTTCATCACCCTAGTTGTAACTAGCATTTTAGATAATATATGCAAGCACTCACTGCAGTGTGTTATTACATTTAGTTGCCCAAGAGATGAGCCCAAAGCATCATGTTCAGCTCTGCACCTGAACTGAACCTTCTTAAAGTTCATCAGATCTGGAGTTGAAAAATTAGACCTTTTAAAGGCTAGCCTTTAACCTGGAACTACCTCCCCTACATTTGGAAGCGTTTAGACATGGCCATCATTTGGTTTACTCCTGTATTCCTGTCATTAATTTATTTTTAAAAACTGGTTCAAAACCCCCATAAAATCAAGTAAAATAGATCATTCTCCTTTCCCCATTTTATTCAGTTGGTTTGTCTTAGTTACAGCTCAAGGCACAAATGAATGTTTTCTAACAAATAGCTGTGTTGTCTGAATCAGCCAAAGCATTCAAGTAAACACTGGGAAAGTTGAATGGTGACTGGGGATGGATTAGACAGCTCTACATCTTCCTCATTTAATCACATTATTCACTTCCAACCCTAAAAACAAAATCACATTGTACTGAGGAATAAATATACAAATACATATGTGGGGGCAGGCAGAAAATTACTTTAGGAAAAACCCTTCTCAATATAAACCGCCTTCACCAGATATTGACTTCTTTTCAGTGTGAAAAGGGGTATGAGCTGTGTTGAGGAACATTTCCACATACCTTTTTTTTTTACACTACCAAAAAAGGCAAGTAATGCTTTCAGCAATGAACTAAAATCTAAGTTACAGCTC
Source organism: Dendrocincla tyrannina (assembly GCA_035047865.1). Taxonomy (NCBI): domain Eukaryota; kingdom Metazoa; phylum Chordata; class Aves; order Passeriformes; family Dendrocolaptidae; genus Dendrocincla; species Dendrocincla tyrannina. The sequence goes on from JAWWMP010000116.1 coordinate 8,402,883, forward strand.
AATAGTAAAGAATAAAGTATGATATAAAGTTGATCCTGATGCTTTTCTAAGAATGACTGGTCTCATTCAAAAGACGTTCTTGCAAATGTTGCTCTTCAGTGGTCCCAAACAGCCCAAACCAGAGCTAAGGGTTGTTGCAGAGCAGGGGTTTCTGATCATGTTGCCTTCTTCCTCATTACAGCAGCAAGTAGAGGGACATTTGGCTGGAGAGAAACTTCACAAAAGCCCTTGCATTGACACAGTGCCAATGTAGCATCACTCAAACCAGAGTGATCCTTCCTGAGCTAGTTAAGCCATGCTCACATCCCAAAATAATGCTTACGGTACGATACAAAACTGCTGCATCACGCCAGAGCAGTTGTCCAACTGTGCATCCAGAGCAGGCTTTTTTCAGACTACCCAACTTTAACAGGACATGATCTACGTGCTGCAGTCTGCAGTTCATACATTGTGTGTTTCTGCCCTGTAATGCAGCTGCAGAGTCTCTAAACGCATCAACTAAAATGTTTGGAAGTGAAGTTATTCTTTCTGTGGCTGTCACTGCTGGCATTCCTGACACTCTCAGGAACTGAATGAAGCCTTTGCACAAACACAAACCAGAACAAATCTTTTTTGTAGTTTCCTCCAGCCTTTCTCACTGTTCTGTTTTCCCCTGCCACAGGTAAGATATGGACAACAGAGTTCTACCTACTGTTACTTGTATCTGATTTTTCAATCAGAAAAAAATCGAGACATTTTCCTATTTGGATTGACAAGATTAATTGGATTTTTCTCCTTGTTTCTATGGTTCCAGACCTGATACCCAAGAGTCTCTTGTTGATTTTCCTAAAGAAAAGAACATCTTGCTGTATTTCCTTTCTTTCTTTTTTGAAGATGTCTCTGCTCTCAAGTCCTATGGAGTGGGATACCATGAGTCCTATGGTACAAATCACTGTGAGAGAAGACTCCTTTTAACTTAGAGCATTAAATCAAGACTACTGAATACTAATAGTTAGGTTTTAAAGTAGGCTAAAAAGATATTAGCTAAACAGACAGCAAACTGGTTCACTAACAGCTATATTCAACATGGTGGTGCAATATAAGCTCTCCCTCTGAAAGTTCTTAAAACATGAATTGTCACTTTCTGGGAGAGTAAGGCTGGAAAAATAATGATCTTTCCCTAAAAGTCTCCAGTAGCCTGGATACACAGGATACTGGCCTAAGTAGTTCTTTGCTTCTTGACTAGTTTGGGAGTTCTGAAGAAAGGCAGTACAGCACTAATTAATGAAATTAATCTCTTTATCCACACAGATAGAAGTAACACTTTTCAAGCTTAAAGTACCGAGATGCTTGATAGCCAAAATTTTACTTTTCATGAAATCTTCATGAACTGCCAGAAGCAAAGAAAACAAATGTTCAGTTTTGTAAGGAATGACAGCTCACTGACAGCTGAGAGGTGGTTCTTCCCCCTGCCACCTCCCTTTCCTCTTACGCTTCTATTGCCTATCTTGTACTGATTTATCTAAAGTTGATTAAATTCTCTCTATCTAGATTTCATTTTCCTTGTTTAAATGAGTGAATTAAAGTAATGAGAGAGTCCAGGAATTGCATAGATTGAGAAGAGGTCATGCAGCTGTGAGCAGGACCCATTTTGGTGGCAGTTTTGTTTGGACAGTTGTGGTGCTATGAGAAGTGCAGCCTCGTGGCCCACAGTGTCCTCTCTCATGGAAAACATCCTTCACTGCTCCCTGCCACTTGAAAAACTCAGGATCACTGCAGTTTCATGCACACAGCTCACCTCCCAAAAAACACACACTTTTGTAAATTTACCGTTTCAAGAAAATACTTGCAAAATCTCACCTTAAGTGTGAACTAGATTTTACTCCACATTCAGTTACAATGCACTAAGCAACAGCACACTGTAATCCTGAGCTCAAAGAAAATATAATCAAAACTGTGACCACATCTCACAAACCCTGACCATCCAGGGAAAATTCAACAGAAAACGAGATATTGAGAAATATCAATTAATGCTCGAATCATAACAAAGCTGGAGACTTTTTAGAAGTACATGAAGTGAGAGCACAAGGCGTTAATAGCTTCAAATGGAAAGAGGGCAGATTGAAATTAGGTATTAGGAAGAAATTCTTCACTCTAATGGGTGGTGTGGCACTGGCAGAGCTTGCCCAAAGAAACTGTGGATGCCCTGGAAGTGCTCAGGTTGGATGGGGCTTTGAGCAACTTGATGTAGCAGAAGGTGTCCCTTCCCATGGCAGGGGGACTGGAATGAGATGGTCTTTATGGTCCCTTCCAACCCAAACCATTCTGTGATTCCATCAACTGTTTTTAGGCCTATTAAAACTGATAGGCCAAGTCTTCACCCTCATGTTTACTCACTGTCAAAAATGACCAAACAAATACTCCACCTGCCCTGGCATCATACATTGCAGGATGAACGTGTAAACCAGGAAAATTAAAATAAATACATAATTAAAAAACAAGTACTATAGAGACTGGTTGGCATTTCACAGCTTCTCAGGTAGACCCTTATTTATATTCAACAACCCCACAATATAAACTAGTGGAACTTTTGCACTAATAATAATAGCAGAAGACATTGTAATCTTCCTACTCCCTTGCAACTAGAACTACTGAACATCAAGTTGACTTTGTAGAAAGTGGACCTATCCATGAAGAGTGAAGGGTAAAATGAAAAGTAAGAATAGACCGGAAAACTCTAAGAAAGTAAAGTAAAACTGGCATTGCATCAGGAAAAATAAATCTTGCCAAAATACTGTTTTCTGTTATCGTTTTTACATTAATATCTATAACATACCTGTTACCTGCTTCTTCAACTTTTCAATTTCTTCTTTCAAACTTTTAATTTCTAAATCTTTGCTCGCTGTTATTGGGCCATCCACTGTTGAATACTGCAAAGCCTGGACTGTCTGTGTGGACTCTAGAAAAAAATTGGAAGAAAGAGGGACAAATTACACATCTGACATCTGAGGAGGTCAAAGAGACATTACTGATAAATTAAGACACGTCAAAAAACCCTGCAGAACGGATTCTACAATTTGTAACTTCCAGCTATTAAGTGCCAATTTTTCAGTAATTGTCAGCTGCACAAACAAAGTGCTTACAGGTTTTAAGAATGAAATCTTTATGCCATAGTAACCAAGGGATGATGACAACAAAGTCAGTATGTTATAAGAAGTTGTATACATGACATATTTCAGGAATGAAGAGTAACAGAGGTTTAATTTATCAACAAAAATAATGATGGTAATTCTTTTCTGCTAGAAAGCATTCCAGGAGGTATATTTATTTTTTTTCACAGTATAAACAGTGACTTATAAAGCTGCAAGCTAATCTAAGTTAAAAAAAGTGACCGAATGATTTTTTTTAATGATTATACCTTGAAGTTTTCTACTAAGTTCAAGCTTTTCCTGTTCTAGACGTCTTATTCTCCTTTCATAAGCTTCTGTTGCTAAACTATCCTCCAAAGTTCTCTGAATGCTGGCATCAAGATCCATGGAGGGTGGTCCAGCTGTCAGTCTTAGACAGCTGCGGTCTGAAAGCACACTGGGGAAAAAAAATAGAGTATTGGATTTTACAACAGGCTGCGTTTAAAACAGTGCTATAAAACTATCAACCAATAAACAGTTTGTTTAAATTGTTAATTACTATGCCATTTATTAGACCATCAAAGAATACCTTGTTAGTAAGCGCTCATTAAAAATTGCACTCATTTTTACCGAGCATACCCGATTTCCTTGATGCACTTTTTGTTACATAAAAGGGAATGAACTCCCGATTAAAAATCGTCATTATGGACACAGTACATAAGCCAGACAGCAAAAAGCAACAAGCTAAATAGTAAGACTACAGTAATAGTTCATTTTAAAATACTTAATCAAGTATCCCAAATTCTTTACAGAAAATAATCACAAGAGGTGTGAAATTATCCCATGACCACTAGGGCATGGACATGTCAGAAATGCTGTGGCTACTCTTGAGTACATGCTACTACTTATGCAAACAATCCTTTTGAAGTCTAGGACATTCTAAGACAGTCACATTTACAGCAGAAACGTAGGCCTGCTTTTTCAATGGCTGTAAACATTCTTTCTTTACGTATTTCCATAAATGGAGAAGAAGCACACATGAACTTCCTTGTTACTGTTAAATTTAGCATCAGAAATGAACACAATAAATCCCACATTAACAGCAAATATCAATAAAGGTAATTTTAAAAATATTTTAAAAATTTCCATTCAGACTTACATAAGTCAAAAGACTAGAAATAAAACTTTTTCACATCTAATAAACTAAGTTCTCTCTGAGTCCCCCCATCTAGTCTTAAGTTGGTTATGCAGTTAACTTCATACGTTGTCTGATAACCACCTTTCACAACAAAGCTCCCCTGAACAGAGGTGCTGATTCTACATGCAGGTAAATGTTACCTGCAGAGAGCTCATTCTTCTGGACAGACAGCATTTTACATTGTGGCCTAGTAATCTCCTCAATAAACCACATTCTTTGGTGTCTGCCTGCAGTCGGTTTCAGATACAGAAAGTTCAGGCACTGTGTAACTAACCCACAGACAATACTTAACTTACCAGCTACTTGTGTATGTGAAACCCACAAAGGGTAAATGATGGCCAGAAAATGCAGTGTGTGATGGTGGAGGCATTGTTTCCTAGAAAAATAATAGGACAGTTGAGTAAGTAGTATCCTACTGGACTTAAAAGAAAGAGATTTTCAAGTTTAACCTTATGTGAAGCATTACTGATAATATATCATATTAACTATATTCACTGTTTTTCCTTATTTACATCTTAAATATGATACAGCATCAAGTAAAACTATTTATAATAGCATTTAATGTATATAAAATAGATGAGGTTGGCACAAAAATGCTTTTCTAATTAAATAGGCTACTGTTGGAGGAAAGCAGAATATTACACATAGTAAATGCCAATTTATTCCTTCCTTTTTCCAAGAAGCTCTTAGTACAAAGACTAACACCCTTCATTCCCTCCTATACTCCTCTCTGCTATTCAGTCAACAGGGCATCCTGCCTGTAGAATTACCAACCCCAATCTCTATTTGGAGAGAACAATAGTAAAGCATTTACTAGAAAGAATTAATTACAACATGGTGCTCTAGTCCCATTAGTGCTTTGACCGTATCTTCATTTGTTGCTCCTTTTTCTTGCCAGACAAAGAACTACAAGACAAATCTTTGAGATTTCTCTTCAAGCTAAAATACCCCTGTCATTATTCTAAACCCAAAAAACCTCAAAAGAATAAAGGAATCGGTTGTACATTTTTCAATGTAGAACTCATCAGGAAAGGACAAGGACTAAGACTGTATTCAAAAAGAATCCTAAATTACCTTTCCAGTAGTGGCATCAGTGATATTACATCACAACCTTGTCCTTTTAGCTGACAAAAATCTTCACATTGTAAGAGAGTTCCCAAAATAAAAAACAACAGTAATGATATGGCTGGATGGTTTAAGTACATTAAGTCCACACCGTTAAGCATTTTGGAAACTAAGAACAAGACCAAATTTCAAAGCCTAAACTTTCCACTAATTCGTAAGAAAAATATCAACTATTACAGATGATGGTTAGAAAAAGTAAAATTTTACTTCTCTTTTATAAGTTGTTTTCACCTTCATAGATTCAAGTTTCAAAACTGTTTTACAGATAACTTTAAAAATACCAAATGAATAACTGTGATTTTAACAGCTCACATGACAATTTTCAACGCAGTTTAGCCCTTTGTGCTTATGTTTACTTTTAACATACTTTTTAAATTTCATTATTACGTATATAACTCTTCCATGGGACCACAGTCTCATTCAAAGTTCAGGAAGAACAATAACAATCGTGACTTTTAAACACTGTCTTTTATCTTCAGCATTGGGCATTCCTGATTTGCTCTATGCAATTCAAATCCTGCCAAGAATTTTGAAGAAAAGCCTCATGGGCTTATCTATGGTGCTGACTCCTAGAACAGTAATGCAAGTTTGTGAAACTTCCTCAAAGGATATGTATGAAATATGGAGGAGAAAATACCTCCAAGTTATATATAAGGAATTTGAGGCAAAGCAGTATGAAATACAATGTCCCCTAGTCAAAGCAAAAATGTAAAATATTCTCAGTCATGCAATGCCTTAGGCTAGGTTTTTTTCCGTGGTTCTGAGATACTAGGTGTGAAAAGAAATGGTAAGAGCATAACATCCTTATGTTAAGACAGAACAAAACCTTCAGATGTTTCAGATTAGGAAACTGAAAAAGAAAGTCTAGAAACTGGCATTCATCCCTAACAGTTCAGTGGCATAGCTTTTCACCCCCAAATGTCTAAAGCAAATTAAGAATTGAACCCAGTTTTCTTGACTGAGAGTCTAGCAACTCAGCAGAGGAGCGTTCTTTCTTCACCTGCAGTTCCTTGCTTCTTCACAATGGTAAAGCACTTCCCCTGCACAGGCACATTTTGAGTGCCTCAGCTGGGAGTTTGGGCTCTAAAAAGGAAGAGTGGTGGACTGGACAACACTGAAGTGTGTGGACAACCTCTGAAAAGTGTTTCAGATTCACAAAGACATGCTATATACAGCATCCACTCTAGCCACTCATCCTCATAGCTGCTCCTGGACAAAATAATATGCAAACAGACATCTGAAGACTGTACAAAAAAGTTTTAAGATAAAAATACTTCAGTTATGAAGAGAGATGGGCAATATCCAATGCAGGTTAGGAAACACCTGAGAGGGGAAAAAATGCAAAAAATGCAAATCTTCCTATGCAGCTACACTGTTTTGCTTTATCTGCCTACAGGAAAGGGCTTAGGATTTAACCACGGAGAGCAGAATCATTTAGGTTGGAAAAGACCTTCAAGACCAGTTGAGTCAAACCATTAACCCAGCACTTCCAGGTCCATTACTGAACCATTTTCCTAAGCACCACATCTATGTGTTTTAAACAACAGTTCCCTGGTCAACCCTTTTGGAGGAAATTTTCCCCAGTATCCAATCTAAACCTTCCCTGCGCCAACTTGAGGCCATTTTCTCTTGTCCTGGGGCTTGTTACTTAGGAGAAGAGGCCCCACAAGGTGTTTTTGTCAGTGTTTTCCATGTTTTAATGTGCAGTTGGAGGAAAGGGAATGCAAATAATGATCCTCCTGTCCATATCAATTCATGTTGCCTATCTCTTCTCTGCAGGCCCAAGAAACTCAGTGAAATTGAGATGCACAGGCAGTTCAGAAAACAAAAACAGTGAAAATGCTTCACCTCACATGTAAACATCAGGTTTCTGCACAGTTCAACAAACACACACACACAGAGAAAAGGTATTTCCAGGGAGAGAACACAAGGCATTTCTCTGATGGTAAGATCTCTATCATCTGTCAAAGCTTCTTTTCAAAAGCACAGAAACAACAGGACTGTTAAAAATCAATTGTTGCAAAGCTTTTTAAGCAAAGCTAAAAATAATTTCTCTCTTGTTCCTTAAGAAATGACCATAACATTTCTCCTAGATTTCCCAAAACTCAAGTTAGAAAAAAAGCTGGAAAAAATTTGATTGGAAATGAACTGAATGGAATCTGACAGTGATATGAGCAAATAAGACTTCAGCACTATAATAAAATGCACTATGCAAACTTAGTATAATTCTCAACAATGCCCTGCTAGAAATACTGTTTCCTGCAGCCTTTCTACATGTAAACATGTTATTCTTTGTAAGACATGGCCACTAAGAACTTGTTACTGCAAATAACAGATGAATGTGTTTGTTAGAGACATGTGAAGTTAAAATGAATTTACAAAGCTGAAATTATCCCTCCACAAGTATGTTTGGAGGATCAGCCTCCCAACTATGACAGTATTCCCCACAGTTCTTCAAAGCAGCACTTAATTGTTATTTATGCAGAATGCAGTGAACACACTGAAATAAACTGCCACTTACATATAGTCTCTTACGAAGTATACTACAGAAGCTGATTCGTCAAAATGTTAATTCTATACTTACAGAATTTTTTAAGCAATCATCATCCACATCAAAGTTTGATGTATCAGTAGGGCTGCTGACTTCTGGGATGTAAGGTGCCTCACAGTTTCTAATGTTGTCCCAGTCAATCCCAGCAAAAAATGGATGGTTCTTAAAGTCTTCGATCCCGTTTTGTCCAAGTCGATGCTCTCTGCTACAAATGAGCCTTCGGATGAGGTCCTTTGCACTTTCAGAGACATCTGTCACTTGAGCAGGAAACTGAAACCTCTCCTTAAAGATCAAAATAGTAGAAAATAGTTTATTACCAAGAAAAAGCTGGAAAATTACCCTTCCTAGTGAAAATCATTATGCAGAAAAAGAAATGTGCAAACACTCCAGTTCTGAAACATATGCAGTAAGGTTTCAAGGAGAAGACTTCTCCTAAGGACAGAAACTATTGATATATTTTACCTCCTGGTTTTTCTTTTTAATTTAGATTTCTCTTACGCTGTTGAATTCTGCAGCTACTTCCATGTGGAAGAATGTTTAAGAATCTTCTGCATAAACCAGCCAGTGGATTCACCAGAATAAAGTAACATGACAGAAGTGATGCAATGTAGCCAAGCTTTACTCGGCAGAGTGAACTAACAGCCATGTTTCCAGACCCACGTACTTAGTTTTGAACTGCTTTATCCCAAACCAAAGCCATCTGCAATCCATAACCATAAACTTACTACATGGAAACACATTTTTTGTTCCACCTTTACGTACATTAACATAATTAGTACATAAAAATTTATTTTTAAGTAAATCTTCGAGTTACCCCATTACTTATTAAAAATTAGCTTAGAGACAGACAGAAAGTGCACTAACTTTGTGGTTCATTATTTTCCCATAGGTCTCCACCAAGGACTCAGCATAAAAGGGCGTTTCTCCATAAAGCATTTCATACATGCAAACGCCCAGGGACCACCAGTCACACTCGGGCCCATACTTCCCTTTTCCATCTTCCATGGCCTGCAAGATTTCTGGAGAGATGTAGTCTGGTGTTCCAACTGCCACTGAAGATTGGACCTGCAGAAGTTACATTTTCAGGACTAAAATCAACTTCCATCGTTACAGACACTGTTGTTTGTGGCACTGTGCCTGTATATATAAATTTAGCCCAGTGTTCTGGTTATAACAAAAACAACTAAAGACAAACAAAGGCTTCTAAATTCATAAAGAAATACTTAAGCATTCAAGGCACTACATTAATAGGCATCTCAATAATATACATTTGTAAAACTATTGCCAATATTTAAAAACAGAGAAAGAACAAAACTGTCAATTCTTAGGCTTAGAGCCAGTAAGCAATTATAGATTAGATAATCACATCTATTAACTCAAATACTTTGTAACCCTCTGGGACATGATTAACATACTGGAATTATATTCTAGTCACAGTTACTATATACTGTGCAAATTTAAATGGGCTAGTAGAACATCATCATATTTCAGTATCTCATCCTGTTCATACTAAAGCTGATATTTTCAATAAGGATTAGAGCTCAGAGCTTAAACCAGCAAGATTTATAGTTCATAAACACGTACTTGGTATTGACAGCACAGCTTCTCTTCATTTATTTATCAGTTGACTGCATGTATCTAAAAAGCTTTTAATATCTTACATATCCAAGCAGTGTGCAGTCATATTTTCACCCAAGATTAGTTATATACCAATACCATTTACAGTTCCATTCACTTGACATAAGGCACCTCTTCCCTTTATTAGCATGCATTTTAGCAGCGAGCAAAGGACTGAAGAAAAGGTACTTAGGAATGCATCATTCTTTCTAATTTACCGTTCCATCTTCCATCAGTTTCAGACAAGACCCAAAATCTGCTAATCGAATATGTCCATTCATATCCATCAAGATGTTGTCTGGTTTAATATCCCTGCAATTAAAACAAATTTCAGAATTAGTACAAAAATGTGTTCCATTAGATACAGCCCAAACATTAACTCTGTAACACTCTTATCATGCAAAACCGGCAACAAGTCAGTAAAGAGAACAGAGTGACTCATCATATGGTGAAATCTGCACTAGGGAAACTTCATGACAGGGGCTGTAGGTCAATCAAATCATATAACGCTTGTTAATTTTCATAAGAATTGTGGAAATTTGTCTCATCTCTCACAGGTAGATAGGAGCATCTTACTTGCTCTGAACCTTTTTACATAAACTTTTAAATTATCTGAAGAATTTTGGTGAAGTGCTCTCAACTGGAAGCTTAAACTGAAGCTGGAAAATAACCTCTAGATTTTACAACAGAACAAAGGCCAAAGAACCCCTGAAATAATTAACACATTTTAAAATTTACTAGCTTTCATTGACATTCTTCTCTCGTGTACATCTCAGTTCACTGTGTAGGTCTGTCACACCTCTGCTGAAACGACCAACAAAGCCATCGTACATGCTACTGCAGCTCTGCTTGGCCAAACTCTGTAGCTGTCTTATGCAGGTCATGATTCAGACAGTAATATCTTTCAAGCCAGGCAACAGAATAAATATTCCTTATTTTGAAATTGGACTTTTTTTTCTGTCTCATGTTTTACCCAAGTACACTGCAATACAGGTAAAGTGAATGCTGACTAGGACGAAAGCATCTCTGCTCTCTTAGTTACCAGAGCGACATTTATCGTTTAACTGTTAAACTAGTTTTAAACATTGAACTTTCTTTTCAATAAAGTACAGTTACCAGAAATATCCATTAAGCAAAATTTTTAAAGTGTATTAGATTATTAGATTCTTATCTATCCTTGTGTATTATATTCTAAAGGTAAATTATGACTGTAGGAATAAAGTACTATGAATACCTTCCCAATGAATGTTTATAAGATATATGAACAAATCCCATAAAACAGACAGAAAACAAGTGAAGCCCTGACTTTGCTTCATTCCCCTAACACCTTATCAATGAATGCCACAATTGCTTTGCAGACAAATCTCAAAATATTCAGATGCTAAGATATTCACATGAGAGCAAAGGTTTGTTGTTTGGGCTTTGTTTTTTTCCAAATAAAAACTGAGTTATAAAAAAAGGTTACTGGTAATTTATAAAGGTAAAAGAATTAGTAGCACACCTTGAACACCATTATAGAAGCAATGGCATGAAGATGTTGCACCATTACACACTCAGTGACAATTAATATGGAAGCAGTAGGTTGTCTGACAGAAAAGTACCTCCGGAATTTGTGTTACCCAAAGACAAGCAGGCAGTGACACATACAAATTTTGGGCACCTTTAAATATGCAGAAACATTTACAAAGTACAGAGCAGATGCTACTTAAGAAATCATACTTTCACATCTGGCAACTGAGCATAATTTTTTTACAAAGTAAATCAGAAAAATTAACCAAGTCCTCTCTCTTGAGAACATTTTTCCACTTGATTTTTGCTGACACTGAATATGCCAAAGAATTGCAACCTCCAGATTGAGATAGTCTTGTTTATTTTGTATTCACCCACCAAAAACATTCCTTAAACATGTTTCTAAATAAAAACAAACATATGCTATTGAGACGGCTGGAATTATAACTTCAGTTTAAAACACTGCAAAAACATGCACCTAAAATCGAGTTCCTCTTAGAAGCTGGACCTAGTTCAAGCTAAACAAAAACATGAGTCACCCTTGAGGCTCCATTTATCCATGTTCTATCTTTTAATATATTCCCAAGAGAAATAATAATAACACTAATAATCATCATCATCCCAACCTCTCCCATGCAATCTCACAAAACAGCAGAAAACATGAAAAATCTCCCTGTGTTGTCAACACTGTGCAAAACCAAACCTGCAAACAACACTGAATGCACTCAGAGGAACAAGGATTTCTTACAAAGCAACGTTTGTAAGGCTCAGTAATAACTTCATAGAACAACTTTCACAGTTAAGGAAAAAAAGGACACCAACTTAATGCACACAAATTCTTTTCAGCTCTTGTAACAGAAGGTCTGGGTTATGAACAACTGTTCTGAATTCAGCTGAACTACGTTAATAAAAGACAATTTGAAAGACAAGAATCACAGGCACCTGCAGAGCAGAGCAGGCTACAAGCAAAGGGAAAGAAAATTACAAGCCCCAGAGGGGAACAAGGAAGGGGAGTAATTACTGCCAGTGTAACTGAAGGGTGCGAAGGTGGTGATTACGGGGAAAAATGGCTTAAACCCTGCATCTCAACTGAGCCTGCTGCTCTTAGAATGACGAGGTTTCTTCCAGGTTTTTGTTTTGAATGACATTTGGTGACTCTACTTTAGCAATAAAAATAGTTCTGTCTCCTCCTCTAAAGAGAGTATGGTCTTCTCTCTTCATGTTCACTCCACCTTCCCCTGCTTATCCCAATTTCTTCACTGTATGGACTTGTTTCTTCTACTTCCATCTCAGGTGCAGTTTTATTTCTACCCCTCCTAGACTCACTTCAAAAGCTGAGATATCCAATCGCTCATGGACTATCAAATCCAAATTTTCTCCTTTCATTCTCATCTTCTTCACTCCCAAGTCTTGTCTCCCTGCACGTACACATTCAACTAATCCTTTTTCTTCCTCCCATCTCCATTCTCAACAGTCACTATTTCCCCATAATCGTGTCCCAGATTCTCTTCCCATTCCTACTGACTTCTTATTCCTCTAATCCTTACTATCCTCTTTCCTCAAGTTGAATTTTTGTCCAATTTACGTAGCAATAGTCTTTTGCACCAAAGGGAAAAGAAATACCAGCAACAAAGTGTCCTCACACTGTCTCTAGTGTCCATTTACCAGCATCTCCCAAAATTGCTTTATTCTTACAGCTCTGAAACAGTGCAAAGCTACAACAGAAGGAAACTGAAAAGCATTTAGGGACCAAACTCTACATATGGTTGTTTGAAACTCATAACAACTGACATATTCCTGGGAAAATGAGAACGTGAATTATCTAGGTGGGGGGGTAGAGGAATGAAAATACATCCGTGACTCAAGGAGGATTCTCTCCCAAATTTCAACAGTGTCTTCACATCCCAGAGCAGAAGACCTTCCCACTAGGTTTGTAACAATTATTTTATTAACTTAGAATCTATACAGGAAAAAGCTATGCATGTTTCTTTATCTTGTTCCTGGAAAGAGATGACACTGCTTCATGCAAATACAAAGGAAGGAAAATTCCAGACCGAGTACCTAAAAGCTGGTAAAAGTCATGAGAAAATAATGAAAAGTTATATGGCTTAGTGAACAGACCACTGGGCTGAACCTCCATAGATAAGTTCCTGGGTGATTGTGGGCAAACCATTTAAACATCACTCAATGAGAACATTGATGCTCAGTCAAGCATTTAACATCATCTGGCTAGAAGGCTGTGGAGCCCGACTACCCTAATAACTCTGTAATTAGTTCACTGTAACAAAAGAAAAAGGTCTAGTTACTTGAAATATGAAATAATAACTCACTTTCAAGAATTATAAGCATTTGAAAGGTATTTAATGAACCACATTTATAGTGAGAACAAGAATTGAATTGGGGCAATTGCTCTGACACCACTGTGACCCCTGGAGACCCTAAGTTTGATCAAGTTCCAGAGAGCTGAGCCCTTCTCTGAGAGCAGCTTCTGCAGGAAGTGTCATGTGCAAGGGGCGCAGGTTGACAGAGTTGGACCTGGCACAAATCAAGCCAGTACAAGTTCTTCGTACATGCTCCACAGTGAATTAAGGGAACACAGGTATTCAGCACACCCAAAGAAATTCAAATCTTCCATCAACTCTTTTGCAGCGCTGCCACCTGAGGAAGTGAAGTGAGCAAAGACTGCTGTTCTGCTCTTTTTTTTTTTTCCTGAATGAGTAATTCACCAGCACCAAAAGAACTGGAAGTTCGGATCAAGTAAACTTCTTTAAAAACATGTATGTCCATTTAAACTGTTACTCCAAGATAGCATGCAGGAGCAATATCTACTTTTCTGAGCTTTGTTGGCCTCAACTGTATGAGAAAATTGGCACTGCACAGCAGCTTTGCTGCTGTTCTTGTGGAGAATGCAATAGGAATGAACTGTGTCTAATATGGAATACTTCACTTGTACAGAAAATGAGTGTAAAAGCTTATGAAAAAAAAAAAAAAACACCTGAAAAAATCTATAAGGAATCCTTTCTTGATTTATTTTGGGGAGCTGTTCTTTAGACTGGCATGTTTACCCAGATGACTTCACTCACCTCCCTTTAAAACAATTCACTTTCTTAAGCTGTAATTAAACCCCAAACATTTTACATACTAACTGTGTTAATATAAACAACATTCTGAAATAGGACTACAGCAGATACCTGGATTATTGCCATTTATTTTGATTTCTCTCTTAATGAGCCAGAGTAGAATTTCATTTGTTCAGTAAGACTCAAGAAAAAGTATTCCCTCTGAGACACGCTAAATCCATAGCACATTCCAGCCGTAAAATAAACTAAAGAAGAATTTTTAGTACACGTGAATGTTTTTAGCCTGGATTCATTTCCGATACTAAGTGAAACTTAAGGAATTGTGAGGTCTTGCATTTTGAAATTTGGACCAAAAAAAGTCCCTTAAGTTCCTTACAACTTGAATTATCTGATCATCTTAAAGCTTCAAAGCATATGGGTTCCTGGGGTTCATCTATGTCATCCTCTGAATCACTGGATCAATGTTATTCTGTTATTCACAGGACCACATGGAGTTCCTCAGGTCTACAGGACAGGGAGCAGCAGATTCCAGAGGAATCCTAAGTTAATTTTGTTTCAAGGGCAGCCCCATGGAGGCAGGGAGTCAGGCAAACAGAAAGGAAGAGGCATCAGAACTAGAGGGACATATTTCAAGAACTGTAACAGAATGACTGAGCAGCAATCGTGTCAGACACTACCCAAGACTGTGTCAATGGATCAACCCACAGGCTCGTATCTTCTAAGTTCATGTGATAAAAGCCCTACTGACATTGAAGAGTTTATGACCAGTAGGGATCTCTTTTCTTGGTAACTGTACAGTTATGATGCAGAATTTGCTCACTTTAGTCATTCACCTGTATTGTATTTTTTTTCAAAACACAAATGATGAGACAGAAATAGAGGACAAGGCGAGTCATCCTCTGCAAAACCAAGAAAAGGTGGCCAGATGGTGCAAGGGGGCACCTCTCAATATAGCCAAGATGCCCTCCTTGGAATAAACATTTCAGATGCTGATGGACTGTTCTTGTGTACACAGCTGGGCTCTTAAAAAAACCCCAGCAGAAATGACAATAAAGGGACTTCTGCCATTCTAATTCAACAACTGCAATGAGAGCGGAGTCTGAGGAAAGAAATGAACCTGCCTGAAATCAAAGGAGCAATTTGATAGCTGAGCTACAAGTGTATTTTAGCCCACTAGATAAGAAAGGAATAATTTGGAGAACAAATTTTTATTTCTAATGTTAGCATTAGAAGAGCATGGAAAGTCATTTTCCTAAACATGCCCCAAGACATGCTACCCTTGAATAGTAAAGAAGAAACTGAATAGCTTACATTAAATTATTTTTCCATGAAATCTTCACATGAGCAGAATTTTTTTTAATGCTACCAATGCAAATTAAAACATCAGCATTTGAGAAAAATAAATTAGTTTCAAGTGTAACTGCTGGGACCAAGAAACCGATCCAGACAACTTATTACTAATTGAAGATTTCACAGCACATTATTTTCTCATTGTACATGCAAGAGCATTCCCCAAAAGTATAAATCAAAAGGTCAAAAGCAGACATTAATGATTATAATTATTCACTCATAAAACAAGAAATGTTATCCTTTGCCAAGTTACCTACTCTAAAAAACCCCCATAACTAAGACCTTACTGCCAGAACGCCTGGACTTTTCATCCAAAATTCCTTCAGAGCACAGGATTATCCTCAGTCAGGACAGAAGTTTGGCAAACTGTTTATTTCACTCCCTTCAGTTGTTTCAGGCAGACTTTTCTTCCACACTCCTCTTTTCTCTCACACAGAAACGTAACATCCATGATAAAAAATGAAGACATTTGGTTTTGGCAGCAGTCCAATGAAATGAGAAAATTTGGTGCCTGTGAAGTTTTTATTAAGGTATTCAGTGATGCCCTACTGACAGCCTGCTTTAGATACCCCGAGTGACAACTGGTGCATTTCCATTAAGAATGGTCGTCAAATGATGCCTTTTTTTCACGGGCAAACACACGGACATTGATGTCCAGCAGGTTATGTCTATTTTCCATTACAGTGGACTGGGTAATATCAAAGTCAGCGTTGCCATATTCTGCCAACTGGGGTTTATCTGAATTCTAATGAGCAAAAGTAGAAATACGCTCCATCTGGCAGAAAGGCCGGTGTGCACAGAGCCAAATTAGATTTGGACAGTCGGCAGTTATTCTTCAGTAATCCCAATAAGATAGGCTGCACAAGATAGCAGCATGAGAAAACTGGAATATGTTGTACCTCATTAACTGTGCCTCTTATCAAGACTCTACTGTGCCTCCTTCTAAACAGACACTCCTCCACTTTTGGGTGAAATCCAAAAAGTGCATATTTCGATTGAAACCAAAATGATTTAAATAACTTTGATCATAGCCTTACTATTTACATAGCACTTGAACAGTTGCAGCATGTTTGTATCCTAAACAAAACCTGCTTCATATAAAGCTGACAAACCAAAGCTTACAACTGAAAAACATGTAGTAGCCTTGCATATAGCCTTGAAGTCAACAGCAATAGCCAAAGACTGAACACTTTAATATTTAATTCTTAATAAGCAAACCAACTACCTGGAAAAAATGCTATAAACAACCTCATTTTATAATTATTTTTTCTTGAACAGTATCTTAATACTGTAAAACTCACTTGTTCACTCTTTAACTCTCTATAATAAATCTTTCTGTATGTGTTGTTCCAGTACACCCAGTAATTCACCTCTACTGAAAGAATCTCTCTACTCTCAGCAGCAGGAGATTCCTCTAAATCTCATTACATTCAGTGGACAGACTTATCAATTACTAAGAAACATCAATCAAACCAAGACAAAAAAGGTTCTAGATACAATAGTTGTCATTTATTGATCACCGTGTACAATTTCATATCTATATACCCTTATACATTCTAGCCAAGTTTTATTCTTAGTACTATCACTAAACTAAAGACAATACAAAATTCAAGGTTCCAGGTACTATATGTACTACACATGTACTATACATGTACTACATGTGCTGCGTCACATACAGAATCAGGTATAGAATCTGAATGAACTTAAGCTTCAGACTACAGGTTCTGCCAAAGTGTACCTTTTTTAAATCCCTAATCTAGAGTAAGAGAAATCATTCCTGGTTTTGTTAAAAATAAGGTAACTATAAATCTCTTTTATTACAAAGAATTTGCAACACAGACTTGAAGTATATAATGAAGAAAAGACTAAGGTGAATTCTCACCCACACTGAGTGTGGGTAACAGAACCAGTAGTGAATTTAAATACCAATGAAGGATACTCAGATGAGAGATTAGAAAACACTTTCATAATAATGACAGTAGGACACTGGAACAAATTGCTTCAGGAAATTTTACCATCTCCATCACTATTTTTTTTTTAAATCAGTTAGACAAACGTCTGTCACGACTGGTTTAGCTATAGTTTGATCTTGCCTTGCAGCACAAGAAAAGTATTAGCTGACCTCTCCAAGTCCTCTCCCAGTCCATTTCTCTACAGTCTTTCATTTCTGCCACTCAGACAAGTATTCTGGACACAACACAGTATTTACCTTACATTACTGAATGTTCTTTACAAATTTCAAATGCTAATAAAGGAAATAAAAACAAACAACAGGGAATGAGTACATCAGCCAACATATATACATCTTGAGTTTGTTCAGGCACTCACATTCATTCCTGAACATTTGAACTGACTGGAGTTACTGACTTATAAATATATGCTCCACCACAGCATATTATAATGTCCTAGAATTAATTTACCTTAGAAAAATGTCTCCCTGTGGGCTTTGTGCATATGTATTTGTTTCCAAGTAATGGATTTCTCAAACATAATAACAGTTCTAAACCAAGAACAATTATTTTAAAAGCTGCTTATATCCATTTTTCCCCTTCTTTTAAAAAAATAAGTAAAAGGGGTGATTTGAAAAATTCTTTTGGATAAGTGCTTGGCACATACAAATTCCCTGTAGCTGTTGTCTTCATCTAAAATGCTAATCATCTGACAGAACTGGGTATGTACAGAGAAAACCCTCACATCCAGGTTAGGCCCCTCCTGCAGTATTTTAAAGAGATGTCAGGGCAAAGTCATTTGTGACGCCGAAGGATTATTTCTATTGTCTTGTCAGTTCTACAGACTAAAATCAGGAACACACTGTGTCATTTTATAACCATTGTAAATTTAGTCCCTTGCAAGGCTGATTTACAGATGGCATTTTAAACCAATGAAAGAATAAAAGAGTGGTAGACATTATCAGAAAGACAATTCCTTATGGCAAATGTTCATGGATGTAACAGAAAGTCTCATACTCAATGCATTCTAAAACTGGTAGAAGCCCAAATGAAAAAAAAGGAATTTAATTGAAGTAATTAAATTCTTGAAAAAAAAATCCCCCAAATTAATTGGCCTCCTGCAACTGATCAATAAAATAGAATTTTGTAACTTTCCTCAAGGTCATCTTATAGCTGACTTGCTCATATTAGACAAAAAAACTTTAAAGAAATATAAAATTGGGCACACAAAGTACTGAGCATCTAAATGTTTCATAATGCATTCATCTTGAACCGAATACTATTATTGAGTAAAAATTCATGCATAAAACCATGAGAGCCTGGTACAGTATTTCTTTTTTTGGGTAATTTTAATAGTTTCAAATAGCTATTCATGAAGGTCTCTCCAGCTGCAAAGTACTGGAGGTACAAGCATAAAGATTTTGAAAGATGTGCAAACCAAAAATGGGAGAAACAAAACAGGAACTTTATATTTTTTTTCAGAAACAGAACACAATTTGAAAAACAAGTATTTGTTTTGAGAAGTCTGAACATCAACATAGGAAATTACTAAAAATTGATACTAACTGAATGCCATTTGTAAAAAACAAGCAGACAACAGTCAGGAAATGAGATAAATATTCTTACAGGAAACAAGACAAGCTGTAACATAACTACAGCACAATATGCTAAAGCTCTGGGTGTGCAATGCCAATCATTGATCCAAGTCTATCCAGAATTATGGCTAATTTGAAAGGACTACTCAAAAATCCAACTGGCCATGGCTCTTGGGAATCTGCTCTCAGAGACCCTGCTCTGAGCAGAAGGGTTGGACCAGGTGATCTCAAGAGGTCCCTTTCACCCTCAACCATTCCGTGATTCTAAAATTGTGACTAGAACTGCCTTTTCCATTTATTTCAGTAACACACTGGTTATGCTGTATCAAAGCTCCCCAAATCTAATTCTGAAATGCAGTAACCAAGATACTACAGGTTCAGTTGTAGCAGCATACCTGCTTCTGAGTTCCTGTGGCTGGAGACAGAACGCGTCTTCAGCCCCAGCATCAGTAACATGCCTCCTTCTGCACTGGGAATTGCAGTTCATGACACAAAAACTGGCAAAATTTCTTTCTCTCTCTCAACTCTACAATGATATGACAGGTAAACTCACAAACGTACCTTGATTATATTGAGCAGTCATGCTCAACAAAATTTGTTAAAATTGAAGATTTCCTTTTCCTGCTCTAAAGTGTGACTAACAGCAAACTCCTATTTATCCCAAAACGCCCAGCAATCAAGGTTAGTCTTTGACATTGTTTACACTGTAAAGATAATCACTGCTGGCAAGACTGGCCTCAAGCCATCAGATACCACTCCATGAGCCACCCACACCATGTCACACAGGTTTCCTCTGCCTTAAGAAGTCTTGGCTATCAGAGGAGACTCATCTCCTTGTAACAATGGCATCAGCACACACATATGTTTGCATATATACTTAAATCAGCTAGCAGAAAAGCAAGGCTTATAGTAAGACTTTCAGGTGGCAAAATATATATTGAATTTGCTGAAAATTCAAGCTAGACACTATCCTTGCCTAGAGTAGTTACCTGAACCTCGTATTCCAGTGCATGGATTACTTTTCTCACTATGCTTTCATTAGCTAAACTGTTTCATAAATATGCAGTACCTATACGCATTGGTTTTTTATTATTATGGAATACTATTCTCAGGAATACATATTACTTAGAACAGAGAACTTCAATATATGCAAAAGAAAAGGATTTACATTAGGACTGTTTGCTTATAGATGGTTCTTCAGAACCCAGGTCCTTGCAGGCAGAAGGATTCAAAACAGGTGTTTAAATTATATCCTTATGTGATTAGCAACTGTACCTACATGGAAAATAAAACAACCTAAAATGAAGGAGCCTCTGGGAAAAATGTGATTGCAGGGAGTGGATTGCTCACCCAGCAAACACCAGAGAAGCCCTGAAGTGAAAAAAACCCCCACAGTTAAAAATAGGCCATGAACCAGAAGTTGTGCAATGGTAGGCTATGTACTCTTTGTAAAGGAAGAGCTAGGCACTTTTAATTTACACAGCATTTAGAAAACAGAACAAAAAAAACGAGTTCATGTCTCTATCTCCATCTGGTACTCCTCTACTTTTCTAATAAGCTACAAATACACACAGCAGCAGACCTGGCTGAGGGCACTCACTATTTTCGCCTCTCTAACCTGCCCAGCTGTCACAATGCTTTTTTTGGATCTGATCATTGTGCTTATAGTTTCACATTCCTCCACAGAAACTCCACACCAACAACATTTATCAGAGAAAATGGCCATTTGAATCAACACTGGAGAGAATAATGGCCTTCGAGTCCAAGTCCAAAAGTGCATGAATACTTAGAAATTATGACAAACAAACAACTTATCACAGAAGTGCATTCCAATACCTTGAACACAGATTAACCTTTTTCTTTTTGAGGCAGTCTATTAGGTGATACTTTAAAATACTTACTAAAACCAAACTAATTTAAGCTGATGGTGGTAGAAACAAGGTTCATCGACCAGCCAACTTTAAATATTAGGTTTATTCACTTAAGATTTCAATGTAGTTAGAATGGAATATCAAGCAACTTGTTTGAATTCTGTGAACTTTAGTTGACAGAGCCGTTTCTGGGCTGTTGAACTGGACTCTTTTGTACCATTCTACCCTTTTCCTCTAAAAGATATTAATAAAAAAATATTATCAAGACAACTGAAAAAACCCCAATAAAATGACAGTATATTTGTCACATCAACTTTATAGGAATTCCATTTTGGCTTCTAAGAACATAAGTAAACAGATTAAGAACTCCACAAGCACTACTACCCTGCAGCATATTCTAAAGATTAAAAAATTAAAGTCTGCTAAGTAAGGCTAATTCATGTCAAAGCTTTTAGATTTCTAATAGTATCATGAGTTACTGGCGAGTAAAGGAGTAGAAAGAGTAAGCTCCTTAAGAATGTTATGTCCATCTGTGAGTGCCATCTGTCAAAGAAATCCTGAAAGAAGAGGCTAACAAGGAATCCAGAATATGCCCAGCTGTTGCACTGTAAATTACTACCTATGCTAGAAGACCTTAACACACATTTCTAGGCAGATAAATGTTTTCTTTCCTTTTGATTCTCATTTTAGATATGTAGTCTCTGCTCTGTGCATTTCAGTACAACCATACACAGTCTCTGAAACAGCTGATGGCATTAAATAATTCTGAGAGTAAATCAGACCGCATAAACTGAGGACTTGAACTGGTTTTCATAACCACAGTCAAAAAAACATTTTACATATTCAGTTTTTTAAAATACACTGGTGATATTAAGAAAGGAATTCACAGAGTAAGGTTCACTCAGAAGCTGTCTGGACAACTTAACCAGTTTTTAGTATATATTCTTACATATGTCTTTGTACGTGCACCTGTATAGGAAACACCTACATGTTTTTTAATTATCAGGGATATTTATAAGCAGCCTGAGCTTAAGCATCTATTAGGTGCAAATCACTAGAAAATTTCTGGGACTGGTAAAGAAAACTAACCTGCTGCATCCATACTCCATCCTACAGCAACTGTTCCCTAGTCCTTTTCTATCTCCCTCCAGGAATAAATACACGGATATAAATATCCCAAGAATTATGGGAGGTGAGGGAAAGGAAGGTCTGTACAGAAATGAGTTCTGAGCTCACTCGATGCTTTTCATTTTTCCAACAGAAAGATATACAGTCTTAATATGAGGTTGATCTTATCCCTTTCCCATCCATTTATTTGATCAGCAATAAAAACCTACAAAAATATATTAAAGGGAGAGGGGGAAACACACAGAAGAATGCAGAACATACTTTAAAGACACATAAAATATTCAGGAATAGGGAGCACATTACAAAAATTTAAATGAATTGTTTGTTGTTCCTCAGTTATGTGGGAAACAGAACAAAGATAAGATGCAAAGCTGCAAGTAAACCCTGGAGGCTAAAAAAAAATAGTTTACAAGGAGAAGAAAACCAATGCCATCCCAAGAGAACAAATATATATATCTCAAATACTTGCCATAGCTCTTATAATACGTGAAGAAGCACTGTTATATCCTGTATGTTTTACTGCTCTTCTCCCAGGCTAGTAGGGCTTTAGATTGCATGTATTTTTTGAAAGAGTGCCCAGCAGAAGAAGAATGTTTCCGAAAACAAGACTACTATACAGCCATTTTAATGTGTTGCACAGAACTTTTGCTTTCTTCCTCCTTCACCTAGTAAAGGTTTATTCAGCAGTTACACAGATGCCTGTGATTCCTCCTTTTTTAAATGGAAGTCAGTGTTGTTAAGAATATTGACCCCTCTACAAAAAAAAGCAGGATGAAGGGAGGGAGGAGGCTATTTAAAAATAAGAGACAAAGGCATAGCTTTTCCAAATCTGCCTTCTACTTAACCATGCCCTAAATTAACAGTATATGGGTTAAATGCTAATAGGAATGAAGATTCCTTCCTAGTGAGTAACTAAGAAGTGGAACTGTGGAGAGCAAAGAACCTACTACTCCTGAAATAATAAAACTAAATTCAGGATAATCTCTCCTGCTTCCCCTCAGCTTGAACATGTTCTTTACTGCATTGCAAATACGGCATTATATCTATTACATTTTGGTTATTCGCAAAAAAAAAAAAACCCACCAAAAAACCTTAAATTAATGAATAACTGTGTTGAAGGAATTCTAATCACAAGCTGTTAACTACAGCAGAAGATACTGCCACTGAACACAAGAAATGCAAAGCGACTGTTTTTAGGTACAGAGCAAAAGAGTAAGAGCATCTATATATGTACACAAGGGAAGGAAGAAAAATGTATTTCACTGGAAATTTATATTATTCCATGTTATTATTCATTCCATGTCAACCACCAACCTGACCAATGTTAATATAGCCTTGCTGGAGGCAGGAAGGGAGAGTGAGTGCCTTACAGGGATGCACACGTGCAGTGCTGTACACTGAAAAGAAGCAACAGGGCTGGATCATTTCCTGCATGACATTCCACAGGCAGGTGAGAAATCACACAATGACCCTCTCATGAAACCCTCAACCAAGTCCTCCACAGGGAGGACGGCACACAGCGTGGAAGAACCCGCCAGTGGAAGGAGCTGGAGAGGGACAGAAACGGCTCTAAACCCATAAGGAAAACAAATGATGAAACACAGAAATTCTCCCAGCTGTCATACTGTAATTTTTTCTTTACTCTATCACTCAGGAATCCAAACTAACTTCTTAAAGGGTGAAAAAACCAGCCTTCCCAAAACCTGAACACGAGAGAAGCTGGGAAGGAACCACTTCAGTCAGATGCCCCACCAGGACTGGTAAAAGAAGATATATTTTACATTATTATTTGGCATTAGCTTTTTAGTTGTGTTAAGCTAATTCAGTGTGAATTTGCACAGGTTTGTTTCCAACCATGTTGAGGGGGACTGCAAGGTGGGTTAGGAAACTCCCCAGAAGTCCTCTGAAACACAGTTTTCCTTTTTCTTAAAAGATTTTTTCTCTTATTTTGCTATTTTGAGACCGTAGGGTGCTTTCCCTTCTTGACACTAAAATGGCATTCAAAGTAAGAGACTTCTGGCCTGTATGAGGGCTTGGACTTTCATTTTAATTCCTTACACTCAGGGGTTCTTCCATCCTGTCAGAGACAATTTGGGTGAGAGTTCTGTAAGAAACTGAGGGCATCATCCTTCATCAGACCACGGGATACCAAGCAAGATGTGAAACAGTCTGGGGATTTGTTCTCCTCAGAAAGACCAGCTGTTTGACCCTTCTTTGCTATAGAGAATACACATGTATGGAAGCAGAAAGGATAGAAAACAGGGAAAGCAGGATACAAGCCATATGAGGATGTGCTTCCAATTCCTAACCTGCCTATTTAATAACAGCCTTTTTTTTTTTTTAAATTTTGTTTTCTCACCCTAAGTAACTGCAGAAAGGATTTTGTCAGAGAGTTTTTGAGTCTTTACAACGCTGACAGCTTTTTTTTCCCCTCCTGTGCAGACAGCTGAAGGGGAAAGTGGTAAGAATCAGCTTGTACTCAGGCAAGAGTGAAGTTCCCTGGAGCCCCCAGGCGAACGAGAAAGCTGCACTGCAGAGGAAACTATGGAAAGTGATTCCAGCTTTGTCATTTTTAGATACTATCACAGAATACAACCAAGAAGTTACAATGGGAAAACATATAGGAAACTCTGCACTTCATAGTACTGCTTATCTTCTTCTTAGAGATTAAAGATGTGACTGATTTCATGTGCCTAAATTACAAGTGCTGTATTAAAGATAGATTCAAATGAAGAACTGCAGCTATTGAGTGAAAGCTGGAGTTGAACTCAAAATTTTAAAAGAGTCAGAGAATACTATCTCAGAACAAACAGTTTAGGAACATGCAAAAGTACAACACACACCAGCCCCTAAGCCCTCAGAAGCCACTCAAATCTTCTCCCCTTCTCATTTCCCTCACTCCCATGCTTGCTTTCTGTCCAGTCTCCTCCTCCATTTAAATTGCTGGTCACTTGGAGGATCAAAGTTGCTATTTTCAGTCACTAAACCTACGTTTAATCTCATTGTTGCTTGCCTGTTTAAGTAGAATTAGCTGGCTCCTATGCACTTAATGGCTAAGGAGGAGCCTGACAGTAAGTCTTTGGCTACACAAAGTGTTACAGAAGGTGCATTTCAGAACTCGCATAACAAGCAGTTTTAGCTAGTTTTGACACTAATTTTTAGAGAATTGATGGGTATTTAAATTTATGTGATTTGATGAATGCATGTATTAATCACTGCTGTCTGGCTGAGACTCAGCATTGCTTTCCTCAATCCGGGAACCAAGTTTTTTAAAGCAGGGAACAGCAGTTTGAAACTTAAACTAGCAAGTAGATCTATTGCATCTATAAATTATTTATTAATATGATACATAAGCAGAGTTAATAAAAAACTTTCTTTGGATATGTGTTACAGCTGATCTGATTCAGGAAAAGTCTTGAGTAAAAAACCAAAAGTTTTACTCAATTTTACTCCAAAGTCTGGAATCAAAGATCAGATATCATTCCTAATTGGAGCCTCATCTCCAACCAGGAGTGCCTTTTCTGAACTCACCATCAGCCAAATGGCTTTCAGCAAGGTGTTTATTTTAAGAAATGGAAATGTTTTTTCACAGTTCTTGACATCAGCAACACCATTAACCAAGTAGAAGAAAACAATGGTTCCTAAGTAAGCAAAGTTACCCACATGCCTAGCAATAGTCTTTTCACAGATTCAAAGATAGATGCCTATTCTGTGTTGAAATACCTGAAAGCAATGGGAGCTGTTTAAATATCAAATTTTTAGTACTCAACTTGAGATAATCTGTTCTAAATAGATCAAAGAATCATAGAATACCAGGTTGGAAGGGACCACAAGGATCAGCTGGTCCAACCTTTCTTGGCAAAAGCACAGCCTAGACAAGACATCTTAACACCATGTCAAGTTGATAGACAACTCAATACTGGTTTCTTTAATAAACAAATACATTCCTTAAAATGCCTGTGTAAATTATCATCTTTTTTTCTCATGGATCCAGAACTGATGAGTATACAAACTATGTAACAGTGGTAAAGTACTGCCTGCCTTATATTTCTTTAATATTACAATTAATAACCCAGAACTGGGATTTCAACATCATTAAGTGTTCACTGAAATAAAATCATGGTTCAAAAACATGTATTAGAATAGAGGTTTACTAAAAAGCCTCTACCACTCTCCTGTAAATACTGCACCTACTAAGGTCACATTCAACTCAGATATTGCATGGGCATGAAACCTTTCACTCTGGCACCAGGCAAATCAGCTGGCCTGAAAGATCAGACTGGGTAAATAATTCAGCTGTCTGATTCAAGAGAATATTTTTTATAAAATAAGTGGCATCTTACTAGACAAATTCTGAGAATTTTCTGGCCTTTTTGCCCTACAATTCAATTGTATTGGTATTTATAAACTTCTACGCAAGACCCTAAAAAATTACAAAAGACTAGTATTAATTATTGACACTTTAATAGCAGGAAATACTATGAAAAGATCAGTTATTTAGGAACAATAACAAATACTAACCAGTTGAACTCTGTTCAAGCTATTCATGTTTTTCCTCTTAGCTAGACACAATTTTCCAGTTTTCTTTTATCTGTCTATGGTCAGTTTTCAAGTCCCCAAACAAAGCCTCCTGACCTCCTGTGAAGTAGCACACAGCAGATAAGGCATTCAGAGTTCTTCTACTTAATACATTATGCAAATGTAATTACAAATCTCAGTAAGGTTATTACTGGTGCTCTTTGAATGCTGTACAAAGTAGTATCACACCATTGCATGCTTTCAGCCAAGAGCTCTCATGACCATAAAGCACCTATGAAGTTGGAGCCTGCAGTATGAATCCCACATAAGCACGTGGACCTCAACTTTTTCACACACTTGCTGCTTTTTTACCTTAAATGTACATTTGCTTTTCAGCAACTGTTGCAATGTCTTCAAGCAGACCACTAACAAGAGAATTTCAATGGTAACAGAACCCAAGAACTACAGCAGGATTGTGTCAAAATTTCTACCAAGACACCAGAAACTGCTTCAATCCAGTTCATGATACTCTGTTTTCATGTGGCAACAGGAATTTCCTGTTTCAGAAACAATTCTATTATTTCATCACTCTTTATAGGACAGAGGGATTAAAAGATTATTCTTGATGCTGCTGATAATATTTTATACACATTACATTGCACTGATCTGGTACTAAGGAATTGGGAGGCAATAACAGAGCCAAAATATGTTGGTGAAATCCTTATTGATCTGAATCACACAAGCACAGCCAAAATATTACACAACACTTTCTAAGCCACAGAAATTAGCACCTACAACAGGAAGGCACACGCACAATGTTAAAGTGAAAAACTAAATTCTTTTTTTATATGATATCCTCAAAAATGCTCCAGCCTGTTAGAGGTTTCATCTTAGTTTTATCAAGACACTCCAAGATACACACAGTCAGTGTAAACTAGGAGGAAGGAAGACAAATACATTGAGACAGAAAAGGTTTGGGCAGGCAGGAACATAGAAAAACTCTGGCAACACATTCAAAAGATAAGTAGGGAAATCAGCAATCTGTTTTGTATTCATGTAGATACTGGCAAAGTACAGAATTTACCAAATAATTTAAAAATTAAGGGACAGACTTTTTTAGTGTTGGTATATTCATGGTAAAAGCAGGAAAATGACAGGACAAGCAGAATGGGGTAACAGAACTCTACCTCCCCAAGGAAAGTGCATTGAGCAGCTTCAAAGTTTGTGTTTCTAATGAAGCTGGTGGAATTCTTGATGAATCTTTTTTTAAAAAAAATGTATCATAGACAGTTGAGGTCAAATATCACAATTTATTAGAAAGTAGTTTTTCTTAATTGGAATTAAATCCATGAGAGGGGATGCAAAGGTCTACAACAGACTATATATGATGTAGTATCACAGAAAGGATAGTACAACACACAAATGCTGCATTACTTGTCCATGACATCCTCAGAACTCTGATTTTTCAAGAAGGGATAAATTAAACCCACTTACAATATTCAATTGGCTAACAAGATGTTTTACATCTCAGCATTCACAACTTCCCTAAGCATCTGACTATCAAAAGCAACTGTGACATTAGTAATACAGAAGCTCAGACAAACATTTTTCAGGAATTATGGCTTTAAAGGAACAAGGTAAGCAAAGACTGACTCAATGTTTATGAAAGAATCGTGACATCACAGTAATTTCTTTTTGGGTATACTGACAAGTGCTGTCACTGTAAAAATACTTTTGTTACTTTATTTCCTACAATTAGTTTGGATTTTACATTCTTAAAAAGGAATACCAGCTTTGTGACACAGGTGAGTAGGAAGAGAATGTTATTTGAAGCTATTGCAATTAATCGGGCAAAAAACATGTAGACTATACTAACACCAAACAACTTCCACTGTCTTAAACATAAGACACAATACTTAGAATGATTATGAGGGATACCATATTAGACCAGGCAAGCACTGGGAGCAAAACCTGAATTCTTTTGTGTGCACAATTGCTCAGGATCAGGTAATTTCTGTCCCATATTATGTACTGAGACAGAAATCCATATTAAAATGGTTTCAGGTTTTTTTCATGTAAGAAAGAATCTCACTGAAAGAACAAATGACAGTACTAGCAAAGGTATGGGTAAGAAACTGGCTAAAAGAGATGACAATGCATAGTGCTGAAAGAGGAAATAAAGTCAGAGGAGGATTATTTGTGATAATCCTCTGGGATCAGTTTTGAAACTAATTTAACATTTTAGTTTAAAAACTTGGCACAAAAATAAATTCATGCTCATAAAATCTGTAGATACCACAAAGCTGCAAAGCAGCAGTAACAGCAGGGAAGAGTGGAATATCAGACATACAGAACAACTAAAGTGAAGACTATAATAACAGAAATCAGATTACACTGAACAGTGCAAAATGCAAATACCTTCCTGTTGAGTGTAACAGCAGAAACTTCACTTATACACTAAGATGTTACAGGCTGTAAATGACAGAAGGAACTGGGTATACCAAATCATTACATTATATTAGTACTCTTTCAGTGATGGAACCATGGCCCTTGGTTTCCCTGGGAAAAATATTCTAGCAGACAGAGAAATACTGCAGCCAGGACACAAGCTCTTTCTAAAATGTCATCTGGAATAATATATATAATCTTTATCAGCAAAGTTTCATAATGATGTCTGACAACTCAGATTGAACAACTTGAAGAATGACCGTACTCAAAACTGGCATGAAACACGACCTCAAGAATTGTGATCTGTAAAACAAACCCCCAAAATTTTAAGCTACAGATAAAGAAACTTAAAACTACCAAACATGAGCCAAAATGTAACTGTAGCTCAGTTATGAAACAAACCAAAACCAAGTAGTCATGGTGGTACAGAAATTTAGTCCTTTGCCATCACTATTTTAGTGTTAGACCCACACATAAATAAAGAAACACTGCTTCTTTCAGTCCTTCTTTCTATTTCGCAACACTGTTCTGTGATCCAAACCAGTCTGAAATACAGCACATATGGATTTCTTATCTTATTCACTGTAGTTCCAAAACCTACCTGCCTTTTTGGAAGCATTCATAATCTAAGAGTTCCACAAACTCTCAGCTGTAGCTTGGCTGTTAACTACACCTACAATGTACTGATATGCAACATTAGAATTAAACCAGCCCAAGGTATCTTTGGCATCTGAAGAAGATTGTAAGAATACCTTTTTAGAACGTCACTCCACTAGAGATCAAAACTGCACTTTCATCCTTTAACACAGGAATATTTTATAGCTTTTTTGAAGCAATCTTAGGGAAAAATAACAGCTCAATTTAACAGATAGGCCCCTACCACATTTAAATCATAGCAAAAAGATAAAAATTTGAGGGAAAGAATATGAAAACAATACATTCATTATTTTTACAGAAGAGAAATTAAGGAAAACAATAAAAATGTATCCTGAAGACTGTCATCCCACAAGGCATTCAGAATGTGTTTGGGCAGGTTCAACCTGTAACATAATCTTTATTCCAATCAAAAGGCAAGGAAACATGCAGAATTCAGCCAGACCAAGCCTGGAGCATATGTCATGGAGCAAGAGACATACGGCACAAACAGTTCAGTGTTTGGTTTTTTTCTCTCATTGTGGTTAGAAAACAAAAAAACAAACCATACTGACACGCGTGAACCGAATATAATAAGCACTGTGACACTGGCATAAAATTCTTCACAGTTACAGCCTAAGGAAGAAGCTGTAGCCAGAGGCTGTAAAGGAAGAAATGCATTTGGTCTAAATGCACCCCAGTATTTCCAGTACCTGCAAAATTTTCCAGAAATTTAAAAACAATAAGAAAAATAAACAGTACAGTTTGCTCAAACACACTGAAATTATGATTATTAAGAATAAAGTGTTACTTGAAAAGCCTTCGTATTCAAGTTGCATGAATAAAAAGCTTTTTTCTTTTAACATAAAGCACAAGGCACGATGTTTGTTTAAAAATAAAGCAAATACATATTTTTTAAATACCTTAGAAAGGAAGTTAAGGCCTGAATTTTCAGTCCTTAAACTTAAGCAGAACTCTGAAAGAGCTGTACTTGCCTAAAAGTAAATTCCTTTGTGTGCTAAAACTTCAATTTCCTCTGTGAGGAAGACATAACTGCTACTGTTCTATCTGATCAGATTTTAGCCCCTTCTCCCACTTTTTTTTTCCTTCTCCTCTAGCCAGTATTTTCTCTTTGTACCTTTCTAATGCCCTTTTCCAGGACTTCACACACTGTATCTGATTAAGAATTACTGAGTTACAGTGGCAGTAATATCACTGCTTCCTGCTGCACAAGGAAATGCTAAAGGCTCCCCCCAATAGCTAATAAAGAAAAACTGAACAGCATAAACATCACAGCACCTGAGTCAATAAAGATTTTAATACAACTTTTCAGATAATGCTCCACAAGGTCTTGCTTCCCTGACCCCAACCACGAAGCCTTCCATAAATGAACAAGCCCGACCTTATGCAAGCATCTGCTTCGTAAGCAGTATTCTAATTTGCAGGATGTCAAGTGACCTATTTTTTCCCATTTAAGAAGTTAAAACCAAGCAATATTTTGCTGTTATTAAACAGGACCATGAGATAGGCCCTTCTAACAACATAACAACTCTTCTGGAAATGTATGAGGGAAATGCTTACTGTAGAACAGCTTTGATGCACACAAGTTATTTGGACTGATACTTCCTTAGCTGCCCTTTCAGGAATCAGATTCCTGCACTAATATCTTATATCTTGCAAGATTATCTTAATTTACTACGAAAAAAGGAAGTACTGCATTTAGTGGTTGAGGCAACTGCCATTTAACTCAAAAATTCAAATAAATTTCTACTTGTCAGATCTGAAAGTTAAGAGAGTGAAAACATTTTTACTCCAAATTCACCAAATATTCACTGGGAAGAATGCTTTAGCAGGAAATCAGATAAAAGACAATGGTTTAAACCCCACTTTTCTAATGTATTCAAGCACCTAAATATTATGGTTTTATACTAGCACTGCAGGAATATCAAACTGTAAAGCCAACTCATTATTGCTTACTTAGGCAAGGACAAATCTACATGACACTCAAAGTCATATAACGATAATGAATTTGTCCTGTGCAGCTTCTAATGTTATCTAATCTAATGATACAAACTCAATTGTATTTCAAATACAAAAAAGGAAGCAAAGGGCACATAATCATAATGGAGGCAGTCTACGGAGGAACTTGAGGAACACAGAGCGTGTTAATAAATGAAAATTGAAGACTTAATGAACGGAGGTAGTTATGAAATACATACTATGTTCACAATGAGATAATGAAATGGAAAACTGATAGAAGACAAAACACAAGGCAGTTAGTTTCCTGTAACAAAAAACAATTATAATTGAGAATAATGAAGACTCCATCACACAACTGCCATGCTCTTTTCTGTCTGCATCCTTTGAACTTAACAAACAAGATCAAAAATCATGGAAAGTGATTTCTTTCTCTATCCTCAGCCACGAAACAAATAGTTAATTATAGCCTCGGAACCACACTCATTTGGACTAAAAATTCTGAAATAAGAAAAATGTTTTTGCCCTACTTTCTTGATGTTGATTTTGGATATCAAAAAAAGTAGTAGGAAAAAGTATTTCCAGGTCTGAAAAAAATCATAAAAGAATTAATGTAACATTATAGCTTAACTCACATAAAACCAGCTTGCAAGTGGGAATGTTTTGTCCTCAAAAGAAGTTATTCATTTCCATAAACACCTCCAGCTTCATAAGACATTGAAATAGATCTCATGTCAGAGCTACGACTGTTCTAACATGGACTTTTTTCATGCAAACACCAAAGAAGTCAAATGAATCTTTATGCTAGAGGCAGCAGGAGCTCTTGGAAAGTTCCATCACATTTAGCATCCACTGAACGTTGCTATAAACATTATTACTTGGAAGGGACGACCGCGGGTTTTTCTGTAGAAGACTTCTGGCATTTTCCCCATAATGGTTAAAAAGGACCCTTTCCAATTAAACTTTATTTCTTGTCCCTCTCTGTCATTTTCACTTCTAGGAGGGTTTACACACTTCTGTTTTATGACAGCCACAACCAGTTCCTAAGAAGCATTACATACCATCTGATAGAGCATTCACATCCATCTGTCTTTCAAGCTACCACACCCAGAAGAAAAATCTACATGAAAGAAAAAGAAGTCTTCCTATCTACACACTCCTCTTTCACCTATGAGTCTTCTTTCTAATAAAGGTGAAATCCTGCTAGCTAAAGGACAGGTAAGGACTCACCAGACAGAACACAGGGGTGCCCTCCTTGTCTTGCTGGCCTTCCTCAACTGGCAGTGATCAAGAATCTTCTTTAGGAGGTCAGTGTCAAACATGAAAGGGGAAGGTTTTATTGCTGAGGGCATTATAGCTAACTACATTTTAGACACTTCATCTCCAACAGTTTCTCATGTGCCTTTTTCTTTAAAATCACAGAGCTGAATAAATTGCCAGGTACCTGAAGTACCACTCAATGGATGTAGGGGAAAAACAGGCACGATGTGATGAACAGAGTTTATTGGAAAGAGCAGCTTAAAGCGACTTCTTACTATTCTCCTTCATCGGATCAGAGAATTGACCCAAGTTAGTTAAAATATGAAGTTACTTCTCACATGGACTGGTGCCCTTGTTCGGTTCCCTGCACAGTGCCACAAGGCTTTTCTTCAGCAGAGCAGAGGGGATGTCTGGAGCTTGGGTCTTGGGCAGACAGGAACAATAGCAGAAAAAAGGCCAAAGGGTACATTTGTGAAAGCACCTCTGCTGAAACGACTACTAAAGGCTGCTGTCACTTAAGGCACTGGATTTAGGGTTTCTAAGCTCCTTCTGCTTGAATAACACCAAATATATATCTATATAGGTCTACACTAGCTCAGTCACCCATTACACAGCTTTCACTTACATTAACACTCCTACTAGACACTCTAAGAAACCATTTACCTTCTACAAGATGGTACAGCCAGCGTAATCCACCAGCTCATGGCAATCCAAGCATCTATGGGTCTTTTATTTCAAAATACTTCTAGGTCATCACAGGCTCCTTTGGAAATCCTCCCAACAAACTCTAGTCAAAGAGCATTAACCTCATACCATCCCCACTGCAGATCAGATGCCACCCTGAGGGGACACTGTGAGAGCAGCTGCCAGCGTTTGTACCCTATGGGGTCACAGGGGAAAAGAAAAGCCCAGAGTCCATAGAGATAACCTTTGTATCCAGCCCCTCCTCAGTGGAAAAATGAAGCCAAAACACAGGGCCTAGACTCACAGAGCTCTTCCACCTCTGTCAAGGAATACTTGTAAGGAAGCACTGGCTTACCAAATGCTCACTAAAATAACTTTCTGTCCTGCAGTTTTCCATGTAAAACTAAACCATGCCACATTTCAAAGCAATGCATTTTCAGTAACTATCAAAATAATCTTATGTTATTTTTTTCTTATTTTTCTAGCCCTGTTTCCTTCACTCTCAGCACTTTGTAAGGACATCTTCATGTGTGTACTCAACATTATGTCTGTTGCAAAGTTTGGTAAACACTTAAAATACGATGTTGCTTTCTTTCAAACCCACAATTACAGCTCACTTTACCAACAGCCACAGCACTTGGATCCTCCTTGTGCCAATTCAACTCAGACATACCATGCAATGCAGCTAACTCCCTAGATGGGCCTTCCACCCCCAAATTTTCCACTTAAGTAAATTAATGATCAGGAAAGATGGGATACACCCAGAAGACAGAAAACCACTTATTCAGCAAGTCAAAAATGGATACACTGGCAGGGAAACTTATAGTTGAAAGTGAAATGCATCCTACAAAGAATCCCAGATTTCAGCTGCCTGCTAACGACAGTAAATATTTCAGGGATGTCCCTAAGATGATTTCTACTGAGGACAAATAGTACCTTCCTGTTAAAAACAAAGAGGCTGGCTTGATAGTGAAGAGAGTTCTTTTATCCCTATAATGGATTTATTCCCTTATGTTCGATATTTCTCAGAAAGGATGTCACTTCCACAGAGAATTCTGCTGCTCTAAATTTTAAGAGCTCAAATGTTCCAGTGAAGCTCAGCTTAAATTTCAGAAGCTGATAGAGAAAATGCGAAGAGAAGAAAAAAAAATTAGTATCTGGTGATTTAGAATGCTAAAATACTTCCAACTAAAAGACAGCAGCAACTAGAAATCCAGAAACACACTGATGGAGCTAATTGTAATATCACCCACCTTCTGGAAACAGGCATGTTTATGCTTTGCATACCTACCTTTTCACATGTAAAAGACAACATCTGAAATGTATGTAACTTAAAGAGTTTGCCTGTAGTCTTAACTATCCTCCCATAAACTTAACCAACAAAAATAATAATTAACATAGGTGCCTCATAAGCCTTCCCAAATATTTTCTTAGTAAGAAGGTAAGTAAGGATTGTTTTACTACTCAGTAGAAAAAGGCAACTGTTTAGTGTGGGTGTGTGCCAATATATGAAAATTATTTTAAATTAATATTTTTGCAGTGGTCTGGAAGATCATGAGCCTAAATGCTGAACACTCCCTAGTTGCAAATTGGCTCTGCCCTAAATCACTGTGCAACTCTGCACAAAATAAATAGGTGGAGGAAAGAAAGTCAAGATAAAAATTACTTAAGCACATTAACACTTATAATTCTGTACTACTGAAGAAGCTGGAATGTCCCAAATTAAATTTAGGCCAGAGACAGACTTAGATACACCCTTACTGAAGGTCTGCCTCAGAAGGCAGCACAGACACAGTGCAGGGGTGTGCAAAGGCACCATGGCACACTCACTGTGCCTGGCACTAGGACCTGCCCACTGGGCATCTTCTGCAATCCGCAGGGGAAATTTCTTCCCGTGGCAACCAGGCCTTTCCAAGTCTTTTTTTACTTAGAGGGAGTTAGACAAAAATAAGTATTTCTACTTCACATAAAAGTGAGAGAAAATGTGGCTCACCAATAAAACCATTAAGGAGTTATAGAAAACAGAAATTTTATGTGTTTGAGGTAACACACATAAAGGGTAGCTACCTACCTTAACTTGGTAAGAGTTTTACTGCAGCCAACACCTGGATATTTAATAATGCATGCAAATATAAGTTTTTAACACATGCCACATGGAAGAATTAAGTAACAACACAACCTTGAAACTGAAACTATTATTAATGTATGTAGAGGTTATTTTAGAGGAAAAAAAAGGGAAAACAAAGAAATGGTGCTAAAAGGATATAAAAATAAAAGACAAATTGAGATTGATGCCTGATAAATGGAAAATCTTACCCTGTATGATACTTCTGCAGTTTGCAGAAAACTGGCACAAGACCCTATTTAACCTTGGCCTACAAGCAAGCATCACTTCATTAGCACAAATGTGTAATTTGAGGTGTCAGGGGTAACTAGGAACTTTACATGAACTCCCAAGGAAGTCGGGCATTTGTGAGATACATACACTTATTTTCTTTCTCAATGTGAACACCTGCACATATATTTAATTTGGATGAAATTTTCTATCTAAAGCTAGCCTTGGAACTGTCAACATCATCTGGTGCATCTGCCAGTGCTGGTGCATTCATAACAATGGCAAAAGTTACAATACATATTAAAGAAAAAGCCATTTTGTTTACATTCTGAGCCATCATTTAACTATCAGGTAAAATACGACATGATTTTTCCACAGATATTAATTAATCATAAATGAAAACTTAACCTAGTTTATGTTCTGATTGATGTTATCTCAAAAGCATTGTATCACATATTTATTTCAACTAAAAAGCAGACAAAAACAGGTGAAATACTAAGAATACCCTAAGAGTAGTACCTGTTATTTTCAGCTAGCATCTTTTCTCTTTCGTACTTTCATTAGGTATCAGGAGATAGCGTTGGAAACATCACTCAACTTCCCTGCACAATTTTATTAATACCTAGGTTTTGATCTCCTCACTATAAATTCATCCTGTACTGCCACAATGCTAGTGCAGAAATGGCATTCAAATTTGGAACT
Source organism: Dendrocincla tyrannina (assembly GCA_035047865.1). Lineage (NCBI taxonomy): Eukaryota > Metazoa > Chordata > Aves > Passeriformes > Dendrocolaptidae > Dendrocincla > Dendrocincla tyrannina. The sequence goes on from JAWWMP010000116.1 coordinate 8,439,520, forward strand.
CCAAAACCTGAAATACAGTCACTTAAGTAATGGTGAGGTTGTTTGTATTTGACATTTCAGAAACCCTGGCCAATGTACTTTAGGAAAGAAAAACGTATTGCATTTGACATCAGAGTGGCCTGCACACAACCAGTCACTGCAGTCAGCATCACTCCCAAACAAAACTAATTGACAACAAAAAACATTATTAATGCTAGAAAACCACAAGAAGAGTGACCCCGTTAGAATAAAAAGAGAAACACAATTTTTAAAAGGTACAAAACCAGCCAGAGAACGATAGAGAATTATCATCAAAGTACAACACTATGCATGGTTAATGAGAAAATCTATCCTGAAAGAACTGGGGCACTAAAAGGAAACAAAACAAAACAATCTGCTATCTCATTGTACAAAGAAAGCCTTGACCGAAACATGCCTAAAGCATGGTTTCTAGTTCAGTAGCTACAAGTCAGATCAAATCCTGATGCATATTGGTTATTCATCTGAAATATCACTTATGCAGCTGGTACATTAATCCAGCTTTTAGTAGTATTTCCTTCTTCTCCTACGTCCTTTGCTGTGTGCAACACTCCCAAAAAAGGATGTGGCCACCGTGGTTAAACTTTCAGGAAAAGAGCATTAGTGGCATTTGGATGGTATATTTTCTTTTCCTTTCTTCTGCTTTACCAGTTGCAAACATCTTAATAAAACTAACAGTAGAACAGGTCTTGTTTCAAAGGGTGATCATTTAACATATACTCAAGTGCTCTTTACATTTTTAATCTTGCCAAACATGCCCCTATAAACAGGCATTGTATTACAGCAGCACTAATGATAAAATGCCAAAGTGGTGTCGAGAACTTTATAAACATGTGAACCTCACTGACAAAGCCACAAGTCAAACAATAAATGACTGGGAACTACAGGGTCTTGTTGCTGTTGTTGTTGTTACATATTCATAGCGATAAATATGCACCCATAATAACTGGCATGTTGTTTTTAACTGCAATGCTACTTAATTTTCACCCCAAATTTTACATCAACACCTATTTCATCTTGGGGACATGAACTGTTTGAGGATGAAAACATTAAATCTGTTGCATACTCCACATGGGGCTGAATTACAAAGGTTTTGATCTGTTTGGAGCAAAGAACTACTTCTCCATATGCAGGCTCACTGGGTAAAAGACAACAACTTAGAGAGTACATGAAGTACTCTGGACCTGGCAACAGGAGAGAGCATCTCACCAATTTTCCCACAAAGATTTTTCAAAGCTAGATCCAAATTAAACGGAATGCAAAAACCTTTGATAACAGATCCTAAACGAAAAAACGGTTTTTCAGAAATAACAAAGTTGCAATTTCCAACATTCAAGAAAAGTACTTTGTTTGGGTTTTTCCATAAGACATTATCACACAAAGCTCTCTTTCACACGTAGACACAGCTCTTCAACAAAACTATCAGACTGCAAAATATTCCAGAGGTGTGATTTGCAGTTTAGCACCACCCCACCTTAAAGCACTCCAAGCTACAGATCTTTCAGGAAAAGTCAGAACCTCAAAGCAAAAAAAACACAACCCAGTAATATATCAAAATTAATCATAACACATCTTATGGACAAAAAGGAAAAAAATCCTCAGACCACCTTTTCTGCAGTGAAGCAGTCAAATGGGAATAGTAAAAGAAGGCATGATTAGGACAGACTCTAATTAAAGGTAATCAATGAATGTCTCAAACAAGCTGATTCTGCCAACTTAATGTTTCAGCCTAAAAAACTGGGAGTTTCCCTCCTGACTTCTGTCAGAGTCAAGTACATCTGTTGAGCACATCCAAAAATTCTGCCTCTTGTAAGGTAATCTTTTCCTCTGCGTACAAGAATTACCATGGAAGTCAGCAGAGAATGATAGATTAGAGAAAAGATGATGTAAGTTTTGTGGGAAAATCAATCACGGTCTCCAAAAAAGCTAGACATGAATGACTTCATATTTTCCTTTGAACACAGTAATTTTTATACATATACCAAGGTACCACAATTTCAGTACATCCATTCATTTAGCAAAATGCTGTCACTTTATTTTTAAGATAATTTCATTAAGTCCAAAAGAAATGGTGTTTTCAACTTCAGTACAGATTGAACAGATGAATGAAGAAACAGAATTTGACCTTTCAATAAACCTGTTCGAAGTCGCTCATATTTCACAGACAGGTTTCCAGTTTTGCTTTTATAAATTATGGATCATTAACTTTCAAACACACCAGTGTGCAAGATTCAGGAGGTGCATTCAGATATTCATTCACGTCCCTGACCATAGAGTACAAATTTAGCCACAGTTCCAATAACCACAACATCTAGGCAGGTAGGTTCTATCATGCTTACTGTTACAGCAGGTACTTGTCACCAGCTAAAACTCTTCAACAGGCACTATTTTCAGTCCACCAAGTAACTCTCCATAACCCAACAGGAATTAGGAGCTCAAATTACTTACCTGTGAACATAATGCAACTGATGAACTGAATCAATGGCTATCACCATTTCAGCCAAATAAAAACGAGCCATATCTTCAGGCAGTCTGTCCTCAAACTTGCTGAGCAACGTAAGCAGATCTCCTCCGACATAGTAATCCATAACCAGGTACTGTGGAGTGGGAATGTTAAGAAAACGGGAGGGGGGGGGAAACACCACAATTTATTCTGTGATTCAGAGATTAAAAACTAATTGAAGCATAAAAAATTACTTTATTTCAAAATTTATTATGGGCATTAAAAAAGCTAATCAAGATACTTAGATGTTCTGAAAAGAGTAGTTGGTTCAGCAGTATTTTAATATTTAAGCTACTTGAATATTTTTCATATTTATACCTCTCCAAATACAGTAATCCTCATGACAAAATAGTATCAACTTCATCCACTGTCCCATCACCAAACATGGAATATTTAGATACTCTGGTTCCCTTATGAAAATGATACCCTTTGTTAGAATGCAAAAGGAGTAAAGAATTAAAGGACAGACCTATAAAAATTAAACCGTATTGATTTGTAAGCTCATTTATGTGCCCTAATTTCCCAGGCTTCCCTTTCCCTTTTTTGCCCCCGTCTTCTTTTTCCATTAAACAAACAGCTTTGGAGAGTAAAGTTTTTAGACTACTCAAATGAAGGCAAAGTCTGAGAGACTTCCAGTGGCCCACAGTACAGCCCCAGAAACCGTAGATATTGAGCGTGATCCAGGATCTGGCTACATAAAGTACAATGTGTCACTTTCTCTAATTGGAATGATAGAGAAAAATAAATTTGAATTCTGAAGTGTTAATTAAAGAGCAAACTTGCTTGCCATTAAAGCAGGTGCAAAGACGTTAAGGAAATCAGAACCTTTCTGCACTTTACTCTATTTACAGAATGAAATGCCAGTTCTTCAAGCGACATAGTCAATATGACTGGAAAAAGTGAAACTTAAGGGAAGTGTGAAACTCAGGACTAATGTATTTTTAGTGTAGCTTTGTTTGTTTTAGTTGTGGAAAAGCAACTGGAAGGTCGAATGGGGAAAAGAAACAAAATCAAACTAATTATGACTAACAAACTAATTAAGAGCATTCTAATTAAACATTCACTCATACGACTACTTTCAAACATCATAGTGGACAGATTAACTAGCATCACAGAATATTCTCAGTTGGAAGGGACCCACAAGGATCATCAAGCCCTGTACAGGACAGTCCCAAGAATCATATCATGTGCCTGAGAATAAATTCCCACTAAAGCGCAGAGTATCTGAAAGCTATAGCTTCGAGTTCCTATCTCTGTTTCCAAGAAGGCTGCATTTGAAGCAGTGACTCTCAGTGAGACCACAAATACTAAAAAATATTAAAGATGTAATAATATATAATCTCAGTTTGATTCTGTAAAATTTTATTAAAGCATCTTAAATGAACTTTTTATAATCCGTTCCCCTAATTTGTTCAAGTCTCTCATTTTTAGAAAATGACTCTACAATATATAGGAAAAAATCTGCAAAATTTTATCAGCTATAAGGAAGATGAGGGGCAGGAAGAAATCTGTTTCTTTTCCTTCATATTTTCCGTAACAATAAAGGCGATGAACAAAGATTTTAACAACTTGATACAGAATGACCTTTCTCATTGATTCCAAGTGCATGTAGAAAGTAAAATATCCATTTTCACAAGATCTGAAATGTGTTGTCAATCAAATTTTCATCTGTTGCTTTGTGACATGAATAATAAACTTCTTAAATTATGCTCACAAGCCTTATACAAGATAAACACCTTGTTTTCAGGGGTGCTCCTGTGCTCCCTCTGAAACAAGATTTATATTATTAGTTTCTTATGTTTTACACTTTTAGAGAAATGCATTAAGCCTTTGAATTTCAGATATTGATTACTGTATATTGTAACATCTCCAAGAGCTTAACTTATTGCTTTGAAAGCATGTTGAAAAAGCCTCTTAAGATTCACCTGACTGATGTGGGATCTCTGCACTCAGTTCTTCAGCACTTTTAAAATCCGTACAACTGAGTTACTGGATGTACCAAAATAATGCAATTTTGGCTCTCATAACACAGGATTCTGCACCTCCCATTTAGCCAGAGCAACACAGTAGCCTAATGACAAGGAAACCTTCAACTCCGCAAATAAGCCAACACTAAAACTGTAACTCAAAGTATTAAGTTGTGCGAATGAAGTTAAACACATGCATAAGACTGAGAACTAAGTTTAACAACTGTATTTCAAATAAAAACATTCTGTTAATGTAGAACATCCTATCCAATGTGAACTATCCATGTTCTTAAGAAAAATAATTTTTTAAAGCTTTAAAAATACTTTCTAAATGTAATAATCATCCAGTTCTATCCAAGTCTCAAATACTTCTCAAAATATTACTGTATGACAGCACCATCCTTCCAAGAGAAAGAAAAAGCATAGCTTTAAGAACACTAACTTCTAGTAACTAGAGGAAGTTTAACATGGGCATTTAATCTATTTAATTTGGAAGAGATCTCTTGAGATCATCTTGTTCAACCTCATCTGCTCAAGTACGGTCAGCTAGAGAAGGCTGATGATGACTGGGTTCAGTGGGGTTTTGAGAGACTCCACAACTCCTCCAGGGAACGTGTTCCAGTGTTTGACCACCTCCACAGTAAAGACATGTTTTCCTGTGTTCTGATGAAACTCCACGTATTTCAGTTTGTGTCCATTGTCTCCCGCCCTCTCATCAGGCACTACTGAGAGGAATCTGGCCTCCCCACCTTCATTCCCTCCCATTGTGTATTTATGCACATTGCTGATAAGCCCTCTCCCAAACCTCCATTTATTTGGGCTGAAGATTCCAGCTCGCTCAGCCTCTCTTACATGAAGGATGCTCCTTGTGCCTCAATCATCTTCCTGGCCTTGCACTGGACTTGCTCCAGTAGCTCCATCTCTCTTTGGCAGTGGGAGCCCAGAACTGCACACAGTCCTTCAGGTGCAGCAGCAGCAGGGCTGAGCAGAGAGGCAGGACCTCCACTGACTGCTGGCAACACGTTTCCTTACAGCCCAGAATACTCTTGGCCTATTTTGCTGCGAGGTTGCATTGCTGGCTTACGGTTAAGCTTGTTATGCACCAGGACCTCAAGCAAAGCTGCTTTCCCACCAGTTGGCCCCCAGCTTGTAGTGGGTTTATTTTATTCCACCCCACATGCAGGACATCACATTTCCCTTGCTGAATTTCATGAAATTTCTGTCTGTCCAGTTCTCCAGCCTGTCGAGGTCCATCTGAGTGACTGTATAGCCACTTCTTCCTATTTTTTTAACACCTGTGAACTTACTGAGGGTGTGCTCCACCCCACTGCCCAGATCATTAATGAAGATCTCAGCCCTAGTATTGATCCCTGGGGCACAGCACAACTGACTGACCTTCAGCTGGACTTTGTGTCACTGATCACAACCCCTGGGCCCAGCAGTTCAGCTTTCCCTCCACCTCACTGCTGCTTATCTAATGCATGCTGATCAGCGTGTCTGTGAGGATGTTATGGCAGACAGTGATTTTAATAAAAACCATATAGAATTAGTGATACATTCACACTAAAATTATACAACCCCCCAGTATTACTGATATTTTCCCCAGCAGGCAGCAAAAATAGCTCCTGCTAGTAGACTATCAGAAAAAGAACAGAATCTGTCCTGTGCTTAGTGAAAATAAGGAAACTGGCAAGAATAAAACAAATTCTAGTAGGCTGTTGTGGAATATATAATATTTTCTTTGAAATGGTGTTAATAGTAAGATCAGAATTACAAAAATCATGAGATTATTTTTACTGTCCCCATTAACAAAGCATGAACCTGGCTGGGAGGTATTTAAGCCAACAGTTAAGACTCACAAATGCAGAGCTCAGTTTCTGTACCAATCCACCCAAATCCATGGATCTCTGAGTATCTGAGCTGACAGAACAGAATGCAATATAATGGCATACATAAAATACATAAACGGCATTGCAAGTCTCCAAGAATTCCATGTATAGTATTTCTTTTATTGGACTGGGAAGAAAAAAAAGACTGTGGTTGTATAGTAGATTTTTAAGAAAGTCTTAGAGTTATTAACATAGAATCCAAAGCACAGAGCAATAAAATGCAAATAATCAAAAGTCACCAAATGTGTAGCTATTTACTTTTTAAGGTATAAATATTATCAAATCCATTATCACAATCAAAACATTTTAAGTGGGTAAGATTTCATAGAAAATGGGTGCTTTGTTCTCATATTAGCTTTTTTTTTGCAAGTCTTTCAAAATACTTGAAAACTAAATAACATTAAAGAGACACTTTAATCTCCAATTACAGCTTCCAACTCTTATTTATGAACATTTAGTGGCATTCTTCCATGCTGCAATAACACTTTATTGCTTTGTGACATCTTAGTGGGCTTAAGACCTCAAAACAGCAAAGACCAATCAGAATGAACTGTGGTTTCAAAACAGGGCTACTGCCCGTTTCTCTCTGTAAAACACTAAGCAGTAATGTTAACCACAAAAATTAAAGTGAAATAGAAAAATTATGTCAGTCAGTGCACTTTTCTTTTTATGAATCTGATTAAACTGAGTGATGAATTGTAAGAATGGATATGCAGATATACCAAGGTTTATCAACAAATGCAAAGTGGTTTAAAAAACAAAGCTGCATTCCTGAGATATTTATAGCAAAACTTTCAAAATTCCTGACCGGTCTCTACCCTTCAGAATCCTAAGCACAAAATCACGGATCTTCGTATGGTCTGTACAGTTCAGAACACAAAATTAATAAATAAACAAACTATATTTCTGTCTCAAACCACAACTAAGAATCTGCATTTTGACCCATATATACATAAAAGCAACACTCACTAAATAGTTTTCATCCTGGAACGCATAATGTAATGTTGTGATCCACTGGTTATCTCCATTCACTAACACATCTCTCTCTTCTCGAAAACAGGCTGTCTGAAGGGGAGAAAAATAATTATAGGCTTTAAGTAAAATATAGAAAGAAAAACATTTTGCATGTTGACTATGTTTTGACTTGAAATATTTGGGGGGAAAAAAACCCAAAACCACCTCTCAGTTAAGAAATCATTTATTATAGTACCCAAACATGACAAAATCTACAAAAAATAGATATGAGAAAAGTCCACCCTCTTCAAATTTGAACAGTTGTACTTCGCTACACTGTTTAGTGAGGCAAAGGGATAAATAAACTGCTGCTGCCCATTGTCTAAAAATCCCAAGTCAAAATCTTGAAGTATCAATTATACGATTAAGAAAAACAATCAGTAATGGCATTAGATAATTGTAACTGCAATAGGAGTTAGAGCACTAGAATCTGGAGTCTTGTGTCATTGCTTTATCTCATCATGATGTTAGCCTAGTTTTACACTTGAGTTTTCACATAAGCAAGGTTCTTTTCATTTGGAAGTAGCTGCCAATAACTTCCATGTAGTCATCACTCAATAATCATTAACCACTTGGGGTTTTCTCCACACTCCATACTCAGGAAAAATAGAACAGAATTGAATATTGCTCTTGCCATATGTAAGCTGTGGGTCAGAGGGACTTCCCCTCAGTATACTTCAAAGAAAAACAAGGCAAGAGGTGCCTTAATAGCAAGTGGAACAGAGCAAGAACTGCCAACAAATGTTAAGCAATACCTAAGAGAAGAGGGAGAACACAGGTTTACATGAAACAAAAGAAGATGTGATGAAAATAACCAAGTAAAATGTAGCAAAGCATTTAATTCAATGAAGGTCTTGCAACTTGTCCTAATAAGTGAAAAAAATACCTTAGCAAACGTAACTTTGCAGAATGACAAAAATGACCCACCAGATGAAAAGCCGGAAAGAAATCACAGCAAAGAAATAGAATAAACATTTTGAAAGGGACTGAGTTCTGAAGCGAATATCGCAAGAAAACAAAAGGTACCAAATATCAAAGCCAACAGATAATTTTGTCAGAAAAAGTCTGAAAGATAATGAAAAAGAAAGAATAATCTACTATGGGCTATATTAGAAGGTAGATGGAGAGTTAGAGACACACCATATTCCTTTCCAGCACACTCTGCTCTCCACAAAGATGTTGCATTAATTTGAACCCCTGCTCTGTCTCTTCCATCTTCAAGACAGACATATTTAAAGGAAATTTAAGCCTTTTCTTTTTACTTTCTCAATTTGATTTCCAATTTCAAATAAATACCAATTTGACTTCCAAATCCAAATAAATTCCAAATCTGGAAAATACCAGAACTCTGGCATGGCTATTGCTGGCTATGAGATTTGGAGAGTAAAGAATGGAAAGTGAAATATCACTTGAGATTGAGCTATACACAAGAATGCATGCAGTAAAAAGAGAGCAGAAAATAACTCTCTCCTCCAAGCAAATAAACCATACTTTTTTTGTGAATACAGTAAGAATAACGCAGATCACGAAAAAGAAAGATGACACACTTGAATCACAGCACAATGCATGAGATAAATCAGCGAAATTTGAGAAAATAGCAAAACATATTTTATACAAATACCTTCAAAGGTTATTGAATGAAAAATAGACTTGGGGTGGGAGAACGAGAAAGGATCATTTTCAGAAGGAAGAAAAGCTGTCTGATGCTTCAGCTTGATTTTTTTTCCTTGTTGGTAAACTCTTGACATATTTCAGAGAGAGAGAACTATGAACTCTTGTTTTCACAAGGATAAATAACACGTACTCTCTCTACTCAATATGACACAATTCAGAGGATTAGTTACTAGAGAGTTTATATAATTCCACTTGTTTTTGCCATGATTTAACAGAAGCCCATGCATTCCTTGAGTGCTCTAGACACCCACCTCTGGGCAGTATGCCTAGAGCTGACAGCAACAGCTATTACCGCTGTAGATCACAGCTGAGACACTAAGAGCCAGAATCTAAGTGCTTCATGGCAAAAATAATCCAACAACAAAAGAAGTCAGTAGCAGTGGTTCTTTTAATTGCTGTTAACAGCTCAATTAAGCTTTTATTTAAATGAAGCCTCTTTTTTTTTTTGCCTTTTCTTATTCCAGGGTTACACTTCATATTCCCTAGGCAGTCTCCTTGAACTGCTGGCACAGACCTCCAGAGGTCATCTGACCCAACTCTCTGCCACCAGAAAGCCAACTCAGTGCTGTGGTCATATCTATACTGTTATCATAGCCTTCAAGCAGCAAAGAATTTGACCTGCTCAGCTATTGGGTGCTCATGTCCTTATAGCTCAGAGTTAGCACCTCTTGGGAGTGCTGACTGCTTCCATGCTGCATAATGTTTGTCCTGGTCTCTTCTGAGCCTCATCTGGCACCAGTGTGGCACATATGTAACTCTAAGTGACTGTCAACGCTCAGGTAACAGGTTTGGGAGTGTAACAGCAAGCTGTCACACACTTCCAGGTACTCTTTGTATCAGGAACGCTCCCAGTTCTACAGCCCACCTCTGAGTTTTCAACAGGGACAAGTATCTGGAAAATTTATGCTATGTATAATACAAAGGAGAATGCCTGACTTCACAACTTGTATCATTTCACCATAACACACAATTGCTCTCAGAATTTGCAGTCACCCACCTTCATCTGGCATTCATGAGCCTCTTTTGAGCACGTACTCAATTTTTACTTTTACAAATGACTCCCACTCCCCAACTGATACAACGTTATATGAACCTACAGATCTATCTATATGCTGGTCTTGCATTTTTGGACTGCCCGATTTTCCTGTGTATTTCAGTGCTAGTGCAGTGCATTGCTAACAGAGCCAAAATGGGCTATTTACCCCAACAGCAGCAACAAGTGCATTCGTCAATGTTTAAAAATGACAGGTTCTGGTTGTTGAAGGTCATGGTTTGTAATGCATTTTCACTCCAGATGGTTCTCTTTCCACTGTATAACCATGGGTTACAAATACATGAAAAAAACATAGCTGTTATTCTTTTTAGGCTAATGGTTCAGCCTTTCAGAAATTCAGTTGGACCCATGGGAAGAGTATTTTTAATACCTTGCATAAAGAAAAAAAAATTCAAACCTATTTATAACTGTATTTTAATGAAAAGAAACAGCTTTCAAACTCACTTTAAAAGGGTACATTTAAAAATAGAGTGGAACTTTATTTCTGGTCTTTTCTTTCTCACTGAAATAATAAAACTTACAGTAATGACATTTGTCTTGGAGAGAAGTACCTCTTTGTATCAAGACTAATGATAGATTGCTCAGTATCTGAATAATTTCTGGATAAAAAGGAAATACATTGTACACATCTACAATCTGCATGCCACTTATACTTCTTAATGTGATAACATTTTCATTAAAAGAAACAGGATGTGCACACATCAGAAATTGGCTTTAATTTGTCTGAATACATTTTTTTTAAAGTGTGATGGTTTCCCATTGATCTCATTTCCTACCAAGATGTAATTAAATATAAATGCGGAAACCAGAATAAACTTGGAAGCAACTGAACAGCAAGGCAGTCTGAGAGCAGCAAAGTTGAAGTCTCAAATAAAAACTATGTATTTATGAATCTATTTTTAGGCTGTTTATTTTTAGTATGCATAGATGAAGACTTTAAAACCAAATTGAAGGGTTAGATACATGTTCCTTTTAAAATTAATACACAGGTCTTCTGACGTATTCTGCATTTTATAAGTTTCTTTCCAAAAGAATCCAGGGAAACATACCAAGGACTTTATGAAGAGCCAAATCATATAATGAAAGTAGGAAGCTATGGCAAAGCAGTGCTGGTGAAACAGCTGTTCCTCCTCTTTCAGACACAGAATGGACTCCAGCTTTAAGGAGGAACTCTTCATCACAGATTTTTGCAGATGGACACTTTTATGAAACTTGTACGTAAATTTGAAACTTTAATCTTTCTGATTTTTCAATCTACTAACTGGGCCTTGACTACTTCTAACTACTGATAAACTAACAGGCTTGGTGAGTTATAGCTCAGCAATTATGTTTTTATAGCTCAGTAACTACTTTTCACAATGGAAAAGACTTGCTAAAGATTACATTCCTAATTGGAACAAAAGCATTAAAAGAGCACTTGTGTAGTCAGTAATTCTCAGGCAATTACAGAAAAGGTATAATGTCAAAACCATCCAGCCCTACCTAAGTCAAGATTCCATGCCATTTTAACCCTTCTGATGAACTGCTTTAAGCTTATTTAATATTACTCTTTATACTGTCAGTAAATAGTGAAGCACCTCCTCAATCCCCCTAATACACACAGAGTCTTGTGAACAAAGAAATGACAGTTCAGCAGAGTAAGAGGGTGCATGATCATGGAAAACATTACTGTAATCTTACTTCAGCTCTCTTCAGCATCTCCCACTTATTAAGTATCTTCATGGCAAAAACCTTATCTGCATTCTTCAGTTTTACTACTGCAACCTGGAAAAGACAAAGGAAAGAAATACATTACAACATGAAAACACATTTTGTTTTAATTTTTGTGTAGCCTTGCAGTTTTCGAGTTTTTATCCTGAGTATTCTGGGCACATCTTTACCATCCACACAATACCAAACCACTGCCATCAAAAAAGAAGTATCACAACAGTACAGGAAAGTTCCAAGCCTACTGTAAGCTTTTGTTATGTATCACAGTTCTTGCTCTATCATACTATCAGGAAGCTGTCTCTGGCTCTGTGCTTTATGCTCCTGGACTTCAGTCTACACACTAAGTTAAGTTATAGAAAGGTTGAGAAAAGGTAATGGTGTAGCAGACTCTAAATCAAGATAAACAATGTATTTTTGGTTTTAAACACAAATCAGACTGTAGATTTGCCACAAAACAACTTCCACTCTCATTTCAAATAATGCACTAGATTTTCTTCAAAGGTAGAATGACTTCATATTTTTCCACCTGAAATTCAACAAGCTCTTTCCCACGGCTGTTGTCAGAAGCAGAGAAACAGTGAAATTCACCATTTGTAGAGAAGTAAAACTTAAGAAACATAAGCCTGCCCACCTGTCCCTCCTTCACCCTCAGCTTTTGAAACATTAGATACCATAGGCCTCTGTAATAATAAATTAAAGTTCACTGACACAGTCCTTTTCTGAGAATATTACTTTTGTTTACCTGTTATTTAAGCTAACACAAAATATTTTTAGGAAAGAGGGAGGGAAGTTTACACAAAAATGTTTTCACAGTTCAGGCTTCTGTGGGTATGGAAAACTCAGTGTCGTAACCAAAATGGATACCAATCTGTCACAAACTCAAAGCTGCTCATCAGCACTAGACCAGACCACTGCACTATCATCCCAATCATCCCAACTGTATAAAAGGTCAACAATCAATAAGCCATTCTCTGACTATCCTTTTCTGACTCTTCCCTTTCAAATAAATCTTAATGCTTAAGCAGATAAAAGTTTATTTCTGTGCGTATCTGGTTGCAAACCAACACACTGTCATACAGATTATCATCATCTTCATCCTGCAGGCCAGTGACAAAAAAATACGAAGGTTGAATTCTACATTCCTTTCACCTCTTTCATAATCAGTAAACCAGCTATGTGTGAAGACAGTGATAACAGAAAAGAAAATACAGGATCAGACAGTTTGAAGAAAGTGTCATGCAAACTTCTTTCAACCATCTTCAAACGTGTCATCAGCTGCAACAGCTTCATGAGCGTGGCAAAAGCACAGGTTGAAGGACTGCAATACTCTGAAGTCTAAACCAAAGCATATCTCAAAGTGTACCTCTTGCCTAGCTGTAGGTTCACAGATGAAGCAGCTGTCACTTCCCATATGTGCAGCAACGCATTATCAACCCTGCTCTTGACACTGCTCCCTTCTGGAGCTGCAGGGGGTGGGAATGGGGTGAGGGGGAGTGCGGGGAAGAGGAGACAGAAAGAGGAGATAAGATAGAAAGGTACTACATTTACTTGTTTAAACTAGCCTATGGACTGAAATTCTTAAAGGTTACTTCATGCATGAGCTTCAAGTTCAGACTTGGGATCCCCTCAAGGAACTTTCAGTTTTGAAACGCAAATGTAGATTACTACTTTAGCCTATAATAATTTTGATTCATAAAGAGTCTGTGCTCTGCTGTGCACGGTACCCCAAGATGGGACATCACAATTTTCTTTAAGAGGGAAACTGTGAATCCTCTGCAGTGATATACAACCCACAGCAGAGATTTGATCTTGATCCTCCTTTTCCTTTGCTGGCTAAAATTAGTTGGAAACAACGGAAAGCCATTATCTGTATCAATTTCTAACCAGAAATAGCAGGAGCAGAAAGCCTTAACACTGCAACTAGTCAGCATTCAAACTGTATCATACATAACTTGGATGAGTTCTGCCCTAAAGCCCAGTAAGGGTTTTGGGACTGATGCAGGGAAAAACGAAAAGGTTGCTCCTAGAGCAGACTAGCTGCTGTTGCCCAGCATGAAAAATAAGTTTTTCCCCACCATTAACCACTGCAGCAGAGGCAGCCAGAGGCATAAGACAATACATGTATTTCAAGGCCAACTTCAGGATTTCATTTCTTGCCTGTAGCACACCCATTCTGTAAAGGACCTGGTTATTGAAAGACACACACTAACTGCACAGCTGCCTAAATTTGCAGTCTCCTATTCAGCATTCTCTTGGACACAACTGTAAGAGCTACAGCACTGCCTTTGGTGAACAGCTGGAGCACAGGCCTTCTGTGGCACGATCAAGGGCTCAGTACCTTTTGTGAGTGTGTAATAGCACTGAAGAGTGACTAAAGAACAAAAATAAGACTTGTGTTTACCAGCTGTGTTTACAATCACTCAGAAGCTGTCTTTTAGTCTGTGAAAGCCATTAATGTTATTCCATATCAATAACCAGCAGACACACAAAAAAGAGACACAGACATCATCATCTTTCTGCAATCACAGCATCTTTTGGGGAGGGTGTCTCAGTGCTTTATGGAAGTAAATTCTAAAATGCTTGCTCTAAGGCTACGAAAGAAAAACACGACACTTCAGCAATGAGTAGTCTTATGCAGTTTCTAATTGTAACAAAAAATTCTCAATCATGGCTACAAAACCAGGCAGTGTTTACATAGACGCAGAGGTATTTACTACCTACACAAACGCAGAAATAACACAGGGTGCTGTTTTGATCTCTTCCCTTCCCTAGTGAAGCTGTCAAGACATAAGAAAGGGTAATCATTCCTATCTAGTTAACCTGAAGTGTCCTGCTACTGGAACTTCTTAAAATTAGACTTTTAAAGGTTGGGTTTGTCTTAAATTTATATTCTCGTATGAGCAGCCCAGAAAAAAAATTATTGGTATGTGCTGATGTAAACATCTTGGTTTAGTCAGATATGTTTAGGGTTTTTTTTCCCCTAATTCTTTCAACTGTTTTCCATATTTCCCACAAACAGCAGTATAGTTTGGCATGTTGTCAGATACCTTCTGCCCCAAGCTTGGCTATTTGGCTCTATGGTACATGTCTACACTCTTCCTTTGCTTAAAAATCAATAGTCTTATACAGAAGAGAAGCTAAACCAGAAGCAATTAAAATTGAAATGAAAAAAAAAAAAAAAAAAAGGAAGAAGAAGAAAAAAAGTAGAAGAAAGATTCAGCATTGGTTTTCTTGTCCAGCACGAGCAGGCAGCCCTCCAGAAACAAGAAGAGGGAATGCTACTGGTATGACAAAATCTAGGAGTAACTGGCTAGTTCTCAAGCTACAAAATTCATCATCTTCAAAATATCAACAACATAAAAATGCAGTATTTGCTTACACAAGCATGCTCTGAACTTTTTTTAAAAGCAGTAATAAAATCAACTGAAAATGTTTGTATTAGCTAGAACCTTCACTAAGCTGCACTTTTATACTGCTGAGGGACACCACTAAGAGCTGCTGCACAGTTGCTTCCCTTTTCCCAACAGCGTTCTTCCAACTCCAAGGCTTAGAGTCTTCTTGTTTTAGAGTGGTTTGTTAAGTTTTTCAGATCATGCTGCTCGAAGCCAGGACAATGAAACACTTGAAATCCACATAATTAATTTTATCGGGATAATCCTGCTCCTCCCCCAAGCAAAACATCTGTGCTTTCTAAAGACAGCACTATTGTATAAAACATAAATAAGTAAATGTATGCATGCAGAGGGGTAAGGGGTATGTCAACAATCTGACAAAAAGGAAACATCCTCAGAGTGACAGAAAATAGACTAAGGAGAAAAACAAAACCAGAAACTATGAACTCTTACAGTTACAAGCAGTAACTAGTTTAAACTACTTTTTGTCTACATTAAACTTGTAAAAACAAAAAGGGAAATATTTCTTGACTATGCAAATCGAAGAAATTGAGTAGTGTAAAATCAAAATAAGAACAAGTCTGAGACTGTGCCAAAGAAAACTTGCACTAACTTTGTAGTCTACAGAATTTTGGTATTATGTTGATTCAGGAGACAAAAATTACCCCTCCCAGTAACCTAGAAAAACCTTGGTCTCATTTATAGTTTGCTGGAAAGAAAATACATTCTTTCAGATTTCTTAATCTGCCTCGGTAAATAGAAGTATTTTGCAATTTAATATTAATATAGTTTTTGGTGGTTTAAGCAGCAGTTAAATTTATTTTAAAGGAAAATTAGCGATTTCATACAGAACCTGTTTTCTTAGACAAATGTCTGTGTAGAACTTGAAATTTGTCTTCGCTAAGCTAGAAAGAAAATTTAGCATATATCCTTCCAAATATTTATAAAGTCCTACTTTAGGAGCACAAGAAATCAAACATCTTCACTGAAAGAACTTCAGTTTTGCCCTTACTGAAGATTTTGACAATTAATATAGTCATGCTATCTTCCTCAGATAAGGCATTAGAAAGAAACACTGTTCCTAGAAGAGGAGAACTAACCAATTACACAGACTGTCCCCAGAAGGGGATGGGGAAAGTTACATTCTCACCATTCATGGGATGATTCACCACAAAGAACTTCCTGAGAAAGAACTACAGTTCCTTTGTGGTTTAGCTGCTGTGGAGTTTGATGCTGATTTAGCAGACAAAAATGACTTCTTTTAAAAACAGGATATAAGACAGGTTTCATGTATGACTCTTCTCACAAGAAAGCACCAATACCAGTGGTTTTTCTTAGATTTAACACAATCTGTCCATGAACTCAGCTGCAACTCTTATACTAGCACTGACAAAGGCTGATCTTTTAAGAAGTGTTTACATCAAAATCGAGATTGCACCATTCTTTGTGGCAGAGGTTTAGAGTAAAGATAAATTATCCATGACTAACTTCAGCCTTCAGTCTCCTTTATAAAGACGCTTTACTCCAGACGGAGCAAATCCAAGAGCGATAAAGTAGCTAAATAAATATTACCCCTTTTTAGTTATTTTTACAGCTGCTCCATGATTATATTTGCACATAGGCATCAAAGTATGTAGTGACACACACTACAGCACAAAGTACTGCTCCTTACATACTACCTGTAGGAGTCTACTCTTCCACAATCACAGACAAGTAAAGACTAATTTTCACACACGATACAAACATGTAAGTAAACCTAAAACTAACTCCTCTCTGTCACATGCCAGAGCCTCCAGAGATCCTCTCCTACCTCAGAGAACTTCCATTTCCAAAGGCAATGAAGACATTGACCAGAAAAATCTTACTCTGGGTTTTAGTTCACATTTACTTTCAGACAGTATGGAGTACCTTCTGCAGAAGCTTCAGACACTGCCCACATTTGAAGTACATTTGGCTATGTAAAACTCAAGGGACTGTTGTACATTAAATTGTTCTTCTTACAAACATAGTGTCCTACATGAAAAACAAGCTCATACACCCAAAATAATTAAGAAAAAAGGGCAGAAAGCTAACATTTATTTAAAGTTTCCTCAACATAGTGAGCAACAGCCCTGTCTGACAACTTCAACTAAGAGATGGCTTAATCAAAAGCAGCAAAAAAATGTATAGTTTGATAGCAGTAGATGACTACTTAAAAAGTAAATAACATCTGCTAAAGTCTTCAAAAGAAAAGCAGGAACAATATTCCTATTCCAACACTCATTAACAACCGGAAATTAAGTGACAGGAAACCAGAGATTTACCTATGTTCTTACAATGTCAGTATCAATATTTCGCTATTTAAGCTGCTGAAAACTATTAATACTATAATATATAGCACATGCTATAATAGTACCATAAAGTGCTATTTAGTTCTTAGGAAGATTAGGAATTATTAGATCTTTATACCATGAGTAACTCAACAACCTCAACCTACTGACTGAAAAGAATTACAGCCAAGGAGATGATTTATCATCAGACAGTCAAAACGGTGGGTTTTGATCCATGTGAACTTGCCTTCTCTCAAAACTGACAAGATTTTAAAAGACCTGTCAAACAATGTATAAATCAAAATGTACTTTCATCAAACATTAGGTGAGTCTAAAATATCCATTATGGATAAATAATGTAAAAACATGTACATCAGTGTATTACAGTTACCTGCCTTCTCCTCAGTGCTGCAGACTTGCAAGCGCATTACTCAAACCCTTCCACCTCCTTCACATACATACCTCCCCAAAGGCTCCTCGACCAATCACCTTCAGGATCTCAAAATCTTCTTTATGTAATCGCATCTGTTTCACTTTAGATGTAAAAGGTTTGGCTGAAACAAAGGAAAAATCAATCATTAAAAAAAAGGCAACTCCCACAAAAATCAAAAAAACCAAGGTAATGGCAACATAAAAGAGATGGAATCAGAGCCCTGAAAAAAAATGGACATTTTTGCTTATACCTATATTCCCTATTGTAATACAATGAAGTTTCAAGAAAGAAATAATGACCACTAAGAACTAAGCCAAAACTACCGTGAGAAAAAGTTTATGAAGTAAGTTTGCTTTTGCCTTTTTTTTTTATTTAAACCCCACCCCCCCACACAAACTTGAAAATCAAGCCGACTATATTTTTCCATTGACTTTGGAGTTCACAGACATCCACTGCATCTGTGCTATATAACTCTGGTAGCAAAAGCAGAGTGTAATATAATGAGTTCGCTCTGGACTGTATTAATTTATTTGCCAATCAGCCACACAATACTGTATTCAACGAAATCGAAAATGCTGATGAATGACAACTGGAAGGGCAACACTGGCCAAGACAATGTATCACGCAGTATTTTTGGAGACTACCTCTTCAAGATACGGGACACTTAATAGTCAATTCTTGGCTTCTGGAAGCAAGAACAGTTGTACTGAAGACATTAACACATTCAGTGGAAAAACTGAACTTGTTATTAAGTTAAGCTTCATTTCCCTCTGCTTTTCCCCTTCTTTTATAGTATCTTTCAAAGCAGTAAGCCCAACAACTTTGTATTCCAGACAGGTAACCCCTGTGTTCTTTGCAGTGAAACAGTATCAGGAGGACTCCCTCCTTCAGCCCCATTTAACACTACAAGTCCTGCTTCATTAATACATAAACTCTGCATGCATGCAAACCATCCAAGTTACTGATAACTCTGCCTCAAAACCTACATGACAAAATCTATGGTAAAAAAAAAAAAAAGAAAATTAGAACTTTAAATAATTAAGCAGGAAAAAAAGGAGTTCCTTTTAAAATTATTGTTTAAAAATCATGTTTAATACTTTACACAAATGAAATCCTATTACTAAAACAAAAACTTCATTAAATATGGTTCATAAACAAAGGCTGTATAACCAGGACTGGCTCTCAGAAACATGAAGTTCAATTTCTGGCTCAAAGGCAGCCTTTCCCCATGATCCCAAACAAGCAACATCAGACACAGAACGGGAACAGTATTTTTGTGACAGACAAGGAACTGACCATCACATTCTTGGACCACAAAACAAACAAAAAAGCACATTTAAGGTCACTGCTTTACAAGGCCCATATAAACTTTATGTTTTCATGGTACAAGGACCCATCTATGTCCACTTGAATCTCTGCAGTCTGACGGAATTAGTACAGCTTTATTTGCTAAAAACCCCAAACCCTAATACTGATACAGATAAGCTATCATTCAATTTAGAAGTTTGGTATTAACATTCACCCCTTCAAGGCACTACAGCATCCCTGCCCAAAAGCCTACTGCCTGCTATTCAGCAAAGCAATGTTACAAACTGAGTCAAGACAAAAGCTACCTGTAGTTTTAATACCTAAAAATCCCGACAAAACTTTTTTTATGCTAGTCCTTAAAGTGGCATTGTAAATCATAAAAACACCACCACAAAAATGCAGGGTCTGACATCTGTCCTATTAAGTAATCCAGCACACCTCTACTAACATTAGTGCACTTTAAAATTCTCAGATGTTCCAAAGTGTGAACTTAGTCCGTTTTCCTAAAATTTCTCAGATGCCAGGAATCAGTTCTCCACCAGGAGTTACATCTGTTGTAACGACAGAAACATCAGCTTATGATTAAAAAACCCAAGGTTCAGGTCCAAAGAGTAAAGATACAGCCATGCAATGCTGAAATTTTCACTTTAATGATATTTTACTTTACATTTATCATAGATATATTCAAAACACTTGCTTATACAATTAAAATACAGCTTGAATATTGCATTTTAAACGCTTCTAAAATGCAATTTAAACAGAACTATATTACTCAAGTTCCCAGAGACTCCCCAAACTTCCAATTTCTCTTTTACCCCTTAAAAGAAAGGTCTTAAAAGAAAAAGTGATAAGAAAATCTACTGCCTTACTTCAACAGCCCCAGTTGTACTGCAGTAAGTGATTGAATACAAATATCAATACTACTGACAAATACTACTGAACAAATTAAAACAAGCCATTAGAGCCTTTTAACTTGAAAAACAACTGATTGAAAACAAGCATGTTCATCTCAACTTCAACATTTTTTGACCATTATAGGCCTGGCTAGAGTACAAGGCAAAATATCTTGCTAACAAGCAACAGCATAGCTGTTTAAACCACAAAGCTCTTCCTCACTTTATACTGCAAGGAAAGGCCTGTCATTCTTTAATTATTACATTCTGAAATCTTCCAGGGTTCCCATAGGGACACTGAAAAAATAAACATCACTATAACGACTTCAGTAAAATACAACGGACAAAAATAGGTTTGGACTGAGTTTAATGAATTGTACTATCAGCATCAGTGGAAAAGTTTGTCAACCCTCCTCTGATTTTTTTATCACCTCTACCAACAGAGACATGGTAATGTACAGGCAAGCAGTTTTACGAAGAAAGATCCAGTTCTACGGAAAAAAAAGAAAAGGGAAAGAAGAATTGCCCTCGGAATGTGCCCCAAATAGCTTGTTCCAAAAAAGGTCAATTTGCTTTATCATCAACATTGTTTGTCTGCTGCGCAAACATCTGCTGTTCTTGTGGCAACAGCAATGTTAAGTATGGAAAACTTGGCCTGGTCTGGCTCTTGGAAGGCCTGTCTTCAGACAGCCGTTTCATACATCCAGCCTTCCAGACTACGAGGTTAACAGGCAGACCTTTTGCAACTGCTCTGGCAAAGCCTCCAGGCTGTTCCAAAGAGAGCAAAGCGTCAGGCCAGGGAATGGTTTTCAAAATGCAATGTGCTCCAAGGGGGCCCTGAAAAGCAGCTCTGCTAAACAAACAGGTACACAGCACTTCCCTGTTTACATGCCCATCTCCCTAGACCAGAATCAGCATGAAGCTAACAGAAAACAACACCTTGCTTTTCAGCAGGAGCTGAGCTTTCCTCGATCGTGGATACCAGAGTGACACACTGTCTTTGCAGCTTTTGGAGAGCAAAAGGCAGCGTAGGCATTTCCTTTGGTACTTTGTTCAACCTACAGAATACATGGTGGCATAGCTAATTTTTTTCTACACACCCATATCCCTTTTCAAGTTTGCTAGCCATGTGTGATAGAGATTAGGGTCCAGCAGCTTGCTGTGCCAAATAGAACTCTTCCTCCTCCAAACGAGGAGTGAGTGTGGGCAGAACGGCCCCTGACTCCTCTTGGATTTTCAACTCAGCAGGAATCAAAGTTCATTATATAAAACATTGAAATTTGGCAATTCTCTATCACCACAAGCTGAAAAGTCATACACAGTGTTTATGAAGGAGGCTACTCCAAAAAATATTCTATTGTTACCAATCTCTGTGGAGGAGATGGATAGATAAGACTTGACCTATAAAAACTGTTCTGTGAAACCACTTGGCCACTCCACCTGGCCAATATTTCCGATCTCACTCTGCCTGGGAAAACTGCGCCACCACCCTCTTGGCAACATTCCTTGCACTTATTCAACCAACTACACATGGCAAGAAAAACCAATCTCCCAATTGACCCTCGGAGTAACCAATGTATTGACGTAGCAAGCTAAGCTGCATTTGCAAACATCGTGAACCTGTCATGATTATTCCTTCAATTTACTCAAGTCTCCATGGCACTTTCCCCACATTTTATCTTCCAGCCATTCACTTCATTTACGCTTATAATGCACCCAGTAAGATTCAGTAAAAGGAGAATACTACAACTGTGTGAAAATTAGAATTTTTTTCAGTCGAAATTTAACCAGAACTTCATTAGAGGTAACATGCTAAACACAGAGAAAAACAGTCAGGAAGACTCTATCTGCCAAGCCAGGCATGCAGAGGAACATATGTTCTACCCCCTGGTCCTGGAAAGGGAGGATTTTATTATAACTACAACAACCATCCAGCAGAAGAGAGGCAAAACAATGGGTTCTGCAGTAGTGACACTGAGCTTCAACAGCCTGTTTATCATGTTCATGGGAAGGAAACAGTTACCAGCATTACTTACAGCACATTGAATTTAATTTAACCAAGAAGGTTAATTTTCAAACTCTCAAAGACAAAAGTCCACCTCCTGAAGAGCTGACACAGGGACCACAGCAATATGGTTTATAGTCCAATACAGTTCAATATTGTGATTATACCAAACAACATCAAAATAATAAAACAGCAGTACTGGATGCTTTACTTGCAAAGTAATTTCATGCTCCTGCCTTTCTCTCTCTCCCTCCAGCTCCAAGTTTCTGACTGCACAGTTTGGGCAGGCCAAGCCCTGGAATTCATATTTTTCAGGGCTAACCTGCTGGCATGGGAAAGGAGCTAGTGGTGAGCCCCTTCCTTTTCCTCCTTCAGCTGCTAGTGCTCCTGTCCCTCCCCAGCACAGAGCTGCTGTAGACACGGGTTCAAATAACCCGAGTGAGATGAAGATCATGCTGACTGTTGAAGTGCTGCAGAACTGGAGCAGCAATTGGAAATGGGCCCCCACAACTGATTTAAGCAGAAAACAGGACAGTGTTTAGGAATTCCTCTTGGTGCCTCACTGATGCTATACTTGTTTTTGGACAGAGGCTGGCTAACTCTGCTCAGATGGAAGATGGAAGACTCTGTTGTTGGTTGACAGGTCTCAGTAAGAGACCCGTATCTTACTTCCCAAAGGAATTATGAAGCATGATTCCTCAGTGATCCAGGGATCTCACAGCAAACCCAGACTTCTGTCCACTGCATTGTTCAATGTAAAATGCCATGTCAAGCCAAAGGCAGAGAAATTAAAAGCTCTATCCACCAGAATTGTCAACAGCAATAGTGAAAATTCATTATCACAGAATCGCAGGATATGCGGAGTTGAAAGGGACCCACAGAGATTATTGAGTCCATCTCCTGGCCCTGCACCATCCCCAAGGACCATCCCCAAGAGCCACACCATGTGTGCCTGAGAGTATCATACAAATGCTTCTTGAATTCTGCCAGCTTTAGTGCTGTGACCACTCCCCTGGGGAGCTGTTTCAGTGCCCAATCATCCTCTGGATCATCTGATTCAATCATCTGAAGAACCTTTTCCTGATATCCAACCTAAAACCTCCCCTGACACAACTTCAGGTCATTCCCTTGGGTCCTGTCACTGGTCACCACAGAGAAGAGATCAGTGTCTACCAGTGAAGGAAATCAACTGAAAAAGAAAACCACCACCATGGGAAACTACTTGCTTGCCATTTCAAGACAAAGTCCCCTTTCCTTCATTATCTAAAAATAATTATTAAAATACATGCACATTATTAAAAATACATTATTAAAATCCTCATGCAAAGGATACAAAACACATAAGAGCTAGTTGCTTAACTGAGTATCAGAAGGCTCTCTAATTCTTCCTAGTGCTGTACTTGGCGGGGGGGGGGGGGGGGGGGCCAAAACCAAAAAAAAAAATTTCAACACAAAAA
>JAWWMP010000116.1:8463245-8478800 GCA_035047865.1 Dendrocincla tyrannina
CCCCCGCCCCCCCCCCCCCCCCCCCCCCCCCCCCACGAAAACCAAACAGAACAAAAAACCCAAACCACTCAAAACCCCCCCTAAGAAAGTGCCACACAAAAAACCCAAGCAAAGCTAACAAAAAAGCCCAAAGGACCCAAAGCAAAATAATGCATTGACAGCCCTGTTTTTAAAAGCATTCTGCTGTTCCGAAATTTTTGCTGAATTCCTGAAAGGAACTTAACTAGTGTTTCTACTCTACAGGGTCAGTCTAAACCCAAAGCATTTATTTTCCACTGGCTTCTATCAGCTGTGACTATGAAACGTGTAAATAGCATTTTTGAGTTAAGACAGACTGTAACTGAAGGTTTCAAAAAACTCCGGAAAGGAGGTGCGAAAGAAAACTACTCCCAAAATAAATAGTATTTCTCAAAACAAAGCGGAAATAATTGACAATCAGCAAGGCAGAGCTGCTTAAAACCTAATCTGAGAGGAGATGGAAAAGAAATCTCTCCTCTCCACCCACTTAAGGTTGGCAGAACAGACGAAGGAAGCTTTGTTGCAGTTTCTGCCAACTCTCTGGAGGAAATCGGAGCGAAACACTGTAGTCAACAGCGATAGCAGCTGAACCACAGAACATTAGTTAAGACAATGTGAAAAACAAAAGCCGCAAATACCCTTCTCAGTTTTAATAGTTAAGATTCAGTTTTCACTCCCTCAGAACATTTTTAACATGTTTTTCCTGATGAACAGTTAAGTGCCAACATCTCTAAGTACAAGTTAAGAATCTGGCATTTTCCAAGAATGAGAAGCATGTCCACAGATTCCTGTACTTCAGTATAGAACAGACACGATATTCTGGATCCCAGTGTGTTCGCATCTAGGTCAAGTAGAGACCATCCAGACATCTTTGGCTACAGCTACCACAAAATATTCAACAGGAACCTCACAATCAGAGAGAAAAATAAAATAGTTTTCCCAAACACGCAAGAGTAATTCTGTGTTTTCGTTCCCAGACTCATATGAAAAATAATCCCTTCGTTTCTGAAACACCCATTGCCGATCTGGACAACGCTTCCATACCACATCAAGATATGGCCATTCTTTTTGTATATTACCATTCTTTCTTGTCCCAAGAATTTCAGTAAAGCACCCTGTGTTTAAATATTATTACACTAGCAGCAAAGTGAAATACTGAACTTTAATTCATCCTGTTGTGGATTGGAATTCTGAGGCAAGATTAACAGACCGTTCTACAAGACTCCTAGTTCCACCTAGTAAAGAGGATGGAAATGCTCTGGGAGAAAATCTAGAGGAGACAGGAAGAAAGTTTTGAGACATTTAAAAACCCTGAAAAGCTAATAAAGGAGAAGAAGAAAGGTGGTCTTAGGCTTATACAGCATAACATTCCTTAGGCTCCATCCCTCATGCTGTCACAGAGCTGGAAACAAGTCAATTAAAATCACACTTCTGACACTCAAGCCTAAATTTCGCATTTCTCAATATCTGACATGTAACTCAATATGCTGGTATTTGACTGCCAAAAAATGCTGGACGTTTAAGCTGTAAATAACATCAATCATACCTGTGTTTAGAATTACTAAATGTCCAGAAAAATCAAAATAAACCAGGCAGCAGAAATTAATACTCCTAGTAAAATTCTTGGTTCCTCAAAGCATTACTTTTTATTATGTAAAGCAGAGATAACACCTTCTAATCTGACTAGGCTCTTGAAAAAGAGCTGTTTGTGGAACATTGTGTGTTGATGAATATCAGAGAAAAAAAAAAATCAAACACTGTGCAATAAACAGAGCACACAGCCATACTTCAATGACAGAGGAGG
Source organism: Dendrocincla tyrannina (assembly GCA_035047865.1). Classification (NCBI taxonomy): domain Eukaryota; kingdom Metazoa; phylum Chordata; class Aves; order Passeriformes; family Dendrocolaptidae; genus Dendrocincla; species Dendrocincla tyrannina. Next base: position 8,465,068 of record JAWWMP010000116.1, read on the forward strand.
GGAAAAAAGAAAAAGGAATAAAGAATGACTTGAGTGCCAAGCAACAGCACTGCACTGTAAAGACCAGCTATTTTCTGTGACCACAGTGGAGGCCTGAAATATGTACTCTTTAAGGTACCTATGAAGGCATGATTAATCCTGTCATTTCCTTTGTTCTTCATTTATGATTTTGCAACCTTAATAAAAGGATTGTTCAATATATATTTTATTTATAAGTCAAATAATCCTCTCAATTAAAAATACAGAAATTAATCCTCTCTTGAAATACTGCTGAGTGCTGTAGAAACGGAAGTGTTTTACTAGAAGAAAGTCAGCAATTTGGGTCCACAGAACACAGGCATCCAGTGCACCCTCCTCACTCCCTGCAGTACCAGTGCTCTAGGATGCCTCTCTTTGCACAGACCAGCACTAACAAAGTCCCCTGCTCAGCTTCCCAGGTATGTCACAGCACTGTGGGAGGCTCCATTTCTGAAGCTACAGAAAGAAGGATTTTTAAGGGATGCTCCAACACTTGTACAGTATCACAGTCTGGTTTATGTTGCCTTCTTTTGCCTCTCACAAATATATGATCCAGTTTCACCTCTTGCTTGCTGCGACTCCTCATCCTAATGCTTTCCTTCTCAACTATTAGGTCCTAACCTCTCCCATATGACTTGCCATCCAGTATCCCTCTGTCCTGTCCCCACACTGCTTTGCCACCTTACAGGATGCCTTCTGCCCACAGCATCCTCAATTTTCTCCACATCTGTACCTCACATCTGCTTTTTTTATCAGTCTACTCATGCCTACTTCTGTGTCTCCAAGCCCCCATTCCATTACCCTGCCAGTCACAGAAGCCACCATGAGCAAAGTTCTGCTAGTTCTCGATTCTTACTTGTCCTTTCAAACTCTGGTCTACGCAGCTGGAGTCTCTCCTAAAGACCTAGTTTCCGTGATGATGCCCTGCCACAATCCTTTCTCAAACTCCCTGATGTATTTTCTTCCTCCTTTTACAGCCACTAGTCTTGAGCGCCTTCACTTTACATTAAATTGCAACTAACAAACAAGGACTTGAGCTACACGACATCATCCTTTCTTTCTTTTACTTCAGAATTTTAATTAAAAGGACATATATAAAAAACAAATATATTGAGGTCAGACATTTGACTTTCTGCTGATACTAAGAGTTTCATTACATCCTTATATGAGCAACTAACATTATTCACTTTCAGTTTTGAGGACAAAAAAAAAAGCTGTAAGAGCTCTGTAAAACTGAAAGCACTTTCAATCCCTTTTAATTAGTTCAAGGATATGCAATAATCCTTGTGAGAAGAGGTGTGAGCAGACTACACAAACTGTCCTCTAAAATCACTTGTTTATGTAGCCATGTATTCCTAGCATACATTTACACTTAGAACTTGTCAAAATGCACACCTGTCAAGTCTCACACAGCACACGAATCATTTAAGTCCTGTCTCTCCCTGCTCCATTGTGGTCTTTTTACCCCCAAATTCTCTCCACACCTCTGCACACACTTCCCACTGAGCCACATGGGCCTTACACAAGGAAGCCAACACTGCAGCCAAGCTCAAATAGCAGGCAAATTCTTCTTCAGGATGTCACAGGCTGGTGCCCACTGTACGAACACGAAGATGTAACAATATACCTTGTTTCCTCCTTAAAAGCATGGCATAAACCTGCTCATAAGCACTTCATATCCTGTGGGGTTCACTGACACGTGTTTGTATTTGCATTGCAACAGAGCTCAATAGCCTCAAGCAAAGCCTGAGACCTTGTACAAAGGTACTATTACACTCCTAATTCTTCCCTTCTGGACAACATTTGAAATGAAGAATGTTATATGAAGTTCTACATTCATGAAATTAAACTGAAGTTCAAACATTAAGTTGAAAATTCAGAAAAGCAAGAATAACTTTGATATGGGTCAAATGGAAATATTAAAACCTATAGTGAGTTGGAACTTATTATTGTGAGAAGGAATTTTGCCTGGGTTAAAATAATACACGTCTACATGACTGCTTTTTATTCAAATTTCAAGATCCCAGTCACAAAAGAAGAAGAAACACCCTTCCTATCTCCACAGAAATTTTTCCACAGCTCAAGCTCCCACTCCCCACATAACTCACACCATTTTAATGCCATCACCCTATATTATTTCTATTGTAAGAACTGCAAGCTAATCATTTGCTTGCTCCTTGTACTCAAGCTGGGTAATCCAACTGAACATGTTCATTATTGTCTGGTTCTTTTGCATTGATACAATGACAGAAAGACTGTAATTCTGAAAAACATGATAAGTCATGTTTCAAGAACTCTTCTTAGTGTTGGGACACTTCAGGGAATTATGACTTCAACAGTACCCTCTTACTAAACTAACTCCGTAAGGTTCTTCAAAAATCCAAAAACTTCAGCAGTCTTTCAGAGTCACCTTAAAACTAATGCAACTAAAATAAAAAAATAATTAATCATTTGAAAGTTCAGTACCATTAGAATGTAAATTGCCTATAATAAACTTGATTTGGCCCACTTGAGAATAAAGGCCATATCACAACACTTAAGTACCTAACTGTGCACCACATCCGGCACTCTATTTCTCCGCCACAATCATCTTCGCTTTCTTCCTGATTAAGTGATCGCTGCAAAATAATGCTGATTATGATATTTTTATTTTGACTGCAGTTCACCTCAGGGCAATTTTAATAACTTTATCTTCAATGCAGATGAATCACTAAAATCTGTCACTGCTGCAAAACAGATCAACAATTCCCATTAACAGAAATCAAACTTTGAACAAAATCTTCATTTTGAAGGTGACAATTGTGTTTCCCGACACCTGTAACCACCCTGCAGCAAACATAATCTGTAAATGGGAAGTTCCTACATAAACCACATCCATCTGTGAGTGCATATGCACGTGTACCAGCAATTCCTGCACCACAGCCCTTTTTGCTTTGATCCACACCTCCTCTGTACAACCAAGGATGCAGTAAAGAGTAATTCTAGAACTCAAGGCACTGATGGATCTAGTTATTTATGAAACCAAAGAAAAACTTGAATTTATTTATTTACTCAGTTTCTTGGTCCTGTTTCTAGGCACGCTTATGCTTATATCACTTAAATATAAAATGTTTTCAAACCACCCTTTAAGAGCACATTGTTCCAAATGGAGCCTTCAGAGTTCCTACTGAATCAAGTGAAGGGACTCGCTAATGGTGTATCTGAACTGAGTTTCATCACTTATTTCAGTAACCCCATCAATGACAAATCAGAAACAAGAGACACCTCAAAACCATGAACTCTTACATGAATGTATTTGCAGGTCTGAACCTAAATTAAGAGTAGTCTTTGCCTCTTACTCCCTACAGTAATGCAAAGTTGTACTGCTGTATGCCTGTTATGATATGCTACATAGATTAAAGCATTTCCTTGTTACTAACTACATTGATAAAAGGCATTTTTTCTATGACAATGCAGTAATTTTATAACAGGATACAATTATTTATCAGCTTAAGATAAAAAGAGGAGGCAACAAGTGAAATTAACAATCTTTCTGTAAATGAATGATTGTTTCAGTTTCAAACTACAGACTAATCAAAGAGAACAATTAAAATCAATACAAACTGTCCTTCATCTCCAAATTAAAGATGTTATTCTCAAAATTTTGTAAGCGTTTTTCCCTAAATGTAGACAGGAGAGGTGGTCATGTATGCATCTGAGGCACTGGAAAAAAATGTTTTGCAAGTTGTGATCCTAAATACATAAAAGTATTCACTGAGTTCTGAAAATTCTTTGAATGCTTTAACCCCAGTTTTATCTCAAAAGTCTTGTTTATTAGAAACTTGAAAGGAAAAGCCAGGGCAAGACAGAGCACACACAAACAACTTTGAGATAAGTAATGGGATAATAAGGAAGTTGGACACACTTTCAGAAGAGTGCAGAAGACAAATTCATTAATTTCTATACAAATGCAGCAGGAAAGAGCCATTTAGTTACCTCAATACAGTAACCACACTTTGGAAGAAGATAACATTTACAAATTTTAGTCAGTGTTTATAATTATTATCCATCTGGATACTTCATAAGTATACTTAAATGGAAACTGCACTCTAATGAAAATAGATTCCAGTTACAGATAATAAGACATTTTACAAATATAAATCATAATTAAGTCATAAGCAAAATGAATGCCAGGAATTCATCACTTTTCACTCTGAAATTAGTTTGTAGGTTTGTTCTAGGAAAAAAGGACTTGTAGGCAGGTGAATTCATAGCTCACTTCTCCAAATGTCATCTTGTTCCACAGATCATAAAGGACCAAGTTATATAGTTCACAGTAAAATGCAAGAAAACAAATGTTTATTTTTAGTATGGATAACTTATGTTCCACATTATATGACCATTTTGCTGACTATTTCATCACCTTTCCCTGTTCAGCAAGAATCCTCAGTTCAAACATCTCCTCATGCCACCTCTTCTTCCTCCAGACTTGAGAAACATTAAATTAGTGTAAGCTTCACAACAATATGAAAGATGGTCAAAACTTTCTGAACCCTATGAATTTCTAACACTTACCCTATGAAAATGCTATTATTAAAAATGAAGTTTAATCATATTGAAGCATCAAGTAAATATATGGAAGTAGTTATATTTGAAGTTATGGGTTATGAGTGCATCCATCCATACAATTGACAGACACAGCTTGTTACTTTTAAATCTTTCTTGGCAAATGGGTCAAGTCCCAGGCCAAACCCAACTCACTTTCATAATAACACAGTGCACTCCCTACCTGTTACAAAAAACATAAGAACTCTAACACTTCCCTTCCCACACTCTGAACATTGGGGTTTTTTTCTGATCTCAAATCCTTAGCAAAGCATGGCAATTCCTGCCCTCATTAACACCTGTTTTTAGACTGTTAGTCTGTATTTTCTCAGAGGTGACCACAAAACATTCCTATTAGTTTTAGCTTGGCTTCACAACATTGCATATCAAAAAAAAAAAAAAAAAAAAAACCAAAAAAAAAAAAAAAAAAAAAAAAACCAAAAAAAAGACACACACAAAAAACCCCCCCACCAAAACAACAAAACCAGAAATCAAAAATACTCAAGTTCAACACTCAAGAATTTTAAATTCTCTAGTTATATCTTTGAAAGTAAAACCGATTTCTGAAACCAATGTCAATCATGAGGAAAAAAATCAGCATTCAAATGCCTTATGTGCAAAAATTCCAAATGCATTTCCCCCCAACAACTCTGATTCCACTCATCCACAACTGATACGTTTTCATACCTACCTATACATTGCCAACTTTTCATTCTATATTAATAGTTCTTCCCACCCAAATCTTTCTCTATTTATCATAAAAATGTAATATTCAACTGATTGTTTAAATATTCTGCATTGAGTCTCAAAGTGCATTCAAAAACCATCTGCACAATAAGAAACACACACCTGGAAAACTTGAATTCAGTTCAGATATAGTAACTACTGTAAGCAACTTTAGCAATACTCGTTCAGAGGAAATGGGCTGCTTATCTAACTGCCTAAATGGAAAGGACTCTTTCACACAATAAGGTATTTTGAGATTATTTTCTTGCTATTTTTCAAATAACGATGGCATATAAATTAAATATTTTACATCCAGCAGCAAGCGGAAGGCTGGCATTTACAATAGCCATTGTCTACACAGTCCATAAAAAGCAAACAAACCAGAAGGGCAGAACACAGTCCTTACAACGCCCTGTGACAGATGCAGCATTCAGAAACATTTGGTTTTAATTCTCTAGATTTACAACTGCTCTCAAAACAGATGCGGATTTATAACTAAATTAATAATTTTGACTAAGCAATGCCACCACGAGCAAAGCCCTTTACACGAAAACATAAGGGAATTGCTTTCAGGAAGGTGGCACAGATTCAAAAGATGCAACACTCCTGCAGTCACAGCACTTGTCTGCACCCAGGTTTCCTCATACCTTCTACGTATCACCTGACTTGAACCAGATATGACTAAGTGGAGATGTTTCAAAAACAATTCATTTTTTGCACACTCTGCAAAGGTGAGTGGGTGGCAGGAGAGACTCGTAAGCCCACACAGCCTACAACAGCATCCCCTTACTTCTTCATTCCCAGGCAACAGCGTGGGAACCAGCCACATCTTCCTCTGCAGGTGCTGGAATTGTGACAAAACGTTTCACTCAGGGACTCCAGTCAATCACAAGGCACCATTAGTAGGAAATCAAGCTCTATTAGTCACTTCTGCTCACAAAATAACTTCTGAGGATTTGCTCTTTTCCTGCTTTCTAGTTTGTTTTTTTTTTTTTTTTTAAATCAAGAGTCAGTGCACAGACTCCCAGTGTAACCAGCAGATACAGCTGCTTGAGAACTGATTATTCCCTCCAACTCTTTTAGCACACAGATATTGTAATAAAATTAAAAAAAAAAAACCAAAAAAAAACCAAAAAAAACCAACAACAACAACAACAAAACCCAGAAAGAACAGACAAATATTTTGCATGAAATTTGGGGAACTCCAATGGTAACAACTTCTCTGATTTACTACTTTTGACATACAAATATGGAAAAGATGACTCACAGGAAAGCAAGATCTCAGTTTATGAAATCTTTCTCTAGAAACCTGACATTCATAGAGTGCTTCTCCTAGGAAAATAATTTAATACACATTACTTTGGAAAATTACTGCAATGGGTTTTCAAGATTTCTTGGGCTCTAGTCCTCCTAGGAATGTTTCTGTTGAAATTAACAGGACACCTGTGACTGCATAACTCTGTCAACCCTGATGCAAACTGCCAACTTCAGACAAGACAGCACTGCAGAGTTGGGAAATGTATTTGTGTACACAAGGGCTCATTGAAGAAGAAAGGACACTTCAGAGAATGAGAATCAAGTATTTCCTCATGTACTAGACAGATGTCCAAGTCCACAGAAAGGGAGTAATGAATATAAACAACACCCTCATCTTCCTCACTCCTCATTTAGTTTGTACTTCATCGCAATTATACTTATTTACACAGAGGGGCAGATGAAACTGCAATTATAGGGAAACATCTTAATATGATATCATCAGAAATGTGCAAAACATTTTTTTTGCTCTTTATTGTGATTATTTCCTGATTTAATAGAACAGGTGTTTAAGTACAAGCACCTACAAAGGTCTCACCCTATAATAGTAATGTAATTTTAAGCATGGAAAGATCATACATTAAAGTGAGTAGGTTTAGTTGCGTAAGTTATCGATCACTACTTTTTCACATCTTGCTTCTGTAAAGTTACTTGGAGCAAAGTTTAAAATAAAATTACTTTCCTATAGTTTCTTCTGGGTATTTCCAAGTATATCTCTCAGAGCCTTTTCATCACGCATCTTTTCATCAACTTACCCACCTAACTTAAAATGAAGTTGTTGGCATCTTGAATATCAGAGCTTGATTTTGGACAAGTTTTCTCAAATGACTTCTATAACTCTTGCAAAAGGTTCTTTCTACTCGAGTCAGATACTGCATGTCCTAGTCATCATGAGTTTTCCCTAGCTGGGATTTTTTGTGCCCTGTGTTTTCTGCATAAGCCAAGGTGCAGTGTCTCCCCTGTGTACCAACCTACAATGGACCCATACTCACTGCAGAGAGAAACCTTACTGCTTGCTCCTTTATAAATTCAAATAATTAACTGCTCAGTACTATTTCAAATGTCAACAGAAGGTCTCACTCAATGCAACACTCAATTAAAATCAACTGCTTCTGTTTGCAAGAAAGGATGGAAAGTGCATGCTTCAATCCTACATTAGTACTAGCTTTAATTTTATTCATGCTCAAAGATGGTGGCACCAATATAATCACAAGTATAAATCCTGCAGAGACAAACTCTTCATCTATACTGTGTTAAAGCAGTTCTCCACAAACCTCAGGATAAATGGATGCCTTTATCTAAAAATCCTTCTGAATGTCAAGCAGAATTCTACTTGAACCCAAGAAACAGTGACTATCTGTAACTCGGGTTGCTAGTCATTGAAACACACACCACTTGCTTTAGCTGCTCCTCACTCTTACCAGCTGGCAGTACAGCTTGCTGGGGCTCCATCTGCTAAGCTAAGAGCCACTTGTGCTGAAGTGTTTCCCCCAGTTGCACTTATTTTAGTCCATCTTAGAACAAATGTGAATTCAGTATTTGCGAGTAACTGGACTGACAAGTACTTGCTGTCTGAAATAAAGGCAGGGCAGGTTTCCCACAATGTACTGACCAATGTGCTTTATCTCAGTGTCATTCCTACAGATAAAGGCATTTCAGCTTTTTTGGCTCAATCAAAACACAAATACCTCTGCTGACAAATATCTCTAATGAAAAGATTAAATAAACAAGAAAATGCATTACATACACTTCAGTCAGCAAGGCCTAATGAAATTTACTCCCAAGGGCTTGAGGAAGTAAGGAAAGCAAATTCTGCCTCATGAAATATTCTATTCAAGAACACACAGAGAATAAGCACAGCCCCAGAAGATCTAACATGGGCCAAGGTAAAGGAATTTTCATTTTTGTAAAATCCAGATTGCACATCCACACCTACCTCCTGAGTATATCTGTCCTGCAGCCTTAAAGCACAATGGCAGAATTCAAGCTTGACAGAGGAGTGCCACCACAGGACATCAAGAAGTTACTGAAATTAGCAGTCTGAATCACTGGGGGAGTGAAAACTGTACACTCTCCAGCTGAAAGTCAACCTATTAACTTTCAACCGTGTATGGTGAAACATAGTGGGTGGGCTGAAATTTGCTTACAGTTAGCTTAAATCCCAGTAAGGAAACAGGCTGCTGCACTCAAAAGGAAGTAACAATGACAGGGAAATCATGCTACAGGTAAGTGAAGGAGTTACAACCAAGCCTAATCCTCCTCTATCCTCCTTCCTTGACTGTCCACACATATAAGGGAATAGTCTGTGTTAACTATCAAAAAATAATTTATATATATATGTATCAGTGTGTGTGTACCCACACATATACATACATGAAAATAAATATATTCCACATATATAAGTATATTCCACTAAATGGAAATTTCCACAAGAAGTGCATGCCTGTAGGTAGCATCAGGTTTCTCAGATCAATTTATTGCCTCAAAACAATCAAATGGATCACAAAGGGTGAAAAAAAAATTCTCAAATTTAGTTTTCTTTGTGAGCAGCACCATCTGTTTTCTATGGGAGGTGGAGAGAACACCTTGAAACCACTCTGATCTCTCTCGGAGGGACAACACAACAGAGCATAAGTCATCCAGGGGATCCCCGAACGTGCTGATGGTAACTTCCTACTCCAAGTGACAAGAGGAGACAACAAGGAGAGATGCTATGCTGGTCTTGTGGCTTATTCCCAGCTGGCAACCAAGCCCTTGTTCTCACCAAGAGGGAGGGGCTGGTCGGGAATGTGAAGCTCAAGGGCAGCCCCGGCTGTAGTGACCATGAAATGGCAGAGTTCAAGATCCTTTAAGCAGTACATGGATATTTCTTTTTAAAGAAAAAAAACTAAAATCTTCTAAATTTTTCCTTTCTCTCCTAGAAGCACCTAGATCCTACAAATCTCAATACAGTCACAGCCAGATAAAGGTATTTACACCTAAGTTACAGAATCCTCTGCAAGAAAAGTATTAATAAATAAAAAATCACAACAAAACAACAGATGTCTGAGGAGACCTAAGGATGAGGGCAGCCTTCGAGGAGGTGTTCTGCTTTTGTCAGGCCCCAGTTGAACCCAAGCACAGTGGAGGCAGTTTTGAAGTACTCTAAACATTCTTCTCCCCCTCAGTCTGTATTGTGGGTTGGGGGAGTGAAGGAAGTGTAAGTTTATCCTAGACACATCCCAATTCTTGAGGCTCAGGCTCTGTGCAGATATGAGAGACAGCACCATCATAAGAAATCTAACTAAATGAACACTGAACAAACATATTTCAACACCTGGCTCCAAACTCAGCAGACAACAGTAGCCCTAGGGAACCAGCAAAACAAGCAAAAAATCCTTTTGTGCACAGTGTTACAAGTGCTTGTTTGCTTGTTCTCTTCAGCAGATGCCATCCCTGTGTTTCCACACATGGTGGGAAGTATGCCTCATCTGCTGCAGAGCTACAGGAGAGAGGAACCGAAATAAAAAGCTCAGATGGTATGGTTTGGTGGGGTTTTTTTTAGAATACAGGTTTAAGGATAAGCTTGAATGGGAAGCAGAAGGTAACGAACAGGACACAAGCTAACAAGTGAGCTCCCAAGTTTTCAACTTAATTCTAAAGGAAGTAGGAAAGGGAGGTTCAACAAAGCATTTTCTCTTGGAACAAAACATGCCGTATTTTTCCTTGGACACCACAAATACAGTTCAGTGTCACCACTAGTGACTTATACCTGCTGTTAGGGGACCTGGTACACCTGAAATGCTGCAAAGGCACGTGGTGGTCAGGAAACACAGGATCAGTGGAGAACCTCAGAAGACTTGGTGAAAGTGGACACAAAAGAGTACTGTAATGCCACTATGCTTAAGAGAGTCACACAAAATGTTCTGCAACATATTAGATGTGTAACAATGTTGGGGGGGGAAATCAAAAGAACAACTGAGGCCCTTGTGCTAATCCAACTTTTAGAAGAAATGTAAAACAAATAATTCAGACTCCGTTCTTTGGGCTGTAAAGCAACGATGGACATTCCCAAGTCTGAGTGTCTGCACAACTGCAGACAAGCTTATTGTACCTGAGAGAAATACTTTTAGTAAATTTTTCTAGATTTAAAATATTAATCTATAAGTCAGATATTTTCTTGAAAGATTCTGAACTATTTCTGAAAATATGATTGATTTAAATACCAAAGGTTAGAGATTTAAAATATGTAAAAATAGTTCCCCAGACATCATGTACAAAGATTTCCTAATTACTAGCAGCAACCTACTCAAAAACTCAAAATCTCAAAAACTGACCAGTGCATTAGAGAATACTAACTAGTAAAGTAACCTAAAATAACTCCGTGTACAAAGAGAAAATCATATTCCTCAATGTGATGGCTAGAATCTACGATGCTGTGTACATCAAAGCCATCAAAGGAAGAACCACCTTCTTCATGCATAAGTCTCATATACTCTACTCAGTATCTCAAATTAAAGGGAAAGTACATCACAGAAGGAACACTGCGAAAATATCGTCATGCACAGTTTCTTCTCGGAGACCATAAAATGTTTTTTGGGTTTGTTTTGTTTTGGGTCTTTTGTTGGTTTGGTTTTTATTTAAAGAACTAAACTCATTCTTCCCTATCTGAAACACGACAGTGGTGGGAGCTTGAAAGTGGGAAAGGTTTAAGGAACCATTCATGACCGATGCCACGAGGATGCCTCCAAGAGCATTCCCACACATAACGTGCAAGAACTGCCATCTTTCCCACCACCTAAAGTCAGGTACAGAGAAGGAAACATTACCATGACTTATGTATGTTTATATGGTCATTTGTTTAGCTCTTTCCCCAATTCCTTCCTTATCAAATACAGGTAGTAGATAAAAATCACCCTGGAATCCTGCTTCTGTGCCCCCAGGAAAAGGAAGTCTTGCTTAGTTCCCCACCCCACAAGCCCTGAAGTACACTTGACAGAGTAAAAGCTTTTTACCTCATGAATAATAATTTCTCTCACTGACCCAAGAAGCAAACATTTTGTTCTTATTCAAAACTGCAAAGAAGCCTTTACCATTTTACACATGGGGAAAAGAAATATTTCCTGACCAATTTTATTTGATAAATACTTCAAATGCCATATATATATGTGTACACACACACAAATTTGTTGTCAAGATTACAGGCCTGAGTTTTCCAGAAGCTGAGAGCAGGGCAGCAGCCAACATTCAGTTCTCACCTGATATTCTCAACAGCACCCCGTGCACGTAGCTAAGAACAGCCCGTACACAAATTTTAAACTGTCATCTTGAGATCACATTTTGACTTTGGAAAATAACATAGTGGAATCCATGAATGGATAAATACATTGAAATAAACAGATGATGTTTTGCATTTTAAAAAGACCTCATGACACCCTTGTTTTAAGGGAAATCTGACCTATTTCTGCCTCATTTGGGGGAGAGATTTTAAAATATATATACACTGTCAAGTAACAAAATAGCTATATAATTTTACTGAAATAAAGGCTATATTGACCCAACTGAATTATTCACTGGCACAAAATCACAAAAGACAAAGATACAATACATGGGAAGAACAACGTTTTTCCAGTTGCAAAAAATGATCCACCTCTGACAAGATGCATGAGATTTTGAGTTCATTATGTAAAAAACAGGATTTCCTCTTGAAATTTTCTGATATAACACATACTCCAGTATAACCATGTCTTTTCATTCATGAGACAAGAACATTTCACTGTATCTTTGAAAACTAAATAGTTAAAGACACCATGGAAACAAGCCAGCTGTTATTTAATCAATAATAATAGGGGACTGTTATTGACATGATTGGCCTTATTTCCTCCCAGAGGAAATAGGAAAGCCATCTAAGAGAAGATTCAATTTCTTCATTTGTTTGCTGCCTTCATTACTTTTAGTCAGTGGCTTCTGCTACTCTCTCCTTTTCAAAGTCACCTTATTTTTCAGTTAAAAGTGAGAAAGTACCTGACAGCAAACATAACTAGGCAGGATAGCAACCAAGGTGGCAAAATCTGTGCCCGCACTATTCTCCTGCCCTCCAGCCCTGCAAAGGGCTGCTGTTGCTATTTATATCATTGTGTGCACGCACAGTAAACACAGCTTTCACATTTTGTTATGTTAAAAAACGTGATAACCACTTTCCTTGCTTCTAGCTCAACTTCTAAAATAGCAGTGTCTTCTTAATACAAATAATTAAACCAAAGCTACTTGTCACATCAGCATTTATTCTAATGATATGCATTTAAAAAGCCACTAGTCTAAAATCAGCCTCGAATGAAACATCCACAAATGCTTTCTTCTGGCTCTTCAAGCATATTACCAAACATTCAGGACACACAATCCACCAATTAGGATTTTATTTACTTAAATCTTCATTAATTTGTTTTATATGATGTTTAATCTGTAACTCATTGCAGGGATAATACAAAACAGACTTAAAAGAAATAATCAAGTATCAATTTAACCTTTAAAGATATAAAGTAGAATTCAATATCTATTTATTTTTGTTATATGTTGTCACCAAGAGACATAATTGCAAAGTTATGTACAAATATAAATAAAGTGTTAGCACTCCTAGTTAGTACTGGTTATAAACAAGTTACCGAAGAGTGAAGATGAAATGTATTTTCAATTCTTACTTTTTTAAGTCATCTCCTCTAATCTCAAAAAAACCTCAAAAAACCTAAAATAGCCAAATTCATATGCTGTACATCTTTTACCTCACAAAAAGTTTCTCTCTGAGTATTCTCCCCAGTTACAACCTTGACAATGTGGAGCCTGTCTGCTACGAAGCTGAAATACAGCAAGTGTCACCTTCAGTGTAAAACACTCTGAAAAAAATTGCCTTCACAGCACTAGCTCCATGAACATTTCCCCTTTCTCTTTCAGAGTTTCAAACCAAACTTGACAACAGTGAGATGGCCCCTAAAAGAACATTTAGACATAGTGTAAACCAGCTTTTCCCAGTACTGCCTACAAGCAACACTGCAGAGGAACATGGGTCCAGGGGAAAAAGAAAAAAAAAGAAAAAAAAAAGAAAAAAAAAAGAAAAA
>JAWWMP010000116.1:8479223-8498443 GCA_035047865.1 Dendrocincla tyrannina
AAACACAAAAAACAAAAAAAAACAAAAAAAAAAAAAAAAACAAAAAAAAAGCAAAACAAAAAAAAAAGAAAAAAAAAAGAAAAAAAGAAAAAGCCTCCACTAAGGACTTAATTATTCTTCTGACTTCCTCTGTCTACTTAAATTATGCTCTTCTGTCCCAGAAAAAAAATTTAAATATACTACAAATAATGTATTTTTCTTGATTTGGAGGCAGCAAAAAGACCATCAGATTTTCTACTCAGTGTCACTCTTAACTAAAGATGGCAGAACTTGCACACAACTTCAGAAGAAGCTCATGTGGCACTTTTTTACCGCGTTTTATAAAATTAGTTGCCATCAAGTGAAAGTTTACTTGGAAGAAATGTTGTATACTGCGCAGTTCTCTAGAATAACTATTTTTTGGCCTAAAAGAAGTTGATGACAGCTAACCCACACTTCGTAACAGCTGCAATATCCATGCAAAATAATAATTTGTGAGCATTTGAAAAATTATATGGAATAGAAATTAAAAACCACTCTTTAGCTAAGAAGTTATTAGCAGTCTAAGACAGCTTACAGCTCATACCTGCAGGAACACAACTACACATCCAAATGACGACCACACCACTGATATACGTGGAGACACCATCAGGTTTGGTAAACAAACAAAATTACTGACTATTTAATGAAAAGCAGCAAGATCAGCTGGCTATTAGATGGTGCTGTACTGATGAGCCAGAAAATGTATTTTTGCTCCGTGTAAAGTTAGAGGATACCTACCATGGTAGAGGTGTTGGAATGAAATGAACTTTAAGGTCCCTTCCAAACAAAACCATTCTATAATCTCGTCTTTGTAGCCTTTTTCTCAATTTTTACAAGTAGGCAGGCCCTCCACAATCTCTGCACACTTTTCACTCTTACTTAAGAGATTGATCACTGTGCTAAAATAGCTTGATTTTGTCCCACTTCTACACTTGCAATATTTTCATTCAGCAATCATATTAGCTAGATTTGGACAACCTAATTTAAACACTCATTTGTTAAAACAGCTTGATTCAGTCAGGAGAAATAGCTACTGACTTTTACCAGCAACAGGTCAAACTGAGGCAGATACAAAGTTTAACCGAACAGTTAATGTTCGTAATGTAACCTGCAAAAATTTGATTTAGGGTTCTCCCCAAAAGTAGCCATCTGATCTTCCTACAGTGACCTGTAGTATATATCCAGAACTGAGCAACATTTACAAGGAGTGGGAAAGTTCCTGTTATACCTCAAGACCACAGAAAACTCATTTTAAATACAGATACATTAATAACTTAAACTGCTCCAAAAGTTGCTTTAACTACTTGAGGTGTCTTAATTATAATATGAATGACTCCATAAAAGAACACTTCCAATAGGATGTTATTCCTTGGTTATTGTGAGGACTTCTCAGCTTCCTTCCTGCACTCTACAAGATCTCATGATTAAAGTTGGGTGGTTGACCTGGAAAATTCTGCCTCATGTGATAAGACATTAAATTTCAAAAAAGACACAATAGCTAAGCACACAAGCCTTCTTTCTAAAAACACAAAGAACACAGAACTCTTTTTGAATAGGCTTTATTGCTGTATTAATAGTTGAAATGCAGAGCAGTCGAGGGAGTAAAGCTCTCTTTTCCTCATTTGAACTCACTCAACTGGCACAGGATTCCTTTCCCACTCTCCCAATCCCTTGGGTCCCTACAAATCAAGATCAAAACAGGACCCAGCTGTCTCAGCTTGCTGTTCAAGCTCATTCAATTACAGCTGGAAGGTGGAATATTTCCTGGCAATACTTTCCTCTGGGATACTTATTCATGTGAACAAAGCATACATACTGATCAGGTACTGCTGAGTAATGGCCGTGTTAAACGGACTTCCCACACTGTGAAGAAAAGTAGTCCCAGCTTTAATTAAGCGGTGGCAAATGAATTAACATAAAAAATAAACATTAACAGAAAAGAAGCCGTAATGATGTAGTTGTTCTCACCACCAATGACGATGAGACCTGCAATCAGATTCTATAATCAAGGTATAAATTATAGATATCCACCTGACTATGCTAAGCTTGTGCTAAGCACACACAAGATGAACAGCTATCAGAGAACATACACACAAAGCAGTTGTGTTAAATCTGGGGCTTTCAGTGGGGAATATTTCTTTGAACTTCAAAAATATTGTCACTTTTATGTTTGTTAACCTTTTGTCACAGGATTTAAAAATATCTACAAATAAAAATATCCAGTCACACATGCTCCAGAGTCAAGTCATCAGAATGTCACCTCTGTCTGTGAGCATACAAGACAATACTATCCAACACTACCAGCTAAGCAACAGCAATACATGAAAAAATACTTTCAACTGTAGAGTAAGTCCAGTTGTTAGAGTCAAAATGATGGGAAAATTCAATCCTTAACACTTTACTCCTATCTACAGACTGCTCTGAGCCCTCACAGTGGTGGAGATTGCTCTTACAAACATTCTTCAATTTAGTTTTATTTTAGTCATGAAGAAAAATTCTTGAAGGAAGGAAAAAACAGATGCACTATTTCTCTTCTTGCTTCCACCAGCCTGTCAGACAAGTCTTCTAATTCACTAGTCTTTTACCTCTGGATTGTGAGTACTTTGAGGCCTGAGAAGTTTGTGAGAACAGAGAAACACATGGATATCACAAACTTAAATGTTCTGTACAGAAGTCCACAATTCCACTGGAAATTTGTTTTAAGTCCTAAAGGCAGAAACTTAACTTTAAGGGATTCCAAATACTGTTCATGTTGCCCCTATAAATAAAACTTTTTCCAAAACTCTAGTAATTCAAATTTCTGTCATTACTGTAATATTTCTCAAATATAAAGCCTCTATTAAAATGCATGACTTTGCAAAACACTACAGCTTTTCCCCACACTCAATAGTTTGACCTCAGCATCCTTTGCTAATGCATATTGCTAACAACTGTAGCACATCAAAATCAATGACACTCCTAAGAACAGCATAAGTATTTAGTGCAATGTCTCCAGGGGTCAGAGCTGATTCTCCTATGGAAGCTGATAACAGACACACACTTTCTAAAACGCTCAGAATCATAACAAAAAAAAAACCAACAAAACCCAGACAGATCAGGAAATCAGAATAATGAAGCCACAATTTTGTTTAAATTGTCTACAGTCTATCCACTGATACCAGACAAATCCTGTAATTATTTTGTAATACATTACCATATACAACATTTTTGTCCTAAAAACTAAAACAAACCAAGAGCATTTGAAATAATTATTTTCAAAAATATCCCCCTTACAGATGTGTGCTGATATTAATGGTCAATTACAGTTTAAACATCATCTATATTAACCAAAATATCCTATGCTTTCTTTGTGTCTAGCATCCATTTTCCTTTACAATTTCCTCTTTGAATACTGATTAGCTTCGTTAGCTTTTATGCTAATGAAGATATGTGAGCAAATAAGGTGCACAATACAGGGAATTCAAGCACAGAAGGTTCAGTTTTGCATTGCTCTGTCAGTATTACTTTGCCAGAACTAGTAAATAGTAGCTACCTATGTCTAAGAGCTGTTCCACACTATCCCAAAAGATCACCAATGCAGAATCCTGTGAGGATTTGCATGGATTCCCATGCTGAAACCTCTCCTACTGCAATCTGCTCTGCAACATAGTTCTCCAATGTTCCTGTTATGATGCCAAAACGACCTTCAAGCAATACAAGCTGTGCACAGTGGCCATATCATTTTCTTGCTTTAGTAATAAGATTTTAATAAACTGAGAGAAAATAGAACTATTAATAAAGGAAATCAGAATTAAGCACATTATGTTTGGTACCTCATTTCCATTACGCTTAGTACCTCAACAACGTAGCCCTTTAAAAAGCCTCAGAATAATGTAACATTTGAAATGGTAATTTATGCACATATAGCACCCAGTAAGAAGCAAAAATGATTCATTAGCTCTGCAGCAGACCAAAAAAAAAAAAATCAAATTAGTTACATAGCTCTGAGTAAATAACAGCTGCAGCCTTTTAAGAAATGGTCAGCTGGTGTCAAAATTAGAGCTGAATGCTGCTCCTGCAGACCATAATGGGCATTACTCTTCAAAAGCTTCAAACACCAGCCATTGGTTCAACAGTGAAACAGATTTCAGAAGGCCAAGCAGTTTCATTCCTGTGGCAACTCCTGGAAGACTCAACACATTCCTCTTGTTTACTGTTGAACAACGCTTTTTAACCATCTCCCAGCTTTCATTTTTAGCTGTAAAGTTAAAAAGGGTCATGACAACAACTTGTTTACTACAGGGCATTACTGCCCAGTTACAATTTAACAACATAATTTCCTGTAAAATGTGTTAAATTACTCCAACCATATTGTTGTATCTTCAAAATGTTTTAATAAACTTTTAACAAATACCTTTATGAATGGCTTGACTTTGTTCTAATGTCAATGAGGACCTTAATCTGTAGTCCACATATTAGTGTCTTTTATGCTGACACACTGAACAATCCCACAGCTGGATCCTCAGTTCTTCAACATGGACACCAAAACTGTTCACATGAGAGATTCAACTAACATCAGTATTCTGTAGCCTAGATAATACAGTTCAGCAACTAGACCATGCTATCGGTATCATATGATCAGTGCATCCATTTTTAAGTCAATGTAAAGTATGTATCCATGTTCCAATCATGTATGTGACCGTGAAATCCAGTTACCACTGAATGGGCAACAAAAGCTCAGCCACAGCTTCCCCCTGAAGATTTTATAGCTATAGCAGAAATCTTGAGACTCTATTTTTTAAAAAATCTTCTATGTTTATAGTCATGTATGAAGAAAGGTCTCACAACGTTAAATAGAATTTGAGACAGCCCAGGAAGCCATGTTTTACCTGAACTTTGCTCTCTTGCACTTACTGTTTTTCACATAACTAAATATCCCCAATATCTGCACACAGCTGCATTTCTTGTAAATTAGATCAAGCACAAATGAAGTCACATTAATATAACACAAATTAAGTAACACTAAAATAGCACAAAACAAAACAGCCTTAAATGTCAAATAAAAGGCCAAGGTGTAAGAATGACGAGTTAGCAATTTAACTCATTTCCTTCCCAAACTGCAGCACCTTTCCTACAAAGCAGAGAGACAAGGGGGAAAAAGCTAATAAAAATGGCACAAGGCTATTAAACACATGGGAACCACTCCCTGGCTCAGTAAGTGCCAGAGCGGCAATGCTATGAAAGATCAACCAGAAAAAAATCTTTTGCCTGCCCTTTGCCACTCCTGCCAAGGCTGTTCTCCTGACCTCCAAAATTCACACCTCAGCAATGCCAAAGGGACAAACTACTTCCCACAAGAGCCAGCAGTACGACTTAAGACTACCTCTGCCTTTCTGGTAGCTTCACAGTACTTTAGTAGGAAGGCAGTTGCACTAGTGGAATTAAGGACTGAAACAGCCCAACATCACATTTTCAGCAGTTCTGCTTAACCATCACACCACTTCCAAGTGCAACAGCTTAGAGCTTCTTCTAGGAGAGAGAAAACTGCACAACCTCCAGGCACCTCCACCTTGTATTTTAAACTCTGATTCAACTGATGACTGCAAACAATGGAAGGCAATCCTTCCCTCCCTTTGCAAATATCAAACACATCTCACCTGAGACTGGAGCATTTATAAGGAATGCTGACCAGTTGCATTAGAGCAAAATCAAGTATAAAGTCTGTGTGATAGCACATTTGCTTACAGAAGAGACTGACACAAGCAAACAAAACCAAATATTCCTGGAGGAAATGGGCTTGGTTCCCTTTGACCACAAAGAGCTAGTGGATGAGAAACAGAACCCTTTCAAAGAAGTGAAAAGCAGAAAGGAAAATTCCTGAAAATCTCCCTGCATAAGGACTTGGAGGCAAATTATTTTTATAGAATGAAAAATGTTCAAATGTGCGTAACAGATGCAAAGCCTCAAAATACTGTTATCTGGAACAGACTTAAAACACAAAGTAACATTAGGTAGATTTATCAAAAGTTTAAAAATACTGCTCTTTCAGTCTTCAAAGTAGTTAATACCTATGATAACTTAAAGTAAATTACCATACAAAATCCTGTAATTTAAAATTTTTAAATGGTAAAAAACTCAGTTAAGAATATTCTAAAATAACAGATTATAGTACATTCTGAGCAGTATAGATATTTATATCAATATACTATTTTATTTCAAGCAGTGACACTTCTTTCAAATCAAAAATTTCTCAGTAGTTCCAGGATGAAAAAACTACATGCACATTATACATTTCCTCTCTAATGCCTCCCTCTCCCTCTGACAGCTTTTTCACCTTACTTGATGTGCACAGTGTTGAACATTAAAATACAAATTTCATTTTATACTGGTATTAAAAAGATTTAATAGAATTTCTGTCAAGCCTGTGCATCTCTGTAAGAACTTCTTTAATACTCACCTGTTTTTCTACTAAGTATTCTATCAACTTTATTTATTCATTTCTAGAATTGGGGCATTAGAATATGTATGTATTACAATATCACGGTTGCATACCCAAAAAGAATGGACTACACAGTTAAAACGCCGGATGAACTATTTTTATACATATGCAGAAAGCTGAAGACAAAATACCACAAGCACCTAGAACATCACAGCTTGATCTGATAATGTAATTTTTTCATAAAATATTATTTTGAGTTCAGTAACAGCCTGATTTTAAAAACTTTCTCAAGTCAGAGCCTTTACACATTTTCAAGTGACCTTTACATCAGATATCAAAAGCACAACAATAAAATTAAAAAAAACCCCTAATTTAAAACCCCTAAATTTAAACTAATTTGATTTTTCCACCTACTGAGCAGAGAACAATCTTAATTGTCCCTGAGAACAAAGAGTTTAAAACATTTCTGGATGGTATCAGACATCTGTGGAACTGTTCCTTAAAATTTTAACCAAGACCAAGTACCAAAGCATGTAGATGGCTTTTTTTTATATACAAATAAATATATATGTATCTGTGTGCATAATTGCATCTATATACACACCTACACACATATATATGCATGACTATAGTATACCTATATTTACATAGAATTCTATGAATCACTGAACAAAATGAATTTAAATTAAACACAACCTACAAATTCTGCAGGTTCTTAGTCCTATGATTTCATTAAGAGTTGTGTGTTGCACAATTAGGCACAACTTTACTGCACAAGTTCTGGCACTACCTACAGATTTACCCAAGTTAGAAAGAATGTTTCCAATATGAACACATCCTTCACTTAACTGGAGAATATAGTTTTTACTATTTACTTTCCAAGGTACTTAATTGGGAGAAAATTAAAAAAAAAAAAGGTATTAAAACATTAACACCACTGAATAGTGTCTAATAGTGGAAACACGCTTGATTCCAAGGAATCTCACATACCCTACTCCTTAATGGAATATGAATAGGAAACGTTTCCTTCTGGAAAATAAATCCCAAAGCTTTAGTTGATGCTGGTAAATCAGTTGAAGCCCCATTTTCAATGGAGTCCATCTACGGGAAGAAAGCAAGTGGCTTTCTCATTAACAAGCAGAAATGTACTCAATTCCTTGCTAACCATATATAATTTATTACGTATCCTATATAGTAGTGATCTACTAATTACTTGCATCACTGCATCCTACTCCACCAACAGGGAAACCCTCAATGCTAAGCCTAGAAGGGAAATTACCTGCTTTCTTAAAAAACACCTATTCATGTTGTAAGCTTTAAAGCAAATTACAAAATTACTGAACATTTTTGGTCACCTTCTTTTTTAAACTAATCACAAAACCAAAAAACCGGCTTCTTTGAACAGAATGCTAGGCTACACACAGTATTTACAGCAGCTGGGAATAAACTTTTATTAAAAATATTACACTTTAGAAATTGCTACTGTGTAAAAGTTGTGAGGAAAACTCTGCTTACACTGCTAAGTTTCGCATTTTCTACAATTTCACGTTTTCCACCGGTATGCACTATTAGAGGGGTACTTTTAAACCAGCATTATTTTCACCCTGAGGTGCTTGTACTGCTTTAACTTGAGCAGGTGAGTTAAGGTTCTATAGTGCATGCATGAATAATCAGAGCCAAAGGCAATTTCTCAAACTTCATTTGAAAAAGTTTTCTTTCATCCTTCACTACTGCACAAATGCAACACTCACTTCATTTGAGTTTAGGATAAAATTTAGCTTAAAAACAAAGATGAAGAGTTTGCTCTAAAGCTACAAAGGTATTGCATGTCTTCAGCCCACCTAAGGCAGTACGAAAATCATGCTATGAACTTAAAAACACAAAGGTGCATTGAACAGCTGTATTAATATACAGTCAACGTGGCCTCAGTGTCTTGATCCAAAATATTCTGCTATACTAAATACTTACACAACATTTTAGCCTAAAGAGTTTCTTACAGTTTTAGGCACCTCCTGTTTATGCTCCTTTCCTCACAATTCAACTGTTACTTGAGCATATACATGAATAAACTGTTATTTTCAGACCGTCTGGATATAATCTTCAAAACACTCACTCGTAGTATATTGGAACAGATTGGAAAATCTGTTTTAGGAAATTAGCTCAAGTCTCATCCCGTGTATAGCCAAGAACCTTTTGCTGTTTGCTCAGTCTGCTCTCCACCCCCACATCTACGGTTTATGAACATCTTCTGTAAAATTGCTACAGTTAGTCACTCTGTTCTGCCAAAGAATGATTTCTCTTCCCTCCACCAGAGTTTACATTGCTTTTACTCCTTTCATTGACTTCCACCAACCTGCAACTGCTATGAGGAAAAAGATGTTTCCTCTCTGACTACAGATTAAGTGTTTTGACCTAATCGAGTTTTAGTAACTATTTCTGATATACATGTGAGGAAAAGATTTTCTCATATGACTTTTTAATGCTCTAAAATTTTGGGGTGGTTCACAGCAATTAAAAGGTGTGATAAATACAGTGTAGATAATAAGTCTTGCTGTCCAAAGAAGCCATTTCAACAGGACGGTACAGATTGGAACAAAGAGTTCTTATACACCATTTTTTTCTCACTAACTAGTAACTCCTTAAATAACCTTGAAGAAGATGGGAAAGGAAGAGATCCGGAGGAGAGAGAGGTACTGTTCTGGAGTTTGAGTGTTCTCACCCTCCCACACTTGTACAGTATTCTTGCTTCCAAGTTCAAGTACTGTGCATTAGTAACTCATTAGAGGAGAAAAAAAAAAAAACAAAACACAAAACAAAACACCAAAACAGAACAATAAATTCCTTCAGTTTAAATACTGGGCCAGAACTCCAGCTGACATAAAACAGCTCAGTTTCATCCATTTCCAAGTCTCACAAGGTTCATGCTCAGTGATCTCCTTTAAAGGGCACTATGGTCAACGTGTTTTTTTTTTTTCTTTTTGTTAGGTTACATTTAACTCCTCATATGACTACATGGTATATTTTATGATTAAATTAAGATAGTCTTAAAACTTCTCCTAAGTACTTTACACAAAGAACAGCTAACACTTCAAATCTTTAAGCTATGCTGGAGGACAGAAGTTCATTTAGCTATTTTGTCACACCGAACTGCACAGAATCAAACACAAGGTTTTGCACTTTATTCCCTCCACAGTCTTTAGATTTTTCACAGACAACTGCATAAAAACATAGGTCAAGTGAGATGTTATGAGAACATCCCTACTCTTTGCTGTGAAGCAAGTTCAATAAAGAAATGATGCTCCTCAAAAAAAGTCTAGACTACTTTTCTAGATAAATTTCATGGGCACTCTCAGATGACCCAAGCAGGTTAGCAGAGCCAGCCTCATTCCCACCTCTGGCCCAGATAATCAGTCATCGTAAATCCCTATGCGAGCAACATGCTTCTTCCCCATATTTATTACTGATGACAACAGAAATTATTACATCACAGAATGCTCTTGATGTTTCAAGCAGGGAAGGAAATGAAGTGAATTCACTCCAGATTCCGCAAAGTCATTTTCAATCATCTTTCAACTATTTTTTTTTCAATCCTAATGCTGCTCCTTCCAAAAGACACTATGTATTTGCTTCTAATAGCGAGAAAAAGATTTACAGGACCAGAATTTAAATTAAAAAAGAGACTAAAATGCCTATTAAATCAACTTCCCCCAAACTTCTGTGCCTAGTATTGTTATCCCAATTTGTCTTGGCCTCCTTCCCCTCTTTTTTCAAGCCTCCAGGACTGTCCAGGAGATAGAGGTCCTCAGTGGGCTTTGGAGGTATATCCAACAGCTGGGCATCAATACCTGCTGCTGCACTAGGTCATGACATATGACAGTGCCACAAAGGCATGGGTTCCTGGGCAGGCTCAGCAACCCCAGGACCGTAAAGCTCCAAGGCTGTACACCTCCACTGAGCACACAGCCACAAGCACTACTGGATGGGTTCTGTCCAGAGCACAGGAATCAAGGCCTATACACTTCGTGAATATCAATACTTTGGGGTGTGCACTTCAACATCTGCTGTCCCTTCTTCCTTATCCTGGCTGGTTTTCAAGCTACCCTCTCTCTTTCCACTAAGGCATTCCTCCGGCTGGAAATACTAGTAGCTTGCCTTCTGGTTTCCACAGCAATCCCCTTTCACAAAGCCTGTCAGCTCAGGGTAACACCACACACACCCTCCACAAGGCCAGGAGATACGTTCTTGAAACATTTTATCCTGCCTTTGCCCTTTTGTCTTAGGGATATATTCATTTCCCAGACTTATAAATTGAAAAGGCATAACAATAACTGCATGTGCAAGCAAGAAAGCAAATGCATTCCGATGAAATGTGTCTTCCCCTAGTTTTACTTAGCATGCTGATAAACCCCCATAAAATACTTCAAACTGGAAAGGGGGAGGGGGTAGGAAATCTGCATTGTATCTAAAACCTGCACATAACTTCAAAACCGTTTTTAATAAAGAAAGTGGTACCCAAAAATGTTACTACTGTGCCTACAAGTCACAAAAGAGCAGGCCCTAACCAAAAATAATGAGAAACTTCCATATTGCTGTATTTTGAAATTAAGGTCTTCAAAACAAGATATAAGCTACTCCTGATCAAGGAGGAGACTTGTTTCAGTCAATTAAATGTGCTGTGTTCTCAGAAAAAAATGGTTTCACTCTCCTGAAACATCTTTACTTTCTATAACCACCAGGGCTTGTGTAGCTGAGGAAGCTCACTGCTCCAGCTCACGGAGCAACAAGGAAGACATCCTACATGCCTCCATGCACCTCTTGCCTTCTAAAGCCTCCAAATGCAGCATGCACATGCTGCATATCTCTTTCCTTCATGTGTGTTTGCATTCTACACAATTAACTTTTTGTTTGAGCTGACCTACACTGCCAGATTTTCACATACAAATTTGTATCAGCAATATTACTATTTATTCTTGGATCCATTTTTACAAAAGATGCCCCAGCTCAATAAAATGTTAACCATTTTGTTCATGTTGCAAAAAGCATCACCTTTTTAAAGTCAAAGTAGAATGTGTTCCTGAATCAGATAGTATTCTGCAAATACAAAGTTATTACCCAAAGCAAGCAGAGAACAAAACTGGTTTCAACCACAGGATTTCCTGTGGTTGTATGGTAACTCTTCAGCCACATAATCAATTTAATGTGACTTCCTATGACAAAGTGGGAGGAAACCAAGAGGAACTTACTCATCTGTCAACCAGTAGTAAAAAAAACAAGAATTCTCAGTGATATCACAGGCCACAAATAATCCACGAATTTCTACAAAGACAGCATAGGTTTACTGAAAGCGGAAAACCACAGAGATTAGAGGAACAATTGCAGATAAGCAATGACTGTGCACTAACACAGCAACTGTGCTTTATTTATGCCTCAAGTAACTTCTGCAGGCCAGGAGGTGTAACATCAGGCATCTTTCAGTTTAGGTATGAATGGACTTAAAATGAGTAGAAATTAGATAACCCACGCACTTGTAACCTGAAGATCTGCTTTGAGCTATACAAAGAGTAAAGTAATAGTAGCTGGTATCAAATTAGCAGCATACATAAAGTAGCCAGTAAAATATGTACTTTGAGAGTTCACTGAGTAACTATGAAAACCAAGATTTCAAATTAAAGACAAATCAATACCCCAGGTATCTGTGCACTGTTCTCAATCACCACATAAGGAAAAAAGGTATAAAGCAAATACAAGAAGTAGGAGGGAGAAGAGGAGGAAACAGAGTATGGAAAGGTTTTCCAGCAATCACATCTATTAGTATACAAGCTACACAGGGCTGCAAATAGGTAGCTGAAAAGACTAAAAGCTGACAACATTTTGAGTAGCTACAACCATCTTAAAGGCAATGTAAGAGTAGCATTTACACACTGGGATACAAAAATTGTTGTGTTACTAAAATCCAATTTTAACAAAATCTAATTTTAACAAAGCCTCTAGTAGAAATGTCCTTGGATTGGCTCTTTCCACTTTCTCCATAAAACACACATGACAATTCATCCAAATAAACATCAGCACCATCATTGTTGCAACAATACTCCTACTACTGAACTCATACTACTTACTGTCTTTCAGAAACAAGAACCTTGACATAAACAGCAAATAAGCTATTTTGCTTACAGGAAATGAAGAGTTAAAACAGTTCTGCTTCTGTAAATCACCAAGTAAACCAGCCTAAACAGTCCCATTTAATTTCACAGCTCATTACCTGGAATAGACAGTTAAAGCCCATACCAGATGCATTCTTTCCAAGACAACACTTCCAGCTGTATTTAAATATCCCCACTCGATTTCAACGTGACATATGTGGTGTCTGTGTACTTTCTTTTTTTCTTGGTACGGAGAGTATCTTTAGATTTGTTTACCTTTTGTTCTATTAGCTATCACCCAGAGAAAACTTGTTAGCACAGATACTTGTGGTTTTCAAACGACATATATTGACTACAGAAAAAAGGCTAAGTGAAGATAATATGCAACCATCATTTCTGGTCAGAGATTTATTTATGCTAACTATGTCATGACAATACCTACACCTCACCTGCAGCATTGTCCTTCACAACATTCTTTTGAAAGAACATGAAACATCTAACAAGGTATTTTATCAAGATCAAGACTAGATGACATTGATCTTGTATGATGTTACAGCACTCGCTCTGATTCACTAAAATGCATTAACAGGCTTCAAAAGAAGCCCTTATCCAGCTTTCCTTTGGCATTAACTTTAATAGATTCAATAAGGAACTTCGGAAAACAAGAGGCAGAAAGAAATGACCGACAATCTCTCACTGGCACAGAAATGTGCTGGACAATCTAAGTCTAACAGAGTTTTGCCATTTCTAGTTTCTACAATTCAAGGAAAATGAAAAGGATGAGCAAAATCCCCGTAATGGCCAAGAAGCAGCAAGAATTAAATATAATCTACCTACTGGTAAAGGTTCTTTTATATCATTTAAGAATGCCTGCAAGACTTCATGTCCTCTACTGGATTATACTGTAACTATCCTGCCCAACTCAAGTAAATCCTTCAGAGCGGCCCATATACATATCTAAACTATTGTGTTCTCTTATCAGCTCAGGTCTCTGCAGAATGTCAGCTAGCTACCATGAAAAAATCAGCTTTGTAAATTGATTTCTGTCAATTTTAATACAGATTTCATTTTGGATAGGTCTGTGTATATGTAGACGAAGACATGTCAGTGCCCTGGAACAGCTTCCCTTTTTGCTTCCCTCCAAACTGTCTTCTTCCTGAATTCTCTACTACAGTTGCTTTCCTATTTCAATCAAACCTCAAATTTAGTACTGTTTACCTCGTCCTTTTGGATCCCTAAAAAGAGAAAGCATCTGGAATTTATTGGTTTTCATTATACTTTCTGGATAATAGCTAGAAACCTACTCTTAATCACAATTACAGGGCTTATCTTAGCCCAAAGTCAAACAGCAGTAGGAACTTTGACCCAGATTCAGGAAAGCATGTGGTTAAGTACATCCTTACACTCAGGAAAGCACTTCATGATGTGAATAAAGGCAGCCACTGATTACTGCTCATTTACACCTTTCTTGAACCAATTTCTTTTAATTTATAACTTGGGAACTTTTCTTCCTCTTCCCTCTGACCACAAATCCAACCAATCCAGAAGAAAGTGATCTCTTCAATTTCTACATTAAGAGGATACAAGAATATCTGAAGATGGCCCTGTGCCAGAAACTACACTTGACAGCTGTTTCAGACCACGGCATAGCTAGCACATTTTCGATGCCTAGTGTTGACAGGGATTACTTAAAAACAACTGTACTAGAAGAAATTGTTCTGCAGGCTATTCCTCAGCAGGGTTTCCATGAACACAGTAGTTGTCAGAGCAAGTGCTAATTTGTATTTCAAAACAATGATTCTAGTAAATACAGGAAATTCTTTTTTGTAATTCACAATTGCAGAATTCTTTATCTCCTAAGACCAATGGTGGAAAGGTAATTCCAGCTTTCTGAGCATATAAATTTTGCACTGACTGTAAAGTCAAGATCACTAACTAGAGTACAAGCCTACAAGCTCTTTACATCTATTTTCAGCATTTCCTCATTTAAAATAGATAAATCTCAAAAGTCAATCATTGAGCAGAAGGAGGATTTTGTAGCTGTTGTTGTTTTATAGGCTATGTACTTTGCTCCCAATGAAAAAAGATTGATCTCTACCACAGCCACTGCAAAATAATTTTGCCTAGTTTGCGGGCAAACCAGTAACAGAGTTCACATGCCAAAAATCAACCCTAAAAGAATTAAATACAGCAGAGATATTTTACAGAAAAAGAAGAAATTATCCTGTAGTTACTTAACACCTACCAGGACCATACTTTGGTCTCAAGTTGACCAAATGAAAAGCTTCCTCATAGGCTTGAAAAATAGAAAGCTAATGAAAAATCCACACATTCAGTGCTAATTTTTTCGTTACTTTTGTACCACAAATATAGTAGATCAGAAGAACTATTTACATCTGGGGTAACAGTCAGCAAGAAAGTCAGAGAAACATGGAAATGGTCTTAAAAATAGTATGGTTGGCTTACCATTACATCTATTGTTGCTGTTGACCAGCAGGATACCACGTAAGGGGACACAGAGAATGAAGATGGCTCTGTACCTAATGAGCGCTCAGACTCACAATAATCAGGTGCTGCTTAGGCTAGACAAAAGACAGGCTCTCAAGACTGACACATGTCCAATGCACAGCAAACCAGCCCTACAAACACCGGCTCTGTCACCAGCAGGAATCAGACAGGGGCACTGCAGAACGTAACCGGATATAACAAGCCGGTTCAAGCATCAGTAGCTGGGAAGTCTCATCTCCAGGACCACTCTGTGGCTGCAGAAATAGAGGTGACAGTGGCAGACTGAATATCTAGGTGGGCAAGGGACAGTGGTGATTACCACCACTGGTTAGTTAAATCACACCCAAAGAACAGCCGTTTACCTTCTCTAAGAAAAGAACAGCAAAATGGATAGAACAGCACAATAGCCTGGACTCAACCAAAACCTTTGTACCGTACAGATTTCAGTGCAGTGTGGCAAAGCAAAGCCCATTCAGAGTCCTAAAAGTTAACTTTCAAACTTGCACTTCACTAAGCTGAAACGAACAACGATAAACTTTCATCTTAATAGATAATGACCTAAGACCTAAAGGTTCAAAGTTGATTCCACAACAGACAATTAATTTTCTACTAGAACTGGAAAGCATTGTAAAGAGAGAAGGGAAAAAACCAAACCCTACATTTGTTTGAATTAATAAGATCGATTTTTGTTATAATTCTACATCCACTTACAATTCTAGGGTTTTATTGCACCGTGGGACAGAAAACAGGGCTGTGCGGCAATGCAGATCATTTAACACCAGCTAATTTCAGTGCTAGTCGTCTTGACCTACACTCTTCTACCTGCCTAATTACAAATTCATGAAGGGATTGTTAATCTAGCATAACAAAACCAAGTTTAACCCTGATTCCTGGCCACTTCTTACCATTTTCACCTATTAAAGAGCATTGGGTGCCCATACTGAGGTGCCAGGAGCAGGGGCACTGCCTGGCCCCTCAGCCCTCAGCCACTACGGTGATGGCACCTGGGGGGAAGAAAGCTTAAGGAAGGACAAAACGCCTCAAAGACAGAGAGGAGTGAGAAAAAAAAAAAAGGAGGGAAATGGCCCTGCAAAGATGTAGATCAGAGAAGAAGGCGAGGAAGTGCTGCAGACACTGGAACAGGGATTGCCCTGCAGCCACCAGGGTGGAGGCCATGGTGGGCCCTTTCTAATACATACAGTAAATACAACAAAGTTGGAAAAAGAGGCTTTGCCATAGTGAAATGTAATATATGCATCCATCACAATACACAAACAGGATCTGCGAAAGAAAGCCTAGCTATGTGTATGTCTTTATTGGCCATACATTAGCATTAGCTTTGATTTAGCAAATAGGGTCAGTGAGCAAGCACTTCAGTTTCCTTTACATTAGGCTCATCAAACATCACACCACCATCAAAACACCCTTTTCAGTCTTTGGAAACAGCCACTCATTCAGTATTATCTATTGATGGTGTGGGCCAGGCTTCCAAAACCAAAGGCATCCATTAAGGTACTTAAAAGTAAACCAAGTAAATGAAACCTCAAACACTTAATTACTTCCTACCTGGACCCCCACCATCAAATTCCACTTGGCTACCATTTCTTTATGGAAAGCTGTGCCTCCAGCATCCCATTCGCAATGCAAGAGTAACTTCAGAAACCAAATTAAGCATGGTCATGCCTTCCTGCAAAGGAAACTGCTCAGAAATACGGAGCATTTTGAGTTATGTTTCACCACCATGGAACAGTCTTTATGAATTAAAAATAACACACATTTTTTTACTCACAGTTCCATTTCCAAAACTAAAATATATTCATAAGATTTCCCAGATTATCATAAGATATTCCAGATTTCATTTCATAAAAATTCTATACAAATTTTCTCACCGTAAACCCTCAGAAACAGTAAAACAAGAAAACACACAAGAAAATCCAGTTAATAAATCTGTCCTGCAAAAAAGACACACGCCAAAAAAAGTACACATTTACACAGCTCTAATTATTTATATATGACAGGCTTCCTGTATATAAGAGGATGCATATTTGGTTTACTTGCATTTTTAAAAAATGTGTATCTGTATTTTAAAAGTCTGCAAATCCTATTTTACCCGAATGGACAGCAGATCTGCAGCAGTTTTTAAATAAACTCTTATCTAATAAAACTTCTTTTTTACATTAAAACATTTTTATACTGGCCCATGCTTTGTTCTCACACAGCTATCCATCTGTAAATGCCCAGAAGATTTCTAAATAAAAAAAAGAAAATCAATTTGTACAACTCTTTCATTAGAAAGTGGCTACACATAACAGAAAAGCCATTTGTCTTTTGTTAAAGCAGCTAGAAAACAGACATTTATCTTAAAACCAAATCAAAAATGTTCTATTTAATTCAGAAACTTTGCATGATTCTGCAGTCATATCTGAGCAGACAGAATGACTTTTTGTAAATATTATGAATTGGGCCATGACTCAGTGTTTGCCTAAACTCACAAGTTTTGTACAGGTCTACTAAAGTTACTGCCTCTTGCATGTAGACACAAGAGCTGGAATAAATTGCATCAAAAAAAAAAAAAATAAAAAAAAATCACACACCACCTCTCCTCCACCACTTGCCAATTGACATTTTCACCATTTTACAAAACCTTCATTTCTTTAGAGGTTGAAATAGTAAAATTTTATAGCTACTCCTTAAAACAGTATTTTGTTTATAAAATATCAACACAGACATGACTAGCGCATCACTTTTTTACAACTGCATGAGATCAACAGTGAAGATAGGATGCAATTTGCTGTTTCTTCTCCCTTGCTTACTTCAGCAGCAGTGAAAAGGTGGATGAACACCTCGGACAGCCCTTGAGTAATAGCAAAATAGCTTTTGTTCTTAAAAACAGAAATGTTCAACTTCAAGGATTCTTTCCAGTACAAACTTTACTGTTTTCCCACAAGCAAAAATCAGTTAAGAAGTTCACAACAGTGAAAAACATTGGCTTGATCTGCATACAACGGCTGACACTGACCATCTAAAAGAAATGCCAAGGCATTTGAACCATTTCAAACTGCTTTTGGATTCTATAACTGTGCCACTTCTCACATTTTCACCTGCAATGGGCTCACAGCCAGGCAAAAAAACAAAACTCACAACAAAAATAAAAATAGTCTCAATACCTTCACTCAAGGTGGTAAGCATGGGTGTATTTGTAGGTTAGAGCCTTCTCACAGAACTAAGCAGGCAGCAACACTGCACAACACTTCATATAAACCTCTGATTAAAAGGTGAGTATTGCACAGGTTAACAGAATTCAAACAGCTCTGATGCACAACACAGGCTTCGCCCTTTCACGTGCATGTTGTTTAGTTCCCCCACAGACAGAGGGTACAGAGGCCACAATCTGGCCTCTCTGTCTCTCTCTGCATCACTCATTGGAAACTCCACAGATTCACCAGTTCTAAGGACCCTTTGTATCTCCAAGGCTACCAAGAGAGAAAGGCATGACAGAGATCCAGACTAAATTTTAAGCTTTATGGCTTTCAATCTGAAACACGATATTTTACACAGATTTTCCAAAGTCCATCACATACTACAGCTAAGGAAGCCTCAGTCCTCCTGAGAAGCACGTATCAACTGCTGCCCACACTCTGCAACTAAACAACACAGATAGCAAGTATAAGGAATTCAACTGGAATCAAACACAAGGACTGATACTGGCACAAAACTGCATAAAATAAAATAAAATACATGGCTGTGCCAATTCTTATCTCTTTTAGGTAACCTTGATATGGCAAACCTACACCATGAAAATTCTCTCTTTCAAAGACCACCATTAAGAAGGTCCTGTAGACAATTTCCCCATACTCAAGGCAGATTTTATTGGCAAATGAATATGATTTTTCTGATCATATTTTCTGACTACTTCCCTAGAATTAGTCTGGAACCTAGAAAAGCAATACTTCCATTCAGTCAGACAGTAGATTTTCAGGGTATGGTACCATTACCACCTGTATCCCTCCAGGTACAGCTCTACCTCCACGCTGAATACAGACTGCCAGGAACTTTATGCACTATCTTTTTAAATGTGCTGAAAAGAAAGATTTTACCCAAAGAGATCTCAATTTTAGTGCAAGGTGTTAAAC
>JAWWMP010000116.1:8498543-8519314 GCA_035047865.1 Dendrocincla tyrannina
AGACCACCATTAAGAAGGTCCTGTAGACAATTTCCCCATACCCTGAAAATCTACTGTCTGACTGAATGGAAGTATTGCTTTTCTAGGTTCCAGACTAATTCTAGGGAAAAATCATATTCATTTGCCAATAAAATCTGCCTTGAGTTTTCTTAGCTTATCTGCTATGCAATTTGCTTCATTCTGCCCAAATTACCCAGGTTCAGCCACGTCTTTGCTGCCCATATAATTGTACCATTACCACCTGTATCCCTCCAGGTACAGCTCTACCTCCATGCTGAATACAGACTGCCAGGAACTTTATGGCTTGAGTATCCAGCACTGCCATTAATGCACTATCTTTTTAAATGTGCTGAAAAGAAAGATTTTACCCAAAGAGATCTCAATTTTAGTGCAAGGTGTTAAACCTTAGGGTCTGAAAAACCTTCCAGTCTTAGGCTCTGAAAAAGACAACAGTAATGAATCATCAGGGGCAAGGAAAATAATCTTCAAATAAGACAGTGCTAATGAAGAGTGACATGGGAGCACTGTATAAAACATAACCTGCATACTGTTTATTTCTTTTCTCCAAACAGCATGGATATAAGGATTAAGGATTTCACCATTATTGAAGGTACTCTCTGTGTTGTCTCTGTTGAAGGCTTTCTTTTTCTGTTCTGCAGTCTGTGAGTCTGAGCAAGAGTGCAGGGCTAGAAGTGCACCCACCAAGACAGTGAAGAAGGGATCATAATGCCCACATCTCTGTCAAAAGGAAGTATTTTCCTATACCAGATATGAAGTACAACGACAGGGGTACAGCTTTCAATATTATTATGATTAAATGAAAAGCAGCCTGGTTTGGTTTTGGTCTGTAGCAGTGAGATTTTAAAAGAGGAAGGTATAAAAAGCAACACTTCAGATTTTGGAAAGACAATCAGTGTTATGCTGCTTCTTAATTTAAGGTTTGGAAAAGTATGTTCCTACTACAAAGCCTACCACTGGAGAAGGAAAACACAGTGCTCTTTTCCCAAAAATGGTGAAGCTGAAGTGATACACAATGTCCTTTATCTACAGGCCTGGATGCTGTCTTCTAGCCACAAGTGACTGGAGCTGGAACTGAAACACTGGCTTCCTTCCCTACTGGCTGAGGTACATTTAAACGCTGAAACATCATACAGCTGTAGCTTCCCTAGAACCACCTCTCCCTCAAATGGGCAATGAAAAAAGTACTTTGAACTACAGCTTTACAGTTACCTGTGGGTATTCAAAGATACAGGAGCACCAACTGCTCATAAGGCAAACTAACAACTGCACTACGCAAAGGCTGAACTACACTCTCCTAAAGGTTGAGAAAGAACATGACAGAAAGCCTCTACTTTTAGCAGAGAGGATCCCTTTCTGGATGCCTTTAAATACATTCACACACTCTCACTGAATCTACAGGAATTTTAAGCATGTGCTCCAAAACGTGCTTACTTCTTTAACACACAGACTATCTTATTTTAAGCACAGCACACCCCCTCCTTTAAGCTTCCTACAAAATATAGTGACACTGAGACTAAGCCAAATGAAACTTGTCACCACTTCTTTTACACAGATTTTCCCCTTTCCACATCTATCAGTAGCTCCATCACACCTCATTTTAATTCAGAAAAATTCCATTCCTCTGTTCCAAAACAGAAGTTGTCTTCAAAACCAGTATCAGTTATATTCAGAGAATCTGCTGTCCTGATCAACTGCAGCTGCAACAATAAAGGAAGTAGAGAAAATGTACATGCCTTGCAATGTTCAGTTTACAAAGTGAATGCTCTGGTCAGAACAAAGCCAGAAGACAATTCGCTGGAATGAAACCGGGACTGGAAAAATATATGTCAAAGAAAGGGGAAAAAAAAAAACCAAACAAACCATAACCAAAAAACCAAGAGTGTGCTAAGACATCAATACTGCAGAAGATTAAAGTCTGAGATGGTGACAAACTAGAGGGCATGGACAGACAAATGATGGTATTCTCTGACTTTTCCAATGCTCAGATAAGATATATTCATGTGGTTCCTGCAAACAGTCAATCTTTTTTATTGTGTAACAAGTTCTCACAAAAAATGTTGGATGTACTCTATGGCAAGCTTCTAAATACACAGCCTTTCAAAATAATCCTTGACCAGTGATCATATTGCTTTTATGAGAACAGAAATTGGGACATGATAAATTGAGGGGGAAAGTAGTCATCTAATACTAACCAATAATTTTAGAATTCCATATATATGAACTTATTTGAGCACACAGCATTATACGGAGCTTTACAGTTTAAAGCACAGCTCCAACTGATTTCAATGACAGCTGAGAGTTCTCAGTATCTCTTCACATCAAACCAAAGGAAGTCAACCAACTGATCCATATGGTGATGAATGCACAATACTGGCTCCATGCAAAATATGTGGTTAATATCCAGTATTCCATGAAAAAAACCCAGCCCTCTGTAGCAGTCAGCAAAAGAATAAAGTTCTCCACAGCATCATTCAATTCCCTCATTAAAAAAAAACCCCAAACACATATTTTCCTTTTCAGCAAGCCACAACTGTGTTTACTACATAACTGCCTACTTTGACAGGTCAGTCCCCAACAAAACCTGAATGAATTTCCAGAGCCCTACTGTCCTATAGGATATGCAAAACCAGTGATGAGAGAAACAGGCAGAGAAAACATCATTACCATCCAGCTACAGATGAAGATAGGATGCACACAGTTAATTGTATCAGTTTGTGTTTACACCATCTTAATTGTTTTTTTGGTATTTCTATCATACAAGCATACCAGCAAGAAAAAGTATTTTCAGAAATTTTTACTGTATTCTGAAGTAATTTAATAATCACTTAAATAAGGTCAAAACTTTCACAGGAAACCCACTTATGTGACCTTCAGGATATATCTACATGAAAATCACCTTCAAGTTCCTAAACCAAATTTCTGCCCATCCTCCGCAGTGGATGCTCAGGCCTGATGTGGGGCAGAGCCCTTGGAAGGAGCAATGAACATCTCTCCCACTCATCTCTGCAGCAGGTTTAAAACTCCTTTCTGAATTCTCACGCTTTGTTGTTCTATGCTTAAGTGCCTGTAAGTAGAGAAAACTATAGAAAGCAACACCCTTAACCTGCAAAGCTTTTCCCAGAAAGATTCCACATTGCAATATTGAGTGCATCTTACCTTCCCATTTGACAATAAAAGACAATAGAGGTATTTTGGCTAAAGCTATAAATGATACTCACATATCCTTTCTTTCAGACTACAAGGAATTCCCTGTTCTTTAATGCAAATCCAGAATTAGCTCAAACATTTACAGAGAATAATTATTTCATAAATGTACAAAGAACACAAAGTAAATTTCTTTATATCACCAACACTGCCATTTTCACATGATTAGGATCCGGCAGTGTATTTCTGGGAGAGATATAAATAAAAATCTCCTCAGCAAGGTACAGTTACACAATACATCTTCTTCACTTCTTAAGTTAGTTCTGCTGCTATCGCAGACACATTTCATCTGCCAACCAGTTCACTGCCCGCAGGTGTGCAGATGTCAAGCTGTGGAGCTGCACTGTAAATCTTTATCACTGAAATAGCACAAAAATGCACAGCATCCAGTGAATGTGATAGGATTCTATTTCCACAACTGTTTTCAAAACATCAGTTGATATAAACCAAAAAAGCAGTAAAACAGTCATGACTTAGGCCTTGCATTTCCAAATGCCAGGTAGAACTGGCTCCTGATCTTAATATAGACTGCCTGAGATTTGCTGACATTTGCTGGGCAGTGGGGACGTTTTCACATATGATACAAACTCCTCAAATTCAGGAGAAACTGTATCCCAGGTCAATCAGCTCAAAGACAATCCTTGTACACTGTTCAAGTCATATTAAACACACAACACACTTGGAATAATTCTGAGAATTAGGAAAGCAAGACTTGGTCCTGCTTGATCCAACAGCAATTTGAAACCACACAAAAGCAAGATATATATCTTGGGGGAGCAGAGGCCTTAGGGTTCACAGTTAGTTCACGGCAAAATGCTATGGGGTTTAAGAATGAGTCAGAACTCTTAGCAAACATGGGAAGGCGGTTCTGAACCACCATCTCTGTGTTCTGAGCTTGTGCAGAAGTAAAGCAGAGGGCAGCGCCCTGAACACGACCAGAAGGTCAGTGCTCTGCAATATCACTGCAATGGGAAAGGGTCAACCTCTCTTCTCATGGTAAAGTTTCCTTCCTGAGCTGCTAGGCTTGAAAGAAAAAGGAAAGAAAAACAATCACATTGAATTTTCTTGCATTTGTCATTCTCCCAACACTGTAAACAACATAAGAAAAATAATAATGCGTTCCTTCAAGTATTTAAGTTTTGAATGCTCACTACTTTTCTCACATAATAAGCACCAAAATTACACACCGTATGTAGTTAACAAAATCACAAGAAAGAAACATGCTTCTTATTTTCCAGCGCAACCTTCTGCAGCAACATTTTTCAGGAATTAAACCAACCAACAGGAAAATTATTATCATGCTTGGTGCAGAAAAGTACCTTAAATCAAAGGTTATTTTGACTGTGCTATCAAAGTCTAGCAGATTTTTGTCTGTGGCAACTCAGTTACAGCTACCATTTAAAGGCACAAGCAAGACGGAAAAAGCATTCAAAGGAACGACTAAAGGAATTTCTCTTCACTTAATCCACAGTCCACCTACTACAGTACTGAGCTCACAAAACAGAAGGGACTTACTATACTAGCATAATATAAAAGAAAGCTTCCTCTGTTACACGGCATTGAGAAGAAAAGGATTCAAGAAGCTCGAGGAGAACATTAAATTTGGGATTCAAGTCAAGAAACCAGCGAGCAACTGGCTCTATACTCTTCCTTAATACAGTTCAGAGAAGCAGAGACATTCATCAGCAGAAAACCCAAAGAATAAAAGCATTCAGCGGGAGGTGGGATAACTACATTATTTACAAGCAGGAAAACCACAAATGAGCTAGTGCAGCTTTCCAGAACAAATACTGATGTAGGATCTGGTTTTGCACTAGCTTGCACTTCATTCAGACGTTACAGTTCCATACAAAAAAACCCAAAAAAAACCAAAAAAAAACCCAAAAAAAACGCACTACTGTTTTGACTCTCTTTGATTCTACACAGGTGTGAATGACTACCCATTACTTCAGATGTCACATGGCTAGGCTGAAATCTAATATTTTGTTAGTTTTTTTCAAGAAAGTTCACTTTAAACCATCGAAGAATTTATCAAAAGTTACTCTTCTCTATCCATGTGCTAATGAAACCCCAAATTCCACTCCCCACAGATTAGTAGGAAAACAAACTCCATTTAGTAAGCCTATCACCTCAGTGCACCAATTCATTTGTGACCTCCTACTCTTAACTGCAAAAGAAAGAAGGTAAGTTTCTAAGTCCTAATGTACTCCATCAAGAATGAGAACCCTAAACCATTTTATAAATACTAGAATACTATCATACATATGAAGACTTATCATTTTATAAATACTAAGTGTGCAACAGTAGAGCAGAAGAATAGCTGTTCCTTCCCCTTGTCCTAAGAGTATGCACAAGGGCTGGCTGTGGCAGAAGGCCATAAAAGGCAAACTCCAACCCTTGTCATACTTGCACTGAAGAACTCAGAGGCTCAATGCCAGCTCCAATCTATCTGTTCCTGGTATATCATTAATAACTACCTTGGGACACTTCAAGAACTTTTGCCATTTAAATCTGCCGGAGCAAAAAAACAAGTTGCAGTGATTTGTACAAAATGTTTCTGCACAAATGAAACACAAAGTAAATGCAAATTATAATGAGGCAGTGAAATCATCAGAAATATACTAAATAAACTGCTCCATAAATAATGATAACTTCTGATGCAAACCATTATGTCCTACATAAATTACACTGTGCCTGGGAGATAGTTGCTATCTGCAAAGTAATAGCTCATGAATAGTTACTCACTTTTTCTTTTCTGGTACTATATAAAAAAGAAGAATTCTGCATTTCTCTTCTGGTATGTCATGACTAAGTTGCTGTATAAACAGACTGACCACTAACCAACCTCCAGGCATCCTACAGAATGTGCTCAAAAGTTCTTAAGCACAAAACACCACAACTAAGTTAACTAAAAATGTAGAGCATCCGCTCTTGACAGAAAGTTGAGTTTTACTTAGCACAGTTGCTTTAAAATCAGTTCCTCACAGGGCAGTTCAGAGTGCCAGTGGGAACAGGCAGGAAGCAGACACTCAGGAGCACCAGGCAGAAAAGAAGGAGGGGTAGGAAGGGGGAATTTCCTGATCCACAGAAGGACCGTCCTACAAAACTGCCTTACTTATACTGTCTTTTTTACCTCAATAGATGACTACATACAGGGCTTTAAAAGAACTTGCCCCAACCTTCAGTTAAAATTTTTTAAGGAATACGTATGCAGATACAGCCTTCCAGAAGACAATTTCCAGCATGAGCTGGAGATTATAATCAGGAGTTTCTGGTTATCTCTGTTGTTATCATATTTGACAAAGTGTTAGCGAAAAGCTTCCAGTGTAGCAATGATCTGAATTTTGCAGCCTAACAGTTAGTTGCTCAAACACAACCAAGAGCCTTTCCCGAAGTCCACTCAAGCTAAG
This sequence comes from Dendrocincla tyrannina, assembly GCA_035047865.1. NCBI lineage: Eukaryota > Metazoa > Chordata > Aves > Passeriformes > Dendrocolaptidae > Dendrocincla > Dendrocincla tyrannina. The sequence continues at coordinate 8,505,179 of JAWWMP010000116.1, forward strand.
CAAACCCTAAATGCAACAGGAGACAGTGCAGATCTATTCCATAAACAGGAAGTATGAGACAAGGGCTAATTAATTAAAATTTATGTAAGACATTCAGACACTCTAGGAAAACTTTTCTGCAATGCCAGTGGCATGGGTATTGTGGGGCTGCAGGAAAGATTTTTGAAAAGGTAAGGTATGAACCCCTGTATGAGTTAAAAGAAGATTAACTTTTTATGAGGTCCAAGTTCAACATACATAAACAGCTGCTCAAAAACACAATTCTGGCAAGCATCCACCTGACCACTGCAGAAGAGAGCACTTCCCTTTTGAGAAATAAAACAATTGCCACTGCTATGACTTGTACAATGTTAAAGTTACAGGAGAGGGAGGAAAGGGGACATCACAGCAACAAGATCACAAAAATAAGATTAAAAAGAGGACCTGAACAGTACACTGAAAATTTAAGCAAATAAATAAAGCACTTAAACACACAGAACTTACAAGCCACTCACACCTTCAGGAACTTCCACAGCAAACATTTCAAAAAACGTTGAAGAAAAAATACTAAATTGGAAGGAACATATAAACGTGGATCCTAGAAACTGCTTTTCCACTGAATTTTTGAATAGCCTTCAGCAAATCACAACTCTGCCTCCATTTCATTGCAGAAATATTTAAGATAACCCATAGCTTTCAAGGCAATAATGCAGGTACACAATATTATTGCAAATCTCTTTCTCACCAGGAGTCATACTATCAAAGGGGAAAAAAAGCACATTTACAACCCTCCCAATGTGGAAACCAATACACATTTTAAAAGTATACTTAAAAAAAGTAAAGCAAAATAAAGAAAATATTCTCTCTTGACATCTAGAAAAAGCTACAGTAATTGAACTCTAGTTTTAAATACTTAACCAGTTAATGCCCTCATGTAAGTGGTTTGGCTTTCTTTTAAAGTTCAGCAGTAAATATGAACTGCTTTAATACCACATGGGTACCAATGAATTAACATCATACTTATCTCCATTAAATGAGAGCAGTATTAGTCTTACAAATGCTTTCTTCTTCCTACCAGACAGACATCACAATTTTAGCTCACAGCTGTTAAGTCAACGCCTACCACCTGATGAATCCATCCTCATTCAGATGTCTAAACTATCTGAAGTCTTGATGCACCATCTGGGAAATGTGCCTTTCAGTGGAGAGAGAGGCTGTTTTTCTCTCAAGAAATAAAAAACAGCAGGGAAAATAGCACCTAAGTCCTCAAGTGCTGGGCATAGAAGATGACACAGACACCAAGAGAGAGAAAGAAGATAATTTGGATTTATTTGTCAACTCCTAGATCGAAATTGTGAGGCTCAAAATGTCATCAAGTAGTACACTTAGAGGTTTCAAATGTTTCTGCCTTAAGTGAATACTCTAAGCCAGAAAGGACATGAGTTTTTTAGTGATGCAGCTCTTTTGCATTGCTTTTTACAGGCACACACACACAAAGGACCCCAAGCCCCTGTGATAGGTGTTTATGCTTAACTCAAAGATGCAGTTTGACATGCCTGACCCAGCTTCTCTTACAGGTAATGAAAATCCTGCCACAAGTTCTAAGGGTGATGGTGCTGGGGGTGTTATTGAAAACAACAACCGGCACACCAGGAAGAAATCCTTGTAGCTTTGCCAAAATTACTTCATTTGCCATCTTCCATCTCCTGCAAGTTTCCTCTGATGCTTCCCATAGGAAATGGTTTTGTACCCCTGGTGCTGGAACGGTGCCAGGAATGACCTTCGCACCCTGTCACTGTAGGAGCCTGTGATTTCACATGGCAGGGAGGAGGAATGAAGAAAGAGCTGGAGAAGGTGTGCCTGAGAGAATCTGAAAATCTAAAGTAAAAGGAGAAACAAATGCTAGCCTCACATCAAGAGGAGTGCCATGAAAATGTATCAGTCACGAAGTTTTCTTTACTGCTTTGGAATCGGTGGGATAACATCAAAACTACGAAAGAAAGTATTTGTTCCTAACACATGAATTAATTTGATCTGACCAAATCTGACAGGGATGTATTAGAAAAAATTGTTTCCTTAAACTGGAAAAGAAAAATAGATAAAGGAAACAAAAAATAGAGGCAATCCCCAAAATATGGAGCACTTCTCTCAAGCAAAAGACACAAGGCAGGAAACTCTTCTTTTAGAGACAGAGTAACATTTAACACCTAGGTTTTAAAACAGAAAAGTTGATTTTGCTGCTCACAAGCAGTCATCACTAAGAATTACCAATAAACATTCTAACTCCTAATTTAAGCAGATGGGAAAAAAAAAAATCACAAGATCACATGGAACAAAATTATACAAGTTTTAAATAACCATATGACAGTTTGAAGTCATTGAAGGAACTGAGGGTCACAAATTGAGTTGGTGCAGAGCTGAATGCATTCAGGCTTTAGAACTAGCCAGTGTGCAGCAACATATGTAGATTTTGGGTTTTTAAGAAGCTTTTGTCATTATAACTACGAACGTACACGGTTAAATGCGTTTACTGACAACATAAACTACATGACCAAGATAAAGCAAAAAGATCTTTAAACTGGATTGTTCCCATATGAAGAAAAAAATTTGCTTTAATTTCACCATTAACTACTAATGTCAAGAATTTCTTGGAAGAGATTCCCTTCTATTGATAGGGCCAAAGATCACAAAGTGAATGTAATACTGTCAGTAAATAATATGAATTCCATTAAATTATCTTAGTTTTGAGAAGAAGCATGGGAAAAACTCACGAGAAGTATAAATAGACAGCAAATCATCAACTTCTTGCCCCTGCTGCACCATTTTTTCTCCCCCAGAAAGTTTAAACTAGGCTACTACCGATAAGATCAGATGACAGCTCTGCTATATCACCCAGGAAGAGACTTTCCTGGTGCTAACATGAGCTCCTGCACTCCTGCAGCATATACTCAACAGTGGATTTGTACAGATACTCACTGAGGTAGCTAAGAATCTATGCCACCAGAAGCAACTGGCTCCCAGATCATCTTCTCTGAAGTCAAAGTGTTACTCAAGGATCAAGTTAACCAAGAAATACCAAGTTAACAAAAAAATACACACCAGCTGTGGTAATACACATCACATACCATTTTCTCTTGGTAACCTTATATATAGAGTTTGCATTTTGAGAGCCTTAATTACCAACACTTAATTACCAACATTTGGCCATTCCCTATTTTTGGAGAAATAGGTGACACACAGGAGTAGAGAGAGTATATTTTTTAGCCAGCCTACTTAGATCCAAAAATACTCACTTGCCTAATTTTATTTCAAGAGTTAAATTATGACTTTGTAAAGACTCAGAAGTTTGGAAGTCAAAAGTGGCTGCCAGCTGTGAAGGTGAAAATAGTCAATACAGGGGGTGGAACAACAACTGCAATATGATAATGGCCTTCTCTGCAATTTTCTGCTTGCATAGGAAGCAGTTTTTATAATTTCTTCTGACTTACCAGTCCAAACAGAAAACAAGCCTCTTTTGAGCCAGTCCCTACTAAAATTATAAAAGGATCTTCTTAAATAATCACAAAATAGAACATCATGTATTTTCTAAAAGCTGGGGGAAACAGAGCAATTCCAAGCGTGTTAGTGTAAGAATTCTCATCTTTCAGTTGCAAAAAACTGTTTAAAGACACTGAGTGATACTATGCCAAATACCACAGAACACACAAATACACCAACATTTTTTTCCAAGGAATTACCATCATCAAAATCAGGCAGTTATTTTGAAGATCCCTCTTCATGATTAGAAATTTTCTCATCTCAAAAAGACAAGTTTTGGAAACTGCTGTGGAAACAATAAGGCTGACTGAATTTCTACACCAAGTATCTATCAGAAAAAGCTGGTAACATCAAGATTTGTTTAAAAATTGTAGCTCCCTGGTATGCTGGAGGGAAACTGAGAAGCAGCCTCTAAACTTGAAGCACAGGAGCTACAGTAGGAGAAGCCACTGAAGCCTGGGCTGTCACAGTCCTAGCCCCCTCCTTTTATACAAACACCAGTACAATATCTTCACACAACCACAGTGACAGATTTCAACACGTTTTGGCAGGGGTGGTTTTCGACTGGATTGTGTCCCTCTGCCCATGTAAGCAGGAACAAAACAAAGATTAGTGGATTTAGACAGCCTTAAGACACCCTCAAGTCAGGTCCCACCCAAGATAAAACCAGTGAATTGTAATCAAAATACCAACTTCTATTTCCTCCTTGTTACCATGTGTCCTGCCAAACATTCAGACAACACAGGGCTCTATTTACAAAAGGCAGCGTGGTAAAGGTGAAAGAACTACAATGAGCAAGAGCAGGAAATACCTTGGGACTATGATGTATCACAGCACAAATGATATCTTAATCTACCTGGCAGTCCTTAACACCCTTCTATCCCTTCTTTATTTTAGTTTCAGGTATTAAAATAATAAAGCTATACTCTCACTTAAGTCTCATCTTATTTAGACTACAGGAGTAAAACAGATCACAACTTCTTACAGACAGAACAAACAGCCCAAGGCTCCAGTTCTACAAGAGTTTATAAGCTGAAATGATTAATTACAGTAAATCAATTGATATGTACTGGATCTAATGAGAAATGTACAGGGTGATTGTAAGAAACACTGTGTGGATGCAGCCATGGCTAAGGCTTGTATGGATTTCTCACACAGGTGAGAACTTTTTCTTACCATTCTCCACATACAATCTCTGTATTATTAACCTGACCAACAAAACCATGAAAGCCTGGGGATGACTAGGGAGAAACAAAGGAAAAAACCTAATGCAAATCCAGAAACCAAGATTCTGGTCATGGAAGATCAGACTGACACATGGATATCCACATCACATTAGAAAAACAAACAGATCTTGCTGGAATGAAAAGAAACAGTATGGAAACCAGGAAGAAGTTCAGAAGACCTCAGCTTAGAGAAGTACATTAAAGCATTGCTTTGGAATAATATCAGCTGTGAAAAACACAGAAAGGATAGGAGGAAGGACTCAGAAATGGAGACCTGTGGACCTTTCACCACAGGTGAGGACACCTCACCAGCAGGACTGTTATGCAAGTTTAAAATAAGGTAGGATTCTAAGAGGTAAAAGATGAAACAGGGACAATAGCGAGAGGGAACATTTAAAAATATAAAATAAATGCTAATTAAAAGATCACTTTACACTAAAAAACTGCTCATGTACCCTTCGCTCGGAGGCTAAAGTACTTCCATGCTCCTAAACTAAGACAAGATCATCCTTCTCCAAGCCCAGACTTCTGAGACTGAAAAAAAACTGCACAAAAGACCAAAGTGTTGCTATTCTAATCCCACAACCTTTAAAGGAAATAAGTAATTAACACCTACAAGTACTTTTTTCCCCTCTCATTTGGAATGCCACACTAAACTCACCTAGTTTTGCTACAAAAAGAATTACTGTGCATTCCTACTAAATTGCTGAACAAAATATATTTATTTTTCCTCAAAACGGCTCACTAAAATACAGTTCATAACATCCACAAGCTCCACATGTAAACCTCTTCAAAGACATGCAGAGAGAAGGTGCACGAAGAAGTTGCTCCCTAAGAATAGAAGAAATCTGTAATACTGTGTAACAAAACTAATTTAAATCAAACTGGAAGTCTGGATACGGATAAGGAAGAACTATGAAACACAAAGTCTTAGGAGTCTGGATATACCTCATGTGGAGTTTTTCCATGGTGACCACTAGTAAACCTAATTAGGCTGTATTACTAGAAGTAAAGCAAACTGACCAGTCTGAATAGAAGATTTTTGCAGTTATTATTAAACTCAATGTCATGTTTAAACTATTTAAAATAAAAATCTTGTCGTTAACAAAAGATTGCACATGACTGAGCTAAATCACTTGCATTTTTCAAAGATTTTGGTCCACATTAGTGGCATTCCCAAGCTTAATGAGGATTTTACAAAAATAATGTGTTGAGGTAAGTTAGGCCAGAGTAGAACAAAATATTCCAGTCGTTCAGCCAGCAAAAGAAAATCAAATTAAACAAGTACAAATGCTTATAGAAGGAATGCCTGCTTTGCCAAAAGATAAAACTTAAGAATCTAGGAGCTGGCCTTTTCTTTCAATTCTGCTTCAGCTAACCACGGTACCTTTTTTAGTCAGGTCTTAAGCTTGGCAACAAGATCTAATTGCTTCTGAAAGTTTTTTGCACAAATGGGACAGTAAATTTTTTGCAATATAAAAGTAATTAGGGATGTGATGAATGGGTTAACATTTTTCAAAGACACACCCCGGATAATTTATTGCAGTGTTCGCTTTCAGAAAATAATATTGGGAAAACAATTTTCAGGATAGTAGCCTGTATTTGCTTTGTATCTGGAAACTTTATACTTGCAATTTATTTGCAGTAAAATTTCAAAACAACACTGGTCCTTGACTATCTAACCACGGGTACAACTCAAAAGTCAAATTACTTGTATTTGCTGCTCCTATTCAGAATCCCAACATTAACTTAAGGGCATAAGGTAGAGCTTCAAAAAGAATGGTAGTTTCTCCCAGTCTTTGTAAAGAAAAAGAATACATATATATATATCTATAAAAGTATTAAAGTATATTGGGCCAAATATCTGACTGCTCTTACAGCACAGTAGCCTTCTTTCAGTCAGCTGTGATTTAATAATATGCTGCAGGTTATAAAAGAGCACATCAGTAAAGTTCAGGAGGGAAGGGCCAAAAGGCAAGGAAGGAGTTCAATCAGAAAAAGGCACAGCATCATATGCTACACAGAGGTTAAACACTCAAACACATCTTCAACAGTACATTTTACAGTTATGATCATACCATAAAAAAAGCTATTGGATTAACCCTTTAACAAGAAATGTCCTAGTAACAGGGAATTTATTGTGTTGTCATGAGGTTTATAATGCCCACTGAGCAGACTAACTCTGATAATTGTATTTCTCCATTTGTCCCCATTAGACCAAAGCATGCTAGGAATTTCTGTACAGAATAAAGGCATTTCTAAAATTCCCGGAAACTAAGTATTAGTTAGCTTTCTATCTAAGCAAGCTGCACTCCTTTGCAATAAACAGGACATTACTGACAGAAGTCAGTCAACCTAAAGACAGAGACCCCAAATACACCCCAAAACAGGCAGTCTCTGAATACCTCCAAACTTCATCAGCCTAAAAGAACAAAAACAGCCCAAAAGAACATCCTCTGAACTAATTTTTACTTAAAATTAAGGTTTTTTTAAAAACCTGACAAACAAACGTTACAATGGGTTAATGCCTCACTCTACTGGAAACTAATGGAAAACAAGTATGAATCAACTGGATGGTCTCACAGCTCATTTGAACACATCAGAACTATTGATAAACTTATACTAATTAGTTTCATGTGTTCAAGACAAGAATCAAGACTGAAATAAATGCGGGAAAGGTCACAATTCAAAAGGTATAGAGGTTAAACACAGAGCTACCTAACAGTAAGCTCTGCACAGGCAACTATTCTACATCTTTTCCTGCAATTACTTTTTCCTTCTTTTTCAAATAATTTGGTGTAGAACTGCAGCTCTATAAAAGTTTTGTACACGATATTCTCATACATGGAGATTTGAAGGTCATTTCTGTTTGAGAGCACTGAAGAACCTCTTTCTCTCACCCTAATCAATAAAAAGCATTTAATTTTTGGCTGCAGCTGAACAATCTGAAACAACAGATTACATAAAAGAAGCAGGATGATAGTAAACAATGTCAGAAATATGTGGATCAAGAATGTCACAATGCCTTCTACAGTGATGGATCCCCGTAATTTCATATAGTTCAGCTGCAGGCAAAGAAACTACTCATATTTAAAATTAGACATATGCTTAAAAGTTCAGTAAGTGGCCTTGACAAGCAAGATGCTCATTCTCTCACAGAAAGAATTGAATAACTGGTTTTGCTTATGTCCGACCAAGAGGTATTCCCACTTTTACGACTAGAAGAAAAAAGTTAATACCCAGAATGTAATTTCAAAAAAAACCAAAATTGATTAGATACTACCAAGGTTAGAAAGCACTAAGCACCAAGGCCTACTTTAAAAAACCACAGCAAAACATAAAGAAGTCTTTTATTACTGTCTGCTAAGAAAAGCACTTAAGTGATGGATTGTCTTTTAACAGTCTATTTGAAAAACAAAATATAAGCAACTTATAGTTAAAAATGTCTGTGATTTGTTCAGGACCTACAAAGAGATGAGTAACACAAAACAGGTGCAGGAGTTTAGAGACAAGATTTTGTTTTCTTTTGTTATTAATATTTAAAAACAAACCCAGCTCGAAAATGGGCATACCATTTTTTCTTAATTAAAAAACATGAGAGAGATCACCAGGAAGAAAACACAGACAGACAAGTTCCTCACAACACTGTCCTGAAAAATTGGTTATATGGATCTCTCTCATCTGAGTATCAGAAGTGTGAAACCAATGATGACAGTCTGGCCTATGACAGTAGCAGCCCTGCATAAGCACCACAATTTCTCAATTTTACTTGAAAAGAAATGGAAACAATTTAACCCATCTTCCAAAGCCTTCTTTAGGAGAAAAAAGGAAAAAAAACCAAACCCCCGAACAACAAAAAAACCCCGAAACACAAATTCACAAACAAAACAAAAAAAAAAACCCAAGCAAACAAAAATAATAAAACTTATAACTTTTTACTAGTAAAGGATAGTTTACATTTTTCCTACAAGAGCACAGATTCAATCAAGTTAGTGATCTCATCATGCTACTAAGTGGTGCCCTACATCTTCCCTCCCTTCAATCTCCACACATTTTGAAGTTCATTCTAGTATTCTTTCAATCCATCCCAAATAACATTGTTCTAGTTTCTTTCTAAAACCAATTCAAACTGGAGCCATTGTAAAGGAAGATTTCCCAGAACAAAAACACCTCCAAAAGCTTCTTTTTATCACTACATTTTTCTTTCAAGTTCATCTTATCAGCCTTCATTACCTCCCTTACAGTCTTGCGTCAGTGTGGCAATTCATACACACATACAAGAGAAAAAGCAAAAGGCCTGGAATTCTCAAGAGCTTTTTCTGGTAAGCTCCAGTTGCTATAATTAGTCAAGCCCTCTTCTAAATCGTAAATACAACTATCAATACAGATAAAAATGAAAACTAGCATCAAATACATATAACAAGCGAATTCTAAATGTTCCATTTCCTTCTCACTATCTCAAAACATGCCCCGATTTAACCCTCAGAACTCAAATACAATGGCTGTTTCCATGATTCTCTTAGCATTTAAGATACCTATGTAAAATAAACAAGAAAATCGAATTATCTTATTTGCATGTCACAAAACTATTAGTGTGTAAGAATAGGGAATGCAATTGTTTTCACTTAAACACAAGAAAAGGATTTTAGAAGGAAAGCAGATTCTGAATCACAAAATAATTAACCTGACACTTCTAACCCATATAATGTAACTTCAAACACCAAAACCGACTGAAATCCTAAAAAAATTTAAATTCAACTTCACATTGTAGAGAGCTTATTTTTTCACTTGCTGAATTAAACTTGTAACATTAAACCAAAAGAAAAGGTGAACAACCAGTTCAGATCTCAACTGTTTAACTGTTTAACTTTTTCACCTTGCTTCATTGTAAAAATATATTATAGTTCTAGACAACAAGTTCATAAAATAGTCCTAAAAGATCTAAGTACTAGAAGATGAAGCTTCTTAGTTTCTCTAAATATAGCAGCAGTCACATGGCTGTCATTAAGACACTCATTAGCTTTTCCATGCTGGAATACCTTCTAAACCTTTCCCCCAAAATATTAGATTGTGCTTCAGTCTTACGTGAAATACAGCATGCAACATCTCAGCAGCTTAGATAAAAATACACATCCACAAACACAACCCCCCCACAAAACCAAAGAGTAGCACCTCGAAACTGCACTGCTGAAAAGCAAGAAAATATTATTTGCTGCTCAACAGGAGTCTGTGATGGCCAAACAGCTATTTACTAGCCTTTTCTTAGAAGTAACAGACTACATAAATAAATCTCATTTATTTCTAGAAAGAATAATTTTTAAAAAAACACAAACAAAATTGCAGTTTAAGCTTAAGATGATGATCAGTTCTGAGGAGTAAATCTGTACTTTACACCTTGTAAACACACAAGTTCATACCAGTTCACACCATTCCATGACCAGTTCCAATACATTCAGATTGTACTCTTCATAGTAATAAAGAAAATCTGTAGATGCTTGGCAGAAACCCACAAAATGTCTTTCCAAGACAGTAACCAACTGACATCCATCAGTACATACACCAGGCAGAAAGTTTTATTTCACTGAGGGGAAAAATAAATTAATACACACTATTTTATACAGTACATTCAAAACCAAGAGTGCTTCCCATAGAGCAGCCTTCAGAGCTCCCCCTTGTAAAAGTGGTGCTATTTTTCCTACTGTTCAAATAGAGAAGCTGAAAAAAACTGGGCTGAAACCACTTCACCATTGAGTCATTTAGGGAGGTGGGGGCAGAGTCCAGGATTTCTGGCTGCCAGCCTTCCACTTCTGCCACTACTCAGCACATCTCCAACTTTAGAACCATATATAATCTCTTTCTAATCAACCACTTGCACTGTTTCCCCTTCTGGGGAGAGAGATATGAGAGGTCATGATTATATCAAAGCACAGAGTACCCTTAGCAATAACTTCACTGCTCCAGAGCACTGGAGGGTACACAACCTCTCTAGGAGATTGATTTTGCCAACACCTTGATCCCAACAGAAATGCCAAAGACCACTAGTTTCACCAGGAGAGCCGGCCCTCAGAGGAGACAACTCATGTGAGTGTTCACAGGATAAAGACATCATTCATATGGAGACACTTCCAACAGCAGGTACCAGCATCCACTGGTTCTCACGCTTCACCTCACAAAAACTCTTGAAAAAACTCCCAGGGTGGAAGTCCGGACAGCAGAGATGAGAGCAGACAGAGGATTCTGGCAACTCAGCCCTGGAAACGGGAGGAATTGGTCTTCTCTGAAGCTCAAGAGTACTGCTAAGGCACAGTTGGAGCACGAGAGTGGAAAAATAGCAGGAAAAATAGGGCAGCAAGAAACCTTATTCCAGCCTTTCCAAAACAGTGTATTATTTCCATCAGCCACCTGGAAAGTTTTATTACAGAAATCTTCAGGTACTGTCAGAGCCTTGTAATGATGCATTTACCCATCAACCAACCACCACCGAATGCAGCAGCAACCAATACAATGGGTCCTGAACACATTGTTACTGTGACCATGCAGATATGGTTAGCTCGATGATGATGATTATTATTATTTACAGGATATCAGCTGGCTAGATCCACTGCAGACTACACCAAGTTCCTGCATAGCAAACACCCTTGAAGCCATCATATTTTCCCTGGTTTTCAGAGTTTCTGAATGCCAGTGACAGTTTTAGAGGGAAGATTGTTCAGAAGTAGTTTTAATTACTACTTCCTCCTTATCTAGAATGCATTAATTATAGCCTGCTCCTCCAGATAATAAGAAAACAAAAAACAGTGCAATACGAACACTACAAGAAACTTAATTACTGAGTCAGATGTCCTTTAGATGTCAGTATGACTACAGTGAGGAGCAGGAAAATAAAACACACACATATCAGCCTCGAGTTGTTAGATCAGTTATCAAAACAAATGTCTTTCATCAGCAACTTAATTTTGAAGAGCTCAACCAGCCAATTAATCAAATGCCTGCTACGTGTTTAAAAAATGTGCTTTTTTTAATAAAGGAGGCCTGCTGATGTATTTATTACAAGGCAAATGGGGTAAATTGTTCTGCATGCAAATGCAGAAGTACAGCATGACTTTGAAGTTTGAAGGTCAAATACAGTAACCATTCTCATCAAGGTTCTTATGCCAGACTGCATCTTCTGGTTTACACCTGAGTTAAGGAGGAGGAAGAAAGAGAACTTAAAAGAAAAAAATAGAATCAACCAGTTCTGTGACAACTTTAGAAGAACTGGAATGCTACCATTCACCTGCTTTCCTTTAAAAATCTGCAAATAGTCTACCTCCCACAAAATGAAGAAAGAAAATGGAAAGGGTGCTGGGGACACACACAATTTCATTTTGCCTTTCAACTTTGTTTCCTTCAACAGGAAAATCAATCTACTTAAGTTAGCAATGATTTTGTATAAGAAATACCATCTCCTCCATTTTCACAGGCATTTCAAACCCATATTGTTTAAGAGGGCTGAAGGATTTTCTTGTTGATATCAATGTTTTACTCTGAAGCAGCATAGATTCAACCGCAGAAACAGTTAATCAGAGAATGATGCACTGATCTCTTTCTAGGCATCAGAGAATTTAACCCTCACCATTCTATATTCCCAGCCACTTTAGGATACAAAACTCAACAGCTGGGCCTGAAGACAAACAAATATACCTCAAGTACAAGGGTCTGATCCAAGCAAAAAAGGAGAAATAGATTGTATGTTTTACATGCATGCCTCAAAGACAAATAACCACTATGGATTTCTTTTTAGCACCACCATCACGTTTAAATACAGTAAAATTGATAATACTTCCCAGTAAAGCACTGTGCTATAAACAATCCCCTCTTACACATAAATAACAGGGGCATTATACAAAGCAGACAGGAACATGGACGGATGTACACAAAATAAACACATTCAAACTTACCCCACTCCAGATACTCGAGGATGTTCTTCTCTCGTCTCAGAGGGGAATTATTACATTCATCATAAAGGCAGATGAGTATATCCAGCAAGGTTTCCACACTGAAGCATTGCCCATTAGTCTGTGTTGGCCCATCCAAAATAAACTGCTCCAACTGCTTCAAACGCACTTCTCCAGACATGGTTGTTTCAGTTTGCATTGGGGTTTCTTTTTTAATGATTATTATTACTTTGCCAAAAAAACAACAAAAAAAAACTTTTGAGGGTTTTGTTGTTTAAAAAGAAGTCAACAGTATTTTTAACAAGCGTCAAACCGTGGCAGTGCTTAATTTCCAGCCCACCTCAGTGTGCCCAGCCTGAAACTAAACCCTTGGAGTTTCAGACACACACATACTGTGTGTATATATGTGTATACACGATCTTTAAGAGAAGAAAATAGTTATCCTAAAAAAAAAATCGTAATATGCTTAATAAGAAGGGGGGGGGGGGGAAATATATGGCCACTCCTGGTGCTTTAATAATAATAATTGCACTCAAATTCAGCCGGGACTGACTGACACGGATTTCACCGTGCGTGCACAGGCACACGCACTTAAATATTTAGGAAGGTCTTCTCCTTCATTCCCAATGCAGATCATGCAGCGCCAGGAGCCCCGCCGCAGCACCGCGGGGTAACAGCCCCTCCGGATCCGCTTCCCAGAACGGACGGGAAGGGGAAAACAGGCGTATTTACGTATTGATCTATGCGAGAAGGGCGAAGGAGCGAGGGCGCAGGCCGGCGGGGCAGGGGGGACGAGGGGGATGAGGGGGACGAGGGGCCGCGCAGCCCCCGCCGCCTCCCCCGGCCCCGGCAGCGCCGCCGCGGCCACCGCGGGCTGGGCTGGGCTGGGGCGCACCCCCCTGCTCAGGGCGCAGCCACGTCCTGCCCCGGGCAGCCTTTCCCTTCCTCCTCCTCCTCCTTACCGAGTCTCCTTTTAAGGCTTTTCAGTGATTCAAAAAAACTAAAGTCTTCATCGTCGCCCCCTTCTCCTCCGCTGCGCCAAGGGCCGGCGGGCGGGACGCTCGCCCCGACACACCGGCAGAAGCGCTCCGAGCCCTGTCAAATCCTCCCCATGGCTGCGGCGGCGGCTGCAGCTGCGGAGACGGCGCCCTCCTCCTCCTCCTCCTCCTCCGCCGGGTGCGCGTCCTGGGGCGGAGGGAAGCGCCGGCGTCCCGGTCCCCGCTCCGGCTGCTCGCTGCGGCCCGGGAGGCCCCGGCGGCGGCGGTGCCCTCACTCCCGGCGGCGCGGGGCTGTCCCGGCTTCGGCCCCGCGGGCAAAGGGCATCCTCGGGCGGTGCGTGTGCGGGCTGCGTCTGTGTGTGTGCCTGTGTGTGTGTGTGTGTGCGTGCGCGGGGCGGCGGGGAGGGGCAGCGGCGGTGCCCTCCCTCCCTTCCTCCCCGGCTCGCTCGCTCCCTCCCT
>JAWWMP010000116.1:8519472-8594991 GCA_035047865.1 Dendrocincla tyrannina
GCAGCGCGGGGAGCCGGGCCCGGGGCCGCCGCTGCTGCTGGGATTGAGGGGAGGAGGGGATGCTCTGCCGCCGCTGCTGGTGCTGCTGCTGCAGCAGGGAATGCAGGGATACGGGCGGACCCAGCGGTACGGGAGGCGGGGAGGCAGCGGCCGCCGGGGCTGGGCTACCCGCCCGGCAGGCCGGGGATCGCTCCGGGCCTTCCCCGCGGGCCGAGGGAGGGGGAGCAGCCGCCGCCGTGCCCCGGCCCGGTTCCTCTCAGCCTCCTCCCCGGCAATTAGGCCTTTGATTAAACATCCCAGCAGCCTCGTTAGGCCGGCGCGCAGGGGGCGCGGCGCCTGCCTGCTGTTCCACGGGTACGAGCCAGCCTTTTCTGCCGGGCCCCGGCGCCCAGCGCGAACCGCGGCCGCCTCGCACTTCGTGGGGCTGAAAACGTGACAGAAAACGCCGGGCCCGGGACCGTTCTGTCCCCGCTGGGCAGTGCCCCCCATGCCCCAGGAGCCCCCCGTGCCGCCCCAGCACAGGCCGGGATAACGCTTCACAGTCCACACCAACATCGTTTCAGGGAGCTGAAGGGTTTTTTGTTGATTTTAAAACAGCACAGACTCAGCGGCAGAAGCAAACGAGGGGACTGCGCGTTGATCTCCAGGAATCAGAGAAGGGGGCCGACTCCGGGGTGGGGAATGGCAGCTGCCCTACAGCGCGTGGTGGCCGCTCTCCTCTCCTCCCCTCTCCTCTCCGCTCCCCTCCCCTCTCCTCTCTCCTCTCCTCACCAAAGGCGTGAGGGATGCGCTGTGGTGCTCAGGCGTCCATAGGGTGTTTAATGTCATCCATAAGTCAACGCGTAACTTCAGTTCTTCCTCAGAAGTCAGGGAAAGGGGGGGAACACAGTATAGCCCCTGAAGGTCACCGGCCATAGGTGGAGTTCAGTGTTCTCCAAAAGCCCACCAAGTCCTGCGTCTGCTGGAGCTCCAGGGACAGAAATATCTCAGACATCCTCTGTTCAATAACCAACAGAAGACCCTCAGCTGGGTTTTGCCCTAATAAGCATCTATATAACACTCATTTTCTCTTAAACTGGCTATTTTTGCCAGCTGATGTAAGTCATCAACAGTCTTATATATCTGTGAAGATGAAATACATGATACAATTAAAGTCCCGTGTGTTTGCTCAGATTCGCTCAGCTATATATAAACTCGGTGGTGCAAAGCTAGAAAGGACTGACTCCCACCCTGTGCACATGAAATGTCAGAGCAGACTGGATGTAGGGCTGGGAAGAGTCAGCTTTCTGTCAGTGAGCCTGGGGAGGGGGTCTAGCAGCTTGAGCAATGGCCTTTCAAAGGAAGAAACACTCCTGCCAACTCTCGGTGAATGAAGAAATGCGCAGAGAATTCTAAAAGCTTTTTACGCAAAACCCCAGAAATGTTAGAAACTACTACAACTATTAGTAAGCTTGTGGTGGGCAGCAGATAGGATTAAACTGAGAGGACGAGGACAAGGAAAGGGTTTCTTTCCTGTGCTGGGGTACATCCTTGGCATGACAGCAATAAAAATAAATTAGTATTGCTGGGGTGGGTGGATCAGATCAGATCACGCTTCCTGTAGCGATTGGAGACACGTCATCCAAGTTCATCGTGACCATAGATTAACCATTAATAGGATTGCAGAGGGAAAAGGGAGAAGACTAAGAGTTAAAGCAAAGTTAGCTTCTTGGACTTCAGCACCACTTGGTAGGGAAGTGAACTGAAGAATCATTGCCAGAGATACAATGGGTGTGGATATTCCACTTATGTTACTCTGTTTTCCTCAGCCAGTTGAAAAGTTTTTCCTTGTTTTCCTTGCAGACCAAGTGTTTGGAAACAAGGAAGGATACCCAGCAAATGGGCTCACTTTCCCTATATTTCTGGTTTTAAAGATGAACTCTTGTTTCTGTCAGCAGCCCTTGACAGAAGTTGCACATCAAGCCAGTTCTTTCCAGCATTGCTTTCAGCTATGAGTGAGGCTATGAGAGGCAGATGACATGTCCCTATTAAAACCATGATATGTAAGCTGCAGTTGAACACGGAAAACAGGAATTATTTGTTCTCTCCTCATTTAATAGCCTGTCCAGAAATACACAGGCATCCCCACAACAACTGGTGATACACCCACTGGGCTGTAGTCAGCTGTCATGTCACAGAAGCTGTGAGGAACAGGTAACACCAACAATGACTAGAGGCGGTTTTATTTGCTGGGAGTTATTTATGTAGCAGGTGATTCATTCCCACAGTACACCCATGGGACGGAAAAATATTTGCTCTGCTTTATAAGAAAGGCTGCAAGAGAGACGTCAGAATATTTAGAAAACCAACAAAAGAATTTAGTGTAACACTCAGAAATTCCTTCTCTCTTTTATGTTGTCACTAAGACAGACTGTCCTAAAAATACACCCAAAGTGTGCAAACATACCCCAGTATCTTTCATAATTATCACGTTTGTTTCACCGTGTTCTTGTTTTAATAATACCACAATAATATTTTGCTCTTATTGCTCAGCTTTACAAATGTTTACAGTACCTAAAACATAACTAATGATAATAATGATTTTGTATCTTACAATAAATTAAGCAAGCTGATAGCAATAGAGAGAATAGTGCGGAATGAGGAGGATATGGTTGAAACAATGTAGTTGATGTGTTAACAACATGTATGTTGTGTTGCAATACCTTATGTGGGTATAAGAGTAAACAGCCTTTCCTCTCCAGGGACAGGAGGCTTTTTGGATTTTTGGATGAAATATTGTGGATATCTGGTTTTGGTATGCAGACCATTTCTAAAATCGAGAGGGACCCCACATGCTTTCTGGCAGGTGAAAAATGCTTATGAGTGGTAGATCTGTTACATGCTTAGGGACAAGTTGCTCAAGAGTGTAATTTTTGTGTTGACAACATTTTGCATCCAGGTTTTTTTGTTCTCCTGAACTTCACTTTGTAGACACACATTGTTTGTACTGATACAGTGTTTCATCTGCCAAGGAAAATTTGGTAGTACTTTATGCAAAAACAGTGCTGGCACTCAATTTAGAGAATGTGTGTTTAGACGTGTGATGGTACCATTTGAAAAGGGGTCATACAGCTGTCACCTGAATTATAGTGATAACTGAAATTACTAGAAGTGTCTGCAGGTGACTGCAGACAGAGCACACGTTGGTTGCAGTCTTGGATGACACTGAAGACCAGCATGTGTGAATCGAGCAATACTTGTTCTATAATCTGTTACACTGTAGTTTCACATAAATCTTGCTGCTGGAACAAACAATTCTAGCAAAAAGAGTGGTCTCTTCACTGAAATCGATGATTATTGCAGAACTTAATTAGTCTCAGTACCTATAGTAATGCATTTAGTAACACACTTTAATGTTTTTAAAGACCTGTAAATCTACTATTTACCTCCCTCACTGCCTTACCAAGACCTATTTCTCCTGTGAGGTCTACAGACAAGTCCAACTACAAGCACTAACTGGTACCTGGCAAAATTGATGCTTATTGTTTACCTAATCCCAAAACAATGATCATAAATGTGTATGCATATATACACATTGTAAATATCGACTTATCTTTCTCTTCCTTCATGCTTCTTTTATTGGTCTTTGGAGTCTTATTTATAGTCCTAATCATTTTCTGTGAGTGGCTGAACTGACTAATTTTACCTCAGAGGCAAATTGCATCATGCTGATCTCAGTACACTGGTTCCGTATCAGCCTCACTCCCCCAGTTTTAGTCTTCATTTAGAACTAATGAGAATGTGGCCACCACCGGCATACAATTTTCTGTGGAGAATGAAGTGGTTTTGACCCTACTGAAGTGTCCAGAGGTGCTGTGCTCTGAACAGAAACAAGATAGCCTCTATGATTAAAGAAGAGGAGAGGAAGTAATGGAATTACATTTATAACTGTGAAATTGCTATAATTTGAATCCAGCTTTTATGATGCAAGCTAGGAACTGACCAAAGTCACGTCTCATGCTGACCTTCAAACAGGACCCTGTGTTTGCACACTTAAAATGCTGTTTTATCTCTCCATACATCGTTTTCTTCTTGTAAAAGTGGGAGCAAGTCTGCCAAAGCTCTTAGGGATGCCGTAAACCTTAATTAATGTAACAGTCTGAAATTCTTTTTAATTTTCCTTTCTTCAGGAATATTGTTATTTTATTTTCTCATTTGTTTCTGTAGTCTATAATGCCTGCGATTTTTCAAGCCCTTAGTCCCTGCATAGTCCAGTTCTTTCTTGTGGATTTCACTATCTATACTGATGTTTTCTTCCACTGTGTCCCAAATCTGTTGACCGTGTTCTGCTACCTTCTAAAGCAGAACTCTCCTCAAGGCACTTCACTCCCTTAAATGAAGCTATTTAATGAGGTAGAACTCTTTCTCAGGCCAAGTGAGTTTTCAAACAGAAGAGTTCTGAGGAAGACCACGTATTTATTTGTGAACCTGAATGATAGATGCCACACAAGGCACAGCAGTGATTCAAAAGATTTGTGGAAAGCATTTCTTGTGAATAAAGACCCCTTGCTACTCAGCAGGTAACTTCAGGTCACCTCCCAAAGAGAAGAAAATCTTGAAATCATAGAAGCACTGAATGGTTTGGGTTTAGAGGGACCTGAAATCTTATCTAATTCCAAGCCCCCTACCATGGGCAGGGACACCTTCCACCACGTTGCTGGAAGAAACCAGCTTGCTCAAAGCCCCATCCAATGTGAATTTGAACACTGCCAGGGATGAGGCAACCTGTGCCGGTGCCTCTCCACTCTCATAGTAAAGAATTTCTTCCTTCCATCTAATCTAACCATTTTAAAATGTTATGTTGTGTTCAGTAATAATCTCACTCAAACCAATGCCAAAAAAAGCCTCCTTGATCTCAGCAAGAACATAAGTAAACTCATAATTCCTTCTGAAACAAACAAAACTGTTTGGACTTAGTCTTATGAGAAAATGAGAGTGGTTTATATTTTTGCACAATGTCAACCATTTTTCTTTGTAAATTGTCAGTGCACAAATTAAGAGGATTTAATTATATGGAAAGGTTAGAAGTGTGGCTGCAAGTGGGTTTTGAGGTAGAGAAAGACAAATATTTGTACTAGTTTAATCAAAAAGTGTGAACATAACACTGGCTCAGATCCTCGTGAGTGAACAGCCCTGGAAATAATTGTACTTGTGGAAGGAGGTCCTGGCCAGTGGTACAGCTTTATTTTGTTACTGGTGCTGCCTTGGTGAAGGTAACTTCTCTTATGGAAGTGAGAGCAGATCTGCTGGCATGACTGCTCCCTACCTGCAGGAGGGTGAGGTTAGCAATGGATCACTATGTCATTGTTTCAAGTAACCCAGCTCACCTTGGCTGAAACAAGTTGGGACTCACTTAAACTTTCCTAGACCTCAAAGGGAGGGACAGTCTCCGGTATGTGGACAAACATCAGCTATGGTGTCATGGACAATAACCTCTCCTAACGGGGCACACATAGGTCAGGCAAAGGGCATTGCTCTGCAGTCACAGTCATTCAACTGGGGATGAGTTTAAGTGGCAGTCAGATTTTCTTAAGGCAGGAGTGTTGCTGTGAACCACATTAATTCAACTCAATCTAACTGAAGACAAGGACTAAAAATACTAATTAAAAGTAAGTATTTCCAATTGGAGTAAGTTTAACAACCTGTAACGTGAAAGTAATTTGGCTGATTTTCCTCAGTTTTTGCAAAAGTGACTAAAATATACCTGGCAAGCTTCAGACTCAAGCAGCTTTTCAAGCCAAAGTTGTGACGAAGGGATGGAAACGGTGCTATAAGAGGCGTTAGCTTCAGCCTTAACCAAAGAGGTGTTGCTGCCTCCCCTTAGCATCCCAAGCTATGCCAAAGCACACTGTAGATGAATTAAAATCACTAAATAAAATGTAATGTTTGTAAGAGTTTAGTCAAGTAATATATTTATCTGTCATAGAAACATTAATCATAATACAGCGTCATCTCAAAACCTTTTCTTCCCCGGTTTGCTCAGAGGACCAACAATTTCTATGTGTGGTGCATCAGGATGAAGGAAAGTACATCCTCATTCATCACCTGGAGGCCAGCATTTGCTGCCATCAATTTGGCTCCCTCCAGAAGAACAGGAATTCATTTTGGAGGCTGTGAAAACTGGGTTTCCAATGTTCTGATGGAAATTAGTAATGAAAAAGATTTTTGAAGATATTGTAAAGATTTGCGTTTTTGCAATGAAGAGTTATAGCCATAGCTGTGTGTTCTCAAAAAAAAAGGTATCAGTAGTTATTGGCTGTTCTTTTGGCTTTTTCAACAAAGTGAAGATTTTCTTCCTTGGCCAAATAATGAGGAGAGTGACTAGTGGATGTGTAACTAGCTTCCAGCTAGCTTGGCTCTATGCAGCAGCAGTCCTACAGTCACTAATCTCACTGCTGTGCCCTGCAGGAGGAGAAAATGAGCTGGACCATGGTCTCTGAACCTCATCCTCCCCCTGGTCAGGGACTTTGACAGACCCAGGGCACAGAGCTGCATGATGTTGAATTTATTGCTCCCGTTTGCATCAAGGCCTTTCCTAAGACTTAATTCCCTCGCCCTGCAGTAAAAGTGATAATAATGAAAAGGTCTGTGATTCACAGTAAAGCACTATATCTTGTTTAAGTTAAACAAGTACCTAAGTGCTCTGCTGAACTAGGGCCAAGGGTGGATTACTGAGAGAGCTGGGCAGCCTTCCCATCTCCAGCCAGTTCACCAAGTAGTCTCAAGCTAATCATGGAGTTGTTCTGGGGCTTAGTTTCCTGCGCATGTTTATCATAGGGTATCTATTCTGACTGGCAGAGATAAGGAGATAATGAGGGAACATGAAAAAACTTCAGAACATCATGGAAGGGGAAAAGCGCTGTAGAGAAAACAGGCTTCTGCACTGGATATACATTGCATGTTACTTTCTCCTTATGACTTCAGTTTCTGTTTAGTACTCATTATTCCCAAAAAAAACATCAGGCAGCTTATTAAGAGAGAGCCCACTTGCACTTAAAAGGCACGAGTATAGTCTGAATCCCACCAAAACCAATGGGAGAAGAACCAGTGCTGCATGCAACCAGCATTCCAGAGCGGTTCAAGCTGTGTTGCCTTCAAGCAGCTTCATCACCCTGGCAGCACAGGCCTGCTGCAGGAGGTGAGTCCAGCAGATTTTGTCCAGGCTGTTGCCTTCATGCTGTACAGCTGCCTGAAAAATTAACTCAACCCCCTTTGCAATGGCTTATTAAAAGGGAACTGGAACAAAGTCTTTGGCAGTCTGTGCTTAAGCTGCACTGGGAGAGTTTCCTCTGATCAGATATGGAGCTTTTAAGGCCGTTTTGCATTTCTCTGACTCCTACCTGGCAGAAAGTGGCTAGAGAAAGGGCACTGTGTCACTGTGGAGAGCTTTTTATTGATATGAGAGAGGCCTGGTTACCACATAATAGTTTGCAAGAACAGACTATTCTTTTAACACTATTTCTACTTGGAAATACATTTTGCAAAGTTAGAGCAAAACAGCTTAGTGTATTGAATTGCATGAGAGTTATCCTGAGTATGTATGTTTACTGTATCACTTGATAGAGAGGAAATTAGCATAAAAATCTTTACTAAGAATAGATTGTGCCAGAATATTAGTTTTGTAGCATAACAAACAGACGGGAAAATGTAAACATGCTATTCCATCCTGTGCAAGATAAGAGCAGAGGTAAGGCACTGTCCTCATTAACAGCTGCTGGCTGGTGTTGTAAACACAGTTGTGGAGATTTTAGTATCACATTACAGCATTGTGTGTGAAACCAGAAAACGCCAGTGCTACTTTTTGTGGATTTTTGACCTACAGTTCTGAAAGAGCTTAAGCTTTTTTTTTTTTTTTTATAATCAACATCCATATTTTGTTTATCCGTAGATAAAGCAGCACTGTAGCATACTTCTGTTTCTGTGACCTCCTCAAAACCTTTCTACAGGCATTTCCTGAATCCCGAGTTCTGCAGATTTAGAACCAAAAAAGACAGAAGAGCAGTGAGTATCAGCAATATTTCCTTTTTCTGTTACACATTCATGGGTCATTCCAGTAGGAATAGCAGAGAGCAAAATGATTATTTTTGCTCAGCGTCCACTTTCTGCAAGGACAGAATCCCCAAATTCTAATGTCACCCCCCATTTTGACTCACTTTCTCTGCGTATAAGACATGAGGTAGCTGGGGCCAATGTACAGACAAGGGTATCACCCAAAGGGAGTGGGCTGTTTTCAACTGCTCCTGCATAGCTGTGGATTTGAAGGGCTGTTTCCTTACCTCTGTTGCAGCAAATGAAGGGGAAAATCCAGTTGACCAACAAAAGAAATGGAAATAGAGTCAATGACAAGTGGTTGTGGAAATGGTGTCTGTGGAAAGGGGGTTGTAACTAAGATGTAAGCCACGTGAGTGGCTTTCAAGGCCCACCCTCCCGTCTTTACTGGGGATACACAGTAGAGGAAGCAATACAAGCCCGTTCTGATGATTTCCAACCATGGGTAAGATCTCCTGAGCTGTTTGCCAGATGATGTGGCAGACCATCTTTACTTGACCCAAGGCTTCAGGTGAGGAACTGGATAATTAAAAGCTGGCCCTTGTCATCTCCTCTGGGCTATGATGTGTGGGAAGATCTTATTCCTGACAGACAGCAAGTCCAAAGTTTGCCAGTCCTTAGCTGGAAACACACTGTTCAGTGAAGACTTAATTCAGGGGCAAATACTGTGTCAGAAAAAGCAAATCCAAAAGATAAGCATGATATTTAAGACATAACTCATCTGCAGCAAAAAACTACAACACTACAAATGGAGGCGGTGTTCACTAGACACATCGTTCAGCTAGGATGGAGGTTGGTCCTGGAGCTAATGAAAAAGGATGTGATGAATCCCTTACTGAAATTCATCAAAATTTCTCATCAAATAATAAAAAACATTAATGTGTGCATTACATCAAAGTGGACATTCCATTAACAGCATAAAGTCTGTTGCTTAGAGAGAGAGAATACATAGTGTGTAATTACAATACCACTGAAAAATACAGCTTATGTGTTTAGGTATGTCAGCTGTCCAGCTGCACTTAAGTATCTTTCAGCATATCCATTACATTTGCATACGATATATGTAAATTAATATGTCCTTAACTCATACCTATTTCTGTATGTATAGATGTAGTATGGATGTATCTACATGTATACATACATAGGTATGATATAAGCACATATTCATTCAGAGCATTTTAATATAGTTAAAAAACACTGTGCCAAAAATGTACACCATCTGTTTTCAATCAAAATAGCCTATTTCAGAGGAAGGGAGTGTTGTCTGGTGATCAGAGCAGGGGAACTAAAGAGTCAGGACTCATGGATTCCATTCCTGAATCTGCCAGGAATTGGCTGCATGGTTTTGACAGGGTCTGTGACTCCTGTGTACCCTGCTTTCCCCATTTGCAAGGTGAGGCATATCTACTCCTGAATGCTGCAATGGCAAACATAATTAATATATACTTAGAGAAACACAGAAGTTCTTTTTATATCATCATGGTATGTCTGAAGAGTGGAATTTAATTGAGAAACACAGTAAAGGATTTGTTTCAGAAGACATATGTAGCAGCTATGTGTATAATTACAGCTATTTGTACACATGTAGGTTGCCTAATTTTTGAATGATAGTACCCGTAATAAAATTAATGGGGGAAAAATGGTGCTCAACAGTCTATGAACCCAGCCAATACTGTAAAAGTTTTCACACACTATTGAACAGGGTTTCCACGGTGACAGCCGTACACCAGTGAGTGAAATATGTGCTGCACCTAATTTTCATCCTGAAATAGGAAAATACAAATGGGTATTGGGATTTTCTCTCAGGTTCCCTGCAGAGCAAGCCTTGCTCCACTGAAGACAATTACAATACTCCTATTAACATAATTAGGACAAGATTTCACCCCATCCGCTTCCTTAGCTTCAGTGTGTCCCTTTCAGGAATACAGCAGGGGCTGCTCAGCCCATCCCACATGCTTCCTCTTGGGCATGTTGGCCATGTCTGTACTGCAGCACAGAACAATGTCCTTCCTGTGATCAGTGGTTCGCATGGGGCGGCCCAGCCTGGATGTGGTGGGAGTGCACCAGGTGTCACAGCAGCTGAACAGTGGTGGTGCTCCATGCTCCTGTTCTCCCACCATCCTTATCTGCTGATTTCCAAACTCCTCTGATTCCCACATAGTATGCACATCTGTGGGGTGTTAAGGCTGTCCCTTGCCTCTGGAGAAGGAGATCAGAGGCACTTTCCATTGGGATGAGAAACACCATATAGCAAACTGCATAAATGCAGCAGCTGTGTAGTGTTGGAGAGGAAAAGGAATAGCGTTTGTACTTTGGGGTTTGCCTGGCTGCCAGTACAAAAGTGGCAGAGAAATCATGTGTGCTGAGTGCTGTTTATGTATGCTGCAAACTGAGGCATTGAAGTATGTGATAAATATTTGGTGTAAATATGAATGTACTTCAGCATCTATGTCTTTGTCACCAAGAAAAATGGGCTGAGCTTCTTTGGTTTGGACATTTTTGACAGCTGCTGTTCCCCACATTGCACTTTATATCTCAATAGTGTGCTGTTGCTTAAGTGCAGCTTCAAAAGTACTTGTAGGATCTTACCATGTACACACCTAAAATGAGCCAGTTGCTTGTCCAAGTGAGCTGGTATAGTGGCATACATGATAAAGCAGGAAAAAGACAAGGCAGTACAGATCTCACAGCTATTAAGTGGATTTACAGGTTTGTCACTCAAAGAAATACTTTTATCCAAATGAGAGAGGACAATGTGCAACATAAGGTTACATTGGAGAGACAAAGCAGTTGATTCAACATCAGCTTTTGAGAATTGTATCTCCATGTCTGGGATCTTGAAAGTTATCTTCTGTCTTTGCATCTGCGAACATATATCTGCTCTTTGGATCGCACCTGCTACCTTTTAAAGGAAGGGTGTATTCACTTAGTGCCTAGGAAATACTTTGTAAATCCAGCTTTCAAGCCTCCTTCAAGCCTGTGGAAAGTTTCCGTCATCTATCAGAGAACTTCCATCAGAGATATGTGCCATATTCATTTTCAGCTGTCTTGAGTCAGCATGTTGAAGATAACAAACTTGCTAATCAGGATAAAGTTTTCTTCAGTTCTTGAACTTTTGTAAAATGAGATTCCTCTTTAAAGGAGGTACAATTACTAGCCAAATGAGACAGCAGCTTCTAATTTCAGGCTACCAGTGACAAAAAGAAGCAACTAGGGAGACCAAAGCAGGAAGGGAGGGCAGGGCTTGGTGGGAGGGGACCAAGGATCTAAATCTTGCATTCTGCTTGTGATAGTCTGTACCTGGAGGGGAGAGGGGGAAATGCATCTCTTATGTGCAGTAAATGAGAGCAGTTCATTCAATTGATTCATGCAGTAGGCTTACACAACACCAGAGGCTCCTATGCATAGACTTATATTTTGCAAAGAGAGGTTTTGCTCTCATGGCCCATTTGTTTTACTGTCTCTGCACTGTGACTTCTAGCAGGGAGGCATGAAATAAGGGTACATTGCCAAATGAGTATCAGTCAGTCCTGGGGCCAGGGCCAAGAGGCAGCGATAGGGAGCTAGTGAAGGTTGCTGCCTCTTGGCATGCCCCATGTGGAAGGCAGTGGATTCCTGGTCTGACCTTGAGCAGCCAGGAAGAGGATGAGGAGGCTGAGCCAGGCAACCCAGCTCCCTGCAGAGGCCACAGCAGAGCAGGCCTGGCTGTAGGTTATCTTTAACAGCCACTTCCACTGAACTAGAGCAAACAGAGTCTGGCACAGGCGGGCTTGGAAGGCCTGCTGGGTTCCCTTGTTTTTGAGGACACTTGTCTGACCCGAATAACAAGGATTTTGCACATTGCCAAATGCACCGGACATGTCAACAAATACATAAAAGTGTTCGGTTTACCACCAGACTGAAAAAATATTTAGAATCTGGAAGGCAATAAACTGCAGATTTTTTCCCTTGTCATCCCAAAGACCATGACTTTTAAATTATGTATCACTTCCTAAACCCAAAAATTGTTCTGTTGGCGATGGTGTTCTCAGGAATTTGTAACTGAAATAAACTTTATTTTGTTTGTAATACCTTTTCCTCATATTCACGGATTATTCCTGACAGTCTCAAAATAGGGCCTCATGACCTCAGTTTATGCAGACTCCTCGGAAGAGGAGGTAAATTGCCAAGAGAAACTTACTTAAATTCTTTATTCACGTTAGATAGACGCTGTTCGTCAGTGGCTCTTTGACTGTGGAATTCTGCAGATGTTCCAAGCAGTCAGGCAGCATTACCAGCACCTGAGTTAAGATGGATGATAGAAGGGAGATGCTCTTTAATATTGTACACATAAGTACACCCCACTGCCACTGCCATTCTTAGCTGGGTGCTATACGGTGCAGTGATCTGACATAACTAACAGCTGTTGTGTCATTGTAACATGAAGTCATCACAATACACCAGGTATTGAACCGTGCTCATATATACTGATGTTGTTTTCCAGCTTCTGCTGCTATCTCTGTCAAGCTCTTACACATGAAGTGCAAGATCAGGGCTTGAGGTGAGCGATGCCTGGTGCTACAGCAAATCTTCAAAAAGTAGCATGTGTACCACGGGTGATTTGAGTCTCACAGGGGGATCAATGTCCAGCTTCTGCTTTTGCTTTCCAACAGTTCCTCAGTGTCTGGGCTGTAGTGAGAAAGGTCTCAGGTGAGACAGAGGAGGGGAGCTTCTCTATGTCAGACATGAAACTTCTGCTATTATTACAAAGAAAATGGAGCAATACGCAATGAGACTGACAGAGCACTCCAAACCACAGCCTTCCTAGACTTCTCCTTCTTCCAAGTCTGATGGGGATCCAGATGCAAAGGAACTTTTCCAAAAAAACAGGCTTTGGCTCTCAGTGCTTCATGCTGCAGAGAATTATGCACTTTCTGAAATTTTTCTTTGAGAACATTTGTTTTCCCGATGGTGTTGCTTCATGGTCTGTATTTACTTTTTCCATTTTGTTCATAGTTACCAGTGTGTCTATTTTCATAGTCATGTTCTAGAAACAGAAGTTCCTTTCCCTCTCTCCACTCTAATCCTTGTAACCCTCACCAAAGCTTAACACCTAATTTGGATAATAATTCCTGCCCACCATCTCCCTCCTCCCACATCACTTGCCCCTTTATTATGTTAGCTATAGAGAGCGAAGTGCTAACGGGTGCTTTCTAACTGCTTTGAAAAACACCGTCATGAAAGAAGCCAAGTAGGAAAATAGAATGTTTGGCGCCAGTAATGGAACACAAAACCTTTTACCTTCGTCCATGCGCTTGAATCTGACCCAGCTCACTAACAGCCCAAGTTGTTAATATGTCAGGCTTATGTGGTAGCCTGAAATAGTTTAAGTTCTTAGTCTGTGTCATCAGGTTTGGGACAGAGAACTCTGGACTCCGTGCATGCTCTTGAACATAATCCAGCTCTGTTCTTGCTGTCAGGGCAATGTGGTTGGCTGGCTAGAAACAGTCCATGCTGTTTGCCAGCTTTCCAGCAGAAAAGCTTCCCCATTAAAGGAACAGTCAGGTCAAGTAGTGCTGCCCCATCATGTTGGCTGTCCCAGTGGCAGGGCATGGAGAGGAGTCAGTGTACTGTGAGACGACAGCTCCATCGTGTAGAGGCACAGCAGTTAAGCTGTGTGCAGCACAAGGAAGCATAGCAGCACCCCTGGAGTTGGTAAAGAAATGAGGACCTCTGTAGAAATGAACAGCACTTCCAGGAGATCCTGACATTTGAAAGCTAGCTCCCTTAATGCTTTTTCTGTGGAAGACAACAGGAGTTTTTTTAAGATCCTTGCCTTCTCTAAAGAAGCTGATTTTCAGAGACTGTGTTAGAGTTGCTACCCAAGAGGCTGATGTCTCTGTACATGGCTGTTGGATGCTGTGCAGCACAAGTGTACCCTTTGGACAAGGCTGCTCTAGAGTGTCTTTGCATCTGGCTTGCTGGGAACTCCTGCAGAAATGTAGAGATTCAGGCATCTGTGTAGGCACAGGGGAATCACAGGGCGGGGCAGAGGGGCAAGCCCAGTCCTGCAGAGTGCTTTGAGCTCGGCAAAGTGGTCTGGGAGCCCTCTAGCCCAAACACCACCACTGCTGAGGATGCTCACAAAAAAGGTCTCACAAAAAAAGGCTCCAAACCATTGTGAAACAGATCTCAAGCTTGCCTTTCAGAGCGTTAGATTCACGTCATATTGTGCTTCCAGAAACAGCTATAGAGCTTTCTAGTCTAAGAATTTTCCAGCTGTGTGTCATCTATACACAGCTTTTTTTTTTTTTTCACACCTGTCTCTGTTGCCAACGTAGCATGGGTCTTCTCCAAAGACTTTGTTGGAGAAAGAGCTCATACCAGCATATTTGCCCCTTTTGCAGCTACTTTTCCATCATATAGAGCTAAGGAAAGAAAAGGCTAAAATGTAACAGGTGCATTTTAGCACCCTTGGATGATGCCTTTCTCTTTCAAGGAAGCAGCTGCATAAAGATGTTCCTGATGTTCCTAATGTCTCCTGCATTAAGAGTCCTTGTCCCTTATAGACAGAGTCTCAGTCTCCTGTAGATTCTGTGGTACCCCATGATATGTCTCTTTTCATGATGAGAGGGCCCTAGTAAAGTCTTTATTTTGGCCAGCTTTGCCACAACTTAATCTCTGTGAATGCTCTGTCCAGTTTCGTTGGGATTGTCTGCTGGATTAAAAATTGACATCCAAGCAAGGCATCTAGTCTGATTTCTCTTGCTTCCTTTACAATACATGCTAAAACCGTAGCTTTTTCTTCGAAACGACAGAACTTGCTTTCAGCTTCTTGCAGCATATAATATATGTAGAGTGGCTCGGGAACAACTCCAATTAAACTAAATGTTTCCTCTACATAATGATCCATTCTCAACAGTAATTTATCAGTATTAACATTTAGAATTTACCTCCAGAACCGAGGTTTTAAAGTATGATTAATCTTCAACAAGATTAAAATAATTGCTTGTAACATTTTAACTGACTTAGCCAGGTGACAAGAAATTTGTGAATGTCAAATTACCATGACAGTTCCAAAATGCACTCACTATTTCTGCAAGTGCAAAACAATCTTAAATAATAAATGCAAAATGTCAGCAATACCATCTATCAGTACAGAAATCATCTTTTAGAGTATCATTAACTATGCCTTTAAACTTTTTCAGGAGATCTGGAGGCAGGATTATTTATCACATGTGGAATCCACATTTGTAAGATCTCACAATATGAGAACACTAGAAAGTGAGCTTTTTGGTTGTATTTGAGGTTATGACTCTGAGAGTTGAAACTTCCCTTATTCTGCAAACCTTTTGGACTTTAATATGGTCCTTTCCACCTCGCCTTGTGCACTGCATCCCTGACCAAGTCGTTGTTATTCATGTTTCCCAAAAAGGACGTTCACTTTGAACTCATTTGGAAACCATATTTAGAGCAGGTTATCCTATGCTTTATCTGTCAGCTTTCATGGGCAAGAGATTGAGACATTTTTCTGTATAAATTCTTTGAAAACACAAATCTTGCTAGTCCTAAATTCTTATTATCATTGGTGCAATTGTAGCCTTCAACTCTCATGCTATCAGTGAAGTGAGATTTTCCTTCCACCCTCTTGAGCTACCCAGCAGATAAAATCCCAGCCCTTTTTTATGTTAAGCCCTTGTACTGTTGTATTCTGCAGGACTTGGGGGAGAGGATCTAGACTTACAGATCCTCCGTGGTCACCTCTGACTTCAGTGAGTCAACATAATCCACAGTGCCTGCTGCTCTGTCTTGGGCAAAACTTTGATCAGCACATTTGCAGAGATAGCTGAATTTGGGTTTGACATCTTGCTGATCTCTGCTGGATGTCCAAAACAGGGTATGAGTCATAAACTATTCCCTCTAACGTAAACCTCACTGTTTTGGAAGCTGTAAAGGAAGCCTGTTATTTTTAAAGGACAGAATTTTTCTTTCTTTCTCTCCTCCCCTCCAGACACTCTCTCTGTTTATTTTTCATTCTGCCCCAAACCTTCTTTGTTTATATCCCACATTTTGGAAATTTCTTTCTTCTCCTTTGTCTAACTGCTCCTTTATTCCACATGGTTTCTCTGAAGAGGTGGGCAAGATCTGGAAAGAATCAGACATTTACACTGATAATGTTCCAGCCAGATTAGCAAATGTTTGGAAAAGACCTCAGGCTTTGGGCACCAACTTCTCTCTGATTGGGGTAAAACACTTTAATGATGGGGGTTATTGCTGTATAGAGGCTTTTTTTCCTTTATGGTATCTGGTGCTAGTTATTATCAAAGACAGATTGTTGGACTGTGTGGACTGACACTGGGCTAGTCCAGTCTGGCAATTCTCACCTCTCTATGAATGTGAATCCAGACACATTTCAGTCTAAGCTGGGTGTTCTTTTTGATGCATACAAGATAAATAATGAGGTATACTCAGTAAAATTAATAGGCTGCAAGAAGTAACTGGTGATCTCTGTATCCATCAGCCCATGTACTTGCTAAATTGAATCCCCAATTCCATTGTAAAAGAAGGAGCTACAGAGCTTTCCACATATTTTAAAATACATGTAATCACAAGCAACAAAGACCTAGCAGAATGCTTCAGTCATCTGGGTTTAGACATCAGGCAAGGTTAAATTTAAAGCCCAGACAATACACTCACAGCTAACTTTTTGACCTCATTCTATATGTGGATTTTCCTCATTGCAGAATCCATGTCATGACGCTGAGAATGCCAATACACTTTTTAGATGGGGAGTGGATCCCTTAGGCACTTATCTAGCTGAACTGGAATAATTGCTTCCTTTCCTCTTGTGTTTCTTCAAGGCATTTTTGTATGTTGTATCTTAGTGTTTCTGTTGACCAGAGCAGGAAGCCATACAACAAGTTGCAGCCAGATTTCAGGGACTAAGCTGATTAACTCTGGTGAAGCTCTAATGCAAATCCCATCCCGTTTAATTCCTTAGCTCGCTTCCACACTGCATGGTATTCCCTCCACATAGTTCTGCATTACCAAGTGACACACCACCACCAGCAGCCTCACATAAATCTTACAGAGTTCGGGGCTGCCAGTCACACCGCACAGTTTTGAGGTGAAATTCCCTTCTCAGCCCAAGGGCTAAACAAATAACATGTGATGTTCAAGCAACTCAGAGCCTTGCAGAGCAGAAAGGGTTCATGCTTTGCAAAAGGGAACTTACTGCAAGTGGTTTCTTGGTCTGCTGAAGTGTGCTGCCTAGGTAATGAATTAATAAGTGTTGTAATATCAAATGTATATGTGTTTTTTATGTTTATAGGTGCACACCTATAGCTATGGAAATATGCTCCATTATATAAAATCTGCTCTGATGACACTGGTTAAAATAAAATTGAACTGCTACAAACCCAGAAATCATGGGTTTTCTGCTGTTTCCAGGGATGATAATCCTTTTCCTGCAAAGACCTTCTAAGATGGCAGTGAGCTGCTAACACAGTAAGGAAGAAAACATGACAGCAAGAAACCCTTCTGCTGACATCTCTACATCCACATCAGCATAAATGAAATGAGAATTTAGCTTCAAATTGTCAAAAGGTTGTCAGGCCCGTGTTTAATAGAAAGATTGATGTTACAGTCTGATTTTGACAAGGTTCAGGTTAATACGAGCCAGCTGAATTCCACAGACATCCCCACACCTTTGGGAGCTGCATATTCACAGACAGAAATGGTTTGACCTCATCCAATTTATACATTTGATCTAATGCACTGGAGTCCATCTAAAAATAGAGTTCTGGAGAGGAAGACGGATAATGCTCCCGAGCCAGGGACCAATAAAAGCAGCTCTCCTTCACGTCTCTCTTCTCTGTCTTTATGAGGCTTCAGCTCAGACTTCCCTACATTAAAAAATTGTTTTTATCGCAGATCCCCTCAGAATAGATAACTTCACTCTTAATAAGTCTAAGAGAAGATTTGTCAGCCCTTCATGAATAACCAGATGTTGGGAAAAGGATGGTGTGTCATTTCCCTGAACAAACATTCTTGGCATTTATGCATTTCCTCCCATATCTGCTTAAAAAATGATTGTGTGTAAATTTAGTGCTGACAAAACTGAGGGCCTGGGAGAAAATGGATTACTCACTCATTTGGTAATTTTACTTGGTCAACGCATGGAATTTTTGCTTTCTTGGAAATTTGACACTGAAATACTAGTTTTCATTCTGATTCAGAATATTTAAAGCAAAAATATTACCATAAAGCTGAAAACCAAGATAGCATTGTTTTAAACCCCTTTTTGTTTGAAAATGTCTAGGCTTAGTATTTATTTCATTATATTTTTGGTTTTCATTACATGATGAGACTACTGATGGAAACTTGCTTTTAAATTATTAAATGCCACTCCTGTGTACTGGGCTGGAAAAGACAAGATGGTTCTTTCGGTATTAAGGAGAGTCCAGGAGTATTATTTTGAAAAATGTTGTTAAAATAGTATATTTCAGTTATCCACAATCCTATGCAATCCTTCATTTACATGCTAATGTGACAGCAATAATGGTTCATTTATGCTAGCACAGGTATTGAAATGAAATAATTAAAGAAGACTTATTTTTAATACAAATTTTTTAAAAATGCCTAGACAAAACCACTTTCATTTCAAAACTTCACTGAAAATACTAAGTGTATTCACTAGAACTCCGCATGCAACAGAATAGTGGCTCAAAAACACTTCAACAATAAGCAAAAGTTACTTGTAATGTCTGCTTCAATGAAAAGTCAGTGGTTATCCCTGTATTTCTAGAATTCTGTCCATGTCCAAACAGGTGTTTGGTAGCTGTGTGTATTTGATGGTTTCATTCTCATAGTTCCCACACAGTCATCTCCAAGGTTATCAATAAAGTACCAATACTGAGGGAAGTAATTTCCACAGCGAGATGAAACAACTCATTTACATGGAGGGTGAATGTCCATAAATGAAACTCCAGTTTGTTCATTCTGTATCTTGTGGATACAACAGAGATGTTAAAACATTGCTATGAAATGAAAAATATAGCTGTGATTCACCTTTATTGCAAAGTGATTGAACAAAATAACTCCCTTGGAACCAATGTACCATTACCCTCTTTTGAAAAGGCAGTCATCTTCCTCCCTGGATTGTGAATGCATCTGAAAATGGTACACTGCAGCTAAATCTGTACCGCTGTCGATTTAGCAAGGCACTAGAAGAACCATCAGCTGTAAAGAGAATTACTCTGTCTTCACCAAAGGAGGCGTAACGTAGCGGCAGAAAGGAAGCAGAGCCAAGATTGCAACTGATAGGCATGGCTGTTTTTCATGTGTGGGGAATTTCTCTGCCCATGTGATTTTGCGCACTGCATAACTTAAAGAAGTCATATGTCAGAGAAAGCCCCAGCCCAGTTCATTAATCCACAACTATCTCTAATAAGTGCTGTCAGAGAAGGAAAATAAAAGTTAATGGACCACATTTTGTTCTCTGTTAAAACTCACTACACTGGAGTTTCCACTGATGTAACCAAGGCTACTGTATCTTTGCCAGGCTTTAAAACATTCTCATATATTTACATAACCAAATGAGTTGATTTGAAAGAACACATTAGAGCAGAGCATTTATTCTTCATCTGAATCTGAATCAGCAATTCTGGTCTGCTGACTACATCTCAGAAATCCATGATGTAATTCCAGTAGTGCCCTGCACTTGTGACATGGACATGTTTCATGTGGGTCAATGGCTAGCAGGGGAGCATGGGCATCCAGGTGCTGTCCGGATGCCACGTGGCACACTTGGCAGGGTACTTGCCATCTTGGGTATCATTTGTGCATCTTCGAAATAAGTTTCCTTATATTATAAAAGTATAATGATCTTTGGATGGCAGATAATGTAACTAACCGAACTGTTAGAAGTCTCTGTCATTAGGTACATGCTGCCTAACGCTGCATTCTGTGCTCAGCAGTTCCAACTGATCCAAGTGCTGCTCAAACACCACATTCCCGTTGCTTTCTACCTTGCACTTGAAACATCTTTTCTTCTTCCATCTGCTTCTCTTGCAGACATTTCTTTCAGCGAGGTACCTGCCGGCAAACTCCCTTTATCATCCCATTGCCTGATGATCCATAATGACCCGTGTGCCCAAACACTTCCACGGTAGCTCTTACCGTAACTTTGAAGCGATGCTGCCCTCTCCTGTTCACTCTTGACCCGAATGATCTGCTTCTAAGCTCAATCGTAGCCAGAGAAAAAGGTCCACGCTTTTACTGTACTTTTATCAGTCTTTTGAGATCTGCATAAATAGCATCCCATGGAAATGTTTTTGCAAGTTCTGTTCCGTGAAAATTTTCCCTTCGCTTCCCAATATTGTTTTTCTCTGTTTTCCCATCCCTCTTATATTCTTGGTTTACAGTTGTGGTTTTGTTTTTGTTTTTTAAATCCATCTGCTTCTTACCAATCTCTTCTTCCCTCTGCGGGTTTTCTATACTCATTCCTC
The DNA here is from genome assembly GCA_035047865.1 of Dendrocincla tyrannina. Lineage (NCBI taxonomy): Eukaryota > Metazoa > Chordata > Aves > Passeriformes > Dendrocolaptidae > Dendrocincla > Dendrocincla tyrannina. The sequence goes on from JAWWMP010000116.1 coordinate 8,540,049, forward strand.
CACGAGACAGAGCTAAAAGAACGTGGGTGCTAATTGCAATAGGCAGTTCGTTAACAATCAGAGGAGACAGTCAGTCAAAATCTGGTTCCATTATTCGGTCCCTGAGATAAGAGTTTGACACAATAATTGTGCCACCTCAGACAGCTCCCCAGAAGAGCCTATCAGGGAGACAAACCTCTTCAGGGGAAAGGGCAGATGTATGACAGCACTGAGGTCTAAAGAGACAAAATAACAATAATTTCGTTTTTCTATTGTTCTTGTTACCACCCCTCCTATTCAATAATTTAAAATATTCACACATTTCTTTTTAGGAACAATGCCTTTAACCCCCATTCAAGCCGTTATTCAATGCATGTATAGTTCACTCATTCTGAAACCAGATTTTCCAAACCATGGGTTGTGGGGGAAATTCAAAAGGATCACTGGCGGGCTAAAAAAAATATCTTATTGTTAATGTAATTGTTTAAATTATGATTGATTTAATATCATAAGAAAACATAATTTGATTTCTATTGCTCTTTTTCTGAAGTTTTCTGCTGACTGCACCGCATTTTTCCCGGGGTAAGGGCAACTGAGAAGTGGCTGTAAATACTGACTGCAAGCAGTTATGTTAATCAGCCTTTTAATGCTGGCTGCAGCTCAGTCCCTCCACTACCAAGGAGAGAGTATTCTGTGGACTCCTTCTGTAATTACGGCCCATTCTCACTCCTCTGCCCTGGAGGAGCTGAACTGTTCCTGCCATGGAAAGGTAATTAGCTATTTCCTGCCTAGGGAGAGTCAAATGGAGACGGATGAGATCAAAAGCCTTAAATATCCACAGCACTAAATACTGTTGTTCTACTTGAATATCCACTACCCTAAGTGCTTCTGGTTTAAACCCTGCCCAGGGTTCTCTAACCAGCCTCCTCAGATGGGGAACTCGGTGCTGCAAAGTGTTAAACATCTCTGCACAAGGCCTGAGGAGTGTCAGCTCACTGGGATGAGAGTGTTACCTCTTTGCAGACACTGTGGAGTTGGAGTCTTAAGACATGTGCTTATTGTCTTGCCCTGGTAGCACGTGCTGATTCAAATGAGGAGGATCACTGTTGTCTCTTACCAACCTCTTTTGAAGAACACAATTGTCTGTGTATTGTTCCTCTCCAATAGCTACTGGGTTTTTCATACAATAATAGAATGGTAACAGGTTGGAATGGACCTTAAAGACCATCTGGTCCCATCCTCCCCTGCCCTGGGCAGGGACAGCTGCCCCTAGATTGGGTTACAGAATCACAGAATATGCTGAGTTGGAAGGGGCCCATCAGGATCATTGAGTCCAACCCTGAGCCCTGCACAGGACCATCCCCAAGAGCCACACCATGTGTGCCTGAGAGTATCGTGCAAATGCTCCTTGAACTCTGTCAGGCTTGGTGCTGTGACCACTCCCCTGGGGAGCTGTTCCAGTGCCCAGCCACCCTCTGGGTGAAAAACCTTATTCTAATATGCAACCTAAACCTCCCCTGATACAACTTCAGGTCACTTCCTTGAGTCCTGTCACTGATCACAACAGAGAAGAGATCAGTGTCTCTTCTTCCCCTCAGGAGGAAGTTGTAGACTGCAATGAGATCTCCCCTCAGTTTCCTCTTCTCTAGGCTGAACAGATCAAGTGATCTCAGCTGTTCCTCACACAGCTTCTCCTCAAGGCCCTTCACCATCTTTGTTACTCTCCTTTGAATGCTCCCTAATAGTTTAATAACTTTCTTATATTGCAGTGCCCAAAACTGCACACATTATTCAAGGTGAGGCCGCCCCAGTGCAGAGCAGAGCAGAGCAGGACAATCCCCTCCCTCGACCAGCTGGCAATGCTTTGCCTGATGCCCCCAGGACATGGTGGGCCTTCCTGGCTGCCAGGGCTTTGCTGACTCATATTCAACTTGCCATCGACCAGGACACCCAGACCCCTTTCCATGGCACTGCTTTGCAGCATCTCATTTCCCAGTCTGTTTGTACATCCAGGGTTGCCCCATCCCAGGTGCAGAATCTGGCACTTTCTCTTGTTGAACTTCATATGGTTGTTGATTGCCCACTTCTCTAATTTGTCAAGGTCTCTCTGCAGGGCCTCCCTGCCTTCCAGGGAGTCAACAGCTCCTATCAGTTCATCCAGCCTGGTTTTAAATACTGCCAGGGTTGGAGCATCCAGAACCCCCCCTAGACAACCTGTTCCATGTCTCAGCATCCTCACAATAAAATATTTCTTTCAGATATCTAAACTATATTTCCCTTCTTTCATTTTGTACCAGTTGCTCCTTCCCTTATCACTACAGTTCCTGATGAAGAGTCCCTCTCTGGCTTTTCTGTAGGCCCCATTCACATACTGGAAGGCTGCTATGAGATTTCCACAGAACCTTCTCTTCTTCAGACTGAACAGCCCCAACTTTCTCAGCCTGTCTTTGTAGCAGAGGTGCTCCAGTGCTCTTAGTGACTTTGTGGCCCTCTGGATGATTCTGCTAGCACATGTTCCTTTAAAACTGGTGTCTGTTTTGATAACATTTCTTCAGAATATCCCTGTTTCCTTTTCCTCTGTATTCACAAGTACCCCCAAAATCCCACACAAGTCTGCCTGTTTCACAAGGAATTTAGATTTGCTTCCTGAGGTATGCACAGGCACATGTCAAAGTATCTTGCCAACTCATCTTTCATTCACCTGGAAACCATATAACAAGGCAGCCTGCCTCGAGTACTCCCTGTCATCCGTCAGTGTTGCTCTCAAGGTGTTCAACAGCAAACATGTTGTTTGCAATCTTCATTTTAAGGCGTGCCTGCAGGTCCTGTAATGTGCTGCGCTGGAAAACTTTTTGCTTACATCTGGAATCGCTGTTCTTGACATCTCAGATGGGGGTGAAGGGAAACCTTTATCAAGGGAAAAGGACAATGAAGCAAGATATCAAGACAGCTAGTCCGTCAATGAGTCACAGCTACTAAAAATTTGGCAGCAGCCACAAAGCAGCTAAATGTAACCAGCTCTAAAAGGCCCACAGGATGTCTCTTGCTCATTCACTCACACACACAGGCACACTGACAGAGTTTAAACAAGCAATTCCTTGCTCCATATGCTCTTAAGACTAACTTTATAAGCAACATGGGCATAGGGCTTAATTTCCACAGGAAAATTTATTTTGCTTTCCTTAGCTGATTTTCTAACACCCCGATGGTGATTTCTCATGGTGTCTCAGGGTCTGATTTGCAGCCTGCTGAACCCACTGTGAGTCTCTCTTTGATGTTGAGTCAAGAGACCACAGATCAAGCCCTCAGCAATCAGTTTGGGCCACATGGCCTGATGACTTAGAAGGTAGATGCTGACAGTGTAAAACAATAGCAGAGGAAGCATAAAAGGGGACTGACTGTGTCCGATGCTGCACGACGGCTTCTAATGCTGGTTGTGGCCTCCTGGTGTATCATATAGTCACTGCTGACATGGCAACAGCTTTGAAGAGGAGAAGGTAAGAACTTGTACTCCCTCGAGAAAGAAGACAAGAGAGACAACAGGGTGTTGAAAAAGAAGGGTCAGGAAGACCAAAGATCAGCATTTGTGAAGGGAAGTGAAGAGGCATGTGAGGAAGCTGCAAAGGAAAAAAAGTTACTAGAAACAGAAACCAGGTTTTCACAGCCACCCCCATGCATAAAATGCCAATAACAACCAGAAACAACAGCATATTTTAAAAAACTGCATACAGCATGGTGCACAAATTAAGAAGGCTTCTTAAAAATTCTTACAGTGGTACTTTAATAATTATGTAGTGTTGTAGACAACTCTAACCACCAGACCAAAAATGTTTATATGAGCCCCAGATCACCTACTCAAACTGGGAGCTGCCCACTTGTGCCAGCTGTGAATTTGGTCTCTGACTTTTGTAATATTTCGGATCTCGTGAAGGCACTTTTAAAGAGGAAGTTCTTCAGTCCCCTTTCTGTGAAATAAGAAAGAATAATCTAGGAATTATTTATTTCAAAACTGGATAAATAATACACTGTTGAATACAAGTGTGTTTTATTGTGATCCTGAAAACCTTTTGTTTGAAATGTGCTGCAGGTTGGAGAACAGGTTTTAAAAGTCTAAATCTATTCCAAACCCACCATGAATGGTTTTCTGGAAGAAAAGATTATATATTACACTTGGTTCCTCTCCAAGATTTGTATGTCTTACATGAATATACTCCTTTGTCTCCTCCTGTAGTGACATATCTGAGATCAATTATGCCAACAGTAAAGTCTGGAATTTTTATAGCGCAGCTCTTTACCAGCATTTTCATAGAAGAACTTATGAAGGCTGAGGCATAGGAAAAGTCCAATAATCCTGGCCTGTTATCTTCATCATCTCCAGCGCTCTGTCTTTTCCTCTCTACCCTCTCCAAGTGAAAACACTGGCTCACATAATACACATACTCCATTGTGGTGATTTAAATGGCCATCTGTATGTTTATCTGAGGCCTCTGTGAATGGGCAGCCTCATTAGTGCTTGTGTCATGGACGGATGGGCCAACACAAATTCTGTTTGTGTAAGACAAATTTTCTTCTCCTGGCTTTATCTCTCTTCTTCATTCCTTTTGCACTCTCTCATTTTTCTTTTTCTTCTTTTTTCCTCTCAGGGAGTTTATCCTTGATAGAACTCACTTTCCTTATTTCTGAGGTTGGGTTCTGATGCCTTTACTTTTCTTTTCCTCTGCACATGTTTAGGAGAAATCTGTCTGAAAAGACATGCATTTTTAACCTGATTGTGGCTTTTCCTGCAGGACTGATGTTGCTGGCATTAGAGGGACTAGTTGGAGAAAAAGGTTTTATTCAAGACAAGAGGGGCACCAGGAGTAGTTCCAAAGTAATAACCTTAAGCTGTGGCTAAGGACCTGGAAGTTTTGAAGGTTCCCCTTAGGTTTATTTATTTTTTGCAATGATAAGAAGCAGTGAATCTGTTTTATTTGTCAATAATTAATATCTGCTGTGTGTCACCTCCCAGAACTACAATGTCCATATTGTAAACAGGGAGGGAAGGCTTATGAATTATAAGCAAAATGTTTTCATTAGATTGATCTGCTTACCTTTGGCTTTAGATTTTGAAAAGCATATTTACAGGCAGGATGCTGAATCTGTCATGCTTAGTAGCACTGCATAGCACTTGAGTGCTCAAATGCTCCTGTTGAATCAACTATTTAATAAATTCTGAGGTGTAGCCTTGTGCTTCACTAGCTGGGAAATTGGGAAGTGGAGAGGTAATTGTATTAGTCAATATGAAGGGAGGTCACTGTCAGTGTTTTAAATCAAGGCTGTAAGACAGCAACCATTAACCTTAATTCAGACGAGCAATGGTTCAGCAGCAGCTGGGGTCTTGTCCCTGCAAAGAAATCACAAGAATGATATATTGGGTTTCCAATATAATGTTGTTGAATTTTCTATATAATTTCTGCTTAATTTAGTTCACTGCCTATTCCCAATGCTGTCTGCAACCTGAATGCCCCACTGGATCCTTTCTGGTTTATTTCTCAACATTAGTATCAGCTTCAATGGATTTTTGAATATGAGTGAGGACATTAAAGAGATACATGAGTGATGGTTGCAAATCACCAACAGTCAAACTATTACTCACTCCTAAGTACTTTTGAAAGCCGTCTGCAGAAACTGAGATAACAGAATCCAGTTTTCTCTTTTATCAAAGAGCTTGTTCAGGAAGGGTAAGGGGCTAAGGAGGGATACATTTGCTTTCAACAATAAGTAATTATCTATGACTGAAATACATATGCAGCACACATGTGGAAGGAGGAGCAAGTGTAACAGTGTTTTACTTGGTAAAAATGCATTTGTAAAACTTAAAAAGCATTCCCCAGACTCACAGAAGGCATTGTACCCTACTGATAGCTTTTTACAGCTGAACTTAGGATCAGTGTTCAGATTGCTTCAGCACAGCTATGGGAAAATATAACCCTGGTCCTAGGAATAGGAAGGAATGTCTATTTTTCATCTCCATGTAATTGAAAACTGACTGAAAACAATTGGCAGGAATCTAAATATTCACATTTGGGCAGAGACCAAACATGGGAAATTTCAGGCCAAGGGAATTTTTGGGGGAAGATTATGAAGAAGTACATAAGAATAGGTTTTTTTTCTTTTTTTTTTCTGTTCTTTCTTCCTTTTTTTTTTTTTCTTTTTAGTGGTAATGGTAAATGTTTCATTAGAGGTGACTCAATGTATTAACAGTCCAACCATTTTTTCCTAGTGCTTGTTCTTCAAATCCTGCATTTATTACTTAATATAAAAGTAACAGACAGTGTATCTTTAAATAGAAATTACATTCCTGTCAGCTTACCCAAATCCCAAATATGAGGCAGGGTGTCAGAGAAAAACACTAACATGAGGGATTCAGGGACTTGACAAGGTTACAGACTGCTTCTGCCTGAGAAACAACTTACACTGAATTGTGCTTCCTGAACTTGTATCTCAGGACATGAAAGTAAGGGAGAAGCAATGCCTTACTTGAGCAACAGCAGAGAGACATATCTAATGTAAGGTGAAGTGTGGGATATCTGGAAAGTATCGGGTAGCAAGGTATTAATATCTCATTTATTTTGGTTTACTGCCACCTGAGGCTGAGGTTGATAAAGAGGCACATGGCTTCACTGGCAAAAGAGTTTGCCACGTGCTGTAAACTATTATAAATATTACATGGTGTAGTTGAGGAGCCTACATTCCAAATGTAATCTAGTGTGGCTCAAACACTGAAGAACCAGTCCATAAAAATGGCACTACTCTGTTCTGCACATCTGTTTCTTGCATGTATCTTCAGAGTCAGATCTGCTTAAATAACATATAAATGAAGGTTTTACTGTGATTTTTTTTAAACATCTGCAGAGCCCTGCAGAGCCAATTCTACTTGGAAGAAGATCTTCTTCAGCATGATATTAACTGCAAGATCATTGTTGCTCTCCTTTATTTCTGTGTGTGCGTGCAGTGAAGATGTGAGGTCAGGAGGATATGCCTTGCACTGGTGCAGGACTTGAGAGAAGGGCAAAGGTTGCATCTGCATTCCTGCAGGTTATTGTGTACTGGTAAGGGAACAGTCTATTTCAGAGTATTCCTAAAGGTCCTTCCTTCCCTATTGAAATCCTACCATCTTCTGCTGCTCAGCAGTGCCAGAGACCAGCTATACCCCTCTGAGTACATGCTGCTGGCTGGGAGAGCTTGTGTTACACCAGTGCCACCCTTTTGTTAACAGTTCTCCACAGGAAAGTGGTAGCAGCCCAGCTAGTGCAATGCTGAGCTCCTCCTGCAGTGATGAAGATTAAATTAAAAGCCTCCAAGGAAGCAGACTAGCATACAGTGCTCCAATGGAGAGCCACCAGGACTCTGTGCTGACCTTCTTGTTGTTGGCAAGCCCAGCTGGGCCCACATCTCTTCTCCCTCGCCCTTGAGGGATTCCTTCCTCACCTTCCTCCTTCTTTGTTTCTCAGTCTCTGGGACCAGGATCTTCCTGGCTAGCTGCATTCTTGTTGAGGGGAGCCTTGGCTACTCCCACTGGTGGGAGAAGGTCACACCCTTTAGAGTCTTCCAGCCAGAAACCAGCTGTTTGTTTGACTCCCAGTGACCTTCCTTTGCCTTCCCTCCCTGTGGCCTGGCTGTTTTTACCAAGAGGCTCACACCACAACCAGCTTCCAATGTGCTGCTGTGATTTGAACTCAGGCAGCAGGAAAAAACTGACCATCCCGCGCCTGGTGGCTCACTGTGCTGAGCCACCACATCAGCTAGAGTCTAGTGCCTTATTACATCCAGATGCACAAACAGCTTGCCTGCCAAGAGTACGCTTGGTGCTTCATGAAACCCTATCACAGGAACAGATTAGTGGTGGGACTGCAAAGAGCAGCTTTTGGGAAATGCATCAGGAGGGAGGGAAGGCTCTGCATGGCACATCCACCTCGTGAGATGGGCTTGCTTCTGAAAGCTGTCTTTCTACTCAGAGGTAATTATAAGCACAAAAAGAGTAAAACAAAGGAAGAGAGGAAGGTTTGCCAAGCGACTCTAGGTTATAAATCAAAGCTCCACAAATCTGTGCCCTCTCCATAGTCTCACATCCAGGACCCTTCATTTCTGTTCTTGGTGCTCTACTGTGCAACTCATTTCTCTCTGGCTCCTCAGCTCTGGGCAGTTCCTTTTCTGCTAGAGCAGTACAAGTCTTCTCCCGTGGCTCCCATATTACAGTCTGCTGTGCCTCCCACCTGTGCATTTTTCTGTGCTTCTCACTTCACCGAGGAGAGCCTCATTCTCCCCAAACCTTCTAGTTTAGATTATCTGTTGTTATTATAGTGGTAGCTCATCTTATAATTTAGTAAATGCTAATTGAATTTACAGTGTTAACTACCTGAAGAAAAGACTTGATTTCACTTGTCTGAGCAAAAAAATGATAGGCATTTCAGCTTGGGGCTTAAAAGTATTGGGACAGAATCTAGTGTTGTTTTCTGTTCTCTGCATAAAGGGTAGTCACAATCACTTGTGCAGATCTTTGCACATATGTAGCCCACATTGTGCATGTTTCACCATGAATGAGAATCTGTGAAACAGAATCATTATTTCTGAAATTGCTCATGCATCTGTAATGATTCAGCCTCCAAAGTTACTGGAAGTTCAGGCCTGGATCCAGATTTTGCTTGCAAATGGATAATAGCAGAACCCAGAGTTCAGATGTGAATATGGCTAGTTTTTAGGATATGCAAAAAGGAATCTGAACTCTGGACACCAAAATTACCTTCATAATAGATAAATCTAAGGCTTTCTAGGGACCATTATCTATGCAAGAGTGTCTTTCTTCATCAAAATAACTCGTTCCTCATTACTCAAGGCAAATGGTGTGTTAAATCTGTAGACTGGGTTCTGTATGGTTCCTGGCCACAAGGGGACAGGCAGTAAGTGTCACATAAGACAGCACCGTGTCCCGGGTGGGGTGAGTACATCAAAGACAGCCACTGCTACAGTATTAGCTATTTCTGCAAAGTATAAGGAAAAATATGTATCCTAGTCAGTACAAATCAGATACAAAAATATGCCTGCTGAAGTAACACACCAGAAACCAGAGAAATAAAGTACATATACATCACAGATGCAGCATAGGAAAAATGCCATAAATGTTTACAGTTAAAAAATATTCTCGATGTTGGGAAATTGAAGTGGTGTACAGTGCTTGCCAGAAGCTTTAGCCTTGTGAAACTACTTGGAGAAGAAGGTATGAAGGGGAAGACTTGGTAGATCAGTGAAAAATAAACTGATTTTAGGACCTCTTGCCTCATGTTCATAGAATCAGGTCCATAGTGCACTTCATAACAGTCAGGTACTACCTTCTGAGCATAAACATTTTTCTTTTTTAATGTCTTGTAGCACCATTGCTTGCAGCTCTGAGTCATGAGGAATGGTGGACCTCTGCCTCAGCCCTGCAGGACCAATGTCCCCATCACACTGCCTGCCTGGCCCCTCTGCAGGCAAAGAGCTTCATCCACCCTGAAACACATCAGGCTGGGGCTCAGCCTCCTTCATCGGCCAAATTGGGCTGTTCTGACCTCTGAACGGTTACTCTGTGTAGCCACAAGAAAACTCACTTATTGAGATAGCTGGTTTCATGGTGATTGAATTAATCTAGGTATTTCCTCATTCTTCCTTCTGAAGCTGATCACACAAAGAATATCTTCAGTGCTTCCTGCATCAGAAATACTACTATAGATACTTCTTTCCATTTGCAGTGATATTGTATTTGTTTCGTGAAGTACCAGAATCATTCACAGGGCTATTAATTAAGCACTGAATTCAGTCATTGTGGATCATTTTGGATGATTATCATTCTGAGGGTTGAATATGATCTGTTACAGGAACTTACTTTTATTTAGGTCCTTGCAGAAAATAAAGAAGTACTTAATGAAGATAAATCAGCAGTAAACTGAAGGAAAGAAAAATTGACCTTTCTTGACAAACTGTCTGAGTTTTCATGGCTTTCTCATGTCTTCATGCTGTGAGTAATGCAAGGAATGCCGCAGGCTGAGTGTCTGCAAGCTCTGATATTAAAAATAAAAGCTTTATGTAAGCCAGTTGCAGTTTCCTCTGCCCACTTTTAGTTTGCTCATATTTTTTTTTTTTTCCTCCCGTTACAAGACAGCAAATTCTGGAGATTATTCCCACATGAAACACTTCCCCACATGGGTCTGTCAGTGCTGCCTAGTCACTGACATAACATCCCACTGCTCCTAAAAGATTCATGAAGACTCACTGATATGTGTTTGTCAGGCTTGTCCAGTCTTATTAAAAAATATGGTTTCATTTAATTCCTCATGGAGTAACGGCTTCTCAGAGGCAAACTACCAAAAACCCTTCCAGCTGACCAAGGGGAAATTTTTGAGCATCTCCTGCCATCTTGTGGGACTGAGGAGAACATTCACTTTGCTTAATAACAATTTGAGGTGTCAAAGCCTTCCTTGTTACCCCCACTGATTAGCGAGCAAATGAGACACTGAGCATGGTGATGCACACTCTTCTGTTTTGGGGGAACCTGCTGACCTTAATGGGACTGCCCCAAGTATCTCTCAGTATGTCTGTGGCCAGGCTGGCCACTTATAGGGTTGTTATTTAGTCATTATTAGAGGGAGGGATCAAAGTACGTGGGGACTTCTCTTGCTGTTGGTCATTTTGGGGGATGCCCATGGTGCCAGCTGAAGGAAATCTTCAACAGATCACCTGGATATCCAGTGTGGGGTTGGAAACCAAGGACTCCTGCATGCAACCCCAGCTAACCCCAGCCATGGCTGTGTGGGTGGCCTCGGACAAGGCTCTGAGCACAGAGAAAGAAGCCAATACTTTCTGAGTGATAATCCTGTGTTTGTCCTTTCTTCCCACTGCAACAAGCAACAGAGTTGCTCCGTGTAAATAAAGCCACTGCCAATACATGAACCGCACAGTCCTACAGGGCTGGCTGGTTGTGCAACAGCTAAAGCACAGCTGGTTTGAATACCAGTGGCTGACCCAGGTGAATGCTCCCACATTTTAACAGTGGGGCACTGCGAAAATGCCACTGTGGCTTGCTGTGACTCCCGAGTGAGTGGCAACAGTATGTTCAGTGTGATAAGTTTGTTTTCACACCCATGCACACCATCAGTCAGCCTGTTGGTCGCACTAGCTAAAGCCAGCTGAAATAGTGTGTGCCTTTGTTTGCTTTGGGCTGCTTTGGTTGAGCTCTTCTGCAGATTTTGGGATCCCTTTGGGGTGACTGATTCTGCAATGTGAAAAATGCTCCTTTCATATTTTCAGCTTGTTTTTAAACATGCTCTGTTTGAAACCACAGTCAGGCTGAACAGAGAGAGGTTTCCCGGGGACTGCAGTGAGCCCTCACCAGGAAGAGGCTGTCATGGCTTTAGCAGATCAGGGGTCAGGACTGTTTTCAAGTAGGTTTCATTGGTGGTCTCTGACAGTGGGGAAGCCATGAGTTCTTTCTTGCCTTTCCAGGCTTTGGAGGGGAATATTCTGGTGGACGTAGAGTTATTAATTAATTTTCCATCTATTACCTTCCATCCATGTTGTTCCCAGATGTAGTATCTATACCCTGTTAGTTCCTTTCTCTCTCTCTGTCTTTCACCTGCATTCCTCCCTACCCTTTTTCCTTCGTTTGCCCTCCAATTCCCTTTGTTCTCCATAGACTTTAAAGAGTCTATGCCACCTCCATCCCAGACTGTGTTGCCCAGGCACTTTTCCCCACTTTATTTCCTAGACCTTATTCCCTGTGTTCTTGATTTGAGTCCTACTATGGAATAAAGTGCATTCCTTCTTTATGCTGACTGAGTATCAGCAGGAGGGACTGACAAAATATCACCTTGCTTTCCCTTGCTATTGTGCCACACAGGCCCAGAGGTGCTGCAAATAGCTGTCTCGCACACGGGAAACACAGAAAACCTAGTTGTGCCATGTGTAGGCCTGGGCTATGGGTTTATGAGGATGGTATATAACAATGCAGTACAGTAACACAGAGGATCTGTGAGATTTGGGCATGAGCAGTTGCTCTGCAGGGTTGCACAACCTCAGCATGCCAAGGAGCTGCGTGAATTCACGCTCAGAAGGGAATTCCAGCCATTAGATGAAGCCATTAAACAACTATACTGAAGATCAATAGACTGCTGTCATTCAAGGGCTTTGTATTTTGTGCAAACATGGACATAGTTTGTGCAGAACAGAGTCCAGGTCAAATTTAAACTCTCTTCTTCATAGGAAACGTTTCTCTATCTTTCCTCTAGTGAAAATAAAATCCAAGTCCTCCCCTTCCCGCCCCCACTGCCCCCAAAGAAAACAACTGTCAAAACTGTCATTTTTTAACATCCAAACCAACCCTCAGTCTTATTCTTAGATATGGGTGGATAGTTTTGATTGAACATTTGCAAATAATGGAGTGCTAAGACTAATTGTTTTTCACCTAGTTTGGAAAATTGCAGCACAGCAGGTTTGGTTGACAAATGTACAAGCGACTGAGATAGTTGCTCTGCAACGGGAAGCATTGGGCAGGCTTAAAAAGAAGGAGTTCCACTGACACTGCTTATTCAAAAAAGTGTCTAGCTCTCTCAGAGCATGCACTCATTGCCCTGATGGAGTAACTGTAGATCCTTGCCACCTAACCTAGTGGAAATCTTTTCCTGTTACCCAGGATTGCCAAATATGAGAACTTACCTCTAGATTGGCTTATTTACAAGTAGTCTGTATTAGATGGTAATATTATTATGAAGCTTAGGAAAAATGCACTGCGAAATTAGTGTCAATCTTCTGCAGCAGCCAAAGATGTCTGTCCCGTTTTGGAGTCTCTCGCACTACAGGGGACTTGTAGTGTATGTTGCCAAGTTTTCACTCATGGAAGCTGACAGGAACTAGAAAGAGTCATGAGACTGAGTGGTGCATAGGCACTCTCTTTCTCTGAGCCTGACATAAACTTAATCCTCACTTTTGTTACATTGCCCACTGTCTGACAATGCCATCACTTTGTAGCTTTAGACAGCACAAGACTCTGGAATCAGTTTGGTAACATCTGTCATTCAGTCAGGTAATGACTTACCTCTCCTCTGCACATATTGGAGGAGATGTAGGTGACATAAGTAATACTGCAAATAGTCCTAGAAGTTATGATGTCTCTGATTGCAGCATAGGAGAGAATTGAAGTAAAAGGGAATCTACTTCCAAAGCTGCATGAATTCTCTGAATTCAATTAGACTTTTATAACGTAATTTATTCTATGCTGAGAAACTAAAAGGCATCTCGGGGAAAAAAAAAATTGCAGTATTTTAACAGATCAAGATAATTAACGGGCCTAGATATATGAAGAACTCTTTTCTGCCACCTCATGATAAGCAGAGGCTCATCTTCTTTTAGGAGAAGATTCCAATGTGACATATTAAATTATTGTAGCTTTGCAGAAGTATGAGCAGAGGAAATTAGAGCCTGAAATGTTAGCCTAATATAATGAAGATCTATGAGTCTGTTGATGGTATTGAATTCTTAAACTATAGATGCTGAAAGGGACAGTTATTTTTGTGGCAAATCTTGAGAAAGGACAAATTATAAACTTAATGACTTAATTTTGCTTCTATGCCTGTAATGTAGTTGTTTTATGGACAATTTGATATCAAATACATAGTTAGAGACAGAGAGGCTTTGAACCAAAAAGCACACTCTAAGAGAGAACTGTGATCTTAACTGTTATTGATTAAAATATATGTTCTCTCACTTCCTTGGTTGGATAGAAATGACCAAGGTTATCTCCGATATGAGTAAGAAATATATAAGGCTTGTTGAGAAAAGGAGGTAAATGAAGGAATTTAATCTGACAAGATCCCCTCACATGTTAATTAATAGTCTCTGTGTATATAAGGAAATGATTCAAAATAGTTCAGATGTGATGAGGGAAAGGTGCTTTGAGAATTTAACTTTGCCGCAAATACAACTTTTTTTTTCTTTCATTTCCTCACCTGTACACCTCTTGTAAGTATTTCCCTCTATATAGTCTTTTTTGTATGTTACAAATAAATTTGTTTGCAGATTTGAATTAGCCAATTTGAATCTCGAGGTGACTGCATAATGGAAAAAACATTTCCTTATAGTATGGTGAAGCTTTAAACCAGGTTACTGAGGCCTTGGTGTTAACAAACACCTTCTGTCCTCAAAGAGGCTCTGTGGGCTGGCTTGTGGGCTGGTGTCCTCAGCTCACTCAGGGACCAGAGAGAATCCCTGAATCCTAACATTCCTCTGGAATTTTCATGAGTTTGATACATAGAAACTACCCCCTTACTCAGAAGGGCCTGTCCAGTGTTGTTGTTTGATAATTCAGAATAAAATAAAAAATTTGTAAATAGGAATGTTTCTGATGCTTGAGGTTTGCAGTAGCCACACTGAAGAAAATAAAAGATATTTAATTGGAGAGAATCAAATATGTACATTGGCTTAACTTCTTGGTGACGATTTAGCACTGGTGGAGAGCAACTAATAAAAACTGTCACTGTCTGTCTCTCTGATTCATAAAGAGTCCTTAAAGGTTACTACAAGGCTGGACAGGACACAGTAATTTTTCTTTCCCATTACACAACTCCTTCTGCTATTACCTCCTAGTGGAGGAACTCCTGCAGTTTCAAAAGCAGTAGGTCTGGGAAACTCTGACATTACTTACTTTACAGGCTTTTAAGGAAACTTTTGTTGTGTGGTGGCAGATGAGGTCACATCCATGATGCAGCACTATCATCCATACTTCATCCAGCTTCCAGTACCTATGATTCACACCCTAGGTTTCAACAGGATTGTAACCTGTAAAAACATTCACAAACACCAGGTGGAGAACATGACAAGGCAAAACGGGGAAGACAGAGACACCATTATTAAAATGAACAACTCTAATAACATAACAGCTCCGAGCGCTGTGATGTGTAGGCAGCATCTGCCAAATGTGGCACAGGCCAGGAACTAAATCTCAGAAATGATGGAACATCAAGGAGGAAGAATACAGGAGGCAAAAAGAATCTCAGATGTACTGACTGGGAGATGAGGGAACGAGGCCACGGTGGTTAACAACTAGGTGCAGACTCGGGTATTGTTTTTCAGCTTGCCACAGGCCTCTTGAGTGACCTTGGAAAAAAAATTTAATTTCTTATACCTCATTTCCACACTCCTTTTCTGTCTCGCTCGCTTAAATTTCAGGCATTTGGGGCTGGGTTTGTGTACTTATAGAACAGAGGAGCTTATGAATTTATTGGAACTTATTGATGTGATATGAATAATGTATTGCAATGATGCACTGTCCTAATGACTGTTTACGCCGGTCCCCTTCTTTCTGTCGGGAAGGTTAAGCAACCTCTGTGGCAGCAACAGCTCTTTTCAATTGCTGTGCTTTGCCTAAAGCTGCTTGCCCAGTTTATGACAGGGGTGCAGTGTCTACCCAGCTTGTAGGGTCAGACCGGTGCTTCCCAAATTAACTGAGCCGTCAGGCGTGGAGGAGTAAATACCTCACTGGAACCGTGTGTGTTTAAATGCAAGGCATAGCCACATGATCCTTCATAGGGTGTGTTATAGATTCAAAATCGTTCATGGAATATTTTTTTCTCTCCCTTACCAAGACAGAGGTTTGGGAGCTGGAGCCAAGGCCCCCACTACCTGCTCCTAGAACCAGCTACCAACAGGATGGCTGATAGCTTTGCATTCCAACTTAATGGCTGGGGAGGACTGGGGGATGTGGGGCAAGGGGAGAGAGGGTTTTTTGAGGGGTTTTGCCACACTTCTCTGGCTGCGTGTGGGTGTCAACCATTTGCTGGGCTAGTGGAAGCACTCGGAGGGAGCTCTCTTGATCAGCCCCCCAACGCTGTGCCCCTGTGCCATTCTTCAGAGAGAGAGAGAGAGCAGTCGCCGCTACCTGGATTCGCTACAGAATCCCTGAGGGCCAACACTACCTGCAGAGGGGTTGCTAGCCCCCCACCTCCCCAGTGCTTTCGGACGAAGGATGAGGAGAGGGCCTTTACACTGCCCACGGCAAAGGTTTCATCATGTTCTTGTGGCCACCATCCCCATATGAGTTGTTTTGGAACCAGCACCTCTCTCTGGTCACCGTCTCTCGAGTGACTTTTGGGACCGCTGCCTCCCGAGGCGTGGCATCGTCTCCCACTGTCTGTAAATACACCTGCCCCGAAGGGGCAGGGAGAGGACTTCATCTGTTTGACAGCTTTTGGTTGTGGTGTTGCTGTTTTTTCTGTTCTGGTGGGTTTTGTTTGTCTTTTTGTTATATATATTTCTAGTAAAGAACTGGGTTTAAAAGCCTTTGGTTATGGTGTTGCTGTTTGTTCTGTTCTGGTGGGTTTTGTTTGTTTGTTTTTTGTTGTTATATATATTTCTCGTGAAGAACTGTTATCCTTTTCTACGTGTTTTCTGATTAAAGTCTCTTAATTTCAAAGGTTGTGCTGGTTTTTGGGAAGACTGCCCCTTCCTAGTCCAGATAGGTATCTTAGTTTTCTTTTAAACTGAGACAGGTGAAGGAGAGGACTGTTAAATTTCTGCCACAGGGGAAGTTCTTTCTTTGGCTCTGATTCCCATCTATCAATTCCCATCAATTCAATGCTTCTTGGGGACTTAGAGGGCAGTTGGTGTTTAATGTCTACCCCTTCCCTGTCTCCCAGCACACACAATGACTGTCTTCACAAGTGTTATCATAAACACTTATTTTCTCTAACCGAATGGGGCAATAAGAAAGGATCAGAGATGATTTGGCTGATCCTTTGATGCAGGGCTGCAGAGCAATGATATGGGGACAGCAGAGCATAATGAAGTGAGTGTGATAGCACACACCTGACTGACAAACTGCTGGAATCACAGGTGAGGCAAAGGATTCCTATTAAAAATAAAAAATAGAAGAGAATAACAGGGAAAGAGGAGGTTAAATAAAGCTTATCTTCAGTGGTACTTTGGGGCAGCATGTGGCCCCTGCCACAGGCGGGCTGTGTTAGCAGCAAATTGATTAGTTAATAAATGCAGAGGGAAGGGGGCAAGAGATTTGGCTGGGGGCTGCTGTGATGTCTGCCTGTGGTAACTCAGAGTTTTGGTAGGGACACCTGTACCCCCTGTGGGTGGGGGAAGCTGGAAGTTACCCCATTTGGGATGGCTCTGCTGGTGGACTGGGCAGCCTGGCAGCGCTGTGCTCGGGCTGTGCTCTGTCTGGCAGCCTCTGAAGCTCCTTGGCTGGTGGAGTGCTGTGGCCACAACATGTCCTGAGTGCTTGCTGATAGTCTCCTGTTGGTGGAGGTAAGATGCCTGAAGGTTTTTCGTGTCTGTGTATGTGTTTCTCTTTTACTATTTAAAAGCAAATGATACTCTGGGGTATGTTTTGAGTTGTGTATTGGTAGATCACTGTTCATTCTTTCCCTGGGCTGTACCCCTGTGTTTTAGAGTGGAGGTAGCCCATTCTGTGGGACTTTGGGCAGTGTGGCCAACCTGCAGCAAGGTCAGCATCTATGGCTGTCCAAGCTGGGAGTGGGGTGAGGGTGACAGCCCTGCAGTCAGGTGTATGTCACCTGCAGCCCTCTGTCCCCTCTGCCCTGGCATGCCCTGTGAGCAGAGCTCTAGAGGGGGAGCTGGAGGCAGTGCTTGCTTGAGGACCCAGCCCAGTGGCTCCTACTGCCTTCCTCCCAGAGTGAGCCACCTTCCTGCTGCAGGGATGAGGTGTGTCCATGGGCTCCCCCTTGGGAATCCTGCCTGCTTGGGCTCCTGTTAGCGATTAAGAGCTGGCCTTGCCAGAGAGGTCTGTGTGTTTGCCTGCACAGAGCAGCCCTCTGTAAGGATGTGGGTGCCTCGTGTCCTTGCCTTTTGGAGGAATAGGGCAGAGCAATACAAGGTGGTGCATACCCTCCCTGTGCTCAGGGTGCAGGTCCTGGGGCCTTTCTGTTCTGTTGGCAGCCTGCTTGGTGTGACCCTCCCATAAATGAAGTTCAGGTGTTTGAGTCTACACAAAGGGGTCTAAGACAGATGAGGGATGACTGATGAGCTCTGTAACTCCAAGGCTGGATGGTGCTTTGGCTTGCCCTCGGCAAGCTGCACCTGTGTCTTAACATCCTGTAAGCAGGAGCAAAGCCTTTTCTGTGCCTGGTCATCCCTGGCCCTGGATGCTTGGAGTACCTGCCACAACACTGTTGGAAATTTGGCAGCCCTGGCTTTGTTTAAAACTACTGGCCCCTCCCACCCATTGGGCAAACAACTCTATGACAGCTACTGGTGAGTACAGGAAGTTTGAAAGAACAGACCACATAGATACTGATCTAGAAAATATTTGCTAATAGGTAGTATTTGCTGTCTTCGGAAGATGCTTCTGGTTTAATTAACTCCTCTGCAGTGTAACTTTTCTTTCTTATTCAACATATACTTTTCACTGCCATCAAAGGAGGGTTAGCAGGTAGGTGTCTTCACTGGGAGCTGACAGTGAGAAAGTCTCTAAGTTTTCCTTTGAGAAAAGAGCAACTGCAGTTGTATTGTGTGAATTGCAAAGTTTCCAGGAAAAATTAAAGCCCAGCCTGCAACCTACAAAGATCATTTGTAAAGATTTTCTTTAATTCTGTGGGAATAGAAGAGTGTCTGGGGGAATGAGCAGTATTGTAAAGCAGCAGATTGCTGAGTGAGTAAAGAGAAGGCCTGGTAGTTATGCTCCTTTGTAATGGCAAATTAACTTTAGCCTTTGCTTGCCAAATTTGGTGGAGGAAAACCTGCTTGACAGATTGCACAGGCATAACTTCTGTGGATGCTCTGCAAAGCTCAGTGTTGTTCACTAAAATGAGATAGTGACTTTAGTCTTAATGTCATACTCCATCTGCCTATAGAAATGCAGTTATAGGATATGTCTTTATGATAGGCTGGTGTAAGTAACACAGTGCAAACTCATCCCCAAGTTCCATATGTGCACTGCTAGAGGGGAGTGTTTAGGAAATGCAACTGTGAAGTTATAAAGTCTCCTATGCATAATTGCTTCAAATGACATCCTACTGATAGACTCTGCTGTTTCATCAGTCCTGGAGAAAGTCAATTAGTAAGCCTTTAGGTAATCTTCTCAGTTTCATTATTTTTCTGCATCTTTCTAGGTCAAAGTATGTGGCTACTGTTCCTACTAATTGTCTTCTAAAAATGCTGACATGCCATGAGTGCTCTACACCTTCACTGCAGGTATTTTTGCATGTTATCTGGTCAGATTTCGCAGTTGCACTTACCTGCCTGGAAAAGTAGTGAGTAGGCTGAACTGATGCTGGGAAATACAAGGAGCAATCTTTCTTTATTGGCTTACTTAAAGAACAAAACAAACAAAACTCCGGCCTCTCCCCAAACAGCATCAAAACCACAACACTGTAAGCAGTTCTGTGGTCTGACTTGTCTGAGCTTCTCAAACCAAATGGGAAAGAGCTGTCTGCAATAGCAGAGTGTCCAGGAACTACAGGACATTCCTAACTTCTTAAGGGGCAAAATGTTACCCTGTTAAGCTGGAAAGCAAACTTTCAGGGTGAGTGGACAGTGTAGTCTGTACACTCTACATATGCACTCTTTAGGATATCTAGCAAGAGAATCCAAAAGAGGTGCGATCAGTGAAGAGCAAATCCAAGGTATGATCTTGGTTTTGTGATGTAGTCTGAAACAAGGTACACTATCCCTTGGCTCTACTGATGCAGCAACATATGGGGTGGCAACCAGGCCTCCTGTAGTAGCTGCACAAAGCAGGTTTTTTTGTTTTTTTTTTTTTTTTTTAGGAAAATCTTCCACGGATGTGATCTGCTAATTTCTGCCAGCTAAAAAGCATTAGTACTGCCACTACAATGGATAGAGACTGGAGACATTCACTGGAACCCACAGATGAACATCAGAGATATGCCCTTACCTTGGGCTTAGCTGAATGCCTAGTTCATGGGACAAGTAACTTGGAATTTAGGAGAACCTGGGTTTGGAAGGGAATTGGCAGGGTACTGCAAGTAGTTATCTTTGCAGGGAGCACAACCTGCATCATCAGCATGGATGGCTGACAGACTGCAGGGAAGTGCTTTCCTGACATTACCAGTAAGGCTATGAGGGCCAAGTACCTGAGTGAAGAAAATCCCTAAAGTGGCAATGATGAAGACATGCTTTCACAGGTTTTGATGTTGCAAAACTAATGAAATGGGAAGCAAAGAGTAGAACAAAAAACTATATAAGTAGCTTTTGAAAGGCAGTCAAATTGTCTTTTGGAAATAGAAGATTAAATGGCTCAAGAGACAGTTCATGCCTTGTTTAGCCAGGGTAAATACTCACACATGCTCTGTCCCACAGCTTCTATGTGATGATGGATATTCCCTTTAGATGTATATGAGGAAAACTATTCAGGGAGTGCCTGTCTCAAATATAGATTAGTGTGTCCGGGAAATTCTAGGTGTGACACTTGAATTTGCAAGAAGGCGTGACTAGAAGATTTGAAGAGCTCTGTGTTGGTTTTCCCTTCCCTTAATCACTGAGGTGAGAAACATATAATGCTTTCCAAAAAGGGAGGGCATATGCATATGTCCCTAGACACGGTGGAATTAAGCGTTGTAAGGAATACTAAGATAGGGAGGAGCTAAGTGATAACACTTTTCCTAACAAGCTCCTCCCTGAGGGCGTAAGATAGGGCAATGTTACTCTGCTGTTTCGTCAGAAAGTGCTTCCTAGACTCTCACTGCATCTGGACAAAATATCAGCTATTTTAGGAGCGCTCTTAAAAATACTTTAGTTTTGACATCATTTTTCTATCATTTGCCAAGGAGATTAATGAAGTGGGTGTTCTTGTCGTGATCAATCCTTAAGCCAGTTGTGTGCTCTGAGAGCTGTAAAACGCTTGGTGAATGTTCCAAAGTGCATTGGCTCTGCTCAGGTTGCACCATTCATCCTAAGTGGGGAAGAGGCTGGAAAGGTGTTGCAAGCTGTGACTAACAGGTCAGCGAGATGTTTGCTACACAAGGCTGGATCAAGGTCATGATAATTCTTCCTGTACTCGACTCAAAGCAACAGGTTACTCAAATCAGTCAGTGTTTGCTCTTCAGTGATTGCCATGGGAAAGCATACACAGACCTGTAAAAATGACTCCCTGACAGTGGTGCTGGGCATTCTGAGGTGTGTTGCTCAGTTGGAGGCTACGGGAGTAATTTGCTTCCACTGTGGTTAAGCACAAGCGGAAGCTCGTCAGGTAGTAATGAGTGCTTTCATGTGACTGATTAAAGCCTTAGCATCAATTATTTATTGCAAATGATGGATTTATAATCTTAAAAGGTCTTGTGGTAATGGGCCTCTTCTGACATTCTTTATTAATGGAAGTGGTGACAAAGCAGAACTAGTTTGAATTGCTTCTGTTTACTGTGGTCTCAACACGCGAGTAAACACATCTTTGTAGGACATTTCATTATCTGAGCTAGGATATGGAATGGACACCGTTACCTGTAAAATCATCATTGCTGGATTGATGCTACTTGTCATTGTCCTCATTATAACTAGGGATTCAAGTGTCATTGTAGGCTGGACTTCAGGCACAAATTCTCATGACATTTGTTCCAGAATAAACATGAGTGTCTTGCTGATTATATCATTACCAGGATTAACAGACTTCACTGTGTTTAACTTCTTACAGCCACATGGAGAATAAATTTTGAGCCTAACTACAAACACTGAGGTTTTGATTATCCAACTTAGAAATGTAAAACTTATGTAGAACTTCTGAATGTTAAAATTTAATTGAAATCTTTGGTAGTATCTTGCTAATTGCATAATCTTGCTGGTTTTTATCAGCATTAAACTGAATAAACAGGAGAACTCCATCACTGGTAACCATGGATATAAATCTAGAAGGAGCAGTAAGAATAGGTACACATCTCTTTCTGGCAGCAGCAAATTTTTTTCTTCTTCTTAATTGGCATAAATCAATGAAAATAGCTTTGGGTTGGACAAGTTCCCTGCTTTAAAGAAACAAGCTTCAAGGGGCAGAATTGCTAAAGACTGGAGAAATAAAAGATAGGATTAACTTCAGTAGAGTCAGTGTAACTTTTGGTAAGGGCTTTGGTTATCTTAGATGAACTGGTAAAATGCTGACTAGGAATGGCTACCAAAATTTAAAGAGAAACATTAGCAGATTAATTAAGCACAGGATGCTGATTTTTACAAATGCTTTAGTTTTCATTTTATTCTATGTTTTGGCTTTGAACCAGAGGCAGGTTAGCAGTGGTCCATCAAACTGCAGGAGAAATTTAGTTAGCAGCACTTTCCAACTACTATGCAAATATTTTGGCAAGATAAAATTACAAATAATGTTCTATGAGTCTTGTGCAGTTGATAGTCCCTGGATAAATCTGCATAACTGCTCACTCCTTGGTGAAAGACACCAAGTTTTTGCAGTTTTTGATTGAATGGACTTCTAATAGTCCAAAATTAAACCTTCAAAAGGAGTGTAAGCAGAGCTGGAAGTGATCTTTACACATGTTGGGAGTGTTTGAACTGATTTGTGGGCTGGGTTTGTCTGTGCAGGAAAATTCTTCCTGGATGGCAGTGTTTATTTCAGGAGTGCTCATTGTGTCTCAAAAGCAGGTGGGGTAGGATGAGAGGGAGGACTTGCTTTTCCCTGATTTTGTGCAGGCCAGATGCTCCTCTGAGGATGGCTCTGAAGTTGACAGCTGATGTTCTGCTCTAAAAATGCTAGAGCAAGTGGACCTATAGACATGTGGGAAGGTAGAGTTGTAAACAAAAAAAACAGATGATCTTGGATAACACCTGGACAATGTAATTATTGGGAAAGAGGCAGAATCTGCAGATAAAAGGAGAGTTAAGAGCTCTAGGTATAATCAGGGATTTCTCTTGTGGGTTGTTGCTGGATCAGCTGAGAGGGTCTAGTGGAAATTTCTGCCATCTATATACTTCTAAATGCTGTGTGTAGACCTGGGAAACTCTTCTTCCCTGCCCAGTCTGCCCCAGAGGCAAATGGGAACTTTCTTAATTTCACTCTACAGTATTGCATTTGCTGCCTTTCAATAATTTAAGAAGGAACCTCGATTGTTTTTGAGGATCTACAGTAAATGAAAACCAAGCCCATTATTACTGGGTGGAAAGCTGTAATATCAATTTTAGCAAATTAATTTGAAGCAATATTTTGAAGTAATAGAATTAGTTGTGTGGTTTAGTCACTTGAAAGGGGCTTGGCCAATATACTGTAGAAATGGGTCTCTGGACTTATTCCTGTGATACTGCTGATTCACTATATGACCTAAGCATTCCTTTTAGTGTCTCAGCTTCCTCTGTGTGTAAAACTGCAAGTAACCACATTATAGGGTATTGTGCCAATGTTTATTAATGTTCACTGGATTATTTTAGCTCCTTGTAGAATAACATGAAGTTATTAGACTGAAAAATAGTAGCATGTAGCCCAGTATTAGTGGTGTGCAAAACCAGATTAATATGCCTATTAAAGCATAGATCAGACCAAATCAATCTTTAATGCTGGGTAAAATAGACATGAAGGAATTCTGCTGTTTTCTACAGGCTCTCCTCAAATCATTACTATGCACACTGAAGATTTAAAATCAGATTTGAATTCTAACTATAACAACTGGCTTTTGAAGCCTGATTGGAAAGGTAGAGGATATATAGGGTGAAGTTTATAATTCTCTTGGGGATATATACCCTACAGAAAAACCCACCTGAAAAATAACAACTGGTGGTTTGAAGAGGAGTTTCTCCATGTGAAATTGTAGGATTTTTCAGGAAGCAGTTCAGTTGACTAAAACTATGCTTTGTAGTGCTCTGAGAAGGTGTGATACCATTCTACATCTGTGTGCAGGTAGAGCTTTGAAGTCACTGCTGTAGTTGGCATATGCGCATCACCAACATCTTGGACATCACAGTATGAATAAATACAAAGAGACATTCTCATCCTTGATTATTCTGCAATTCTTTTTGGCAACTGTAGAGCCCTATTATTTTTTCTTGCAATATTTTCTGTGGCAAAATGCCATTTTTTTTGTGTGTGTTCTTTTTTCCTGTAAGGTGTAACTTTTGGCCTGTACCTGACAGGTAAACTGGGTTCCAGTAAGATGGTTTTAAGCCTACTGTTTGTATTAATTTCAGAGCCACACTAGGAGGATACAAAAGGATTACATTGTGAATGGGATGTCTCCTTTGGTTCCTACAGGTGATTATAGACACTTGTATAAACTTTCCAAAGTGACATAATTTACAGTGCACCATTGAGTTCACTTTTTACCAAATGGAAGAAGCTGGTTATACTTTCTTGGAATGACAAAGTTACTGGGATTAAAGTTACCAGCTGAGGTAAAAAAGTGCAGAGAATCTGTCAAAAATCTTGTTTGTTATTTCAAAAGGGGTTTGATTTCCTTCATGGAAAAGGAGCCAGATGATGATAAAATAATAGAAGTTAATTCTGATGAATATACTCGTGAAACGTTCACTGAAGAGAGCTCACTGTCACAGGAACAGGAGGTAGGGAAAACAGCAGTATCAGAGTCTGAAAAAGGTATTAAGTGTATGTGTCTGATTACTCAGATGCTGATACTTAGGTCTTGAAATCCTTGTTGTTTAAAGATGCTGGTCAAAGACCTGCTTCTGCAGTCAATCTTGTTTTTAAAACGATGTATGCTTTTTGTATGTCCACAACAGATCTGAATACACTCACTCACACCATGTTTTTAACCTATCTGGGCAGGTTTTGGCTTTGATTAAACTGCCTTAGGAATGCTTGGCAGTAATGAAAAGGGAAAGGGAATTTCTGTTGACAAAGTGTGAACAGTGAGAGGCACCAGCAAAAACCCCACAGCACCTTAATAAGTTTTGGAAAAGTCGAATGGAAGACATTGCTCTTTTTAACATGACCCTTTATTAAACAAACTCAGGAGAAGAAAATTAAATGAGGGAAAGACATTCAAGCAATATGTCAGGAAGACTGTATGAAGAGAGCAGTAAGATAGTCGCTAATCTGCAGAGCAGATGCAGGTAACTGAATAGGGGGCAAATGAAAGGAACAGAAATGCCATCACATTTCCAGACAAATGACCTCTATCAGAGGGGTAATGTACCTCGATGGAAGTTGAGGCAGCAGTGATTTGCTGTGGAGTGTAATTCTGCAGGCTATCAAGCAGCAGAATATGGTCTGAAGAGACTGAAACACATGGCATGAGTCCTGAATCAGTATGGGTTTTCAGTGGAGAACCACAAGATTTTGGAATAGTTATTGTAGTGGGATCAATTTAAGACATTTCTCCATTGGAGTTGCTGTCAAAACCTATTTATGATTATTTTGTTTAGAAACTTTGAAGGAACTTTTGGAGTCAGCTCTCTGAGTAAAAAAACTCAGCTGAAAGGAGTAAGAGTCATGGCCTTAAGACTATTATTATGGAGAAGATAGACTGAAAACTGAAGAAGCTGAGGAATGAAAAGAAAGAAACATTAAGATCCATTTATTCCAGTTTTTACTTTCTTGGACTTGAAAGTTCTGTGGAGCTGGATGAGAATCTGGTCATAACCATAGATGAGATGTCTGACTGTGTGAACGCTGTGACCCCTGCTCGACTTAGTCTGTGGACATATTTGTGCAGACAATCCCCTGTTGAACTTGAGTACATTCAACTCGGTGGAGTGCCTGCCTCCATGAGCCCCATAAAATCTCTTTGCATCTTGTGGAACTGGTTGATCCAGACTGAATGCTATGCTACCTAAGAGAAGGCTTCAAATACAAAATATGGCATCAAATAACTGTCCTCTGATATCTCAGTTGAAATAAGCTCTAGACCTCTTTTAACACCAGAATTCACTTTATATTTCTTCATCAGATCATTGTTGTATTAGTACTTGCCTTTGCTTTTCCAAGTGTGGGTTTTTCTCTGTTAAAGTAGGTGTCATCTGGAGCAAGTTCTCCTTTCCCTTGAGGACAGGGAGTTGTATGCATTGCCATAACTTGGCAACCAGCTCATTGTTCTCTCACTTTTGTATCTCAAACATGCTTATTTAAAATACTGTGTGAGATGTGGGATAAGTAGATCAACAGTTATATAATTCTGGTGTGTACAGTGATCTTGACACATACTTTACATGGAAAGGCTAAAACACAATGCCAAATTTGGTCTTGATTTTTTCATTGGGAGTTAGTGAAGAGGGTTATAAAGTCTCACCAAGCAATAGTGCTTTCTCCAGGCAAGCAAATGAATACTCTCAGCTGTATAATAGTATTCAAAAAATTGAATTATGTACATAATCTATGACAAAGTGACCTGCTTAGTGGATGAGGGAAAGGCTGTGGATGTTGTCTGTGTAGATTTTAGTAAAGCCTTTGACACCTCATTCTCCCAGAGAAACTAGCTGCTCATGACCTGGACTGGTGCACTCTTCCCTGGGTTAAAAACTGAAGGGCTGGGCCCAGAGTGGTGGTGAATGGAATTAAAGCCAGCTGGTGCATACTGGGGCCAGGCTTGTTTAATATCTTTATCAATGATCTGGATGCGGGGATCACCCTCAATCAGTTTGCAGATGACACCAAGCTGGTCGGGAGGTGGAAGTGTTGATCTGCTGGAGGTAGGAAGGCTCTACAAAGGGATCTGGACAGGTTGGATCACTGGGCTGAGGCCAGCCGTGTAGGATTCAATAAGGTGAAGTGCTGAGTCCTGCATTAGAGTCACAATAATCCCACGCAGTGCTATAGGTTGGGATCAGAGTGCTGGAAAGCTGCCTGCTGAAAAAAAAGACCTGGGAGTGCCGGTCAATAGTGGCTGAACATGAGCTATCAGTGTGCCCAGGTGGTCAAGAAGGCCAATGGCATCCTAGCTTGGACCAACACGGCCAGCAGGACCAGGGCAGTGACCCTCCCTCTGTAATCACACTGGTGAGGCCACATCTCAACTGCTGTGTTCAGTTTTGGGACCCTCACTATAGGAGAAGCATTGAGGTGCTGGAGCATTTCCAGAAAGGGCAATGTAGCTGGTGAAGGGTCCGGGCACAAGCTCCATAAGGAGCAGCTAAGGGATCTGGTCATGTTTAGCCTGGAGAAAAGGAGGCTCGGGGGGGACTCTTGGGTCTCTACAACAATCTGACAGGAGGTTGTAGCCAGGTGGGGGTTGGTTTCTTTTCTCCAGTAGCTGGTTACAAGACAGGAGGAAGTGGCCCCAAGTTGTGCCAGGGAGGTCTAGATTGAGTGTTAGGAAAATTTTTTTTATGGAAAGGGTTGTCAAGTATTGGAACAGACTGCCTAGGGAGGTGGTTGAGTCAGCATCCCTAGAGGGGTTTAAAAGACATTGTAGATGTGGCACTTGGGAACATGGTTTAGTGGTGGAGTTGGCAGTGCTGGGTTACTCTTGGACTTGATGATCATAGAGGTCTTTTCCAACCTAAACAATGTTATGATTTTGTAGTTGTAATTAGTCAGTCACAATTGTTTGGCAACTTTTTGTGTTGTGGGGAGCACTTGCAGAATTTTGCATTATCAGTACATAGGAACAATTTTCTGGAATGATTTGTGAATTCTTTTTTTTAAGTAGGAAGCCTGCAGGAAAGTTATAATCTTCTTACTAGAACAATAAATTTAAGGGAGAAGGGCAAAAAAGGTTGCATGGTTCATTTGTCTCATTTTATCTAGATTGCCAGTTTTCATATTCCTTTCAGCTTCTGCAACGGAGCAAATAGAATAAACAACTATTTTTGTGCTGTCCTTCTTGTTGAAGTTCACTATTAGTAATGATGTATGGCAGAATATCAATGAGTAATTTAAAAAATGTTTTTCTGTTCTTCCAGTCTAGGAGTTCTGTATTTTAATTTAGCTTATGCTATATCTGTTTTTCCCAATGTTTTCCATTACATGTATAAAAAGTAGAAGAGGCCCATCAGCTTTCTGAGGTGTATTCTTGGTGTCCCAATGTAACATGTCTCAATTGCATAAATGGATTTTGTAATCTTTTGCCCTGTTGCTTGCACAATGTGGATTAAGTTAATTATTTATAGCTTGTCAGGGCAGCTTTTGAAGTGTCCTATGCAATGCAGGAGAAGTTGAATTAGACAGGAAGTCAGGCTAACATGCCTTGTCAGTCTGGGTAGGGCTAGAAGAAATTTTAATTGATAGATGAAATAATTTAGAGATCTAGAGATATTTTTTTTTATTCAGGCAGTGGTATGTCTGGGGTTTCTTACAGATCCTCTTTCTCTTTTAATGTCTGCCTGTGAGCAGGTTCACTGCATTTAAGCTGGTCTCCACCAAGCCTTGGCCTGGAGGAGACGGTAAGCCATGTCCCACTGCTGGTGTCCTGCTGAAGGCTGGGCAGTGACCAGAGCTGGGCAGGCAAGGAGAATACCCCGCTGGTGCCCCACTCGCCATCCCTGTCTACCCTCCCTGGGAACAGGGCCCAGGCACTGCCTGCCAGGCCCTTGACCTTCCCTCCGGTCCTGTCGCTGACCTCTCCAGCTGACCAGCTCTGGGATCCGCTCCCTCTCCTCGCCCAATAGGCACCTGCTTTTCGCTAAGGCGCTGCTGAGTCAGGCTTTCCACAAATCAGCAGACCCTGACCATGAAAGTTCTTAAATTTTTTTCCCTTTGGTTTATCCTGAACATCGTGTCACCTTTCTGCATCCAAACTTCCCCTGACGTCAATGTAGGTGAGGGATCAGGGACAGTTATATCTTTTTCTTACAAGAAACGCTGACATGAACAGCAGTCAGGGTAGGAGACCTGAAAAACTCAAAGCATGGGAAAATATCTCTTAAAATCAAAGAATTCATAAATGGTGCCCCAAAATGGCTGGGTATCTATGTGTATTTTATTATTAGTGATTTTATTGTAAAAACAATTTCTTGTGCTAAACAGATTTCCCTGAGATACGAGGAGCAGATGTGAATAACTATAAGTTAAACCATTCAGTTTATATCTTAGGAGATTGAAACATTACTGGAGTTGAAAGGCTGTATTCCCTGCAAATCTTTATCCAAATAAGATAAACCAGACATATTGGAGTTGTGATAACAGAATATGCTTTGAACTCTGTAAGATCTCCTGCCCCTGGAAATTCACTGGGTTGTGCATTGTGGAATGAGCTACGCTATAGTTGTTTCTTATTCCAGAGAACAAAACAAAGCACCGTTCCAGGAAAATTGGTAATACTTTCGCTGTTCTTTAAGCTTATGTTGTTTTCATGCCTTTCAGGTCAGTGTGGGAAAACAGGCTAATGTGTTTACATTTGCTTAATTGATCTTACTTTGACTTTGCATCCTTTTGCTGGGGCATCAGTCCTGGGAACTGTAAACAAAACAATGATATGCACATGTTCTGTTTCAGTCAACAGGGTACACGTTCTGGGTTCAGATTCTAGTCTCAGAGAAAACAGTGGGTGGCTTCTCACTAGGTGGACTTATTCAGAAAGCATTTGATGTTTATTTAACTTCTCTCCCACTGAGTGTAGTGAGAAAGGAGCTCGGTACTGAGTACTCTTGAAAACTTCACACTTGGTGTCATCACTGTTTGTCTCACTGTTTGGTCAGGTTGTCCAGCTTTTGTACTGCAATAATTTCTTTTGTAAGATGAGAAACTCAAACCAGCTTTTGTGTCCACATAGAATTGAGAAGTGTAATGTGTGAAAAGGCTGGGTTTTAAGAATGTTCCTTTTATAAGGATGGCTTTGTACACTTTAAAGAATATAAAAGGTAGATAAAAAATAACAATGTCCTTTTTTGTTGTTCATATATTGATTCTATTAATAGAAAAGTGGAAAGTATTCAGTACAGGGTTCCAATAGATGGATCAAGGTGGAAGTTTGAAGGCCAGCCTGGTTAAGGTCTGCATCTCATAAAGGAAGAGGCAAGTGTAAGACGTGGAACTTGTCTTTGAAGAATAAAATACAGCTTCTGGAACAAAATCTAGGGAAAACCTGTCTACCGTTGCTCTTGGCTGTTTCTAAGGTAATAATCATCTTGTCTCTAATTGGCTGCTACTCATCGATCTTATGGCTCTTTTGCTAGTTTGTGGTTCTTCCCCTACTCTGTAGCTGCTCTGTCTAAAGTGGAAGTGGAAAAGCAGAGACTGACTCTCTGCTCTGACCCGGTGAAGACACTAAAAGACTGGGGCCTTGTTTTTTGTCTTTGTTCACCATCACCATAAAAGTGGCTGATAGTAATAAGGCTTCCAAACTAAGGAGATTAAATGTAAACAAGTAAAATCTATGAACTCATGCAAATATGCACTGACCAGTGCAACACACAAATTCACTAAAGATCTGATCCTCTGCCATGCACAATTGTGATTGGGATGATGGAAAAAAAGGGGGTAATTCGTATGACCACTGAAGTTCCTTAAGATCTGGTATCAATAGCTTGGTGTCAGTGATGCTAGAATCCTGTCAGTTCTTCTTGTGATATTACAGCTTTCAGTGCTAGTTGCTGTTTGCATTTCTGTGCTTAATGTCCTGTAGGACATAGAATATGCAGAAGGTTGCATGCTACAGGCTCCACACTAGTCTATTCTAAAACATATCTACTGCAGTAATTACCATCATAGAAATAGCAAGAAAAGAACTAGTTCTTTTCTCTGGGCTATCTTAACCTATTTTTTCTTTTCTTCAGGGGCTTTTGTTGTAGATCACAAGCTTTGTGACACAGAAACTGAAATATCTCCCTTATATGGCAAGTATTCTATTGTGGTGATAAACCCAATGATGTAGGAGCACTGCTGCAGCTCCTCTGGCACAGAAAGGTCAAAGCTTTTGTCTATGGGATCCAGCTAGGATTGGAACCCTTACAGTCTTAAAGCAGAGAAGGATTTGAAGTTCTGAATTCCACTCTACTGGGTTTTTGTTTATATAGAATAGCTTATATTTTGTTAAAGGGAATAAAAGGGTTTTTTTGTGTAGTCTTTATTAAAGTGGGTAATGTTGGCTCCTTTAACCACACAATTTGAGCTGCTTTTTCTAGAGCTAATTTATCTTCTGGAAGGATCACTGGAACACCATTGCAAAGAAATCACAGGTTTGCTTAGCAGAAGCCAGACAGAGGTGTGATTGGACATTGCTGTATTGACAGCAATAGAGATAACAGAGGAGAAAACAACTAGCAGTCTGGTATCAATTTCAACAGTCCCAAGGTTTTTAACCATTAGGACATACTTACCTTGTCCTGGGAAAAGCAACTCTGACAATTTCTATATACACACATTTGTATCTTACTCTTTTGCTGTTTTTCTCAATTATCGTTCTGAGCTCTTTGGTTAAAGCCCATCTCATCTTAATTTAACAAGATTGTTAATCATGGTTACATCCAGATGCATCATCAGCATTCTCCAGAAAGTACAGGTATATCTGTACTTGAATTAGGTGTCTTCATTAGTCATGCTGGGTGTTTTATTGCAACAGCCCTGTAATTAATTTGTTGCTAGGTATCTCAGCCTCATAGTGCCTGCTCAAATTCTGCAAAGTGACCTCCTGTCAGGCCATGAAAACTGTCAGCTCTATCTTTTGTTCTCAGGTGTAAAATACTACAGGATCAAAAATAACAGTGGGGAAAACCATTTTTATTAAAAAAGGAAGTGACTCTAATGAAAACTTTGTGCTATTTGTCATCAGGTGGTATAAAGGGAAATTGTGGTAAATGATCAGAAATACTTGGGATCTGCATGTTCATCATGCCAATATTTGAAGAAGCAGAATGTAGGGAACGTATTAATCTCTTTATTTGGTTTCCAAGCAAAATCTTGGAAAGTGAAAGTAACTTATTCTTCATGAATTGGAAATCTTCAGGAATGATGGTGTAAGATTTCTTTCTGTTCAGTGCCTTTAACGTTCATACTTGGGCATAAAATCTATCACTGAAAACAATGAGTTTGACTATGAGGTACTTCTGTTTGAAAATAATCCAGGTCATTAAAAATATATCTTCTGAGCAGCCCGGGATTCAAAGACATGTTTAAAATGTACATCATTATGGGTTTTCTATGTCCTTCAACTTAGCTCCCTGTCCATTTTTAATAAATTGTATTTGTCACTAGAAAGGCTCTTTTATTTCAGGTTGAGACTGTAGGATATCAGGAACATGATTTAACAAAAGTCTGTGCTTTGGACATTAGGTAGGATTGAAGGGGAAGCACAGGACTTAAGTTTCAACTTCTGCAATATAGGCATAACATATTATCCAGTTTGTAGGCTGTTCAGGCTTCATTTTGAAAGCACTTCATCTTTCTTTCATGCACCTTCTCCTTAAAAGGTGTTCTTCAATGTTATGGCTGTAATGTTTATGGCTTTTCTAATTTTCAGCTTAAATTGTGTGAGCTCTACAGCAATTGTTCTTGAGCCAGAACTGTCTTCTTCTTTATTGGTCGTCTGTTACTATTGCTTGCTGGAAGATTTTTTAGAGTGAATTTATTTTGAAGAGGAAGTGAGACAGTCTGGGGGATACAAGCTGACTGTGATGGCTGCAGTTTGAGGCAGCCAGCCTGTTTCAGTGAGGATGATGGCATCTGCTCTCCTGCCTTATGTTAATAACAGAGCTCTTCTGAATGTTTCTGTGGGACTGACTTGGTGCACTTGTCCACTCATCCTAAGGGTAGAAGCTAATGGAGAGCTAGAACGAAGTCGGAGTACCAGGCACTAAGACATACAGGTCTCTGTTTAGGCAGGGTCTGTGGAGAGAGGCAATATCTTTCTTACACAGACTTATGTAGTTGGAGAATGCTCACAAGGTTTTGACATACAAATCCCTCCTAGACAGAACAGACAAATGTTCAGCTGATTCAGGAAAACTTTGGTTTTTAGTTTGCAGAGGCAGCTGTGGAAGATTTATTGTATTTTGAACAAACTGTCCACCAAAATACTGCATTCTGAAATGAGAAAGTTATTAATAGTGAGATACACAAGACAGCCACAGGACTTGTGCAGATGTCCAGAGAGGTTTGGGACAGGATACAGAATAAAAACTTTATATTATATAGCTAGTATCAGAATTTTAACAAGGAGCCTTATGCTAGACTGCATCTGGCGTATAGACAAGAGAAACCTGGATTTCAATGTCTCCCAAGTAAAATTAATTCACACCTTCAGAAGGGCAGAACAAAACAAGCAATGCAGATGGCTGTGGGGAGCTTCTGTCCTGAGAAGAAAAGCAGTGGAAAATGAGCCATGTGTGGGTACAGTATGGGAACTAGCTTCCTCTGATTTAAACTGGCCCTGAAGCTCCTGCTTGCCAGCTCAGACACCTTAGAATATCATGGTATTATTTGAGGTCAGAGGGGTGGTGCTTTAGCAGCTGATCAGAAGAATGAAGATCCCTGTGTGGTTGTTGCAGTTGTTTCCTTCCCCTTCCTTCCCTGAAACACCCACTGGAGACAACGCTTCCACCTGTGACGGGGACAGCAGCCAGGCTCTGCAAGTGGACTCTACTTCTTTCTGCGGGACAGATATAACGTCTAAACACATAAGATACTCCTAAAGTGTCAACAGATGAAGAGAAAGAAAGACCAAGAAGAAGGATTAAAATACCTTACTGATTTTATTGAGTTAGATTATCAGGGCATGTGCCTGAAGTTTCTCTTCATGATACTCTGGAAGCAGGTAAAAGACAACTGATGGGTGTCGAGTTAGGTGCTGCTGAAGGCAAGGAACACAAGCCTGCTTGGAAAGAAGTTGCTGTTCAACTCAGGTATCCGAGATATCCTTTCTTGGTTACTGGAACTCGGTACTGAAAGAAAACCTGAGCGAATTGAATCAAGTCTTGCTTTGCTAATTGTTGCGAAGAATAGCGACAACTAGTACTCCTCAAGAGAAACCTGAATTAACTTTGCTCATTTCTTGCTCTCATAGGAAGCCAGGTGGTAGGACTAGGAAAAGAACTATAATTAAACTCCACCCATCCTCAAAAGCAGGTGAAGAGATTGTAATTTGTGAAATAAATCCAGACAATTAGTCAATATTCATACAATTAGAAGGTGAACACTGAATGATTAGTGATTCATGCATAATGAGCTAGTATCCACGCACAAACCTCAATGAGGAAATCCAATTAATATTTGTTTTGTGATGATAATCTTTTTCAACCCCAAATCTGTAACCAGAAAGGAATTTAGACACCTCATAAGAAAGTGCATGAACATGATTTTTTTTTATTTCTGAGAAATGCCTTGAAAAAAATCTGCAATATCTTACTTTTATATTCATATGGCAATTTTAAGTGGAGGGATTTTGTTTTTTTTGGGTTTTTTGTTTCTTTAGGTGTTTTTTGTTTGGTTTTTTTTATGGTGGTGGTTACTGTCTGTATTAGCATCCCAAAAATGCTTTGTTTCTTTGAACTCTTTTTGGAGACTGCCAATAAAGTACAAACATCTCTATCCAGCAAGATAAAAGGTCCACTTATTTTAGTGGTCCGTCTTCAACAGTGGTCAACAGGTGATGCCAAGGAGAACAGACACACTCTGCCTTCATATTCAATCTGTAATCAATACTCTGTGATTTTACTTTAACTCACAGCGAGAACACTCATAATAAAACAACCACTAATAGCTTATGCCCTGAAAAGGAATCTCTAAGAAGTCCAATATGGTGTGTAGAGCATTAATGAACCTGGTATGCCCTCAGAGCTGACCCTGATTTCAGCAGGTGGAGATCTCTTGAGATCCCTGAAAAGAGTGTCCAGTGCATGCTTCCACCAAGGATAGATGTGCCAGCAGAAGAGGAATCACCAGAACTAAAGCAAACAAGTTGTTTCCCCTTCAGTGGAAAGATGCTGTCCACATGTTTTAGCAGCAGTGGCTACCAAATAAATGTGTAGTAGCTCAGCTATTAGAGAGGAACAGCAGGCACAGAGTGAGTGTGCAAACACTGGAGCCTTGATCCACGGCGTACTGCATTAAAGCACTGACTTGGGACTTTGCTTTCTTTCCTGTTTGCTTTACAAACCATTCCTCATAAATCCCTTCACAGAATTATCTGCAGAGCTGCCTGTACTTTCTTCTCTTCTGTTTCCTGGAGGAGGAACCTGAGAACAAAGCAACAAAACTTCTCACTTCTGTTTGTTTTAAGTCTTCTCCTTTATTACCTCTAGCGTTGTTTTCTTGTTGTACTTTTGTGCATTTACCTAATTCTGACAGTAAACTCCTTGGGCAGGAGTGGTGTTTCCATAAATTTCACTGTATTTATTGAGTTACATAATGATCATCTGCAGAACAGAGTATTATTATGATTGCAACAGCCAGGTCTGCAGGATTAACCAGTCAGAATGAGAAAAGCCAGCTGCATTTTTATTTTTTTAAATATAATATATATTCTTGACTAATACCAACTGCTTTCTGAGCTGTTCAGTAAGTGAATGAAACTGCAAGGAATTTTGAACTTCTAAAACTCTCCCATCTCAGAGTTATAAATGGGCAAATGGATGATTTCTAAAATGGGAAACCTGCTAGACTTTATCTGACTGGTAAGTCAGAACATTTTGTTTCGTAACCAACTTGTGCTTGATTGAGGGAAGTTTTACATTTTAGCTCACCTGAAGGAGCCAGCCCTCAGTTCTATGCTGAGTGTTAGTTGTTGTGGGTTATTTCTCAGCTTTCACTTTCCTCTCTGTGATTTCTGGTAATCCTCTGTTCTGTTTAGGGTGGGATTTCAAAAAATGGTGAAGAGATTTCATTCCTGTTCCAGTTGTCCAGGTTCTTTGAAACATGTACAGTACAATAGTGCTGAGAGAATGTGTGAATTTGGTGTTGTGTGATCAGGGACTCTGTTGAGGTCTGAAGTTTTATATTACCATGTAATCTACATACAGAGGTAATTATTGTGGTTGTATTTATCTTTTTATTTTTTTTTATTTTATGTTATTTATATATAATAGTTTGATGCATCAGAAATAAACCTAGTGGTGGAATATCATAAGGTGCTGTTTATTGATTTAGCAGAAAGGGATAGTTTAGCTAGAAGGTTATCACCAAGGTTGGGGAAGAAATTTGAGCTTGGCCGTCCTTGAAAAAGAGGTGGCATGATTATAAGTGTTCTTTAAGCCTAAGAACTGCACCATCCCTTATGGAAAACACGGAATAGGAAACTAACTATGTTTGATTTTGGTGTTAATGCTGTAATGGCTAGTTGCTTTAAGATTGCTGTAACATGTTACTTGTGGTTATGAGTAATAATTATTTAAAATATTACAAAACGATTAATGACTACTAACCTTGTGTACACTAATTTTGAGATTGATGATACTACATGTAGGTAATGGTTGTGTAAATTTGCACATAGATATAGAGCAACAGATCTGAAGATTATTTGGAGAAAAGCATCATTTTTTTCTAATACTCTTTTATTGCAAAGTGGGAGGTGCCAGACAATAGGTGTCAGCACTGGCTCAGCTATGCACAACTTCACTGCAAAGGTAGTTTAAAGCAGCTGGTGTTAGGCATGAGTTTGCTGTGAACTGTGACTTCAGCAACTGAGTACCTGTAAAGAAGTGCTGAAACAGTGATACTTGCTCTGAAATAGCTTTTCTAGGGGATGACTGGGAAAAAGAACACATGAATCAGAAGACAGAAGCTGGTAAAAATAAAGTGTGTGTTGTGTTTACTGTGAAGTATTTGCAAAATTCTGAAGGAAAGACTCTTTCTGGAAATTGTAATTTAATTAAGTTTTGTTGTTTTGTGGATTGTTCAAAGATTCCTGGGATGAAAACTTTGATATAGTTTTTCCCAGGGATTTAAAAGAACCAATAATAATAAAAATATGAAACTAATTGAATCGGAAGAAGAAAAGCAAAATCACAAGAATCAAAATGGATCAGACAGTGTTAGGAAACTTTCACGAGACTTTGGAATTGTGCTGTTTTGTGGTGGAATATTAAACTGGAGCTAGGGGTTTAGGTATCTTGTCAGTGAAACCATTGCATGTCATGTAGGGACCTGTGGATGATTCTGCTACAAGTTGGGAATAAAAAAGAGGAAGACAATGCAAAATGTGTATTGTGCAACGGAGAAGTCAGAAGAAACCACCACCAAGGAAGGAGAAGGTGAAAAATTTTTGTCTTTCCTCTGTGTTTTACTGGCAACCTGCACCTAAGAACCAGGATGTGAGGATTAAAGCAAAAAAGGGTAAGCCTAAGTGCTTCAAGAGCCCATTGAAAACATTATGGTCTTCTGAGGTGCTGGATTAGTGCACCAATTCTCTAGAACTGCTTTTATCTTGTCGAACACATACCTGTGTAAGTAATGTCCTCACAGGTGGAGGGTACTGTAGCTTTAAAACTGTAAGAAAAAATAGTAAAATAGTCTTACAGTCAGTCTACGAGCAGATATGCACTTATCAGAGTTCTGTAAATAGGCAGGTGCTGTCTGTAGAGCTCACTGTGTGGGGAATGCCAATATTTAGTGAGAGAGGGTTGGGAGAAACTCCCCCTCCCTCCCCTGTAGTGTGCACGGTATTGCAAACCACTGTGGATTGCTAGCAGCAGTGCAGGGGCATGCTGCGAGTGCCCCAAGCCTGGCAGTGTAATCTAAGGGCAACGCAGTGCAATTGCTATCCATTGCTATATAAAAGGGGGCGGGTCACTCTGCTGGTTCCAGCTCCTTTTCTGTCATTACGGCTGCAGAAGCACCAACCAAAGGCAGCTGGCACGCCTCTTTGTTGGCTCTTATATAATATGGGGTTTCACAGGGCACTGATGTAGAAATAAAGTCCAACATTCTTGAGGCAGACTCATATTACTTGTCGTGTCGCTGTGGGGTGTAGGGCTGCTCTCAGAAGGGGGGTCTGTGGCCCTATTCGGGTGAATTTTGGAAGGTGTACAGGATGGCTCCAAGCGAGGCAGGGGATGAACTTGTTTTCTTTGTGAATGGTAAAAAGGTAAGAAAGATGGCAGTTTTCTGTCCACCTGGCTCCTGGACTGTGGCTTGATTACTTACTTTTCTAGTAATCTTTTTCCCCCTCTGAAGTTTTCTAACACCAGCACATATGCCATGGCTTTTAAATATTAAACTGTGTAAACTATGTATTGCTTTGCTTAGAGGCTTTTTTATCTTCTTTGACTGTACCTTGTGAATTATTCAGGGAGTAACAAAAACATATAATGTTCCTTTTAGATTTGTTGGCAATAATTAACTGTAATTTTGAGATACTACTTTTAAATAAGGGTGCACTTCTTAATACAGGCATTTCTATTAGCAATAATTTCAGTAATTACAAGAGATTTGGCAAATATAACTCAAATGTAACCATCCATATATAAGTCATATGTTCAGCAAGTAATTCTGACATTTGGTTTTTGAAAGGGATTTAGTAAAAGATTTATTCCATTTCCATTTCAGAAGCTAGAAAACTCTTAAAAATAAAAGTACATTACCTGATACTGATTCCTAGATCAACTGCTGACAATAACCTAAGAGTGACTGTGCCTCACAGGAGAGTGGGATGGTCCTTGCACATGATGGACACATCTGAACAGTTTGTCCCAGAGCCCCCTTTCTCAGTTCGGACTTTCCCTGACTATCACTGTGCCTTGACTCTTTAAAAGCTTGTAACAAGTCAAACTTGCCTCTTTCTTTGAGCTATGAGTACCAAGTTAGTTCTGTTTCTGAACTCAGCTCGGTGCTAATCTTGGTTCACCACCTTCCCCTTGCCTAGATACTTGGGCAGGGAGGCTTGCATCAAAGGAGCTTCCAGCTGGGACACCTGGGAAGTGGAGAGGGTTGCATATCCACTCCAGTGTGGAGCCAAGAGTTTGCAGACCTTCCCTGTGCACTGCTTAGGGGAAAATCACGTGCTGCACTGAGTTGGGGCTACACAGTTAAGTTTTTAATCCCTTGAGGGTTTGCATGATACTCTCAGTTGGTTAAAAAGCTCTGTGCCCTGTATGGCACACTGGCACAGGATCACTATCAATTTTGCTTTTGTTGATCTTCATACTAGTTTAATCAAGTGTAGATGTGAATGAGATTGTTGCTACTATTAGGGGTTTTAGTTATGAATTTGGATCCCAAACGGGATTGGAATTTGAACTTTCCAAGGTACTAATGCATTTGATATCAATGTTTTGTTTTATTGAGGTATCATTAGTTTACTGAAGGATGAAGTTTATCTAGTATGGATTATAATTTAGTCACAGAGCTCTAGAATGTAATACTGATGTAAAGCACAAGCCCTGGTCCTGAGGTTTTATAAAGAAGGATGACAACTTTGCTCACACAGGTCAGTAATAATTCATGTCGCAGAGTTAATGGACATATCAACTGTTCACTGAGGTGAAAACCTAAAGCTTCAAAGTTAATCATGACTAGCTAATTGAGTCTGGTAATTGAGATTGTGGCACAGAACGATTTGTGAATTTCATCTGATAGATTTTCTGCTATGGTGAGCAAAGGTGGCATACCATTAACTTGTTATCTTCTTGCTCTGTGAAATTTTAGTGAGACCTCTCCTCTGTGAACCCCAGTTTTTAGACAGTGAACTGTAGGTTCTCTGGATCTTGCCATAGGAGGTTGCCACAAATGTCTTGGGCAATCCAGACTTTGATACAGGCTGAGTGTCCTGTCTTGTTTTCATTTTCTGGTATGTTCTAATGAAAGAGAATTGTAGTTCTGGTGCCAGTCCAGCTAAGGTTCAAATGAAGAGTTTATAAACAAATTCCCACATAAATTTGCAGGTGTTGCTTCAGCCTTGGTTGGTGCTCAGGTATTACAGGAGCATTGCTCTGTGAAAATTGGTAGAAAACCCCTTCTCCTGGAGAAAACTCTTGGCTAAGTTATGAAAATGTCTATTAGTCAAAGCACAGAGATAGTCCTGTGGGAGTCTCTTGTGTGTGTGTGTGTGGTGAGGTAGAGAAGGGGAGAAAGAGCAGCCTATACTCTGAAGGCCAGCAGCAGAAAACAACCTCTTCATTGACCTTCTGCCTGTTCTTGCTGTGTCCTGCAAGTAATGAACATGTTGTGAATGACACTGCTCTTGGTGTGTTTCAGCAATTTTTATGGAACTGCCATTCCTGTTTACAAAAGCCACATCTCAGAGCTGACCATGTGCATGTGGGAAGGGGTTTATCAGTGTGTGATCTTGGCAGTTTGGCAAAAAAAGAAGAAAAAAATCACCAGGGGACTATTAATACTATCAATGGTACCAACTCATTTAACGTGTCAAAGCTCTCTCAGCATCCTTCCCTACTGGCTCATGGAACCAGCAGTGCTATCAAAAGAGCAGGTTCCACTTGCTCCACACAGAGCCTCCAGGGGCTTTTTTTTAATTCCTTTTCTCTCTTTGTGTGTGCTGCCAAAGAGGCTTGAGTTATAACCCCACCAAACGCAGGCTTAAGAGGAAGAAACAAACTCATGGGGTAATCTGGTCTGTGGCAATGAATGTGGAGCTTGTTGGAATATTTCTGCATGTGAGAGGTTTTGTGATGGAAGGAGTGGTGGAAACTGACTGGGCAATTCTGCTGGAACATCAGGTTGCAAGAGGGGAAGCAGTGGCAGGCACTGATCTCTTTTCTGTGGTACCCAGTGACAGGATCTGAGGGAACTGCATGAAGTTGTGTCAGGGGAGGTTAAGGATAGGTATTAGGAAAAGGTTGTTCATGCAGAGGGTGGTTGGGTACTGGACAGGCTCCCGAGGGAAGTGGTCACAGCCCCAAGACTGACAGAGTTCACAAAGCATTCGGACAACACTCTCAGGCACATGGTGTGATTATTGGGGCTGTCCTGTGAAGGGCCAGGAGTTGACCTTTAGTGGTAATTGTGGGTCCCTCTCAACTCAGGATATTCTATGGTTTTAAGTTAGGATAGGGCTGTATCTGTCTGGACCCTTGACTAAATATTCCAGTTAATTCACTGCAAAGAATGTGATAGCATGCCTAGTGGGAAAGCTTACTGGTGTGTGAATTCTTGACAGCTTGACACTGCCAGTAGGCTGCTGATATTCTGTCATAGTACAGAACAATGTGATAAGAGGTAGTTTATAAGATAGGAACTTGGATGGCAGAAAATCTGTCTCTTTTGCATTAGTCCAGTCTGCACTGTTGTCAAGAAAAAGTCTCCTTGGAACAGCTGAGCATACTCCACATTCAGAACTGTTTATTTTAAGCACCTGTTTACTTCACTGGGCATAAAACTTGGCACACAACTGACTCAAAGTTATCTTAATAGTCTACTAGACTAGAATGGAAAACAACATGCTCAATTTAAATCTAATATTGGCAGTTTCATTTAACTTCATCTGATAAGTCTGTCTCATGCATATGTAGCAAAAAATTTTAG
This sequence comes from Dendrocincla tyrannina, assembly GCA_035047865.1. NCBI lineage: Eukaryota > Metazoa > Chordata > Aves > Passeriformes > Dendrocolaptidae > Dendrocincla > Dendrocincla tyrannina. Next base: position 8,581,309 of record JAWWMP010000116.1, read on the forward strand.
TTCAAATATATGTGTAGTCAATATTTCTATTTCTATTCTGAATGCTGAGAAGGGATCTGTGCTGGAAACCACATTATACCTCTTCCGAAGTCAGTGGATGTTTAATTGCAGATGGGACTGGCTGAAATACTGGATTTTTTTTGAGCTTTGGGACCCTCAGGGTTCTACATAAACAAATTTTCAGTGTGCTGGTTTAAAGCAGAACAAAATGTTCTCGTGAACAACAGCAGATTTACATTATGTGGTTATATGCAATTTGCTCATCTGTGTTCTAACCCGTTTTCCTAGTAAATGAATTGGAGATCTCTCATTGACTTCAGAAATAACACATTCTTGGATTTTACGGTCCTAGGGGACCTTTACATTTGACTAGTTTGACTTGCTGCGTGGCAGTCTGGTTAAAACCTTTCACTTTCTCTTCCTGCAACTTTCTGAGTGACCACAGACTAGTGATTGAATGGGAGCTTGTCCTTCAGGAAAGCAACTGTGTCCCACTGAAAGATCCTAGCTCATGGAAAGCTTAATGTGTTTTTTGGTAAACTAGGAAAGTTTCTTTCTCTTTCTTTCTGTTCCTCTATATGCCTTGTTCAAATATGCTTCTCTTAAATTGAAAAGTCTTTTTTAACTTTCTGGGAATAATAATTTAAATGCAATGAGTTATGTTATAAAGGCAAAGTTATTTGAATTAGAAGGCGGCAGGTAGAGAAGTCAGAAAACAAACTATTTTTTGAGATATATGAGAAATTATAGGGAAGTGAGCTCAATACCTGTGTGGACTAGCCCAGGAGTTTTAACCTGTTCCACGTAGTACTTAAAAGCTTGAAGAACTGTAGGGCTGGGCTGGATTCCCAGCTGAGGTGGATCTGAGTGTTCAAGATTCCTAGAATCAGTAGATAAATAGCCATGTAGTACAAACACAGCAGCACAGAGCAAATTTGTTGAGAGTCATTTGACTGTCAGTGCCATCGTAACACTACCAGCAAAGTTTCTGAATTTCATTAATAATTAAGCTACTGCATGCAGTAAAATCCAGTTTTGAATCTGTCAAAAATGTAGCCATCAATCTGGTACACCTGCAATATGACATTTTATTGAAAACAAACCAACCAAACCACCAAACACTAAAAAGCAGTAACTGGCAAAAAGAGAAAGATTTCTTTAACTGCGATATCTTAGTAGTCTCATTCTATGACCACTGAAAGCATTGGATATAATTCAGTTTCTTTCTGTCCAAGAACACTGGGGGAAGTGAGCAAGGATTATGACACTGAGCTGTGAATTATATTGTACTGGGCATCGCACAAGAGATGTTATCCCCACCCACAGGGTTTTAAAATATTTTAAGAACGAATCGCAGCAGGTGATTGCAACAAACCACTGGAGGAATGATATGTTGGAGGACAAACCAATATCACTGACAATGAATAAAAGCCAGGAACAGCAAAAAGTCCTTACTTTGTGTCCAGCAAGAGAGACTCATAAACAAGCATCCTCCCACCAGGAATGTGAGTGAAAAGAAATGATTCCTTGCTCTCTGATGTGTGAGATGTGTTAATGCAGAATGTCCTCCAAACTCTTACCTTTTTTCTCCCTCTGATCCCCAGTCTCTGCCGGTATTGTAGATATACAGCTACACTGGAGTAGTTTGAAGTGACTGCAGGGCTATTGAATCCAGGGCTGTTGGATTGTTTTATTTCTTGCTTCCTGAAAAGAAGCCAGTGGGCCAAATCTTTTAATTGACAGAGTGCTTCTTAGATTCTTTCAAGAAAACCCTTTAAGACATTTTCTTTGGTCTAAGCATAGAATAATCTCAATAGTCTTTAACTATTCTGAAGCTTTTTCCTCTGTGCCTGGTAATCTTGGAAGTTGCTTTGGGAGGGTTTCCCGTGGCCATTGGCACAGACATGAGGAAGAAACTCAGCTTGACAGTGACAGTAGGAGTTGTGGGGAAGGCTCTTTGCCTTTGAAATGGTTCTGAAAGGCCATTTGTCCAGTTCTAGTTGCAGGGATTTTGGGAATTATCTACTCATATCTGTCTGTTTGCCAAGCTGCTGCAGGGGGATGTACGGGCTTACTCTAAACCAGATGGTCAGGAGAGTGCCACTGCATACTCTTACTTGTTCTTATGCATGCAGAAGGGGAGGGAACAGGGGCACTCTGATCCTAATAGCAGCAATGAGTGCTACATGTTCTACATGTAGAACATTTCTTACATTTCCAAACTAGAAGAATAAACTCTGGTTTTTTTGTAGATTATACCCAGTGCAGGAGTGAGATGTGCAAAAAAATGACCATTTATGTTTTGTAGCAGCAGTTTTATCCGATGGTTCTAAAAAGGTGGACTCAAATAGGCAGTGTGAACCTTGTCTCTTTAGAATGACCCTGTCACTTTCCAAAAGCATAAAACTGAAGCAGTACAGAGGGTTGTGAAGATTTCTTATCAGTGAAAAAAGGCAAAAAATTGAACCAACTTGCACAAATGACCTCTGTTTCAATCTGCCCTTCGAACTGGGAGTGATTAATTTGAATAAACCGTAACTTGTACTTAGGACTTGCGTACCATAATAGCCAAGAACATATCATTACATTCTGGCACACAGTGAATTTGGAAAAGTTTCTTGACACTTTAGTAATAATAGAAAAAGGAGACAAACTCCGTGCCCATTTGGAGGCCAGGGCAGAACTTTGGTTGAAGTAAAATGTCTAATGGTTATTTTATGTCTAATGAATAACTGCTAGTAGTGTTGTTTACTAATAATATGGAGCTGGCTCAAAATGCGCAGACAGAATTTCTCCTTGCTTGGAATTTTGTATTCCCACATTTAGAATGACTGTTAATGAAACACGATTGATTTAGCATTAGAAGGGAAGAAGGAGAAACTTCAGGAGGACTGGTACTTGCAGTCCAATCCTGCAGCACCTGTGTTGTCACAAGATTTTCAGTGTTGTTTTGTTTCTCTGCAAAGTCTGTTATTGGTGCTGTTCCTGTCATTTTGTTTGTCTGTTCGTTTTCTGTCCCTTCTATGAGTAAGAAGGGGCAGAGCTCAGTTATGCATGGTCAGTAAAGATGAGATGCTGTTTGGGGAGATGTCAGGAACCCGAAACTTGAGTACAAAACACAGTTCTTTCGCTCCTCACTGTTAATTCTGTTTGCCTTTTCTGATGAAGGGGTTTTTCAGGTTTGCCTCAGTGTGCCGTTGTTGAAAAACTCTGACCTGTGTGATGCATACACTTGCCTCTGGCACCATAAATTCAAGGAAACATTGTGTCTGGATAAGTGATAAACATTGCTGAATTAATCAGTGATTTTGCTCCCTGTTTTGGAAAAGAAGGTGCAGAAAGATGAGACTTTCTCCTTTCAACTAGCTGTCGTAAAACTTTCTGTGGCTAACACTACCTTCTCCTTCTTGCAGGTGGTGGAAAAAGATGTGGACCCGGAAACTACTCTGCTAACTTATCTGCGAAGAAAATGTATCCAGTGCCAGAAGAAACTACAGAAAGCTTTAAATGCCTACAGCATTTGATAATTGTTTAGTGTTCTATCTGTCACTTGAGCACTAGGCAGAGCTTTTGCACAGAGCATAAGAGGAAGTGCTCTGCACGGTCTGGTGTTCCTTCCTGGCAAAGATTATGGCTGGTATTCCAAGCTTAAACAATAGCAAATTTTAAATAATTTACTTTAAATCTTAAAATACTTCATTGATGCTTCAAAGGAAAAAATCTCAGTTTCTAGGAATTAGAGTATGATGGAAAGGAAGTAATATTGACATGACAATAAAATTGAAGGAAACTTAGGTTTGTTCTACACAAATTACCAAGAGCTTTTTGACCAAAACACCACAGCCACTTGAGATCCTTGCTGTACCATCCATTGATTTGGCTAGCTAATATCCAATAAGTGATAGCTGTGTGGATTGTTTATCAGAGGACCCAGGGAGGCAAGCTCAGAGGCAGGGGTTCCCCCCACGTACCATGGGCATGTTTACATGAGCAGATTCAGGAAGACACGTTTCGCTCCTGACTGAAACTGGTAAACACGTGAGTCAGAAGAGCTTCAGCAGCTGGGTGGCTATTACTGTGGTGACCAGGCTGGCTATGCTAGGTCTGGTTCCGTAGGTAGTGTCATTCCATGCCTTCTGGGTTTTGTCTGGCCAGCTGGGTGCGTACATGCACCAAACTGTTCACATCTGTGCTGGTGTATTCCTTGGAAAAATCAAGCGTACTTATTTCACCATCCTGCCATGGTCTATTTGTCTGGGATCTAAAGGAAGTATGAGGACATGAATCACACTCCTCTTTGGGATTTCCAGAACTATCAACAGCCCTTTTGATCTGACTGTACCTTGTGTGGATAAAGGTCAAGAGGAAAAATAAGTGGCATGACTCTTGTGCCTGTGTGCACTTCTTACTGTTAGACATTTTATGTCTAAGCTTGTTGATATCTAATGCAAATAATTTTGTAAATAGATCATATGAGCTCTTCAAAACCTGTTGATCTTCTACATGAGCATTCTAGTGAATTTATTTTGTACATGTCTGGTTAGGGTAGACAAACACTTTCAGGAACATGTTTTATTAAGGCAGGTTAGCACTGTTGTCTTAAGAAACATTGGATGGCACAGGAAAGCTCTATTTCTGCTCAAGCAGACACATGATTGTATGAAAAACAGACAGGGCACTCTGGGACATGGTTTAGTGGTGAACATTTTTTGAGTGGCAGTTTTATGTTAATGGCTGGGCTTGGTGATCTTAAACATCTTTTCCAACCCACATGATTCTGTAATTTCTATGATTCTTTGGAAATAGTCACTTCCAGAATCTTTGCAGTGAAGGTGAAGCTGATTTGATTTCCTTATATCACAGTTCCTCTTGCTTTTCCACAGGCCTAAGCTGGTTATCTCAACACAGGCATGTGTCCATTGTCAATGAAATCAGCTGGGATTTCCCCCATCAAAAATCTCTCAGCATTGGCCAATCCTCTTTGCAATAAATAACAACTTCACATTACTTCCTAAGGAGTGAAGGAACCCAAAGCAGAGATGACTCGAGGAATTATCTTCTGAATCCCTTTGCAGAACACTTGATCTATTGCCTGATTGTAAAGTATAGGCATGAGCTCTGCAGCCTGCAGAGAATCTGCTTCGGTCAGTTCATATGCTTTGTGAGGTCCCAAATGTCTTAGCAGAGGTTCTGTGCATCTCCACCAGTGCTGGCTCTAAGTGTCTCCCTCCTATAGTTTTATGGGAATCAGGCTCCTGGGGAGTGTGCTTGGCTGGTTTTGTCCCTAATAATTGGCAAGTGATCACAAATGGCATCAAGAGAGAAGTTAGGGTGGCCAGACCATGGCTCTTGAGATGCAGGTAGTCCAGGAGCAGTTCAAGTGCAGATCCCGTGTCAGTGCTAAACTGTGTGACTTGTAGCACTGAGTGACTGCCCTGCCTGTGATTCTTCTAAGTGGGGGGAATCACCAGGTGTAGGAAGAAGTCAGCCAGCACCAGTGAGAGGTGCCAAAGGAGATGTCACCATGTGGCTCAGGGATGTGGCTGTATGTCTGAGCAGCTCCTGCTCAGCAATTCCTGAGGGCTTTTTCTCCCTTATGTCATTTCCTTCTCTGAGTAAAGGAAAGTGGGCACCTTGAAGTTCAGATGTTTTTTGGTTTATTCTAAGGATCTATTGGAATGTGGGCTGTCTCCTTATTAGGGCTTTGGATTTTGGTCTCAGAGCTCACATGCCAGCATTTGAAACTTTGTTTATGTTTAATTATTAAACATCAAAAATGAGTGTATGGTTTTCAGCAAGAACTTGTTATTAGCCTTGATTGAAAACTTGAGCAGGTTTCTGCCTGAAAACTTGAGGAGGTTTCTGCCAACACTTTTCGTGTTTTCCTTAATTCCTGTACTCTCAGTGGGCCTATGTGGAACCAAACTAGGCTGTGGAGAAGGTGGATGTGGTGCTTGCACTGTTATGATATCCAAGTATGATCCCTTTCAGAAGAAAATCCTGTATCCTTTGCAATTGAACTGTGGACAGATCCAGGTTTTTGACATTCTAGAAATGGTACTATTTTTTTAAAAACTGTTATATAATGAATGCTTCTGCCAAAACATAAATTTTCACTTTCAGAACATAGAAGGCTAAGACAAGAAGGTATTTTTTCTTGAAACATTGCACAGAGCTATTTTGTTATGCCCTGCAGTATCTGCACTGATTCTAGCACACAGGCTTATCTGCCTTTCCCAGTTCAGAAATCCTCTTGCCGTATAATGTAACTTGTTCCTATGATGATCCAAATAATGATTACTGTGATAAAATCTCTTATCGTTATTGTATTACTGCAATAATCTGGTTTCTCTATGGCAGCAGATATTAACTTTTTTCTCTACTTGTATTGTAACCTTCAGAATTATTTCCTGAGACATAAAATTTCATCCTGTTCTCACTTTAATTAATCAAAAGTTGAAGCAATGGAATCAAACAAAAAGGGAAATGGGGAGAAAAGATGAGGCAGAGAGACAGGCTCCAGCTTATTTTTAGTATGGGGAATAGAAAGCACTGAAATCTTTGATATGTTTGGAATAATGCTTGTAGATATTTTAATTTGGATCATCCAACTTAGTGGTTCTGCTTAATAGTGTGGCCACAAACAGGATATTTTTAGGGTCATTATTCTGTCTTGATAGAAATGAGATAAAGTAGCTGCTTTTTGTAAGAGTTTTGGCCACATTATTCTGCTTTACCTTCAGTCTAGACTTTTTCTCCATGTGTACTCTCTAGAAACAGCTTTCTATGTAAAAGGCCAAGAACTCGGTGCTCTTACGTAACTTTGCAAGTGGCCAGCTGTATAACACCCTGGTATTTGTAGTCTGCCCCTATAAATTACTTAGGCGGGTTCTGTAGCTTAGCATGCAACAAGGATGTTTAAAGTTGTTATTTCTATCAAATCATATGGTGCATGCTCAACTTTGGATGACTAGGTGTGTAGGATTTGGCTTGTACTTGTACCACACCTATTGAAGTTCTCTTATTATGTTCAGTGTTATAGTTTCTAAATATTCTTCGGTCCCCCTGTTCCCTTTTTCCCTTGTTGAGCAGCACTGTCAAGTGAAATTACCTTAATTTATAATTTTAGCCACCATACTGCCAATGCTTGCCTCTTCCCTGTCTGTGCTCTGCATCATGTGGCTGTAACTACTGTTGAAGGCATAGGAAACACAAAGTCCAGGCTCCACCCAGCCCAGGTAAGCTGCTAGTATTAGTAACTTTAAAATCCTCTATCTGTGCTTTTTTATGGTAATGAATTGTATTACAGAGTGTTGGGACCTCCACTGTAACCTTAAAGCCAAGAGAGTGACTTTCCACATGAGGAGTCTGTACTTGCAGGGATGACTAAGTGCCAGAATCAAAATCCTGGGTCAATGCTGCAGCTCTGTTATGTCCCTAACAAATTAACTGGTGCTATTCTGGCTAAATTAATAATATGGTTTAGGACTACATGGTTGTATCTGGTCCACATCCTGGACTGGGAAAACTGATGTTGCAGGGAAAGCCAATATGTCTTGAAGCTAGGAAATCTGAGATGGGCTTTTGCTGTCCTATGGCCTTCCATGAACGAACTTAGTTTCTCACCCTGCATAGTCAGGAACTTTCCCTGCGTTAGTGAAGAAAAGTTTTCTTCAGCAAAGTTTCTGTAGTCCTGAAATATTCTTGGTGGGGAGGAATGACAGGAATGCGAAGCCTTACTCTTCTAGCACAGTTACAATACAGCCTTGCCTCAGCTTCGTCAGAGATCCTGTTCCCTTAAGGTAAGCTGTGATTCACCCCAGTTTGCACAGTGGGTAGGACATGTGCCAATATCTATCAAAGACACTAAACAACAAAGTGAAAAATAAGTGAGATGCACATGAATGGACGGCTGCCAGTCTGACCTTTGCTTGTTTGTCTTCTTTTCCCAACTGCCCTGAAGATTCTGATAGCTAAGCTTTGAAATTCAGACTCAGGTCTGCTAAGCTTTGAAATTCAGACTCAGGTCTATACGGGTAGCCCCAACCTTCCTAGTATGGTAAATCTGAAGAACTCCTGATGTCATTGAAGGCTTCTAGTTGCCTTCAGTTACATTGTGAGTTCAAAGCCTAGGTACAAACTTTTCATGCTGTTCTGTTCTTTGAAGTCTGCTTTACAGATTAATTGACCATCCCATCAGATAATATCTGATGATAATCTTAGCTCCTCTGGTGAGATTGGGTGTTCTTTTTAAGAGAGATGTTACAGAAACACAACGGTGAACTCACCTTGATGCTACGGGCTAATGGTTGTTTTTACTTTTTCTCAGGAGAGGATAGCAAAAAGTCATGGATCCCAATGTGGCTTTTGCACTCCAGGCATTGTCATGTCCATGTATACGCTGCTTCGGAACAACCCTGAGCCCAAAATGGAAGACATTGAAGATGCTTTCCAAGGTAACACTCATAAACCCTGCAGGGATGCAACCTGTTCTGCTTTTATTATGTCTGCTTCACCAAATGGGCTGCAGGTGCACCTTTATTTCATGTATTTTGTAAAAAAAATATGATTGTTATGAGGTTAAGAACTAGTTTTTCCACTAGGGGACTGGGTGGGTGCCATTAAGTGAGTAAAAATGGCCTGTGGAAAATCTCACAGAACCTCATTTTTTGCCCATGAGCAAGGGCAAGTGACCTCAGTCTTGAATTAGGAACTCACTAAGCTTAACACAGGGCTAAAAATGGCTTGTCCCTGAGGGCTTGTAGGAGTGTCCTTGTTTATTTGTTGCTGTCACAAGAGCCTGCAGAGGTGATGGAGAACGTCTGGGCCTGGCAACCTCAAGTAAAGGACCAAGACAGCCATACACGTGATGGAATGGGGCAGAATCCATAAACCACCTAAGAGGCTGTTGTTATTGCTGAAGTTAGTCATTACTGTGCTTCCAGAAGTGATCCAAGAGAATGATTATGCAGGGGAAGGCAATCTCTGTGTAATTCAGGAGCCAGAATAGTTGGCACACTGATAAGACTCACACAATTGAGGTAAATGAATATGAATAAGGCAGATTGAATTTGTTCTAAAGGAATTTCAATTTAAAATTTCAACAAAAAGCGGTGGTAGGATTGTTGCAACATTACTAATGAAATTTTCTTCCTCCCAGTTTTTCGTTAGCTTTATCTCTAGATTTGACAAGCTTTTGTGAGAAACAGTAGAATAGTCAAAAAGAAGTTCTTAGCCGAATTACACTAAATCTTTAACCTTTTGCTCTGGCACTGCAGGGAACTTGTGTCGGTGTACAGGCTACAGACCCATTCTGGAAGGATACAGGACATTTGCTAAAGTAAGTGTCTTTGGATAATGTTTCAAAAAATCTGGAAGGCTGCCTGTTTTTCTCCCTGCTACGGAAACACACCATGAGCTCAAACGGGACGGAAGGAAATATACGTACTGCAACAATGCAGCTCCAACTCTTGATCCCTTTGCCTGTGCTTCATGCATTACTAATGCAGAAAGGCCAACTGCTTTACTCACTCCAGGTGCTGGGAGAGGAACACTTGAATAAGATCTGCCAGATGGTCCTTTATTGGATCACAGGTTATCAGACTCTGTAATTCTCTAAAAAACTCACAGTCTCTGCATAATACAGCTTGCAGATGATCCCTGATGTGGAAAAAGTGTGAAGGTATGGTGCTCTGATAGGGGCAGGCTATGAAGGAATCTGAGGAGGAATTTACTTGCTTAAAAGTTCAGCTGCAGAGCTGGAACAGCTCTGAAAAGAAGTTAAAGTCACTGCTCTATAGCTCTTGTCCTGAATTTTGCTGGTTTGGGTGAGGTATAAAGCTTGGCCATAAATCCTCTCTAGTCCCTTTGTACCCGAAGGACTGCTGGAGGTTGTGAAGAAAAGTAGATCACCAGGTGCTTTAGTGGTTGCTAGCCATTTATGGGGCTATACTGGTATTAAATATCAAAGGGAAAGAATTCAGAATGATGCCCATTAATTTAATTTTATTATTCAGAATTGAGATCAACAAAAGAGAATGCAAGCAGGACTGAGATCCACTACAAACAAACCCAGTTGATACAGCCTGCTTGGATTTCCAACAGGCTTTCGACAGTGTTTCCCCAAAGGCTTTTAAAGACAGTAACCAGCTATATGGGGTAAGAGGGAAGAACTCCGTATGAATGAAAGGAAAGATTGTTAAAAGGCAGGAAATGACAGGTAGGAGAAAATGGTGTATTTTTGCAATGAAGGGAGGTCAGTGTTAGAGTTTTGCTGGGACCCATGCAAGGCTTTTGAAGATATCCCTAAATGCAGTGGAAAAGAGTGTGAGTAGTGGTGTGAGGTATCAAGTTAGTCTGAGTAGCGAAGGCAGGAACTGACCAAGGAATTTCAGAAAGTTTTTCTCAACCTGAGAGAATAGAATTCAGGGCAAATAATTGCAAAGCAATTTACAGAGTGAAATGCATTTCTCATTTCACGTATAAAATGAGCAGACACAAGTTCATCTTTCTGTTACCACAAAGGAAGGTGATCTTGGAGGTCTGATAGACAGTTTCATGGAAGCATCAGCTGAATCCTTGCTGACAGTGAGAACAAAGATAGAGAACATAACAGAAAACACTGCCATGTTGCTTTCTGTATCATGGCTCTTCCTACACTTGAGCACTCTGTGCAGTTCTGCTTCTCTCATCCCTAAGACAGCGTAGCAGAATAGGAGAAGATTCACAGAAGTGGAACAAGGATCACGTCTGTGGTAATCTGAGTTCACGCAGGAAAGCACTGAGTAATCTGGGGCACTTCAGCCTGGAAAAGTGATGTCAGGGAGAAGAAGGGGATCTACACAACCCATATACTCTGATAGAAATCTAGAAAACTGTGACTGGCAGGTGGAGTGTGAACTGGCATCTGCTGTTTGCTGCCTCTCCAGATACAAGAGCAATTCAAGAAATGAAACTAGTAAGAGTCAGATTGAAAAAGAAGTCACATTGTCTGCCTGGTGGTAGTGTACTGCGTATTTTATTGTATGTGCTTGTCCCTTTTAGTCTGCTCTGGGTATCTCCTCACAGCTCCAGCTGGACCAGAGGTGCTGATTGAAAGGTCAGAGTAGTTCTAGACCAAAACAAGGGGTCTATCAGCAGAGTGAACTTGACCCAGCCATCACACTGTGGGATTATTGCCTTCCATCGGCAAGAGAAACATCTACTTGCTTGGCGCCTTCCATCTCCTGTTTCTGCTTTGGATATAAGAGATGTGGCCTCAATTTCTCTCAAAAGGGAATTAAGTCTACTTAATTCCCATGGAATCTGCACATTTTTCTCAGAACAGTTTTTGTTCCCACAGGGCATGAATTGCTGTGGCAGGGTTGCCAATGGCACTGGATGCTGTCGTAGTGGGAGGGAAAACAACATGGTAAGCTGAATGTCAAAACCCATAATCTCGATTTTTCAATACAGTATTAGGGCTTTGATGTATTAGTCACCTCTCTGGCTCTGCTGTGGTGCAGTTATTCAGAGCTCTCTGTGCTGTTTTCAATGTCTGTCTTTTGGAAAATGCTGTGACTCTGTATGTCCTGATATACATAGATAGATAGAGCAAGTCTAGCCAGTGTGACACAGGTTGTACAGTAGTGAGATAGACACGATCCTTCTGAATCTACAAGGTGCAACACTTTTGCAAAATAGCATGGTGACAACTGTAAGCAATGTGTTACCAGCTTCTCATATATTGAAGTGATCCATCTTCCTGTGAAAACAGGTCTGAAAAAATTCCCCAGTATGCTCTTTCCTAAACTTTGCAGTCCAGTGATGAATGAAGCAATTTAATCTCTGTTCCAATAAACTGTACAGTTGGAACCTTTTGGAATATCTGGAGAAAAAAAGTGAATCACAAATTATGTAGCCGTCAAGGTACAAACAATGAATGAATGAAAACAAGGAATTGAGGAATAAAGTAATGTGAGTATATAATTAATTTAGGAAACAGAGAGTATAATGAAATCCATTGCCAGGAAATTCTGGTGAATTTCTGTAGATTCTTTGTTAGGAAATATACAATGTTGCCTGGAACACTCCAACAACTAAGACTGCTTGGAGTTCTCTTACTCAAGTAGTTTATAAATGAAAAATATTGCTGCAAATTTCTGCAATCCAGGGATTGATAAAAGGGGAGGACTACATCCTGTAAAAATCAGAATGTTCTGAATAGATGAAGTGTGCTTGTTTCTTCATCAGAATGGAGGCTGCTGTGGAGGAAAATCCAATGGTCCAGGCTGCTGCATGAATGGAAAAGAAGACAGTGTGGTAAGGTGCCTCTCAACTATTGTTCTTTTCTCTATTTCTGATGATTGAAAGTCTTACCTCTGGCTTGTTATATGCCCAAGCCCTGTACTTTTAATTTGGCTATATTTACACAAAACTGTTTAGACTGATTTATGGTCAGAAGAGCATACCGAAGAAAAGATATCTTTGATGTAGTTTAACATGCCAATGTGAAAGGGATGCCGCTTTTGATTGACAAAAGCATATTAGTGTTCAGGGTTGAGGTTTCAAACGTGCATTGAAATCAGAAAAATATGACTGAAGAGCCATAAATACTGGGTCAGGTGTCATCATTTCGCTGTGTTTGCTACTCTTCGCTCCATGAAATAGAAATAGGGATTTGACTAGAAAGAGGAATGACTTAGGGTTGTATGTGATAGCATTGTCCTCTGTCACTAGCCATTTGTGTTTTCTCTCTCATAGACAATGCTGTCCTCCAGCCTGTTCAATTCTTCTGAGTTCCAGCCTTTGGACCCCACACAGGAGCCAATCTTCCCACCAGAGTTAATGGTAAGTTCATGCAAAGAGAAATAACGTGATGTGTTTGTTTTGCTGTCCTGCACAGGGTTTGAGTGACTCTGTCCTGAGGAAATAGCCATGCACAAGATGTCTGCTGATAAAAGAAAATACATGGCATGAATACTTCCCTGTTTTATGAAATGGAAGGAGTTTAAGCCAGGGTTGCTTAAAAAAATGTGCAGGCCAGGTGTCTGCTCCAGTTGTCTGGCTTTTCTCCCTGGTTCTCACCATACGTGTCCCTGCTCTTGGGTTGCCTTCCTTTCTGGCCACTGCCTGTCAAGGGGTGGAACAGTTGCTGACATGTAAATGTCAATTTACTAGGTCAGATGTGAACTTCCACATTAAATACAGATGTATCTGAGCTTATCTCCCTGTTCTCCCTTTATAGTGTAGGAAGAGAAGTAGGAGGTATGGGATGTAGCTGAAGATATGTCTCAAGTAGCTGACTTTCCAAAAGCATCAACTCCTCTCCAGTCAGTGTAGAAAGAGTCAGAAATTGGCTGGCTCACATTGACTTTAAAAGTTAGGTGAGATGAGTTTCTCTCCATGTTTCATTCCTGTCTTTTTTGGGATATTTTTTCCCTAAGCAAAGCATCCCAGCCAAGAATCTAATCCAGCAAAAGGCATGTTCACAGCTTCCTTCACATTAACAAACGACTGAAATTCAGTCTTTAATTTTGCTACCATATCCAGCCTAACTATGTCATGAACTACAGGTCCTTATAGACCATAGAATATGATATATTTAGCTTGAGATAAGGCTCCTTTGTTTGTTCTCCAAGATGTTCTCCTGCCCAAGGATTGATCTCATGTTGCTCTGAGGCAGACTTTGTCCGTTTTCTTCAG
>JAWWMP010000116.1:8596042-8705787 GCA_035047865.1 Dendrocincla tyrannina
CCAGTCAGTGTAGAAAGAGTCAGAAATTGGCTGGCTCACATTGACTTTAAAAGTTAGGTGAGATGAGTTTCTCTCCAAGTTTCATTCCTGTCTTTTTTGGGATGTTTTTTCCCTAAGCAAAGCATCCCAGCCAAGAATCTAATCCAGCAAAAGACATGTTCACAGCTTCCTTCACATTAACAAACAACTGAAATTCAGTCTTTAATTTTGCTACCATACCCAGCCTAACTATGTCATGAGCTACAGGTTCTTATGGACCATAGAATATGATATATTTAGCTTGAGATAAGGCTCCTTTGTTCTCCAAGATGTTCTCCTGCCCAAGGATTGATCTCATGTTGCTCTGAGGCAGACTTTGTCCGTTTTCTTCAGTCGCTGGATGAAGGAGTTAAAAAGAGAATCAGAATCAGCCCTAAAATTCATCAGTGCTGGAGACTGGTGTTTTTGGATTGAGATGAGAAAGAAAAACCAGTTATTTGTAAGGTGGCTGAAGCCACAGGCATCTGCCAGACCTTTGGCCAGATGGAGCTTGCTGGCAGAGGTCTTGCTAGGGAGATGTGGCAGCAGAATGCACCTGGCAGCATCAGGAAGGGAATACTTCGGTCCGCATGAAAAAGACTTTTGTCACTGCCAGCAGAAGGATGGGGAATGACTAACTGCCAACAACAGTGTGGGTATCACAGCCACCTGTCAGTAAGTTGACTGAGATGGAGCCTGGCATAGGCAGGGGCAGCATGTGAGCAGGGGATTCTTGGCTTGATGGAGGGTCTGAGCTCTATCTGAATTCCCTGTTGCAGACTCAGAGTAACAAACTGCAGAAGCAGATGTGTTTCAAAGGCGAGCGTGTGATGTGGATCCAGCCTACAACTCTTAAGGAACTGGTGGCTCTCAAATCTCAGTACCCCAATGCCAAACTCGTTGTGGGGAATACGGAAGTGGGTAAGAGAAAGAGCTGATACTCATTATGAGTAACTCATTATGGAAAACTTCCCATGGAGTATTTTGTGAAAGCAGTGCAAATGCAAACCTTTTTCATGCCATTACTGCTAAAAGCTGTTTAATTTTTTTGGGAAAAAAGTGCTAATCCAGATCTCTGAGTCTTTGTGCTATTTTGTGGAATTTTGAGAAGAGGGAAGAGACACAGCATAAAATGAAATAATGATAATTAAATAAAATCTGTGTTTTGAAGGACTTTTCAGTGGGCAAGCTCTCAAAACTACAAATCTTACTGTTTTCTCACCCCAGAGAGATACTTTTGAAAACATTAGTGCTGAGGAGGAGAGTTCAGACATATTTAGTGATCCTGGTTTCCTGAGCAATTGATTCAGGAGACAATTTCCAAACGTTGTGTGGTCCATTGTATTCGTTGTTCCTTCCTGAAGGATTATTTACAACAATAACCAGGTTACACAAGTATCAAACACATATTTAAGGTTATTGTTGGCCTAGAAAAGAGTCTCTAAAGCTTCCTTATGAGAATTCTGATATTAATGGAAAACAGCTTTTACTTTGGGGGGGGGTGGGGTGTCCTTATATAACAGGTGTAACAGGTGGTTGATGAACTCTGGTAGGGCTGTTACATTTCATTGGGAAACACTGACTTAGGCTGTCTGTCACCTGTGTGTAACTGAAGGGGTCTTACTTTTCCTTAAGGTATCGAGATGAGGTTAAAGAACCTGTTGTATCCAGTGATAATAGCACCAGCATGGATCCCAGAAATGAATGCTGTTCAGCACACTGAAACAGGTGAGCAAAAAAGAGGCAGAATGCCTGTGAAGTGAGTGGGGACTACGTGGGACAATGAAGAGGATAAGAAGGAAAATCCCCAGATTAAAAACTGCTTTCTGTATGCATTGTGCCTGTCCCATGCAAGGAAGTGAGGGATACGTAAAAAAACCAATGAGCTGGGATTGTTTAGCCTGAAGAAAAGGAGGCTCAGGGGTGACCTCATCACTCTCTACAGCTACCTGAAGGGAGGCTGTAGCCAGGTGGGGGCCAGCCTCTTCTCACAGGCAACCAGCGACAGGATGAGAGGAAATGGCCTAAAGCTGCACCAGGGGAGGTTCAGGTTGGACATCAGAAAGAATTTCTTGGCTGAAAGGGTGGTTAAACATTGGAACAGGCTGCCCAGGGAGGTGGTGGAGTCACCATCCCCAAAAGTGTACAAGAAATGACTCAGTGTGGCAATTAGGTTAGTTGGCAAGGTACTGTCCAGTCAAAGGCTGGACTTGATCATCATGAAGGTCTTTTCTAGCCTTAACAATTCTGTGTTTCCTTTGTCTTTATCTTCGTGGTGGAAACAGATCAACCTTACCAATTGATGAAATTAGGATGATGTAGTGCATGTGGCCCAGTGTCTGGTAGGATATTCAAAGTGTGGAAACTGGAAAAAAGTTGGGAGTTCATTTCTCAAAGAGCAAACCAAGACCTATAGGAGGACAATATTGTTAATAACACCCTGAGACAGAAATATGGTGGGTTATTGTCATGTGAGAGACAGCACCACCATGAGCTGTAATTTAAAGGTGAATTTTGTTTTGAGGATGTTTACCTGCAGTGCACTGTAAATAGGTTAGTGTAACTGAAGGTCTAATTAAACTCTGTGGCATCTAAGCTTTGCAGACACAGTTACAACCATTCTCCAATACCTTGACATTTTGGAGAACAACAGTTTTTTCCTTTGTTTACAGGGGTCACCATTGGTGCTGCCTGTACCCTGCGCTCCGTAGAGGAGGTGATGAGAAAAGCAGTGGCAGAGCTTCCTCCATACAAAACCGAGGTCTTCCAGGCTGTCCTGGAGCAGCTGCGGTGGTTTGCAGGGCCACAGATCAGGAACGTTGCTGTAAGTGACCCAGGAGCACCAGGGACTGTAATTGAAAGCTCAGTCTGAGAGGCTGCCCTGTCTCACCCAACGCTGGTGTGCCTTGTGCTCCTCACATGAGAACATCTGCAAACCTCAGCAGAGAACCTGGTACACAAAAATCAACCCCATGAAATGACAGCAACATGGGCCTCAGCTGGTGTCTGTGCTATGCTGATGTCACAGACCTAGCAAGCAAGGGAAACATGGCAATTGTCCAGGTTTTCCATTGCTGTTATCAGCAAGCAGGAGAAACTGTAGTGAGATTTGACTCATTTAACAAAAATGTATTTAGAGTACTGGACAAACTTCAAAGAAGCCAGTTGTGTATTTTATTGCCAGCACAACTGTGGTAGTCACAGTGTTAAGGCATCAGATTTGGCAAATTTTCCTTTAATTTTAAAGGGGGAAGTGTGTTTAAACTCTATACTATTGAAAAAATAAAATAATAAGCAAGCAATTAAACCAATTTACCAAACACGAGATTTTGTTCCATGAGATACTGTGCCATACACTGGTATTGCAGACAGAAAACTTGGGGTCCTGATTGTTACTGAAAAGGTGCTTTATAGTTTCATGGGTCTTCCCTCAATGGCAGTTGCAGTGATTGAATTTTGGTATTGTTGTGCACACGAGGTTTGAGTGTGAGGTAGTTTTGATGCATTGTTCTAAGTCTGTTTCAGGCAAACATTAATATTGACCCGGACAGCAACTGATTTCATGGCGCTTTGGTTTTTGCACTTAGAGGCCTAAAATTGCTGAGATTTTTAATATTTATCCAATGCATTATTATCACTCTAGGCTCTTGGTGGGAACATAATGACAGCAAGCCCAATTTCTGATTTAAATCCTGTGCTAATGGCAAGTGGAAGCAAACTGACTCTGGTATCAAAAGGTAAGTTGCATTTCCCTATGGCACTGAAGGGAGTGGGATAGGCAACAGCCCTTTGTTGTGGGTTGTTGGGTTGGGTCAGAACTTGAAAGTGAAAGTTAACACTATTTAAAATAGGCTTGGTCTGAGTCTTCAGGGGTTTTTCCTTTTTGAGGCTGAAGCTAGCCTAAAGCTAGCTAGGCCCAGGTTTGGATTTCTAAAGAGTTTTGAACTTCAGTGCCAGATGGAATCTCTGGTACTACATATGTACTTACAGGTATGTCCTTGTGAAGAGCTCATTGAAGATAACTATTCATGAGAAACAACAAGCATGAAATAGTTGCTGTCACTATCATACTTTGATCCTTATGCTTTATTCATATGAAAACTGAAACTTGGGTTTGTTTTTCTATGAAGAAAGCCAATTGTCTTAGTTCTTATTTGTTCTTAGGAATAATTTTTTTGAAATAGGATCCTTGAAGGAAGTGGATTGCGTGGTCAGTGAACTGACTTTCTCTTGTGATGGTTTTATGTGCAGGCTATGGAAAGGAGTTCATTGGGGTGTTGGAAACTGCTACATCTGGAGGCTCAGCTTTAATTAGATAAAGAAGGAAGGAGGTCTCTTTGATCACCGCCTGTGCAAAGAAAGCTTAATATATAGGAAGAAGTTGTCATAGATTCCGTAAATACCGAAGTAAATATGAGAAAATCCTTCCTTATTTGGTGAAGGAGGGTGGAAAAATGAAAACAGATGTCATATCAAGAGCGATTTGTGTAGGTTGAAGTCTCTGTTGCACTTGCTATTGCCATTCTTCAATCATGCACCATTGATATTTCTTTGCTCTACAGAGGGCAAAAGGACTGTCCCGATGGATGAGAAGTTTTTCACTGGGTACCGAAAGACAATAGTTAAGCCTGAAGAAATACTTCTCTCTGTTGAAATACCCTACAGCAAAAAGGTAAGCTTGTAGGAAGAACTTCACTCTCCATGGAGATAAAATACTGTTATTTGAGCTATTTTCAGTTAGGGGCTTTTTTCCTGACCAACCTCCAAATGCTTGCGCAGTCCCAAGCGGACCAAGACACAAGTAAATGATTTGTAGAAAAACTAGTAACACACTACTTTTGACAAGCAAGGGGAGCTGGGCTCTGTGATAAAGTATGGTAAGCTCAAGAAGTTTTCTGATGCGAGAAATATAAATTTCACTTTGTTGTCTGAAGGTTTTTGAGTGCATTCCCTAATGATGAAGTGATGTTCTCAGAGGTATAAGTTCTGTTTGAAAAATAGTGCAGCAAAGATTTTTGCAGTTCCTGATGTAAAGTGAAGTTAAGGTTCCCAAGGCTCCTGTTTCATTTCTGTGAACTGAAATGGGAAAAGAAATTGTAAAAAGCAGGTATGGATAAAAGGGAAGTTCAGTTTCTGCATCCTTGCCTTGCAAGATGGAAACGACAAGAACTGATTATTAGGGCATTTTGGAAACATGGACTTGCAACTTCAAACGATCCTGCAAAACTTCCTTCAAATAGAAAAATAAATACTTCTCTCCAGTAGCAGCATGAACTGTGACTGATTCAGAGTGTCTAGGAGGAAAATTCTTTTTTTCCTCTAGGGCTTAGAACACCAGACTGTAATTTTATACTTGTGAAGGTATTTACCTTTTTAGGGCTCAAGGCCCTAAGTTATATGAAGCAAGGATTCGTGGTAGAGTGACACATTTTCTTTGTAAATGGAGAACACTGATTTACTTGAAACGCCACGATATTATGGGGCAGAACCAATAAATCCTCTCAAATTTTGCTATCTAACAATTAAGGGAACACAGCTATTTTGTTTATGGTATTTTTCCATCTATTTCTAAGTGCTCTTTCTTTGGTCTTGTGGTAATTGCAGGAAGCATCACTTCTTGCCAAAATGAGGAGCACGCTTGAGGTAGCCAATGAAAAAATACATGTTCCTCCATCCGTATGACAGTCACAGAGCAATTGCACAAAACAACAAATTTTTGCAAGCAGGGCAGTGGCTTCATCCCTTGGTTATATGCAGCTCATTGAACTGAAAAACTAAAGTAACTTTTGAACTCTGCTTCGTGGTTTCTTGGCTGATCTTTGCCCACAAATAGGGAGGTTAAAGTTCTTCAGGGCATACCTGAAGGTGCTGGCACGTGGCAGGCAAAGTTTTCTGCCACTGTGATTTCCTCACAAATGGGAGCAGAGCTGTGTCAGCACACAGCTACACAGAATGTTTTTGGTTTATGTGTGTTTGAAATTGATATTACATCTTGCACTGATGTAACTTGTCACAAGAAGGATAAAACTGGCTAAAAACCAGAAAGAATTGGACTGAAGCAATTTAGCAGTTTACACAATTCAGTGTTGCTGCAAGGGGGTCTGAGCTCAGGGTAGGCTTAATAACAGAGAAGTTGTTAAAGGAGAGGAGGGGAACACCTTTTTCTCCTGTTAGTTTGTGTATCAGGTATTTAAGATATTCAGGGAATAAAGATTTTTTTTTTTTTTGAATCCGTACTTGTAAGGCGATTGCAGCTGAGGAAAGAGACAGTGTTAGAGAAGAAAACAGCTCACTGGATTAAAGATAAAATATAAACAGATTCCAGAAACTGCTTAGCTTTTTGTATATAGCAAGACATTCCCAAAACAGGACATATCCTTTATTTAACAACCCTCTTTCTCTTCTGGACTATAAACCCATTCCTTTTAGAGAATGTTCACATATGTTATGCACCATTTGTGTAGTTACTCACCCAGTGACCATCAGTTTTTAATGCCCTTTTTCTTTTTCTATACACCTCTCATACACCTTTTGCTATTGCAGTTGTCACTGTAATTTCATCTTTATGATAATAGTATTCTGTACCACATACAAATTTATTGGTTTTCAAGTAGAAAAAGCCTGACAACACAATGCCCATGTATTTCTATCCTCAGAAATGAATCTTGCCTACTCTTTGCTCAGTATTTCCATCGTAGGCTCATAGTATCACAATTTTTGCCCTGCTGAAGAGAGAGAAAGTGGTCATACAATCTTATTTCCTCCTTTAATTTAGTATCTTTCAGCCTTCATTCATTATTGATCTTTGTATTCCATGGTGATGGGCTGAAGAAATTGTGCGTGTTGCCTATGAATCTTTTAGAGCCTGTGGATTTCTTAATGTTTTCCTTTCTGGTGTTGCATCATGTCCAGAAAGGGAAAGGGGACGCTGATCTATGTCCTTAATATGCAGTCCTTAAGAGTAAGGGTTGTTTGGTATTCCAAGGAGAATAACTAACACCAAGAAACTTTTACTGTGATAGCTTAGAGGGAACATGCTCTATTGTTTTACCAAGAGGGAGGGGAGACATGGGCAGCTGGTTTGATGGTTACTTTACCTACACTCCTAGTGAGGAAAAATAGCAAGTGCCTTTCCTGCCACAGGACTCTGTACCAAGAAAATTAGTGTCTTGTGAGGAGTGAATGCAAATATTGTTCTCTTATTGCAATCATGTCATTGGAAATATCTTAAGTATGGAGTAAGAGAAGAGGCTGCTTTTTTTCCTCTTTGCAAGCTAATTGTTTTCACGAGTGGCAGGATGTCCTCACAAGGAGGATGCTACTGATGCTCCTCTGCTATTATCTGCAGGCTGCCAAGTAATTACTTGAATTCAGTACATGAAACAAACCCTTCAGTTGTATCTCTGCTAAGAAGTCCTTGATGCACAAAAGGCACCTCTTGTGAAACTGTTGGTATTGCCAACAGTAGAGAAATTATTCTTTTCAATAATGAAAAAATTGCTGTCCACTTCTGATTAGAAGTAATTAATGGAACGGACTGCTGTGCTGTGTGGTATCAATTGGCCAAGCTGTTAGAGAAGAAACTTCTCAAAAAACTCTCCAGGAGGGCTGTGCCAAAACATCAGATCTGATTCTGCTTCTAGTCTGCAGGAGGCCTGAACAGCAATTTGTCCTAATCTGAAGTACAGGCAAGAGGACTGACCATACCGTGACTCCAGGGTGACACTGTTACTCCCTGTATGCTGGTGGAGTGTTAATCTCACGTTTACTGCCACTTCCCATAGGAGAACTCCTGAGTTTTGTGACTTGTAGTTGCTGGTGCATTTACAAGAATTTCCTCACTCTGTGAAGACTAATAGAGGATCCAGGAGAGTAACCAAGAATTGTATTTGCAGTAACAGATAGATATTGTCATATGTTAATTAGTCTGGTCTGTTCTATAACTGAGAGACATTTGTTATTATTGATTCCAGTTCTTGGGGAGCTTGAAGACTTTTGAAGGGAAGGGGTTTAGGATATGAGTTTTGCTGATTATAGACCAGCAGCTCAGCAGCCTGGGAGAAAAAAAAGAAGTTGCTGGGAAACTATAATCTCGTTTATGTACAAACAGGCTGTCCTGGTTCTTCCTCTAAAGATATGGGAAAAATGTGACGAGTATGAGCAGATTTCCATCAAAGCTCATTTCCCCCACAGTCCTAGGCTGGCTAATAACCATGGATCTAATACAAGAATCAGTCATTCTATCACATGAAAATATACAGTGCTGCCTGAACAAACATGTCCTGCTTGGCCCTGCATGATGAATCAACCAGATACTGTTCCCTGGCATAGCTCATCCATGTAGAGACAGATTAATAGCTTGTTGATATTTATACTCCAAAGCATGCCAAGGTAGAAAATAAAGAACTATTTTCCTGTCTTCTAGGGTGAATACTTCTCAGCTTTCAAGCAGGCTTCCCGTCGTGAGGACGACATTGCTATTGTGACCTGTGGGATGAGAGTTGTGTTCCAAGACAGCACTAGCCGGGTGGAGGAGATAAAACTAAGTTATGGAGGAATGGCTCCTACAACTGTCCTGGCACTAAAAACTTGCAAGGAGCTCACTGGCAGGTAGGAATTTTTCTGTGATATAGCTGTCTAATGGAATTGTTCTGATTTTTCCAGGAGCAGTTCAAATATTCTAAATCATCTCTAATAGTACACAGAAGGAGAAAAGGGGAGAAGTGTAGCTATGCTTCTGCAGCAGTATGTGCTTTGTTTGATGCCCTGCTTCCTCTAGCACACTTTACCCTCAAAGGTTCATGTCATTCTCTTGTTCAGAGAGCCATTTTCTTGCCAAATTGACTCATCTGTTGAAGTGGACAGAAGCTAGATGTGGGCATGACCTAAAAAGTGGGGTTTATCCCAAGCCGGGCTGAGAAATCTGTGCTGTTATCATTTAATAGCTTTGCTACATCTTTGGAAAAGGTGCTATGAGCCCAAGATTAGAGCAAAGCACACATATACACTATAAATAGATAGAACGTGTGGCTGCTGCTTGAAAGCTTGTGGGAATGGCATTAAGCTGTGTTAGGGGAGGTTTAGGACAGATATTAGGAAAAGCTTCTTCACCCAGAGGGTGGTTGGGCACTGGAACAGTCTGCCCAGGGAGGTGGTTACAGCACCAAGCCTGTCTGAGCTCAAGAAGTGTTTGGACAATGCTCTCAGGCACATGGTGTGACTCTTGGGGTGTCCTGTGCAAGATCAGAAGTTGAACTTTGGTGATCACTGTGAGTCCCTTCCAACTCAGGAGATTCTCTGATTCTTTGTCAGAATAGTTAGTCTGCCATGGTGATATTCATGGCTGAGCAAGGGCTCTGTGTCACCTTCGTTCCTTTGCAGAGACTGGAACGAGAAGCTGCTGCAGGATGCCTGCCGCTTACTGGCGAGTGAGATGGATTTGTCTCCCTCCGCGCCTGGTGGGATGGTGGATTTTCGGCGCACACTCACACTCAGCTTCTTCTTCAAGTTCTACTTGACGGTCCTTCAGAAACTGAGCAAGAACCACAGTGGCACTGTAAGTGGTGCTAGGGAAGGCAGACTGGGGGCAGGGGGACCAGTCTGTGCTGTCTTGGTGGGGAAGGCATGGGGAGGGCTCAGATTCGGGCAGAGTTGTACCTGATGGCAAAATCCATGTTGCAATAGGTGCCAGACCTACTCTACTCCTTACCTGCATGTAAGTACAGTATATCTTCCCACTTGCTTCCTTGTGGCATCCTCACCTTGTTGTGGAAGGATGCTGCTCTGTGTTCACAGGATGATTCCTAGACTTCTCCCATTTGTTGCATTACAACCAGTATTGTGGGTCTGTGGCTATTCTTTGCACAGAACCTCAGCCTTGTTTGCCTTTCACTCAGTAGAATATAAATTATCTTAACTGGAAGATGGAGGAGGGGACACATCCTGGGCTACTAGGGACTGTGAGAAAGAAATTGGCAGGGAAGATGATTTTCTTTAACATGTCTCTGGCAGAAAAATCTGTGTGAACCTGTCCCTTCAAACTACATCAGTGCTACTGAGCTGTTTCACAAAGATCCCATTGCAAATGCCCAGCTCTTCCAAGTAAGTGGCAGCTTTTCCAAGTAAGTAGCAGTATTGGCATGGTGTAGGCTCAGGCTTTTCCGTAGCTCAAACTGTGCTTCTTATCTTCTTGTTCCCTGAGTACGGTCATTATGTAAACTTATGTAATGTTGTGAATGAAGCTTGTGTTTGGGTCTCAGTCCCTTCCTCACTTTAGGATACAGTGTTCTTTCCTGTCACAGCCTGAGACTATTGCTGACATGCACAGCTTCGCAAAGATCACTTTTCCTCCTGCAGCCAACTGCATATCCAAGCTGAAATTCCCCTTCTGCCTTTCTTTGAATGTCTCAGGCTTCAGATTTCAGCATGTATCTTTTCTTTTTTCTCTGTTAGTGACCTGTTCTCTTCAGCTTTAAGAGTAGAATGCAGCTTCAGAACCTGAACCTTCTCCACAAGCTGTCAAATCAAACCCTTCTCTTCCATAGCAATTTCAAAAGCCCGGTCCCTTTCATTTCATTCTCTGCAGCTCCACTCTGTAGCCACATCTTGTGGCCTCTTGTTTACCTTCCTTTCCCACGGGACTGAGCCCCCATCCCGCTCCCCATTTCCCTAGAACGTCTCGCAGTGCCTTTGCTCTCCCATCAATGCCTCCACCTCCTGCCATCTAAGCCAGAAGCAGTGAGCCATGTGTTTTACTCCAGGAAGTGCCCAAGGGACAGGCAGTGGAAGACATGGTGGGGCGGCCCTTGATGCACGTTTCAGCAGCCAAACAAGCAAGTGGAGAAGCTGTTTACTGCGATGACATCCCGCACTATGAGAACGAGCTGTATCTAACACTGGTGACCAGCACCAAAGCCCATGCTAAGATCCTGTAAGTGTTGCTCCTGAGTTTCAGATGTTGGAAGTAGTCAGTGCCTGGTGGTTTAGAAAACACTGATCTGTCAAGTTGTGGGTGAGGACAAGTTTTTTCTTAGGGGAGAACTCCAGTTCATTGCATGTTGTTACACGGAGGCAAGCTGTATGTGTTATAGCTGCCCTACAAGTCTGTGTGTGTGGGAATATAAGGGAATGAACACCAAACTTTGGGTTTTGCTGAAGCACAAAGCCCTCCACCTTGGATAACTTTTTTGCATTTCCCATCTCTTATACTCAAGCATGCAGGATTATAAAAGGAGCAGGGTAGAAGAGAACCACAGCACCTGAGGAGATGTCATTTTAGTCACTGATGAGGGCATGCTGTTTGAAAAGTCTCTTTCCTATCTGCCCAAAGAGTTAGGCTGTAATGCACAGTTCTACCAGCACTGCTGCTGGTCAGTCAGCTGTGTGAACTGTCTTCTCTTTTTTGCCTTGCACAATGCTAGCCTGCACTGGTGTGATTAAGCTCTCTGCATTACAGTTGTGTGTGAGTTGGCTTCAGGTATTACACACAGAGCTGTTTGTAGCAAGGTGGACAGGTCAGTATTTGAAAGTGCAGGTGTCTCTGAAAACATTTTGTCCATCCAGGGCATGACTGATAACATAATTTATAACAATAGTGACTAACCAACTTCAAAAAGCCAGTTCTGGCATCTATGACATCATATTTCATATGAATTTTAATGCTGTCATATTGCAGGACTGACTGCCCCCCACAAACCTTATTTGTGTTTACATGGTGGTGGCTCTGCAGGCCCTTGACTGCTTTGATGTGGGACACTCCATGTTACATTGCCTTGTGTCATCCTCAGTTGCCTTGAGATGTGCAGTTCATTCCTTAGGCAATACTTCCTGCCTCTTTAGGCTTCCTGCCCTGAGGTTTCCCACGGCAGTCTGATGTGGGATGGGCAGCATGGTGGTCATGGATGCAGAGACGTAGTAGTTGACTTGCAGGTTATGGAAGATACTGGTCTGTCAACACAGTTAAATTTTAGGGGTTGCAATGTGGTCATTGTTGAGTGCTGCAAACACTTAAGCATTGTTACTACCAGTGCAGGTGGATCTATAGAGAAAGCATCAGATCCAAGCCTGTGACCACAGTATGCAGTGTTTGCTAGAGGCTGCTGTACATGTTCTCTTGAATTTGCATTGTGCACACGTTTCAAGCTGAAAGCCTGTATTATTCTTTAGATAAAGAAGTAGAACTTTTAAGCAGGGGACAGAATTATCTCAACCTATGATTTTGGCAGTGAAAATATTGACTCTTAAAACTTCCACTTCATTGAGTCAGATTTTGTCCACCAATGTAAATCAGACATCATCTGCCTCTGTATTTGTAACTCAGGGGAACTGTCAGAGCATTGTTTCTCAGGCACTACTGTGGAAACACGGGAAGGTGAACTTGCCAAAGAAAAATAGCATTGTCTTCAGTTCCTGCTTTCTAAGGGTTCATGTGGGAAAGTTAATTCATACATTTAATGTCTTTTTTTAAAAAAAGGCTGTAGCTACTTTCAGGCACAGTTTGTAGCAGAGTTTCAGGAATCTAAAAAAGCTGCTGAAAGAATTGCAGCAATTTACAGAAGACAATAAATCATTCAG
This sequence comes from Dendrocincla tyrannina, assembly GCA_035047865.1. Classification (NCBI taxonomy): domain Eukaryota; kingdom Metazoa; phylum Chordata; class Aves; order Passeriformes; family Dendrocolaptidae; genus Dendrocincla; species Dendrocincla tyrannina. Next base: position 8,608,634 of record JAWWMP010000116.1, read on the forward strand.
TTAGCAAAAACAAAGTTGCAGCTTTTCTATTCCCAACTGTTCTCTTGTAAAGCAAGGCAATTATATATAGTCAATATACAGACTATTGCAAAAGTAATGAAAGTAATTTGTAATACATATTTTACTAAGCCCCCCATATAATAATTAAATTGTTCTTTATTAGTTATTTTGCCATGACTTTTAAATCTGTATATGATTGAAGCAGACAAGCATTTTGGGTAGATACTGCTTTTGCAGATTACCAAAGAAAGCCTTTCATGAAGCTTTTTGTCTTTCGGAGCATCATTTCTTTTGCATCCTTTTGAAATGCCTGCAGCTTCCTTGTGATTGATACTCAATAATTTCTCCCTGACTCACAGCCACATTTTTCTCTTGTGATGAACCCATGGTAGATGATACCTGTCAGCACTAAAATTTCATGCTTATCAATAGACAGGGAGGAATCTTGCCTTCACAGAATCATGACAGCTAAGAAGACAGTGGAGGCATAGGATCATGAACATCAATTTGCCTTTGGTAAAGGGTGTCAAGGAGTCTTTAGTACACATGGCTACTGGACCAAGCTCAGATTTTAGTGTAATATGTTACTTTTTCTGCCGTGGTCTCCCATGATACTTAGGTGGCACAAGCAAACTTCAGGGAATCAGCCTGGATATGTATTGGAATCTCATAAGTGCTGACACAAAGAAAAAAGACAAATAACCCTATTTCTCCTCCTTTCTTTAGTTCTATAGATGCATCTGAAGCTCAGAGTGTTCCTGGGTTTGTGTGTTTTGTCTCCGCCAAGGATGTTCCTGGCAGTAACATCACTGGCATCGCTAACGACGAGACTGTCTTTGCTGAGGATGTGGTATGTGGTTAAAAATAGCCTTTTCAATCATGCTGTTCGGGAGATAAGATTTCTCATATTGTCCAGTGAAGAACCTTACACAGAGATAAATTCTAACTGCACTGGAGTCAATAGAAATCTTGGTGCCAAATTCAATGAGGCCCTTTGCCCTGTGCCTCTCTCTGTGTTATCTGCATGATTCTTCTCTGTGCTGCAGCCCACTGGGATAGGCTCACTCACTCTCCAAATTTGTCTGTGATTGTTTTCCCTGGACTGGTTTTAAATAGACTGGTCTGAGCAAACAAATGAAAAACGACACAAAAGGAATAGTTGAAGAGATTTATCATGAGACTCTCAGTTACTGCATACATACACTAAATGATGGTGGGTCTTCATCTTGCCTGTAGGTCACTTGTGTTGGCCATATCATCGGTGCAGTTCTTGCAGACACACAAGAACATTCCAGAAGGGCAGCTAAAGCTGTGAAGATTAAGTATGAAGAACTTAAACCTATTGTCACAATTCAGGTAAGATGGCTGAGTTCTGCATCTGCAGTTGGTTTGGACCCCCGATGTGTAGTTCTGTTCTCATGCTTGTGGTTGTTTGTCTTTGTGGGTGCAACAGGATACGGATAGAAAGAATAATTTGTGTATTTGAATATAAAGAAGACACATCTTTGACGTGCTACTGATTTAGAGTACATTAAATTGTTCTGTGTCATTTAAAGCTGAAACAAATAAACCAAACTCGGATAGATATATTGTCCTCAGAACAAATTTGTTTAAATTACAAGGTTACTGTGATTTACATTCTTATCCACAGATGCTTGCTTCTAATATTCTCTGGCCCTGCTGTGCTGGCTTCCATGATATCCATTCATTCTTCACTCTCTCATTTATAGCAGTCAATAATAGGGTGTGAAAATGTATTTTCTAGCTCTGTCACTGCACTGTTTCTCTGAGATTTTTGCAGATCATTTGTCTGGTTTCTAAGCTCACAAAATTAATTTTTAGGAGTTCATTCCCCATTGCAAATATTTCCACTGACTTTATGGACACAGCCCTTAAGTGGCTTTTCTCAAAGTTGAAGAACAATTGTGATCTTTTCATGCCTTTTTTTTAAGTAGAAAATTTGTTGATTTGAAGATTTCCTTATGAGACAGTAAAGGCAAATTATAATACCTATGCAGCATTCATATCTAGACAAGAGGGGAAAAAACTATGAAGCCATTCTTATTTATGGAGAAATTAGAATCATGGGATTCTATTTAAATTTTTATGATAGTATTTCATACCATGCATTTTGTAGTGTGAGTTGTATTCATACGAATACAAAGAGTCTGTGCGTTGTCTCGTACAAACATTGGTAGTGCCATTTTGAGAGATTGTGAGTAGTTTGTATGATTTGTGGATTCACAATGTGTGAGGACTTTTCCTTTTCTGAGGCTTCCAGTAGTTTATTCAACCAGGGAAGATGAGAATGGAGCCAAAAATATACTGATTTTTTTGTTTTTGTTGTTTAATCATTCTGTGGGCTTTTTTCATTATGGAAAGCTTCAGTTTTGGCAAAAGGAAAATGCTTTTGTAAAACTTCCCTAAGGAAGATTATTGTATATTAACTGAGAAGTGAACTATTTCTGAAGAAGTTCTTGTCTTATTTGAGAGACTTAGTTTTCTCTTTCTCTCTCCCTTTTTAAATCTTATTTCCCTTTCCCCCATTTCCTGGACCACATACTTAATGTAAGTTGTAAGTTACAGCTCTGGTGGCTGCAGACCTTGAGCTGCTGTGTCTGTAATGTAAAATGGGTCACAAGGAGCAATCGAAGATAGTCCAATTATGGTGTTCATTGTGAAATTACCATGTTACCAGAAGTTACTTTGTACTGCTGTTACTCAGGTCTCTTGGCTATTAGCACAGTTAGTGTCTGTTAAGTCCTTGTGCTTTTTATCTTGGATATTTCTTCTTCAGTCTGAGGAAGCTTTGATTTCACTCCACTTACATAAAAATGTCACTGTGTCATTCTGTTTCCTAGGAAGCTATTGAAAAACAATCCTTTCAGAAGTCTATAAAAAGGATTAATAAGGGAGATGTGAAGAAAGGATTTGAAGAATCTGATCACATTTTGGAAGGTGAGAATAAGCATTAATGCTTCTTTTAAAATAAGATAGTTTGTGTCATAAGAAGTCAAACTATCGCCCTCCCTTTTGTGTATATAATACTGAAAGTAAGGCTTGCAGGACTAAATTAATTTTAGATAAAGTTCCAGCCTTAAATAAAAATAGCAAGATTCAATCCAGTTTCAAACAGACTTGGATGCTCCCAGCTGCGCCCCTGTAAACACTCCCTTCTGATGCAAGAACACATTTTACTTAAATATTTTACAAAGTGATTTTTTTTTTTTCCTGAAATATTTCCATATAGGAGCTTTGCCCTGTCCAGACATAGTCTGGTCTGACTTTTACAGCCAGCCAGTTAAACTGGTGTAGGGCTTAGGAAAATGGCTGTCGGTATCAGGAAGAACATGGCACTGCTCTGTGGCACCTTCTCACCATTGATGGTTGGTCCGTCTTTGAGGACGGGGTGTTTTGAGTGTGCTGCTTGGTTTTGTTTAGTTGGAGTCTGCCAAGTAGGCTGTAGAGACGTGGGTAAACATAAAAATTATCAGCAGGTAGAGATTTAAAATCTCAATCAGTTAAGAGAGGAGAGTGAGAGCTGTGAACTAAAGTAGTCTGTCAGAGCCATGTCATTGCTTTGCCTTTGTATCACTGATCAATAGCTCCAGAGAGGAAGAGTCTCAAACATCAGACCTTTAGAAAACTGCTCTTACTGATGATGTTCTTACTGAGGGTGTTGTATCCCTTTTAGAGTTCTGGGAGGGGAGTTAAATCAGTTAAAGACACAAAGGCTGGTGTGAAGGGATTATTCTCAAAGATCACAGAGAAACGTGTCCCCCTTACCTCCCTTCGGGGAAAGTGGGGAGTTATTTAAGTGGAACACCCCATTTCCAGATCTCTCATTTGTTGTATTTTGCTGTGCGTTACTAAGACTCCCCTGGGTTTCTATTTTTGTTCCTCTGTTTCAAAGTCTGTAACCTTCTATTTGATCTGCTCAGCTAGACTACACTTGATTTATTTTTATCCTTAATCTCAGTGCTGTTATCAGGGCAGTCTTGAAAGGCACCAAATACTGCATCCTAAGGGATGCTGGGTCAATGACATGGTGTGCAGGCTTATTTTTTAAATGCCAGTCACTTGTGTTTTAGAATGAAGATTTCTAGAAGGTTGATGTGTCTGTGGTTCGGGTTTGTGGGTTGTTAGTTTGTGTGTGTCAGGTTTTTTTTTTAAATTTTTGGTGGGTTTTTTGTTTTGTTTTCCATTTTGTTTTTTAAATGTCAAACCAGAAATGCCAATTTTAGTTCTAGTGGTATCCAGTTCGGGGCAGTGCAACAGGTTGTGTTTTAACACGTCAAAAAGGCAGACAGCGCGTGATGGGACACGCCTTGTAACACCAGAAATGCCCTGTCTTTGGGGCTTCTCTTTCCATTTTCTAGGAGAGATGTACCTTGGTGGCCAGGAGCACTTCTATCTGGAAACTCACTGTACTTTGGCTGTGCCAAAGGGAGAAGATGGTGAGATGGAACTCTTTGTGTCAACTCAAAACCCAACGAAGACACAGGTATTTGTCTCATTAACCAGCTCCCTCAAGGGCACTTGTTTCTCAGTTCCAGACTAGATAAATAGTTGATTTATAGTTGGTCCTATTTCATTCTTCAATATAAAAGCCCATATAGGCTCAGAGTTGGATATGGCATCTAAAGTCCACATCCATCCTACTGGTGCCCTGATTCTGATTCCAGGTGACAGATGTTTCTGTTGGCAACACATGTTATCAAGAGGAGTTATGTGCTTAACCCTTTCTGGAGAGGCATCCAGCTGCCCAGTAGGCGTGACAGCTGAAAGACAATGTCAGGAGGAGAGGTGGTGTAAACACTGCCTGTATGCACCAACTCTCCTGTTCTGTGAGATAGGTTACCGGCTCTGTGGCATGTCCAAGGGTCTCATAACAGAGTGAGAGAATGGACAGAGTGGTACGCGTGTCAAACCCTGTGCTAAATGAGATCTGTCTTGATAACCTCATCTCATGTCAGTCTCTTCCTGACGCCTGTTTGCTGCAAGCACTGTGCCTTCCCACCTCAGAGATGAAATGCTGGACTTACTGGTCCTAACTGCATCAAATCCAGTTATTGGACCATAGGATCTGGAGCAAAACAGATTATTTGCACTGTTGAAATGGTGTCAGAAAGGCAAAGTGTTGGTATCTAGTTCTTAAAGCCAGCTCAGCTCCTCCATGTTCTGCTGTTCTGTTTTTCTTTAGGAGTTTGCTGCTAATGCACTGGGATTCCCTTCAAATCGGGTTGTGGTTCGAGTGAAAAGAATGGGAGGAGGATTTGGAGGGAAAGAGACGAGGAGTACTATTTTGACAACTGTAGTGGCTGTTGCAGCCTTCAAGTAAGTTTGGGTGTGGGGGCAGGGATTTTTTCTTTCAGACTGTCCCAGCCTGCCTCTTTCTGGAGCACCATTTACAATGAAGCACTTTCAAGACTCTTCATGTCCTGTACAGCTTATAGCAAGCTTGAGATTTCCATAAGGTGGTGTCTAATGGGCTCTTAGGTGGTAGGAGGGATTGAACCTGCCAGGGGGGCTAGGCTTATGTGGGAATGTCAGCTTTTAATAGAAAAGGGGAAAAACTCCTTACCTTGCTATTCCTTTGGTGCTCTCTGAAAACTCTTGTATTTCAATTTATCTGCCTCTCCCCTTCGCTTCATCCCAAACCCTTTCAAAATCCAGCAATAACCACACTTATTATTTTGTATAACAGTGGTATGAGAATCTCTTCCTTGTTGAAAACTCTACTACATCAGCTTTTCACCACTGTCTCTCTGTTCTTCTGCAAACTCTTTCTTGGATTTTTCCCTAGGAAAGGTGGCAGGCCTTAGAACCCACGCCTTTCAAACTCCTAAAAGCTCTGGGCATGAACCTAGACTGTAACCATTTGTGAAGCATAGTTTGGAAATGTGTTTCTGGAGTTTTGGTGTGAGCTCATCTTGAAACACAGCAGCAATTCAATAAAATACCTTTGGAAGAGAATAGCCAAAACGAAGATCTGTGCTTACATCATCTTTATCTTTTTCTGTTCTGAGCAAACCACCTGCTTTCTCTAATTAATCAGTAATACACTTGCAATGCTTTCTTTTCTTTATCTCTGCCAGCCAAACTACTGTTTGATACCCTGAAGGTTACAAAACAGCATCTATGAGATTCCGTAGATGTTTTTACAACCTGAAGAGAGGCACTGGGAAGGAAAAATTGTTGGAAAATAAAGAGCAACTCCCACTCTCCTCCTTGTTTTCCTCCTTGGATGATAAATAAGCATAAAAGAAGGCTAGTTAGTACTTTACTTCACATTATTATATAATTCCTATGGCATTCTCTATTTCAAAGCCAAGAGTGTGTCTTGAGGAATAGTCTAGAGAACAGTGATTGCTCAGTTATTAGTATCTGCATTTGCAAGAAATCATCTTTCTTTTTAATACAAGAGTCTTTGCAAGAGTTTTCACGAACAGATTCCCACATCTAAAGTCTTACTTTTAGGAGGTTTTATACTCAATCTTGTCATTTTCTTAAGAGGAAGATATATAAATCATGGAGTTTACCCTTAAGTCTCCATTGCCACTCTGGAAAGACAGAGAGGAGTGTCTTGTTCTGTAGGAACTGTACTGTGCTTTCAGGCTTTGCCTAATGAATTGATCCTTTAACAGAACTGGCCGTGCAGTGAGGTGCATGCTGGATCGAGATGAGGACATGCTGATAAGTGGTGGGAGACATCCCTTCCTGGGGAGGTACAAGGTATGCACACATATGAAAAGAATGCATCTCGTCTCAGTGTTGTCCCCCGAAACATCAGAGTAGTAAGATGCTGTGAAAAAAATTGCTGCTATGGTTCTTTCCCTGCTGAAAGTGGGTCAGGTCAGATGGGTTATAGCCCTTTTCCTGTCAAAGTCCTGCAGAAATTATTTTGATTTGGATGGTTCCCTTCTTGTGACCTCAGCATAAATAATTCTCTCTTCCTTGCAAACAAGACTTTGCCCCTGTTGACACAGTCGTATTGCTCTCAGATGCTCCCCCATTCCTTTGGAATCTCATATAGCAATTTGCTCTGTTGACTTCCTTTCCTCTTCAATCCCCATCCAACCACTGCTGCCTTTCCAAGCAAAAACCTGTTAAGGAAATTGTGGCTGTGCCAAGAGGCCAGCACTTAATCCAGAAGAATTCTCTGGAGCAAGATTAGGATACATACATGGACCCTTTGCTGGGGAACTTCCTCAGTTGCTGTCTGTGCTTGTCCTGTGCTGCATCGGGGACAGTCAGCCTTTTGCCTCTGTGAGATCCATTCAGTTTGTGGAGGGAAGGACAAAATGAAATATTTTGTAGAAAACTGATTACTGAGGAGACTCTCTTGACAGGTTGGTTTCATGAAGAATGGAAAAGTTAAGAGTCTGGAGGTGTCATACTACAGCAATGGGGGCAACTCTGTTGACCTCTCTCATGGTGTAAGTAAAAGTTTTTGATGGCTAACAAGGCAGAAGGCATTTCCCTGTGCAACCTTTTGCTCTGACTTCAGAGAGCTGTTGTCTACAGGATTGCTTGCACATGCTGCTCTTCCACATGACTGAAAGCAGGCTTTGAAGGGCTTTTGGAGCTTCTACAAAGGCTCTGTGAGCCAACTGACCTACCTTGGCACGTGCCACACAATTCTTATCGATGCTGGAGTAACTTGGATTAAGCAAAAGGGTCAGGAATGTTTGCTTTGCGTTACAGAGGGCTGTGATGGAAAATTTGTTGCACAGTACAAGATGACTGATTGTTCCCCAGCTTTGGGGAAAGATAATTCCTTGGAATAAGAAACATCACAGTCGACGGGCTGATCAGGGCACAGTGCCTAAATCAACAAGTTTGTTAAAGACTGCCTAAAGCTAACACTGGCTGTACAAAAACTAAGGACAAAAATGGACCTGAGTTCTGAGTTTGTCTCCAAGAATTTTGGTGCCAATGAGTAAAAAACTCTGCTTTTCTCTTGTGAGTGACCAGCTCAATAGCCTAGTCATGTATATTCCAGATCACTTTCTCTAGCCCACTGAGTCTTTGGAGTTTTCTGCAAAAGTGAATCCACTTCAATAGGAGAGAATTGCAAGAGCTCTCTAGCAGATCCACGTTCAATGCCAGCAGTGTGGCTGGTGCTGTGCAGAGCAGAACAACAGGCAGGTGTCTTTGCATAAGCTGAGGGTCTGGTTGAGAGTACATCTATGTGAATTGTCTATTTGACTGTGTCTGAATCGGGACTGGAAAGTGCTCCATGTTGAAATAAGGTTGGGATGTGTATAAACTCCTCTCTGTGCTGCTGATGGAAGAGAAGTCTGGGAACACAAGCGAGAAAGAAGCCCTGACCCTTTTCCAGTGTGGACAAATAGTGGACAAAGATCTCAAAATCTTGGCGTTCAGATGTAGATATTGAAAAACTTTATTTCATATGGCTGTCCTTGCTGCCATAGCCCAGCTAATGAGTCACTTGATATTAGCAAGACTTCTTTTCTAGTATAGTTAAAAGAAAATAGTTTCTTCCAGATGGGTAATGGCATTTAGTAGCAATTTGACTCACTGTAAGCCCAGGGCCAAAAAAGTACTTTGAAGCTCAATCTGTCCCAGAGTCATAAATGTCCAAAGAAAAGTGTGCTTATTGTCCTGTCCTTCAGGAGGATACCATTTGACACTATTGCACATGGGAGGCTATATGGGCTGCACTTCAGCGCTCATCCAGTTGTGTTGACTGCAGAACTGCAGGGTGCCAGAGAAAGTGCTGCTTGTTGTAAATTAGCTTCAGAGCTTTCCAGTCTGGTGTGGCAGTTAGTGGGGAGTCTGATTTCTCTAAACTGTGTCACCTCCATTCCTTTTCTTCCGCAGGTTATGGACAGAGCCCTATTACATCTAGATAACTCCTACAACATCCCCAATGTCAGCAGCGTGGGCATTGTGTGCAAGACCAACTTGCCTTCCAACACAGCCTTCCGTGGCTTTGGAGGGCCCCAAGGAATGATGATTGCTGAGTGCTGGATGAGTGACATTGCTCGGAAGTGTGGCCTGCCACCTGAGGAGGTACAGATCCATTGACATGACCCAGGGGGGTTCTGCCTTTGAAACTCTGAGAACTGGACAGAGCCACAAAATATGCTTAAGCATAAGAACTCTTGCTTAATTTTTACTAAGGTCTTCATGTGATTTCAGACTATTTTGTATGAGAGATACATTATAGCATGGATTATCTTCTGCTTAGTTAAACCCTTGGTAGCCTAAATTGTGTAATATCTGCTGTAAGGATAGATATTAAAAAGAGTCCAAAGGCAGTAGATTCCTTTATCTTACTAACAATGTGCTTAAATATCAATCTGTCTGAAAATTCTCAACCTTAAGGTCTTAGTTTCTGTTTTCTCATAAACAGATACATGTCTGTTAATTCTGTGATTCTGTAGAATGAGCAGAGAAATAAAACTGAGAACCAACATAGTTTCGATCTCATCCATTAAAAACACCTTTTCTGAAGCATTGAACTTGACATGTCCTTTATATGTTCTTTGGGAAGGTGCGGAAGCTCAATCTCTATAATGAAGGAGACACAACTCATTTTAACCAGAAGCTGGAGGGATTTACTCTGCGAAGATGCTGGGATGAATGCTTGTCAAGCTCTAGCTATCATGCCAGGAAGAAACTAATCGAAGAATTCAACAAGTAGGTGTTCTGGAGCTGTCTTGTTACTGGGTGCACCTCCTGACTACTAATTTCTGAAGTTCTCTTAGCAACTCGAGTGATGCAAAGTCAGACCATATATTTGCTGAGTGACTTCTAAAAATGTCTCCTGTTGAAATTCCTTTGTGTTGACTGTTGAAGGAAACATCTGTCAGTGAGCTGGTAGCATAAATAAGGCAGAAATCAGACCTAGAATGATGTGATTTTTGTAATGGAAATGTAGCAAAGGAGAGGGGGTCTATTAAGTCCACTGAAGATTTTTCACATGATTATCAAGGCAGTCTGTTTAGGCTTTCCTGTGACCTGTAGTCTTTTTTTAATTGGCTTGTATATACAACTGAATATTTAATACTCCAGACAACTGCTTCTATAATGCTTGGGGGCAGCATCTTCAGTTTGAATTTCTTCTTGTTTTGTCCCATAAAGCCATTCTTTAACACAAATTAGTGATTAACTCAGTTTATATTGCATTCAGGTACGTTCTACTAGCTGTTGGAGGGAAGCAGAGTACTGAGTTGTGATAAAAGCCTCATGAGTATACAAATAATGTTCTTCCTTTGCAGGCAGAATCGCTGGAAGAAGAGAGGGATGTGCATCATTCCTACCAAATTTGGCATCAGTTTCACTGTCCCATTTCTGAACCAGGTCCGTAAGTGTCATTCATCTTTTCACTAGAGAAGAGGGATTTATGTTGTCTTTCCCAGGCCCTCCTGCATTTGTACCAAGCTGGAGCTTCTTGGAGAAGCAGTAAATTAGTTAGGAAAGAGTATACATTTTTCAAGCCAAAATGTGCAACACAACAGTTTCCAGTTTATACTGCCCAAAAGACACTTCAGTGTAGCTTTGTTTTCATGGAATCCTGTTACACTAATTTTCCTGCCTTCCCTCTTCTTCAGTAGTTGAAACACTGCTCCTGTGTTTGACCTGAGCTGATGGACTGCCAGTGGTGGTAGCAAGTTCAGGTGAAGGTGCATCTGTTTCACAGGGGCAGGTTTGGGTTACTTCATCTGCTTTCTGAGCTGAAAATACTGAGGTTTGTTATGTCTGTCATTGGAACTTCTAGTGAGGGGGACTAAACAAAACTCACCTCAGGTGTAAAGTAATGGCTGCATTACCTAAGAACAACCTTAGACTAGTTCCAAATGAATTCTCTCAGTAGTCTGCTAAGGACTTCACTAGTTTATTTATGATGATTAATGTTGCCTTTTTTAGGCTGGAGCTCTGGTCCACGTGTATACAGATGGCTCGGTGTTACTTACACATGGTGGGACTGAGATGGGTCAAGGACTTCACACCAAAATGATTCAGGTAGTAATGAGTTTGGACTCAACTGAATGAGACATCTTTTCAGGAGAATTACACTCACCCTACAGTATTGCCTCAGGCATCTTGACACTTTCTCTGTGTCCATGCATGGGGTAACAAATCATGACTAATTCCTCTTCATTGTTTCAGCAGTAGTGCTAGATTTCTAGAGTATTATCACAGTTGTGTGTGAGAATTAGATTCCTCATTATCTTAACTTTTATTATGAGATAATGTAGGTTATGCTTACAGTCTAGCTTCTCTGGCAATTTTGTTTCACCCCATAAAAGTACAGTTTACATATATTTTATGCAACAAATTAGTTGTATTGCAAACATATTTATCTGCATATGCTAATACATTTGTAGTTAAAAAGGCCTGAGGGAACAACAGTCCTTTGGCAGGGAAATGAAAATCTAACGGGCTCTTAATCCTCTGATTCTTATAATTGTTGAGAGTAGAATTTAGTCTTACAGTAGTGAACAGAATGTCTGTCATTGTGGCAAAAGCGTAGGTGCTCATGCACATTTAGTCTGTGAAATGCAAACTTAACAATGTTCTGGCTAACTCTCAGTCACTGAACCAACTGAGTCTTCAGGAAAAATGAAATTTATGATGGGAGAGGGAAGGGGTTGCACTGGGGTCTTGACAGTGTAAGCAACCCATGGTAATACTCATGTAGAAGTAGTACTGCTTACCAAGTGTTTACCTTTGCTCTGCAGGTTGCTAGCAGATCCCTGGGAATCCCCACCTCCAAAATTTACATCAGTGAGACCAGCACAAACACTGTCCCAAACACCTCCCCGACAGCTGCATCCGTCAGTGCAGACATCAATGGAATGGCCGTCCATGTATGGAAGCTGAGTTATTTAAAGTAGCTGAGTTACAAGCTAGAGCTCCAGAACATGAACAGTTGACATGTATTTATCTGTTGCCTAAGGAAAACGACCATCAAAAGGCAATGCCAGTCTAAGGCTGCCCCAGAACTTCTTAACCTGCTATAACTACCCTTGACATTAGATTATGAATGACCACTTTTTTTCCCAAGTTGTTCAAAACTCTCCTTCAGTCTGTGGATAGCTCTAAAAATAGAGTGTTATTACTCAAAATGAGCAGAACAAAGAATCAATTTAAATAGCCAGCTTCTTAGTAATTAATGCAGCCTTATCTTTAACAAATATATTTTGCTGCATGTATTAATTGTGAGCTGTGCTCCAGAACCAAAGACCTCCAAGTGTGGATATGCAAACATAGCAAACGTTCTGCTGTAGCAATGGGGTGGTCATGACTGCCTGCCATGGTGGAGTCCCCAATGCATATATTTGCAGGCTGTGTAAATTTTCCTTTGAAAAAGAGGAATTTAGTACTGGTCATTCTCAGTTTAAAAGAGAAGGAGAAGTACAACCTGTAAAGTAAAATCATCAGGCTGCTTTTATTCTCGGCACAGCTTGTCTGTGTATGTTGAATTTTGGCAAGAATATTTTTGGTGTTAGAGGTTCCTCTTGTAAGATATGCTAAGATATCCTGTTATGCCTCGCTACAGATAAAGTTTAAATGGATGGACTTCTGGTATTTTGTGTCATGGACCAGAAAGTTCTGTGCTGAATTTGGGATTCCTTTCTGCTATCAGCACTGTCAATCTCCTTTAAGACCCTTTTCAGTCAATATTTATTCCTATAAAGTGAGACATCCATTAGTGAACTTTATTCCTTTTTATGATATGCCAAAGTCCTAAGGGAAATATTGATTTAAATAGAATGTTCTTTGAAACTCTTAAAGGGCTCTTAATACTGTAGGCTGACTTCTCAAATCCTAGAATATTTCTTCTCTCTCTTTGTTTCTAGAATGCGTGTCAGACTATCATAAAAAGACTTGAGCCAATCAAACAGTCTAATCCCAAAGGATCCTGGGAAGACTGGGTAAGCTGTTTGTATCTGTTATGTGACAAGTGGACATTCTCAGAGATTGTTTTAATTGGCAAACCATGCATGCAGGTGTATCCTTCAGGCCTTCTGCATCTTGCTAGCATAGATTTGAGCAAGGACAGTGAAACAGAAACCTGGCAGGGGCTTCAAGTAACCAAACTTGCAAGAGGTCATCCCCAAAACATCAGTTATGACTTTAACACTGAGATTTCTCCAATTTCTGGGGCCTGCCTGTGACGAACTTCATCAAATAAAAGTCTTGAGTGGTTACATATGTCTTTCTAGTCAGGCTATAGTCTTGGACAGAAGGAAACCTGACTTTTAATGAAAGGATTATGTGACAAACATGACTCTGTTGAGCTGCCATTCAGCCCCTGTAGTGCTCCTTGGTTGCAGTATCTCTGTACCCTCAATGAGAACAGATTTGTGGGCTGTAAGGCTCTTGGGCCATTTTCAGATCCAAGCTCTGATCTTCATTGCAGGAGTTTTCATTTTGGGATTTGGAAGTCAGGATAGAATTTCCCTTAGTCTCACTGAAGTCGAGGTGACCTGTCAATTTTACCTTTTGTCTCTGAGGCTAAAAGTCCAACCTGTAGCCAAGAGCTGAACAAACAAAAGCAAGTCTTACCCTCTGCCAGTGGTCAAGTTCTGCCCTTGGTAGCTGCTGACAGGGCTATTTGAGGAAGCAGCTGCAGTCGTGATGTTTCCCTTGGCAGTGCTGGTGCTGGGTAGTGTGACAGCTGTCTGTCACTGGACACCTTCTACCTGGGATCTCCTGGTAATGTTTTTGGGCAGCTATTTTGCTGGGACTGGTTGTACAATTACTGTTTTCAAACTCTTGTTCACTTTGCCAGATTATAGCTGCCTACGAGAGCTGTATTAGCCTGTCGGCCACAGGGTTCTACAGGTGAGTGAAAATTCACACTGCAGAGGCACAGTGTGAATCTCTTACCAGATTGCATGGATTGCATCCAGGGAAATTCTGGGAGGATTTATAGCCCCTATCCCCCGGTTGCTGCTCTAATTTAAGGCTGCATTCCCTTTCCTGCCTAGAAATGTTAAGCTGAAGTTAACACGCTCCTGGCTGGTAGAATTGGCTTCTGATGGAGCACAGCTCTGAGGACAAATTCAGATCTGATGTAAATCTGGAGTAGATCTAACTTCAGTCTAGCTGACCTTAAGGGTCATAAATTAAATCAGAGCTTTGCCTGGGGCTCTGCTCTGTGTCTGCCTTGTGACTTAGTGTTACACTAGAACTGCCATACAGAATAAAAGGGGGAAAGTGTTGTCCTTGAGGACAATTGGCTGAAGTGATATTCTGTCTTTTGTGGAACGAGCAGACACCAGCGTTTCCAATTTTGTTCTCCCACTTCAAACTCTGGCTGGTTCCTGTGTTGTGTTCTGAAATGCGGGACTTAGTCAACTTCACTGCTGGAGAAAAACAGAGATCCATCACCTTTAAGGCAGAGGGGTTGACATAAATAACTAAACATAGTTTTGAGAAGCACATATTTAGGACTAAAATACACTATGAGCTCATTTCTGTTGCATCTCTGAAATGTATTTTTTCTCTTAACCAAGTGACTTGTCAGTATTTTAATAAACTAGTGCTCAGAAAAAGTATGTTTGCCACGAGCTGTGCTTAAAATAATTTGTTAGCTTAATCCAGTTTCTGGTTCAGCTTGATTATGCTCTGAAATTTATTGGCCTCCAAGAAATGTTCAACTGCACTCTAAAAGGAAAGGATTTGCTACTGGTTTGGTGAGAATGAGTTTATAAGAGTCATCACTAGACCCAAGATTCATGGGAAAATAAAGATGGCTAAAATAGTTTGATAGTTTTGATTGGGTTTTGGAATACAGAGCAGCTTTAGCAGATTACTATTTATAGCTGTTTGCACTTTTCATTTCTGCATGGGCGTGATGGAAGGAGCGAAACAAAAGTGAATAAAGATTTTGATAAATTGCAATATGGTTGTATTTGTTTTGTTCATGGAATGAAATGTGGTTTTGTTTTTCTTTGTATCAAGAATTCCTGACGTTGGCTATGACTTTGAAAAGAATGAAGGGAAACCATTCTCCTACTTCAGTTATGGCGTTGCTTGCTCTGAGGTTGAGATAGATTGCCTGACAGGTGACCACAAGGTGAGGGTCAGCAGTGAAATAGCTCTCTGTGTTTTGGTGAAGGAAATGATCACTTGGAGTTAGAGCAAATACTGGGTGTCAGCCTGTTCCTGGCTCTGTCATTGGTCTGGTGTGACCTTCAGTAAATTTCTTAACTCCTCTATTCCACAGTGCAACAATCCATAAAGTATAATAAAACAATAATTACCTACCCTGTGGGGATTTTAGAAGGTTTAATGAATGATTGCAAAAGTTATTGGATTTGCTTAAGTAAGAGATAACAGCAATGTGTTAGCACAAAAGAACAGAAACATATTGGAATGAGTTAATCATTAAAAACAGCACTGAAGACTTTTAGAAAGGGGGAAAAAAAATCATCAGACTCTGACCTAGTTGGTTATGCTCAGGTACAGACCAGTGATACTAGCAGCTTGGAACTAATATAAGTTGAGTCCATTGGACTGCTGGGGAAATGTGTAATGAATTACTTTGATTTACTTTTGGGCTGAACTCAGATTAAAAATCAGTATGAAGAGTCCAGCTGAGAGAGATTTTTGAACACTCTCCAGTTGAGGGATAGCCTTTGGGTACGTTACTCCTCCTCACACAAGACCATGGTGTACCAGTTTCAATGATCTGTGCCGATTTATCCCTTATTTCTGTTTTTTAGAACATCCGCACAGACATTGTTATGGATGTTGGTACCAGTCTGAACCCAGCCATAGATATAGGACAGGTAAGTGAAATAGTGTTGCTATTTCCATCCTGTTAAAGTGATCACACTACTCTAAGCTTTCCTATTTATTATCCCTCTCCAGGCTGTGCCTTTGCAAACACAGCCTCTTAAACTTGGCACAGAACTATGTAGGGAAATGTTCTGTTAGAGGTTTTTGGTTGGATTTTTTTGCCTTTGATATTAAGAGTATGGGATATTGTCCAGCCACCATCACACCGATATTTCTCAGCATCTACCTGGCTTTAGAAATGAATCATAATACTAATGTGGGTGAATAACCTCATTCCAGCTTATCCAACCATAGCTGAATCAGTTTCCACAGTGTGGCATGTGAGACTAAATCCCACACCTGCTTTTTATACTCCTATCTGTCAATATCAAGTTTCATTTAATTCAGTGAAAATTATTCTGTAAATGAAGTTTTAGGGTGGTAGATTCTGACCTCTGGCTGCTGCTGTGTAGAGTTCTCAACAGGAAGTTGGATCAGTCACTTACCTTACAAATTCCTTAGTGAGAGACAAGTTTCCTTCAATATTTTGTGCAGTAATAATCACAGTATCTCTCAGCAAATAAGGGTAATAAATACAGGGTTGTTTGATAGACCAAGAGATGAATCATTAGATATTTGCACTGGCTTATCTGGCCATCTTAAGTCCCTTGTTAACTCTACATGTTTATATGGTTTAACTCAAGGGGAAACTGCTGCAGGATTTGGGGTTTACAGGACAGCATTGAGTTGCAGAGCTCTGCTATAACTAAAATGAAACTTCTTTGAAAGCAATGTTTTTTCTGAAAGAGACTTTTTTTGGAAGTGGCCAAGAGGAGAAGAGGCTTTCTGTCTTTGCAGCCTGTCTGTTTGGGTCTGGGAATAAAAAGATGGCCTAAGTTGAGCCTGTCAAAGAGGACTCAGATTCCTGTGTCCTTCCATGAATTGCTGCAGAGAATCTGCAGGCAGAGAGAGGGAGAGAAAGGAATGTTGCAAGAGTGCAGGAACACAAGTACACAGAGCTGGGTTAGTAAATGCTGGTGCCAAATCTTTAAACTGGTCTGACTGTCAGACATCTCAGCGGGCACAGAGGGCAGAGCTGCTTCATGCAGGGTTGGTCAAGCACATCCTCCTCTCAGAGCTATTCCCCTTCTTTTTTTTAATTTTTTTTTCTCCTAAAATTCACAGTAGAAAAAAAATATGCAAAGAAGTCTTTAATACTTGAACAGATATAGGAGCATTTTTGCAGGTGTCTGTTCTGCTGACCTGAGAATATGCAGCACTTGAGAAAGCATTTATACTGAAAGAGAAAGTATAAAGTAGTTTGTCTTCAGATACTTCATCTTCAGTCGGTTTAGTCTGCTTGTCCTTTGAAGTACTGGCAAGTACAACTCATTCAGTGTTAATCTGCCTAGGAAGGAATCAATATTTTAGCATTGATCCCCCTCCCCCCCCGCCCCTTCTTGCTTAATTGGAAAATTCTTGTCCTGCATTTACAGAAAATCTGTTTTCATGTATTTGTAAATTACTTCACCTTCCAGGGAAATGCAGCCACATCTATGTGGGAGCACAAGAATTGTGCAAAGGTGCCAAGCTGCACTTAGCAGAAGGGACAATGGTTTAGAGGGGAAAAGAGGGATATTAGTCAGGAGGGGAGGGTGGAAAACTCTGGTGGATGTCATCACTGTTTGTTCTTGTACAGGGAAGAACAGCAACAAAAAGGTTGTAACCTTGTCTGGATGTGTTTGTAGATAGAAGGAGCGTTTGTCCAAGGCCTTGGGCTCTTCACCTTGGAGGAGCTGCGCTACTCTCCTGAGGGGAACTTGTACACTCGAGGGCCTGGGATGTACAAAATCCCAGCATTTGGAGACATCCCAACAGAATTCTACGTGTCTCTTCTCCGTGACTGCCCAAATAGCAAAGCGGTTTACTCATCCAAGGTGAGGTCTGCAGGCCTCTTACTGCTCTGTAATTCTGTGAAGCTGAGCTGTGATAAAGTAACCATTCTGTGTGTCTAAATAGTTAATCTTGTTATGCTGTCTTTACTCTGAGGTCAGGATGTTTTCCTGTTTCTTACCAGTAATATGTCTGCTATCCTTTACAGTTAGGAAGAACAGGAATAACCTGCATATTGCTGCCCTCATTGTCTATTAGACAGAACTGAGGCAGTTTTGCTGTGCCAGTTTTGCTGTATCAGAGGCTGCCAGCCTCCCCCTGCATGTCAGCTCCCTGGTTGCCTTTCTCTGGCACCAGAGCCATCGCTCTGGATAATATTTCCAGCAGTGTCATTTACCCAGATCTGATGTGTCAAGGTCTTGTGCCTGAGTTTTCATGTTTTTGCTTTCTTCACTGTTTTCACGGTGTTCACATTGCCCTTAAAGGTCCATTATTAATCCATGTGTCCTTCAGCTGTTTGCACTGCAGTCAGTGCTGTCCCCTGTGATCAGCAAGGGCTGCACAGAGCAGGGCTGGATGTACAGTACCAATGAATTTACTTTACTTCAACAGAGCCACCCAGAGAGGGGCCACCCAGCATCTTTATCTGTATAAGCCTGGCATGACCCCTTGCAGTGTCCCATTTCCCCGTCGTCCACAAAGACATCTTGCCAATGAGGAGAACTTTTTGGGTGACGAGTGCCAATGACAGAATTAAGTAAAAAAGGGTTGGTAGGGGCATCAGTACTGGATGATACCTGTGTAATCCCTGAGGGAGGCATTCCTGTTGGTTTGCAAGGACCTTGAGTGGTGGAGCATGATGCTCTCTGCCCAGAGAGTTCACCACTGCCTTATCTGAACTCCCTTTGCTGCGATTTCAGCACCATCCAAAGGCTGTGGGAATGGGTTAGGCCTTCTTTCCTTCAAAACAGCATTGCTGTATCAGAAATCTTGTGTTTTCCTATGTTTCTTTAAATGGACTGAGGGTTGTTTTAGCTCAGACTTTCCTCACTGATCACACCTGTAGGACTGGAGCCTGTTTTAGCTTCATGTTTCCTCACTGAACACATCTGGTAGGTTGAGGCTCACATCTGGAAAGCAAGCCTCACTCTTGCTTGTGGTCTGTCTAGGCTGTGGGAGAGCCACCTCTGTTCCTGTCTGCCTCAGTGTTTTATGCCATTAAAGATGCTATCTACGCAGCGAGGAAGGACTCTGGCCTGACTGAACCATTCAGGCTGGACAGCCCTGCCACCCCTGAGAGGATCCGCAATGCTTGCGTGGACATCTTCACCAAAATGGTAACAGCCTCTGGTTTCACACCTACTCCATATGGAGTGTGTGTGCTAGTCACAGTGGCCCACAGCTGGGACTGGGGCAGGATGGGGGGGAGGATGTGTACCTGCCTAAGCAGATAGGTTTCATTTCATGGTTGTTATCCTTCATTTAACATGCCACTAACTGAGGGGCAAATCCACAGACTAGCATTGCAGGAGGGGCTGCTGCACGCTGTCATTGAAGTTGCAGTCCATATCTCCATCCTTCAAGTGGTGTCTGTAAAAAGGAGTCTGTAGAACTAGGTGCTTGTCTTGATGCTCCTGACTATCATCTCTCAGGGAATCATCCCTGCTTATGTATGATTAGGGCCACTCTGTGATTTAGTGGTGCCCTTCAGGGAGTGAGAGAGAGGAAAGTGTTGCTGAAAACACTCCCTTCTCCTGAATGTCATGGTCACAAGAGCCTCCCTAGAGGCTGTGGGCTTGATGTGAAGCAGCTCAGGAGTTAACCCTGTCACTGTCTCTTTATGGTTTTCTTCTCTGTCACAGGGTAGTTACAGGGCTCTGTATGAGTTGACCATTAGGCCTTCAGCTAGAGCCAGGCACAGCCTGTAACTGAAGTGCCATGGGACAGACAGCTCTGTGTTTGGAAAGACTGGGATAGGAGCTCCTATCTTCACCAGTACAGTCACCCACCTCAAAAGGAGCATGGTGGGACATGCCAAGTCCTGCCTCATTTGTTACTAACTCAATTATTTTTTTCCCCCCTTACAGTGCCCTTCTGCTGAGCCAGGGACCTTTAAGCCATGGTCTGTGCGTGTGTAAAAGGAAGGTTTGAGGAGCAAACTCTACTGAAACTGAGCTTACGCCAGAGGAACCACAAGGCAGTAGGACTATAATGGAGAAAAAAAATCTGTGTTCATGTGGCTCACACACTGATTCATGGAGCTTTCACATTTAATTGTCCAATCACTGTTTCCTCTAGGAGGAGGAATTGCTGCCAGATTATAGCTGTGATGTAAATTCAAATGACGAATAAGTGGAAGGTGATGTTATCCAGTAATTGAAAAATCTTACAGGTTTCATATAAAATTGGTGTAAGGATGCTTTTTACCAGCCAATGTGAAATGTCAGGGTGGTTGTTTCTTTTTTTTTTCCCCACTATGGGGAAAGATGGATCACCTTGTTATCCTGTGCCAAGAAGGACTTAAATGTGTTGAGCCCAGACATGCAGTCCTCTCACTGAGATGGGGGAAGGCACAAGAGGCACTGAGGGCTGGACCCTGCTGTGACCCCTCTGCACTCAAAGCTAGATGCATCCTGGAGGAAGATGAGGAGGACTTTTGGTATTAACTAACAAAGATGGTCTTACCTGTGTAACAAAAGTGTTTCAGAGGAAAATGCTAAAATGTGACCAATAACTGATTTACCCCAAGTTAAATGACTATTGCTTTGTCTGTACCAGGGCTTTAATGAGATCTTAGTTCAGCTGCTACCTTATCTTCTCTGATTAAAGATAAAAACTAGATATACCAAGAGGACTTCCAGCAAGATGCTGCTTTGTTTGACACAACCCTTTTCTGTCCCACGCCTTCATGTCTTTCCCCATATTTTAAATAGGAAAGAACATCAGAGACCTTGGAGTAAAAGAGAAAGTTGCTCCTTGTTGTTCCCAAGGCAATTTTTACCAGTCTAAGCAAGGGACACAAGGAGGATGGACACAGCTGGAGATTAGCTGGCACTGGGTGCCCTCTAGGGTCAATCCCTTGCTGTCATGCTATGGCCTTGTCGTCTTTTCAAGAGAACTCTTAGTTTTTCTGAATGTAAGAGAATGGGTACATTTTGTTACAGGGACTGCTTGTCTGAAAAATGTGCTGACTATGGGATGACCGGATGTCATCTGGGTTGAATATATTTTTCATGTTGAATATAGTGCTGGGCATCCCTCTTGACAGGTTTTGTCACAGTCAGATTTAACACTGTAGCATCGTGCTATCCCTAGATAATGTCAGCCATGTACTGTACCTGCTCATCATTTGCAAACTTTTATCTGTTTCTCTGGCCTACAGCTTTATGAAAACATCCTTTTTCTATTTTTGCACTCCTAGGGCCATCAAAAAAACATGGTGCAAGAGGATGTAACTCCATTGCCTTATATAAAATTTTGCTCACATGCAAACTGCTTAAAATTGGCCTCTATCTTAGGACTGGATGATGTATGCTCAGTGTGAAATATTTTTTTTAAGCACTCCAGGGTATATTGCTTGGAAACATGTAGTTTTATTTCTCAGCTTAAAATATTATGGTTCTACCATCTAGAAGAGGGGACTTTGTGTATGTGAGTTGCAGAAAGAATTTTGTGCCTGTTGGGCTTGCTCTGTAATTGTTTTATTAATTGAAATGCAATATTGGTGTTTCTTAAGCTCTGAGATACTGGGCAAGAACATGTTTTTGTTTTCTCCTGAAAGCTGGCAATATGTAAAAAATCTCTTAGAGAAGAAAATAAGATAATTTGTGTTGAATAACAGCTATTGGAGCCTTTGTATCCACATTCTTGGATGTCCAGGAAGGGATGCAAAATACAGAGTTTGTAATGTAGATTGGTATCAGCACTGTTCCTGTGACATCCACCTCCTGGGACCGCTGGACATGCTCATTCAGAGCAGGCTGATGATAAATGCCAAGGAAAGGTGATGTGTGTTAATGCAGAGGATGGGGAGACACAGGCAGAGTGTGATACTGAGGAGCTTCCAGTGTCACCTCAGGGGAAAACTGCCAGTGTTCATGAGAGACCTGCTGCCTTTGGGGATGCTGTGACACGTTGGGATGTCACTGGCAGGATGAGTAAGTGCTCCTTATCCCCT
This sequence comes from Dendrocincla tyrannina, assembly GCA_035047865.1. NCBI lineage: Eukaryota > Metazoa > Chordata > Aves > Passeriformes > Dendrocolaptidae > Dendrocincla > Dendrocincla tyrannina. The sequence goes on from JAWWMP010000116.1 coordinate 8,630,469, forward strand.
GTGGCTCTAGAAGCACCTTTTTCATGATTTCAAAAAGCATTTCTGTTGTCTCACATAGTCACAGTGACTGCCTGGTCAGGTTAAATTTTTTAGATCAGATATATTAAGTCTCTTTTTTGCTATTTGCTTTGTGTGTTAATTGGAATTGTATTTGCCATGTTCTGCATACAGGCAGCAGTCAGAGCAGGCTCTCCAGTGCAGACCTTGACCTGTGGAGCTATTTTCGTTGCAGCATCAGTGAGTCGCTCTTTCCCAGCACCAGTCCTTGCCCTCAAAGGCAAAGGTGTAGAATCAGGATGGCAAAGCAATTACAGAAACTGGTTTTGAGGGTGTAGGGAAAAGGGAAGCTTGGATGCTAATAGGAATTCACAGAGACATCACTGTAGTATGTGGCTGTGCTGTGGGCGAGACAGAGATTCTCAGGAACATGAAGCTGAGATTTTCATGTCACGTCTAAATGTCTTAACATTTCATACATTGCTTTCCCGTGGAACTAAGTCCAGGCACCTTAGGAAAGGACTGGAATGTGCTGTGGAGGGCTAGGAGGACGAGAAATACTGCTATAGGATCCCCAAATTAAGGTGTGCTTTGCACTACAAAGCTGTTGGGGAGGAGCTCTCCTGACGTGAATACACAGCCCTGTCCTCTGCCAGGTGCTGTCACATCTCTTCACACACATCTCCCTGCGTGGGATTTCAGCTCGCAGCCGCTGAAGGGAGAGCTACTTCTGGAGAGAAAAATGGTCCTTTTCTCGTACTTTCCAGTGAAATACAGCATGGATGCAAGACTCTTAATTTAATTACATATAATTGGAAATTTGCTGCTTCTCTCCTTCCCAGAACTGTATCCTCAGAAGAGGAACTATGCCATCTTGCTAGACTGTTAAGTATTGCGCACAATGACGGCACTTAAGTAGTAATTGTTGTAGCTGGAGAGTTTGTGGGAGGGTGAAAGGAGACCAGCTGAGCTGATGTCTTAGTGCTATTAATCACTTGTCCCTCGGTATGAGAGGGAGGCGGAGTTTTTGGTAACTGTTTTAGGTCAGTTCTAATCAACAGTTTTCACCATCATTCTTTAATGAGCATTGTCAAATTGGTGTCCTTGTTACATGAATGTATGCGGAATTCTCTGTGAACATCACAACAATGCCAAATAAAGCTGCTAACTATTCTGGAGACCAGTATGCTATGGTAAAAGTCTGCCATAATTTGAAAGCTGACAACTTCAGCTCATCCTTGGTGTCTGTTGGGCAAACATGGACCCTTCCCAGAAGCTGTGAGTCACATCAGCTGAGTGACCAAGGCTGGGAGAGGGTGTGCAGTTGCTCCATGGAGCCACATGAAGCAGATGAGCCAGCTGGAGAACCTGGGCTTCCATCCAGTCACACTGGCAGCCAAGTCTGAAAGAAAGCAGTGTCAGTCTTCATGCTTCTCTACCAGAAGGAGCTTACAGTAGCCACATTGCGATGCCTCCAGCCCCCTCCACAGCTGCTGAGACAAGGTGGGAGGCAGTTTGTTTGCATGGCATGGCTGATACCCAGTCTAGGCTGACATATCCTTGTCTTAGTGCTGGTGCACAGAGCTGGGAGTTGTCTTTGGCCCATTTGAGTTGATCTTGGCCACCTGAGTGGGCCCTGTAACAGGGGAAGCCAAACGCAAAATTTGTGAATGGAGCAAATATCATGTCCATAACCAGGGTCCTCTTGAGCCTAAACACATAGGAGATGTGAGGTTGCAAAACAGGAACAGTTCACACAGAACAGATAAGAGCAAATTATCTGACCTTCTCTGAGCATGAAGAGATTGGGAACATCACTAGTGGTTCTCCAGGAGGATGTACCACCTTGTGTCATATCTCACCTACTTAAGCAGCGTAGGGAGACTCCAGGTGACGTGCTCCTTTAGGAGAACTTCTTGTATCTGCATAGGGAGATTTATCACAAAGAAGACATTGGCAAACCTCTTGGCCCAAAAGGGAGCCCAGAATATGAAATGTCAGTGCAGGCAGAGCATGTGTGATGCTGGTGTGGTTTGCAGCAGGTCTAACCCAAAATACTAGGTTTGCTGAGAGCTGTTTACCATATCATTGTTCAGTTCATGCAGTATTCCAAGCCTAGTGCCTGTTCTTGTCATGTTTAAATACAATTCAACCACATGAAGAGCCTGGATACCCTGTCTCTGGCAGTGGTCTGTCTCAGCTGTCTGACATGCCTGTTGGAGCTGTGACATGGACAGCGGTGAAGCAAAGGCCTGGCAGCATCTTGAAGTGCTTACATTTCCATTCATGCTCTCTGAAGCAGTCCCTCCAGATGGGCTACTTCTACCAGGTCTCTGGAGTGCTGAGGCGGTCTGACAGAAAACTGCTGGAAAATGGGAAAGCAGCAAGGTCCCAGCGGTAGAAATGAGACAGTTGCTTCTTCTGTTGGACAGACAGCTCGCTGAACATCTGCTCTGATAACCACCTGTAGGTCCACAGCACTTGGGTGTCGGTGAACTTGGGGAGGAGGCTGTCCACAGGCAGACCAGCCCGCCGCAGCAGGTGGCCCAGCTCCTGTCTCTGGAAGCCAAACATCACCACATAGTCATACTGGACAAGACAGGGCCGGCAGAGGCTGACGAGTGGTTTCCAAGCCACACTGGTGGTGTTGTGTGTTCCACTGTCTAAAACATCCTGAACAAAGCTGCTGAAGGATGGGCTGCTGCCCATGCCTTGCAGGAATGTGGCAATCAGCCTCTGGAAAGGGTCTCTGACAAACAGCACTTTGGTGTAAGACCCTAACATGGCCTCTATCTCCGTCTGGTTGAACTTGCTCAGCCGTGTCTCTTTAGTGTGATGCCATTGGTAGGGAAGCAGCACTGGAAGAGTCACATTTTGCTTCTCTAGCTTCTCCAGAAGCTGCTGCCATTCCTCCATCCCCACTGATGGCACCTGGCAATAGAGGAGGTCCAGTTTGGTGCTTACCCTCAGACTTGAGAGCAGGTAAGCTCTCTCCTCCTGGCTCCTCGGCAGCATGGTGACTTTGTGGGATTGGCTGCAGAAAGCTCTCAGTCTCTTCTTCCTGAGCTGCTGAACATGAAGGAAGGTGTCCAGTGTCAAAGTGAAGTCCTCTGCTTTGGGGGCCAGGTCACCTGGGAAACACCATGTGAATATGGGGGTGAGGAAAGCCCAGAGCAGACTCTGTCCTGAGTCAGCCCACCAGCACAGGATGCTGTGACAGGCTCTTTTCCACTTATTCCAGTGTGGAAAGGATATATCATAAACAAAGAAGATGAGTAGGAGAGGGGAGACCAGCCCTGCCTGGCAAAGAGCTTGGCTTTGCTGGGAAATGGGTTTCTGTCTCTATGAACATGTGAAATTATGGACACTAAGACCCCTCTTTCCCCAAACTGGCATGTCTGAGGACTAATCCTGACCGTAACTTTGTGTCATGGGCCCATTCTCCACTAAATCACAATTTTAGCTTCTATCTTCTCACTTTCAAATGAGCATAACTGAGGTGAGCTTACCAAAGAGTCAGAAATATTCTGAGAGACTGAGGAATAGTAAGTTGGTTTGTAGCTGCAAATATACAATGTCCTGCAAACCCTTTGGTGTCTGTTAATTTGTTGACATCAGCTATCAACTCTATGCGAAAGCAGGGGATGATTCTTAATGGCTTGGGGTGATTTAGAGATCCAAATGACATCATGTCTTGCATCACTTCCATGTGTAAATTTTTTCTCTTGTAGATAAAAAAGCAAAAGCAAATAAAAAGCAAAAGACAAATAGAAGTGAGATGACAACAAAGCAAATATAAAAGGCAAAAGCAAATACAAAGACTTAATGGGAGTCAATTTATTTTCTCAAATTTCAGCTTTGATTTTTCCTTTTTATCTTCTTATTTTTGACATGAAGAGGCCATAATGGGTTTGAATGCAGAAGGTTAATGCCTGCTTTGTTACTTTATTTTTTCTAGAAGCAGCACATGTGGCTCATCTGCTCAGTGCAAACATTTGGCAGCCCTGGGGAGATAGTTTGATGGTTTCTCCCGGGTCCTTGGGAAGTTAAATATTTCCCACTGATTTGGGGAGCTGTTGTACAGGGAAGAGAAGCACTGTTAAAACTAGGCAAAGGACACCAGGAACACAGCAAGAAACACAGCTGGTCCTGCAGCTATCCTGGGCTGCTCTTTGAGTTGGCCAGCCCCACAATGACAATATCTGCAAAATCTAGCAATGACTTTGCCATGGAATGATGGGGACTGGAGTGGAGGGATGAATTTTTTAGGCAAGAAATGCAATAGTTACCAACGTCCCTGCTCCTGTTCCTTCCTCCCTTCCCAACAGCATTTTCCCTTCTCAGCAAAGGTTTTGGTAGTTACCTCCAGCAGTCTGACACCTGCTTTCCCCACCACACCTGAGATCAATGACCCCATTAAGGACATAAAGCTGCAGAGCTCCACAGTAAGACTTTCTCCACAAACACTGTGAAAACAGTGTTCTGTAGGCATTTGCCCCCTATGAATCTCCAAAAGAAGGTCCAGGTTTTTTCCCCCATGACACAGACATGCAGAACCCAGCTGGTGCCCAGGCCTTACCTCCTTGGCCATCAGCTGGGGTCCGGAGGAGCAGCCTCCAGCTCAGGAAGGCAGCGATGCCCAGGGCAGCTGAGACGGCAAGGCGGGGAAGGAAACGCATTTCTGGGGTGCTGTGGCAGCGCTGGGTGTTGAACACTGTGCTAGTGAGCAGGTGGGGACCTCAAGGAAGGGTGTTGGGGAACCTCCTGTGTTTATTTAAACACACCCACAGCTGGGTTAAAGTACTGTTTGGCAGAAGCTTGGCTCCAGGCAGGGAAATGGCCTGAGGCACAAAAGGTGCCTCCTGCCCTATATTTACAATACCAGCTTTTGAGGCAAAATCTGCCTGTTTAATCAAAGTTTGTGCCTCCCTCAGCACTTGGCTGTGCCAGATGACAGTGGTCCCTGTGAGAAGTGAGCCTATCAACCCCAGCCCTCTGCAGGGTGCTGCAGAGCCAGGTGGGGCAAGATGTCCCTGGTCCCCTAATACACCTTGTTCTCCACTGGCTTTGGCACCCAGTGAGGTGCTAAAGCATTCCCCATTCAAGGGAATGCTGCCCTGGGGAGCAGCTTGTCCTGGGACTGGGGCCGAGCACTTGCTGAGCCGTGGGTCCTGCCTTTATGGTGCTGGGGGGCCTTTTAAGGTAGAAACTGTGATAGGGAGTGATGTGACAGAGCATATCCAGTGACATGTGGCAGGTCCACAACTAACCAGGGACTGGAAGTGTTGAACTGTTCCCTGTGTCCTTTTTGCTGTGAGCTGCTTAAAACTCGTGACTGCTGCTTGTTTCGTGAGAGCAGCCAGAGACACCAGGCAGTGCAGAGGCCCCATTATACCAAGAAGTGGCTGTGCTCCTATGCAGGCAGACAGACATGCTGCTCTTCCCCAAGGAGCTGCAGCCTGTCTGGGGTGGGGGTGAAAACCATGAAGACCAAGGCAAAGGGGACTGCAGCACCAGGGAAGGGTGACCTGACCCCACCCGGCCAGACACTTAGCACAACCGGGGAGCATTTGTTTCCAAATTGCCTTTTGATGGCGGGAGGTGCCACCTGGCGCCAGCAGCATCCCTCCGGCTGCGGGCTGGCATGTGGCAGGGATGCAGTCTGGCCGCCGGACCCTGCAGCCGCAGGGCACTGTAGAGGCCAAAGGATGAGGAATCACCACCTCAAAGCTCGAGAAGAGCAGGCTGGGCACGCCGACCGGGGTAGGGTACCGAGGCAGGCGGTGCTCAGCGGGCATGGGCACAAGGGCTGTGTTGCACGGGGGGTCTGCCAGTGGACCAACCCCGTGCGATGGAAACCCAGCTCTCAGAAGGGCTTATGCCACGGGTGGCTTTGCTGTCCTTTGGACAACCGTGGCTTTCCCAGCAGAGGGTGCTCTGCGCCCGAGGAACCCCTGCACACCTCTGATGGACGAGGGTGAGTCGGGCTCTTCCTCAAGGCTGCGGTTAAAAGAATGATCTTCACTGCTGCCATGGCCACACCTGTGTTGCCTGAAGCCTCCTGGGTCTCCTCTGAGCCTTGGGAAAGCTGCTGGGACTCTGGGAAAGGCTGTGAAATGCGTTTCATGGTCAAACTGCTCCTTGTCACTCTTACATTTTATATCTTTAGTAATACCTTGTTGCTGATTGGCACAATATTCCCACGAGAAAACTAGATCAATACATTTAAATGTAACTAGTAAAAAAAAAAAAGAAAAAAAAAACAAGAAAAAAATGACTTTCAGTTGTATTGGGACTCTCCTGGCATGTGCCCATTATGTATTGACCACACATCAGTTGTGTGCCCATCACGCACTGATCATGCACTGGTCACATGCAGATCATACATTGATCATGTGCTGGTCAGGTGCCAGTCACATGCTGATCATGCAGCAATCTTGTGCCTGGCACATGCCAGCACATGCCAGGCACTCACATAGCGAGCCAGCACATGCCAGGCACTCACATGGCAATCCCACAGCTGGCACCTGGCATGAGAAGACTTTGATGCCTCAGCTGACACCTCCATGTTTTATAAACCAGATAACAACTACTACTTAACTCAAGGTACTGCAACACCTTTTTACAGTAAGTAGGATATGTTCCCTCTGGGTCATGGGATCCCCATGCTGGGAGGTCAGGTCTTGTGGCCAGGCCCTGCTGCATGTGTCCCTGCAAGCTGTTCCCCCGCAAAATCCAGAAGAAACCTGGTACAGCCAGAGGCTGGGATGTGTGGAGGTGGGAGTGAATGGCCACACTTTGTTTCCCTTCCCAGCAGAGGACACAGATTTTCCTTTGAGCTGCAGTGCTAATCTTGCTCCTTCCAGCCTGGTGGGTTTTAGGGCAGGGGGTGCTTGAGCGATGGATAACTAATAACTGAAAATAAGTGGTGTTTGTGTTACTGTAGTGCTGACAAGCACAGTCCGTGGGGGTTGCATGATCATCAGGAAATGGCTGCATAGCAGGGCTCTGTACCAGGCAGCACACTCTGCTCCTTCCCCAACTCCAGGTTAGCAGCTGTGGAGAACATAGAATCATTTAGACTGGAAAAGACCTCTAAGCTTTTCAAGCTCAACTCTCACTGAGCCCAACTGAGTGGTGCTGTGCACCTTCCCTGCTCTGGGTGACCAAACTGGTACTCACTCAGCAGCGCTTCTCCTTTGCAGCTCCCAAAGCTGCTCTTGGGCAGCAGCATCTGTGGCCTGGCCACACACCTGAGCAGCAGAGCCCTGCAGGGGCTGCAGCAGGAGCCCATCCAGCTGCCATCAGACCTGGCTCCAGTGCAAGGAGGCCCTTTTTCTCAAAGGTCTGCCCTGAGGTTAACAAATCAAAGGGCAGAAGGAGCTCTGCAAGTTCTCTTAGTTAAGCAGGTGGCAGCAGCATGTGCCTTCCTGCATTAAATACAACACTTCAGCAGGGACTGTCCCAACCGCAGCCCCGACAAGCCAAAGAGCAGCTGCAACGGGAGGGAGAACTGCAGTTTATTTTTATTTTACACTCGTAAGGTGAAAGCAGAGAGATGTTCTCCATCTGAGGGGCAGAAAAAATAGCAGAAACCCCCTTTTGCTTTACCTTGCAAGGAAACATCACTTACCAAATTACATCAGTATGGGTCTCTTTAGAGGAGGACATGGTGTCTGCTGTGCCTTTGTGACCTGCAAACAGGAGGAAACTGCTCCTGAACTGCCAGGGGCTGGTTTTGGGGAGCAGCTGCTGCTTCATCAGCTTCATGGCTGCTTCAGCTGATGGGCTGCCATGGGGCTTGTGCCCCAAACCCATATTTCCCTTTGTTGCCAGACCATAACTAGTTAAGCTCATTAACTGAAAGTCAAACACCCTCTTGGTGGCAGGCAGTGCCAGGCATTCTCGTGGGGCCTCATGGGCATTAGCATCCAAACACCTCTCAGAGGCCTGTGTTAATCCCATGTGTTGGTCTCTCTTTTTCCTAATAAACAGCAACACTAATAGACCAAAGGGCTCAAGGGCCTTGAGCAGCTGGCATTGCCCTGTAGATGAGGAGTGACCTCCCAGATGTGCCTGGGACTGCTGTGGAGGTATGTGGAAGAGAGAAGAAGGGAACCTCTCTTCTCTCTAACTTGTATCTGCCATTAAAAATGCAGTGATTTTCTTTCTTTTTATTTTGTCCCCTGGGATGGTTTGTTTTTTTAGGTTTGTTTTTTTTTTTTTGTGCTGAAAACTTTTCTCAAGTGTCTATAGATACTTATTTAAACTCTCTACTAGGCTTCCTTTGCTTGTCTTCCACTGACCAGCAACCTGCAAGGCTGATCTTGAACTGCAGTTCTTGAACTGAAAGGCTTCCTGCTCTATGTTATAGGGAGGCAGCAGCCTTTTTGGGCACAGAGGCTGAGCCGGGTGTGGAAATAAATTCGCATCCTAATGTTTAATGCAATTACACAAAGGAATTAATTAGGGAATTCATTTGAAGCTTCACCTTGTTTAGAAAAATGCTTAGTGCCATCAATGTGAGAAAAAACTATTCTCTTTCCCTTTACACCAGCAGTATAACAACCTCAATAAGGATTTCAAGATTTTCCCCCACCAATAGCTTGAACAGCATTGCCTTGGGCTCCCTTTTTTTTTCTCATAGGACACAAGCACTTTGGAGATATTCTTATATGTTAATAAACATCCTCTTCTTCAGCCTTCCCACATTCCTCCCACTTCCAAATTTTGCAAAGTATTGTCTTGTGTGACCGTGACCTGCGGGCACTGGTGTGATGGTCCCCCCTTGTTCCTTGTTCCTCTTCATGCTGGCCTGTGCTTGTGGGAATGTGAACTTTGCAAAGTGATGGCAAACACTGCCTCATTTGGCGAGGGATGTTTTTACATTGTGAGTAAAGGAAGAGTGCAGAGGAAACCTTCTCATCCCTCTTCTTGTTTGGAAACTTGCAATTGACGTCTCTGTTTTGCATGCAAATTTGGGTCCAGGTCTCGGCAGAAACACAGGGGCAGCTGAAGGAGGAACAAGTTGCCCCACTCCCAGAGCATCATTTACCATGGAATGTCTCTTGTTTTTGGGAAGGATGGTGCCGAGAGCAGGCCTGCCAGGCTGCTGTCTGGCTATGCATTGCACCGAGTGGAGTGGGATTCCTCGGAATGAAACCGAAGAGTTGAGAGTGGGAGGGGGTATTTGTGGATAAACTGAGGGTGCTGCAAGTGGCCTCTTCTCCATCACAGCTCTTAATTCTCTGAGCTAATCTCTGTGTACTTGTGGAAAACCTTGGCTGCCCAGCTTGCTTCGACACTGGGGCAACAACCCATTGCCCACCAACAGGATTGCATAAGTTTCAGGAGCTGCCTGGGACAAGTTTTAGCAGTTTAGTGCATGAACTGGAGCATGTCTGTAAACCTCAGCTCCCTCAGTCTTATGCTTATTTCAGAGATTTGGTCAATTGTGTCCATTCTCAGCTGCTTTCTTGTGGGGAACATTTGGGATTTTCTTCTGTCTAGTTCCTGCCAGATATGGGCAGCTGTGGGTGAGCTAATCTGCCCACCACCCTGAGCTGGTCTCCATCTCTTCCACTGCTTGCATTAAGAGCTGTCAGTGTTAGCAATGGGTTAAGAAGGTGGACATTGGTCCTTCTGCATTGGACAGAGAGCATTAGATTGGCTTTGGGCAGGCAGGGAGAAGCCAGAGGCCACAGGGACTGCCCAAAGCAGCAGTATTCCAGGACTGGCCAGCGCTGGACCAGAAATAGTTATGCAATGTGGAAAGGAAAGAAAAGCAAGTTCACATTGCACCCAAGGAATGAAGCAGGTAGGACAATGTTTGGAGTGGTTGTACAACTCTGGCACTTCCTGTTTTCCTGTGGGCAGGAGCTGTGATTGTCACTTCTTATTCAGCTCCTCATCCTGGGAGGAAGACAGTATCGGGCTGTCCAGGGGCAGCAGGATGTTTATGTGGTAGGCTGAGTCAAGGTGCTGCTTTTAATACACCCCAGAGCAGAGTCACTGGGGGAAATGTACATTTTAGATTTTTTAAATTTTTTTTAAGGCTCTTGAACATCCAAAGTGCTTTGCATTTGCCATTGAGCTGTGTGGCTTACTGCCAGCACTGAGTATCGTTCTTTTCTAAGGCTATTATAGAAGGATTTTATGAGGTGCCATGAACTACTGGTAATTTAGGAGGATTCATCTGATTAATGATGCTGTATTGAGAGGTTTTGCTTAATTACTACATAAGCTGTTAAACTTCACATAGTCTGAGCCAGGTCCATGTCAACTTGAACAACCTAATGGTGGGGGAGAGAGGACAAGGCAGCTGTGCAACCTTTGCCATGTGCTTGCCCATGAAGAGAGGACCCCTCTCTCCTTGCTTTACTAAGGATACCTGTATTTTCCTGAGCGGGGGACCAGGGGATTCAGTGAGCCTCAACACCTTAAAAACTAAGGGAATTACAGCTATTATCTCTCTGCAGTAGTAATGGGAATCCCATGGGAAAAAAATAGCTCGTGTTTGGATCTATGTCTACAGAAGGATGCTTATGGGATTAGTGGCCATCACCTCCATCCCATCGGCTGCCAGAGGAATAGCAGCCATCCCCTCCTTTCCAGCAGCTTCTCATGGAGTTTTGTGGTGCAGCCTGAACAGCACAGAACCTTTTACCACTGAGCATTTCTCTAACCAGATTTCAGTCTTGCTTTGTGTTCCAAGCACTTCCCAGCTCCTCCTGGCCTTCCTCTCTCTTTCTCCGAGTGTTAAACATGGTAGCACCACATGGGGGGACACAGAGGAGATTTGGGTCTGAAACATGTCTGAATCTCCTGAAAAATGAGGTGGTGGTGGTGAAAAACACTAGGATGATGGGGAGAAAACCTTGGATATAAAACATTACTCAGTGGAGCCAGACTTTGATCTCCCCGCTGCAGTCCCTGAAGGGGAGTGGAGGTGTGGGCTGGCAGGAGATGGACAAAAAAGATGGGATCTCATGGGATTTGGGCTTATGTCTCCCATGGGTCATCTTTTCCTGAGCTTCAACTCTCTCACTGTGAAACGGGGACTGCTTCTCCAGGCTTCACAGGCTGTGCCTGCCCTGTGTTTTTGGGAGAAGCACTTTTGCTTTGTTTACAGCAGCATTTTCCCCTTTTGCATCATTTTTTATGCTGCTGCCTGGTCAGGTGTGGAAAGCTCTCACACATGTCTGTTGCTGGACATCGGGGGATGGATTCTCAGGCACCTTTGTTGCTGACACTCCCGAGAGCTGAGCTTGTTTGAGGGCACACCTAGACATCTGCCTCTTGTTCCTGGCCTCTCCCAAGGGAATGCTGCCCCGTGATGCTGCAAGCTATCATGTTTTCTTGGTTGCTGGTTGTTTCCATTATTCAGACAGCAACTCTTTAAATATTCAGAGATCTCTGGCTGGTTTTTGAGAGACTTGCAGAGGAGAAGGCTGTATGGCTCGCTTGGGCTACCTCCACACCTGGCTTTGTAGGATGCTATTTCTGAGGAGTGATGTTTTCGGGAACTCTGGAGTCTAGGGCCCTGACTGTTTTACTGTACCAGAAGCGGCAGGGGGAAAAGGGTTTAAGGTCTGTTTGTTTTACATTTCTGTCCAGACAATAAGCCGGCAAATACTCACAGGCTGTTTATATTTGGATAAGGCTGCTCTGTGTCCTGTGAAAGGAAAATGACACATCTACTACTTCTCCTGGGGAGAGATAGTGTGGGACAAAATGGACCTGGCTGCAGGCAGGCATGGCTGCCAGAAGCCTCTTGATGCCATCTGTGTGATGCGTGCGATGGCCTGGGCACTGTGGTCCAGATAGGGAGAGCATGTCAGGGGCACTAATGCCTGTTCTTTTCTCAGCTGGTGGCATTAGGTTGGGGCCAGATGCACAGGAAGGGTAGAGCTTAGTCCCTAGTGCCAGCCCCATGCTGCTGCCAGCTCCTGCGGGATGTGGGGCTGTGGATGCTGGGATTTCCCATCCAACAAGTTGTTTTTGGAGTCTGTGGGATGTGAACCACAAAACAAATTTCTGCTTTCCTGTGTTTTTCCCAGAAGTGCAGTCCCTCCTGACGTGGCGGTGCATTGGGAAAGGACAGGAGGCATCAGGGTTTGGCTGCAGGCCTTTGGGCTGGCTCTTCTCAGCTCCCACCTTCCCCAACCTGGGCACTGGATGCCTGACTCCACCGGGGACACTCATCTTGTCCTGTTTGTGTGTCCCCATCTGTTGCCAGCTCCGAGACTCACACCTTCCTGCACCTCATGGGATTTAGCTGCTGTAACAGGACCAGCAGCAATGCTGGGGCTGATCCAGTGAGGGTCAAGGTCCAGCTCTGTCCAGCCAACCGATGGAGCTCCTTGTCTCAACACGAGCCTTGTCTGAGCACAAGTGAGCACAGTATTCATTTGGGATACACCATATACAGCATCCCCCTTGGTGATACCTTCCTGGAGCCAAGTCTCATGGGTGTGGGAGCCTCTTGCCACCATCCAGCTGAGCAGAGCTGAGGGATTCTCTGCCCTCATCTCCTCCTGCTGACCCACTCCTGCAAACCAAATGCATGCCTGTGATGTTTTCACAGCAGCTGGGCAGTCCATCGTGGCTAGGCACCACAGAAGGTTATATAAACAATCCCCAAACAGTTTTCTTTTAATTTCTTTTTTAAATCACTCACTTGTACAGAGCACTACCTGTTTACCTCACATAGTCCAGCAGAGGGAAGAACATGTGACCTTGAGGTCTCATGGCCCTGCAACAGGTCTGGGAAGAGACATTTTCTTGGCTTAAAGAGCCTCAGCATCTCCTGGGGTAGCTCTGCTGGCTTCATCCTGGGGCAGGTGCTGTGGAAAGTGCCAGGAGCTCATTAGCTCCGCTCCAGCTGTGTCTAATATCCTTCTTCTTGATCTCAACACTAGTCAGAATTTACTTCTTAAAAAAATTTTCTCAGGATTATATTTACCTAAAAGTGAAAAAAGGAGAAACTTCTCTCTCTATTGTTTTTTCCCCAGAGTTTCTGGAACAAGTAAGGGGGGAAATGGCTTTTCTCCTTCATTCAAAGTTGGTAAATGCAGCCAAAAATTGCCTCCTCCTCCCATTATTTTACTTTTATTAGTAAATCTATCTGTAAATTGGGCATTTCTGTGGCTATTTTCATTCTGTGAAAATTCATCGGTTTTAGTGACCAGCCACAAGACTGACAATGGCACATGACCTCCATTTTTGGGTGCAGTGATTGCAGCAGAGCAACATAAAGTATACAATTACCCTGATTTCAATATGATCCTTTCACCCCCTTCAAATGGTTGTTCTCAAACAATTGTGACCATATTTTTCAGTAGGGTCGCATTGGTCTCCCTGCAGATGCTGAGGTGCATTTGATACAAATATTTCCAAATAGGCTGTAGACAGTGGAAGCGGCTTCTCGTCAACTGCAACACCACATTTCTGAACATGTGATGTTATGAATGAAAAGCCTTGGAAACACTGAAAAGTCACCTGAGAAGAAAAATTTTGCAAGTGAGTAAATCACCATCATTTCACACACAGGCACAATTAAAGAAGAAGCAGATTGGGGAGTCAAGGCAATTTTGGACTAGAAAAGCCCAGTGGATTTCAGCTCTGCCTTCTAGCGCAGGGCTTAAAATGCAGCAGCTGCTAAAAGTCACGCTCTGGTGCTCCACCTGCCCTGTGTGCTGAATTCAAAAGCAGGCAGTGAAACCCTGAGCTAACAGTCCAGGAAAGGCATGAAATGGAAGACCAGAGACCCTCTGTGCCTCAAGGAAACATCCAGGAGGGGTGAACAGTTCTTTCACCCCTGCAGCCACCTGATTTTAGGAGTCTTTGTCTTCCCCTACACCTATTTCTTCTGAATGTGGTGTGTGGGAACAAATTGCATTTTGAGAGCTCTTTGGAAACAGATTTCAGATGCACCATTTATAACTCTTACATAAGACCTTGTGACAGGTTTTGCCTCTGAGAGCTTGTGACCCCAGCAGGTTGCTACACCCTAGTTGAGCATCCTCAGCTGATTCTCCTGGTGCAGATGAAGAAGCAGACATAGAAGGTGAGTGAGGAGAGGTGGCTCCCATGGGAAAAACACCCTCAAACAAGTATGCATTACTTGCTTCAGCCTCTGAGGGAAGCCAAGACAGCAGGGAAGGGGTGAGAAGGTGCTGTGGAATCCATGCTTTGTAGATGTGACACTTAGGGACATGGTTTACTGGTGAGCATGGCCGTGTTAGATTAATTGTTGAACTCAATGATCTTAGAAGTCTTTTTCAACATAGATGATTCTATGATACTAAAACAATGCCAGCTCCTGAGTGCTGGGATCAATGGGGGAGTGCTGCCCCAGCCCATGGGATTTAACTGGAGCAGAGCACTGAAATGCCCCTGAGACCTGGCTCTTGGGTCATCCAGAGGCTTTTTTAGAGTCTTGGCTCGTGGTTTGGTGTTGCTCCAGCACATTCCCACTCCCTTACTGCTTCTCTGTCAGCCCCTTTGCAGAAGACCATGCTGGTGTCCCCAGAGAGCTGCCAGTGCCAGCTGCCTCTATAAATACTCCTGGTATAAATTCAGAGAGCTCAGTCCTGGCAGGCACAATCCTGCCTCAAATCACAGCCCTGAGGGTGCCGGGCTGGGAACTCACAGGCTGGAGCACTGTCATGAGATAAACAGCTATTAGTGCCTTATTAGAAGGCTTACACTGTTTTTTTCAATTGATTAATAAAAATGGTGAAGCAGTGGTTCTCTGGTACTGCAACATTTCCATTCTCTTGGTCTGAAATAAGTCAAATACTTTAACTTTTGTACCAGGACAAATTGTTTTTTGGAAGAAACCAAGACCCATGTGCATGCCAAAGTGCATGCTCCCATGGCAACAAGCCTGGGAGCTGGGGTGAGATGTCTGTGTTGGGTCAGACCTACGGGTTGTTCCTTCACCATTTCATAGAGGAGTCAACATGAAGCTTCCCACAGCGACAGGACATGTTCTTTCATTTTGAAGGCTTGAGTATCTCCAGTGGCAGCAGGCTGAAGGCAGCCCTTGTCCCCCTTGCTCTCCCCACCCTGGGCAATAGCAGCAGCAGTATTTCTCAGGCTGACCCTAAAGAGACATTTCTTTGCGCTGTCCTTGCCCATATTGACTTTCTGAGTGTTCACATGGTGAGGTCAAGTCCCTGGAAACAGCCCCACTGGACCCAAACCCATGTGAGGAGGAGAGAAGCCTCTCTGTCCTGCCTCTCTGACAGATCCCTGCAAATGTTAAGGGGATGGGCTGCAGCCAGAGCTGCTTTCAGTCCTGCGAGTCACATTTTTGACATCCACAGTCCCACTGAGAGAATCGAGATTTATTCTTAAAAGGAAAAAATATGCACTTTTCCTCTTTTCAAGGAAAACTCTCACTTGCTCTTGCTTGCTTGCCAGGATGAATGGTTTGCTGGAGGTTGAGGGAAGCTTCTATTTGGCACCCACCAAATGCATGAATTCCTTTTCAAGTTCCTCTTGGCACATCTCCTTTTAGCACTTGAGGACTTTTTCCCTGGTCACAGAAAGGCAAGCAAGAAGAGAGTAGGAGCTGGTGGGCAGCAGAACCCTTGTTAGGCTTTTTCCTTTCATAAAGGATATGAATCACTCTGAGGGCTTTGGAATAACATTTTGGTGTGTGAGTACCCACCCAGGGTAGACATAGCTAAGAAGAGTGATGCTTTTGCATTGCAGGAGACTGAAAATCATCAGCATTGAGGCTCGAAACAGCCTGTTCTGAAATTGTGACACTCCTGTTTCCTCCAGAGCACAGGCAGAGGTGCACTGAGGGGAGCAGCCCCTCAAGGCAGGCCATAGGCACTGCTCCCCCCTGCAGCTCCAGGAACTGTGTTGGGGAGAGTGGGTACACATATGTGGGGGAGTGTGGGAGCTGTGTCATGGGAGAATGGGAAGGGTGGGAGGAATGACTGTTCTGCACTTATATTTATTTCCCGCTTGATGACCAGGCTCAAAAGGCAGGATATGCCTCCCTGGAGCCCAGCAAACTGACAAACATCTTACCTGGGAAGGATGCAAACCCAAACCCCCCCTACTAAAAATATTCAGGCAAATAGAGATTTTCCAAAACAGAGTTCTGGAAATGCTAAATTTGGTGGTGATTCATCGAAGGAGGGGGGCACAGCCACTTTATTTTTTTCCCCTAAGGCGAGCAGGAACAATGTAAATCCCAAATGCTGTCCATCCTACCCCCTCAGCTGGGCTGCTGTGCTTTGAAGGGCCCATCAATAACCCCATAGACACCAGCTTCCCAAGAAGGCAGACCTGCCGCAAAAACAGGAATCCCTTATCGGGCAGCAGGAAATTCTATTTTTACATGAAGTTCAGATTAAAAATAAAAGGGAAATATATGCACTGCGGGTGCAGGCTAAAATTAAACCTCAATCTTCTCCCCTGATGGCTGGATCCTGCCGCTCACCAGATTGAGAAACCGATGGTGAACGCCAAGAAGGAGCCTGCTGTCACCGTCCGCTCTCGGCAGGATTTACTCTGCTGTGGGGATTTTCTCCTCTCAGCAGGCTTTATGAGTGTGGCTTAAATAAACCACCTTGGATCAGTGCTGTGGCCAAGGCCTGTGTCCTGGGCTAGTAGATAGAGGTTCCTCTGCATCTTCTTCAAGTGGTCCCTTAACATCTTTCTGAGCCGAAGGCTTTAGTTTCTGACTGCCCTGTCAGCTTCCCTGACCTACACCCGGCCTAAGCCTTTCTCTGACCAAAGTTTCTGCACCCAGGTGGTACAACATGAGGTACTGATGCATCATGAGGGCCTGTGTTGCTCAAGTTGCCAGCTTTGGGTCTGCTCCCTTACAAGGGATGAATCAGCACATCTGGTCTGGATTTTGAGCATCGCTTTACAAAGCCCCCTGGGATCCATATTAAAGAAAGAAGCCCTGAGCCACAATCTCCAAACCTCTTCCTTTCCTGCAGTCCAAGTCTGAAAAGTGACTGCCAAAACAATGCTGTGGCTGTGTATTTTCATTACTGCTGTAATTTGTATGACAAATGCAGCCCATTTGCAGCCGCACTTTTTTGTTCTTCGACATCTCAGGGCTCTGCCAGCTGACGCTGCACTCAGGGCTCTCCTCTGAGCTGCACCAGCTTTACCAGCTCTGTGGGCAGGGTGGCACTGAGACAAGTCCCACAGGGACTGTGAAGGTGACCCTGATGGCATCTTGTCAGCATTTCTGTCAGGCAGGTCATTTCAGGCTTATCTGTGTTGAACCTTGGACAGAAAGGATTTTTGCTTGGCTTGCAAAAAGCAATTAAACTGTATGTAGAAAAGTCACTGGGTGAAACACATCATGGGGTGCGCATCTCTTGGATGACCGTACTGAAATTTTCTGTGTGTGTATATGTGTACCTATATGTATATAGGTTCAATCTACTTCCTGTCTGGAAAGTCCCTTTGGAAAGTCCCTTTCAAACGTCCATGGAAAGCAGGAGGGCTTTTGAGCTCAGGTGGGGGCTCTTTGCACCAGAGCAGGGTTTCCAGCCAGGTGAGAGATGCCCAGACCCCATGGAGGGCTACAACCAGCTCTTTGGGTCTTGCAGAGGCAGAGGAACTCCCATACCTCACTTTACTGGCTCATAGCTGGGGATGGGTGTTTTAGGGCTCAGAGGATGAGAGCTGGGAGCACTGACCATTAATGCTGACACAATCCAAGAAAGCAGAGAGTCTCCAAAAGATGTCAAGAGGAATGTAAATGGCAGTCAAAGGTTATAAACCGCATGTGGAAGTGGACTGTTTTGACGCTCAACAGGAGAAATGGAATATATGTGCTGAGTCTGGAGGGTCTCAGCCCTCGCATGCCCTGAGGGTGCCACCACCCACAGTGCTCAGGGTTACCTGACACAAACATTACCCACTAACTGCTCTGATTTGCCTATTCTGAGAGGGGATAAAGCAAAAAACATGCAACTACTCTTGGTTTTGTTTGTTGGTTGGTTTTGGTTGTTTGGCTGTTGTTTTTTTCTGCAGCAAAGCTTCACTCTGAGCCTTTGGCTGCAAAACGTATTTTGAAGGGTTGTTTGCTTGGAAGAAGTGTTTGAGGGCATTTGCAGCCTTCATCAGGAGAGGCAATCCTAGAGAAATTAAGCAGAGCAGCCTGAGTTAGGCAGACCCCTGCAGATGGTTAGCAGGGGGTTGGCTTGCCAAATGCACAGGTGTTTGAGAGCAGAATTTCTTTCACCTGAGCTGGTGTCTCCTCCAACTTAGTGAAATTACAGGAAGATTTGAAAGGATGGATAGAGAACGATAGTGTTGGGTTGCTGCTGAGAGCCAGGTTGTCTAGAGGGGACAGCTTTTGGCAAACAGGTAGGAAAACTGGGGAAGGGGAGGGAGGGTGAATGATGAGAAAGCATTTAGTGATGATTCTGCATACTCTTGAATGTCTAGGGCTGGAGAGAGCTGCCTGGGTTGTTGTCTCAGCTGCAGTGTCATTTTTAGGAGATGGCTGCTTGGTTTTGGGGGAAGGTAGAGTTGCAGTATCTGTTGCTGTCTTGTTTGTGGCTAGCCTGGACAGCTGTCTTGAAATTTAATGTTGCAGCATTGTTTGCTTTGCTTCTCTTGTGCACTGAAGTGGGTATGTGTGAAGAGCCACTGTCAGCCTTGCTAGCCGATATGGGCAAGGAATTAAATTGCTTTGGGCAGCCCTGTGCGTGAATGAGTGTGTGTGGCTTGCATGCAGAGAAAAGTGAATGTCTGAAAGCCCACAAAAATGCAATTCTGTGATCTCCTCTCTGTTGTGTAAGCACTTCTTACTGCTACCATTTACTGTAAGATGAAGTGGTGAAATAAGGCTCAAAGGAGAAGTGATGTAAAACAACATCTAGCCTGATTTGGAAAAAAACACTAATTTACTGCTCTTTGTCCATGGAGTTCAATCTATTTTGAACTTCACCATGTAATATTATCTTGCTTATGCTTAAAAGGTTTTGCTTTATTAAACATCACCTTGCTGTTTTACACCTTTGTCACAGCTGTCCAGACTGCTCCTGTGCTAGAGAAGCTGGAGGCCTCTGCCCCACCTTCATCCTTCCCAGGGGTAGGGGCTATGTATCACAGGACAAATGGAGCATTTAAAGTTATTTTTGCTTCACTTGTGTGACTGGCCTAAATATCTACCTGGCTATTTCTCTTTCAGTGAGAGATGATTTTGGAGATTAAATGTTAAAATCCTGTGGGGAAATCTTGTGCTCCTGGGGGATGTCATGCATCCAGACTTAATGTTGAATCAAGCCCATGCAATGATTTTTCTCTTATCTCTGAAGAAGGGAGGTATGTGGGGCCAGTGAAAATAGAGGTACATGTGAACACCTTCAGGTTGGGACTGGGAGGGGTATGTGTGTGAATCCTCTTGCAGAAGCCCCCCTAGGCAGGGTAGCACTTACAGGGAAAAGGTAAAAGAGAGATACTCCTGTATTTGATGCTGTCTGTTTGGCCCAGGTATAGGACCTGTGCTCTGACTGCAGTAATAGGGCACAGCAGGTCCAGGAGATGCAGATGCACTGAGGTCAGGAAAAGAGTGGACTTTCTGTGGAGGCCATCAGGATCCCTGGGCTGCTACAAACGCAATGTGTGCAGGAGTGCTCACTGGTGACTTGGGGTTTAGGTGGAAACCTGTGTCTGCAGTCCCCCACATAACACAGGGCAAGTCGGCCAGAAGCAGAATTAGCTGCCCGTCTGGTGGCTTTCCTCAAGCACAGGTGACACATGTGACAGGTCATGCCACCCCAGTAAGATTGATAAATGTAGAACTTGTGTCCCCAAAGATTTCAGCTTTTTCTGCCTGTGATAGAAACTGCAAGTGTTGCCAGAGTGCAAAATGCGGAACTTGAGAGGTGACAGCTCAGGGTAGGACTAAAGGTGTGCACTAAAGCCGATCCATCATCCCCAGGCGGTGAAGGACTCGATGTCCTTCTCTCACCTGCTCTCTCAGCTGGTACACTTGGGTTTCTTGGACCTGGTCCCCACTTCATATTCAGCAAAACTGAACAAATTTTGCAACACAACATGTTTAGTGGAGGAGAAAAAAAAAATCTGCTGGTCCTTCCTTTTTGAGATGTTTTGAGAGTCAAATTTTTATCAGAGGAAAAAAAACCCAACCCAAAACTCAAAACAGGAAAGTCTTATCAGCTTGCCAGGAAGCTCTATTGCTTTGTGGAAGTGTTACCCTACGGTCATTGCTACTTTCAGTAGCTGTTTTTGAGTAATTTATGGCTTTAAGATGGGCGTCAATCTTCCATGCAAGCAGGGGAGAGGCCTTAAAGCTGGAAGGAGTAGTGGTAAGAGTGGAGGGTGGAGGGGAAATACCAAGGGACAGGATTTGTATTATCTCACTACATATATTTACAATGATAAGATTTTCATTGTCTTCTATGGTAAATTATGATCCTGTTTTTGTTCCGTATTTGGATCAGGAAACAGAAAACCTATGTCTTCAAAAAATGCACAGGCTTAGTATTCAGTGACTGTTATTCAGCAGAAGTGATCCAGGGATTTGGGATGATATGTAACTTCTTGGCAAAGGAATTTCTCTGTGGTCTTATGGAATTGTGTGCTTGTATTCCAAATGTGTGTAGGTGCCTTTGTGTAAAATTATACATGTGTGTGTATATATATACGTATATAAAAGCTATTCAAGCCTGTCACAGGGGGTTGTCTGGTTCTTTTTCATGTCCCACTTTTGGTATTGCCCATCTCTAACATAGAGCACTTGTTCATGTCCAGAAGTAATTTCTTTAAAAAATCTTCTTCCAAAACGTCTTTGGATTTAAAAAATAAAGAAAACATGTTATGCAATGTAGTAAAATGTATCTGAAAACTGTGTGTGTGTGCACTTTATGTACAGAGAACAGGAGTTTGTGTTTCAAATCTGCCAGGTAGTTGTGTTGAGCAGCACTGGCTCCTTGCCCAGTGTGTCTTTATATTTTGCCTTTCTGTGCCCTGGTGTGTCCATTCTAGTGCTTCGTCATTTGCTGTCACCCCTGTGGTCACCTGACATTCCAGCGATCCATCCAAAAGAGCTATCTTCTGTCATAACAGCTGTACTGGGCAGGCATGATGTGAAGAAGGAAGTGCAATGCTGCTGCCAGCTTGTTTGTCACAATCACTGCTGACTAAAGTGCTTGCTTATCTCCTAATTTGTGTTGGCAAACCTCTTTTGCTTAAAAATAAGAATTAAACTTTCATCTGGAAAGCTGGGCTTCTGGACCATAAAGATAAAAGATAATTTCTGAATATGTAACACATGACCAGGTTCCTAAAGGCAGTTTGGCAGCGGGGCCGTGCAGAGGAATTGGGATGATGTCCCGGTTGAGTTCACTGTGCACCACCAGTGATGCAGAGCAGGTTTCCACGGGCTCCTGGGCTCTGGCCTGTCATTTAGAAATGCGTCACAGTGTGACCAGGCTTTGAGAGTTTGGGGACTGATGCTTTTTTGGGGAGCAGTGCATTTCTCAGCATATCTTGGGGTCTTACTTGGCTGGAGGAGTCCCTGTGAAACCAACATCAGAGAGGTTAATCATCTCCATGCTTCCATCTTACCACAGACAATGAGTGAACTTGAAATCTGGCTGTGCTTATTGCTTTCTGGGTTGGCATTCCATTCTGAAAGAGATCTTTAAATATGAAGATTGACTTTTTTTTTTCACCCCCAAGTTTTTAAATGATGATTTTAAACCCAGAGCACTCTATGCCAAAAAGGTTCTGCACACCACTGTCCCACACTTCTGGGAAATGAGGTTGCTTTATAATTGCTTGAAGTCTTTGGCCAAGCATTGTTGATACAGCATGATAACTGCACTGGCATGTGAACCCATTTTTCTCCTTTAATACACTTACCTTTCTAATAGGGCATTTGAAACATTTCTCTGAAACACAATAAACAGCGGCCTTTTTCACTCATTGGACTACATTCAGTGTTTGCACTAGCACTTCATTAGGAAGTAAATAGCTATTTGCTGGGGCTGTAAAATTCACTCTTCCTCTGTTTTTACCTCATCTCCTCTTCCTGGACAGAAGTCAAGAGCCTCTTTCCCCCCCGCCCCTTCCCTCTTGGATATACAATTGAATACAAATGATCCAAGGGGTATGATATGCCAGGTATTTTGCACACTCATCTCTGAGGAGCTGATAATAGCAGCCTGTCTTTCTGGAAACAGCCCTTGGCTGCTCACTCTTGCTGGAGTCAGCAGTTTCTTGCGGGGCCAGGAGGTGCTCACTTCCCTCATCCCTCCGGTGAAGGACTTTGGAGCAGGCAATGAGGCTGCATCTGATGTTTCGAGGTGCCTCAAGAATAAATGCTGTAAACTCATTGACATGTTTGGTGGCAGAACTGCAAGCTTCCAGCCAAGGTGGTAGGGTTCTTGAAAGACATTTTCTCAGCTAGAGGGGGCAAAATGGGCTGTAAAGAGGTCTGACTAGCACAGGAGACGGTGGAAAGCCAGGTGGGAAGATGATCAGAGCACCCTCTTTTCCCAGGGGGTCTCCCAGTGGCTAAGGTGAGCCTGCCAGCCCTGTATTGTCCCGACTTTGTCAACCTTTCAATGTAAATCACAGCTCTGAGATTCATGTCTGCAGTAAGAGGCTGGAAAAGTAAATTCCCTTCTGGGAAAAGGGAAAGGGCTAGAGCAGTGGTGAGTGCCTCTCGGGCTGTTAACGATGGCCCGTGGCTCTCAGCAGGACTGCGCCAGCTTTTATTCCTAACTATCCTCTTGAAAGGAAGTGGTGAAAGGCTGCCAGTGCGCCTTTATTTCTGTGAAATGGAGTGAAATGTGTGAGGTGACCCATCGGAAGCAGATCATTAGAAATACTTGTGACCTTAAGTGATCTCTCCAGGGCTGGGATAGAAACAGACGGAAAGGACAACGTGTCCTCATTTGTCACATTAGCAGTTTATCATCTGCTGCTCTTCAGGGCTTATTTCTCTCCCTTGTGAAGGAGACAACCATGTTTCCTGCTGTGTGGAGAGTAGCTGCTCCAAGATGGCTGGACAGGCCCTCCTCCATGGAGGTGCTACCTCGTTTCAACAAGTTCTACTTGCACCAGCCTGCCCTGGCTGCATGGACATGGCACCTTGATCAACTTCCAGCAGCTTTCCCATGTTTCCCAGTCCCACATCTCAACCACTGGGACCCACTTTGCGCCTTGGGCAACTTCAGTCAAGGGCTGTGCTGGGAAGCCACTCCCACTGTACTGTTGGGACTGTACATGGACTGGCTTTTTCCAGACGGCTACAGAACAAGGGACATTGCTCTTGCCCATCTCAGAAGGTTTCTGGGGTGTCAGCATAAGCACTTTTCTTTCCCCCATCTCACAGGCTGGATGAAGATCTATACTTCCCCAAAGCCCTAGTGGGAGAGGAAGGACAAAGAGTGGCCTTGAGAAATGTCTATGACAAACCACAAACAAAACCCAAGACTGCTCCTTCCAGGTTCTCACAAGAGATGTGAAACTCTGACCTTGGGTCTGTACTGAAATGCTGCCAAGCCTGAGACGATGTCACACTCCTGGGGTTTGACTGAGCTGTGTAGAGGATGGAGGGGGAGGGAAAAGCTGTTCAGGCCTAATCTTTGCCACTTCATAGGTAGCACATAGTCTCTTCTCCATGCTGTTCTGCTGAAGCACCATGCCTGAAGCTTGGCAGAGTCCTCTCTCCAACATCACCTCTCTTTATAGGTATGGAGATTATAACTTTCAAGGCTGGGCAAGTACAGCAGGCAAAGTGCTGGAGCAATTCAGTCAGCAGAGCTTAAAGGAAAAGCATTGCTGCCAAACCTCACTGCCTCCTCATCAGTCACCATTCCTGTGAAGTGTTTACAGGGGGGAAAAAAATGAAGCCATCAAAAAACCCAACACCACAGAAGTTGTATGGTGCACAGAGAGCTTTGAGACTGTAAGTGACCTATGGGTTGGTTGCCGTGGGCCTGGATATTTATGAGGCATTCAACCACTTGTGTTACATAGCATTACTATACTTGATGGCTACAGCTGCTAAGGCAAAGCACACATGTAGCTCTGTTGAGAGCTAATTGTTGGTTATGCCACATACTGCCTGTCTCAGGTTGAAGCAGCTTTGAATTAGGGCTTAAAAACTAGGTCCCAATGTATCATCAGTACTTGACCCATATAAATTTTTTGATTAAGGCTCCCTGTAAGACCTGGGGTTGACGTTCACTGCTTGCAGAACTCTCATTCTGTAAAGATCTATGTCTGCCCCTGTGTGTGTGAAACACCTCTGGGCAGTAAAACTTCTTCCTTAATTGTTCTTCCTGTCACTGAATTATCTGTTGCCCTTGAGCAGTCTATATGCCTCCAGACTAGCATTAAATGGCAACCACTAGATTACCTCCTTTCATCGTTTCCCCTTCTAAGGCTGCTCAATTTCAGAAGGAAGAGTCAGGCCTTGCAGAGGTCAGAAGGAAGAAGGGCTTTAGGTGTGCTTTGCTATTGTATGTTGGTGACTGATGGTGGGACCTGGAAAGCATGCCACCAGTTCTTTTTATAGTCTAGTTTGCAAGTTGTAATTTCTTGGCAGAGAGGATGGTCATCAGTTTGTTTTTTATCCCTCTGGCATGATGACTCATCAAAGATGATGATTTTAATTAGAGAACTAATCTGCCTTGGTGGCAAATGGTGCAAGTTCCTTAGTTTGCCAAGGGTTTGTTCCATGCTGCAACTGGGTTGATGGGTGCTAGTTAGCTGTTATGGATCGTTAAGCTGTTTATGACATTTCTGTGCATGCAGAGGAATTAAAACTCCCAACTGGTCATATGAAGTAACTCTTTACTGAGGGATTGGGTCTGTACATCCTAATTGGGGAGCAATTCTGCTTCTCAAAATTTAACATACCTGTTAGCTGCCAGTTGGACTCCAGCTACACAGTTACAGTACCACTGGCCATGTCTTTGCTGTGGGACATGCAAGTTTTCAGGATGGTTGGATGCAGGTCATTCCCACCAGTCTGTTTTGTGAATTACTTAAACGTGGCAGGCAGACAAGCAGCAAACTCTTCATTTTCATATCTATCCACTGTCTTTAGGAAAAAAACCTGCTGAAATACTGCCTTGAAAAATAATGGTTGAAGGAGGTCAGAGAAGTGGCCAGAGAGCTTTCCCTGGGAGTTGTGCTTCCTACTGGCCTCTGTGCTGTCATCACCTTATATGGAGCTTCTGTGATCCTCCTCTTGCTAATAAATCTGTGGGGTGGTAAACTGAGTGGTGGGTAAAAGCTATTTAGAGAGAGTTTTTACTTGGCATTTGTTTGCAGTGATCTTGTGTGCTGTAAGGAGAGGAATTCCACGCATACGCCCTTGGTTTGTGCAATGGCATAGGCAAGGAGGACAACATAATCCAAGGCCTATAAATATCTCCCATGTTCACGTCTTCAGAAGACATTAATGGAGCCCTCGCTGATGGTTGTTTATGTGACACGTAACTAGCTGGAGAAGAGCCTATTTTAAACCTAGCAACTCATACAGTGTTTGATAGCAAAGGGATCAGTGGAATGGGCACACTGAGGAGAACGTGTGCTGTACTCATCAGGGATTTCTTTCCCTTGAGGCAGAGAGGAATTGTTTCAAAGTCCTGCTTTAAATATTGGCTTTGTTACTCTATCTGCAGTGCCTGAAGGAGTGGGAAAGCTACACAGTGACTGACTTGCTTGCACTGGCCTTGAACTTCATAGCACCATTGGAGAGACTGGCAAGAGGAGATAAAGCCTTATAAGCATGAGGAAGGAATGGGAAAGACCAAAAAATAATAGATGCTATGTTATGAAAACTCCACAAAAATAACTTGGATGTTATGTCAAGCTGCTCCTCTGGAATAGTTCAGTGCTGTTCTCTGTGACTGTTCCCACCCATCTGTCAAGCTTGGAAAGACTTGAGGACTTCTGAGTCTAGGAAGAGCTAAATAGTCTATAATGTCCCTTGATTTTACCAAAGCCTAAATGCAGAGGAACAGCTTGTCCCTATAATAAGAGAAACATGAAATAAACAATAGCAGAGGTGGAAGCTAACAATGATGCAAGAGGTGTAGCATTCTCTGAGGTGAATTCTGGAGAAGCTTGTCCACATTTCCAGCAGGGCTTGTAGGAACAATCACTCTGTGTATGGTTAAGCAGCCCATAACCCTTGTTCCCCAACCAAAGGTTGCCTCCACATGGACAAAGCATTAATGCAGAGCAAGTTAAAAGAAGTTTCCAGACCTAATTTCATTGTTGTCTGAAGTTTGTGTTGGAACTTAAGATGATGGAAAAACTGATTCTAGCCTTTTCTGTTTTATTAGAAATCCCTCTGAACTCCAGCATGCTGGCTAAATTCCAGCTCCCAGAATTAATTGCATTTTGCTAAGCTACACACCTCCTGTGAAATCTTATTCAGGGAACTTAGTGTAATTACTATCCTTCCCTTCAAATAAATGGTTGTATAGTGCTGTTGATCCAATCTGCCTGTCATGCTCCACAGAGGAGAGAATTTAATTTTCAAAAGACCTCATATATTAGCCCATATAGCATGGAGGCACAGGTTTTCATTCTCTAGATCCTTCCCAGAAAGAGAGAAGACCAGGGAAGGAAACTTGAAGGGAAGGAAAAAACAAACAAACAAAAAAACAAAACCTTTTTGTTCTTCTGGCCTTGTGGAAGGTCCTCTGTGTGAGGATGGGCAGGGAGGGACATGAGTGGATCAGAGAAGTGAATGATAGTGGTATGTTCACATGATAAAATCCCCCACTCACAGACATGAGCAAATGAATAGGTTCCTCTGTATAACTTCCTGGGGAAACCTTGTTCAGTAGTTAAGAACTGCTCTTGGAAAAAGGAAGCACTGTTGTTCGCAGATAACTGCCTTTTGGGAGCATGGCTCTGTGAACTGGCAGGAACATGCACCGTCTGGAGGGTTGTGTGCAGCACCCTAGGTCCTGGTGGGCTTGGAAAACCCTGTCCTTGGCACAGATGTGAGAAACAATACAGGTGGCTGGGATTACCCATAGTCATAACTCTGACAGGAAAAGAGGGGGAAAATGGGGTGTGTACATGGGCAGCTGCTTTCTGGGAAGGGGATGGAGAAATATAGACACCTTCTTATGGCTGTAGTGGAGAGACAGGATTCCATATATTTTTGTATAGAGAACCTCAGGGTGCGTAAGGTTTAGTGTGGGGCTTTTTAGTGCTTGTTTTTTGTGGGTTTTTGTTTGTTTGTTTTGAAGAGTTTAGCAAAAGTAAAACCTGCCGGATAAATTTATCTGACTAAAGAGGACTATTCACAAACTGCCTCTCTGGAAACACAGCCTCCCTAGCTGCTGTCCTGTTCCCTCTGTAACAGGGTTGCTCCGTCTCCTGCCTTGTTGCTAAACACCAGCGCAATCGTATTAAGTAACTGCGCGTTTGTCAGTAAAACACTTGTGTTGTTTTTTCCCCTCCAACACGAGTGGGGAAGCTGCACTCTAACGGTGCCAAGTGGTTTCTGAGCGAGTGTTGAAAGAAAACCCCCGTGCTGCAGCACTGCAGCGATGTGTTGTGCACTTGACCTATGCTGGCAGAGCTTTGTGCTGCTGTCCTGCCAGCACTTCTCAGCAAATCCTGCTGAAACATCCTGGAGAGGCTGGCACAGGGATGAAGAGCAAGAGCCTCTGCATGACATGTGGAGCAGAGGCAGGAGCTGTGGCGTGTGCTGGCACACGCTCGCCACGGTGTGTGGGTGTAACTGCTGCTACCAGCAACACAGAAAATCTGTTTCCTGTGTAACAGTGAACGCTTTTTTGAGATTAGGCTAAAGCACAACTGCAGCCCATGCACTGAAAACTAATCTACTACATGTGTTTTAACAACATGCTGCTGGTTTGGGTTGTGAACTTGTGTGCAATGATCAGGCACAAAAGGCTTTGCGCCCTGAAAGCCATTTAATTCCTATTACAAGAATGTTCGGCCTACCTAAGCACCTTGCTGATGTATACTTGGAAAAAAGTGTGATAGACCTCACCGCCTCTCATCCCCTTTGAGAACCAGTAATCTTCTGCTGTTTAAGCAGCTGTTAAATTTCAGCATGATGTGATTAGCACAAGCAGTGTGCTGTGGCCGTCAGAAAGTCATGCCCACACAGAGAAAAGGCTGATTCAGAATGCTCTGTTCAGCCTCAACCTTATGCCTCAACTGGAGTCTGATGCAGCAAATTCCACAGAAAGACCTGGACAGCATTGGCAGATGTGTGTGTGTGTTGTAATGACAGTTAAACTGGGGGTTACGGGGTTACACACAGTTTGCTGACGTTTCCCTCAATTTGCACTTACTGCTGTTGCTCTCCACCCTGATTTCCTCTCACTCCTCTCTCATCCTGTACAGATGCTAAATGGAAAGTCTGCCAACCGCTACAGCTGACACCCTCTTTCTGAGTCCTTCCCCAGTACTATCCTAACTGCTCCCACTGTCTTACTCAGTGCCTCTCACTACTCTGCTCTGGCGATAGCTATCATTGTAATGAATGTGTAAAGAGGGGGCTATGAAGACACAAATAAAATGAGTCAGCAAGATTTAAGACTGAAGGGTTTTGTGTCCTTTCCAGATCTTGATAAATCTGTAGCATTCTCATCTGTGACGGGTAGGAAGAAATTCTTTCAATATATTCCTTTTCTACTGAAATTTGTTTGTTACCTTTGCCTTAAGCTGGATAAGGTGAATTGTGGGTATAATTCCACTTGCTTTGGCAAGTATGGAGGTTGTGATGTGACTGACAAAAGAGAAAGAAGACATTGCAGATGTCAACCAGCCATTCAGCAGTGCATACCAGTGTCCAATACCAGTGTCCACCTGCGTTGATCTGTACATGCACATTTGGGAATGTGCTAGGGATAATTTCCTCATTCTGCTGCACATGGAAATAAGCTTTTTTCTCTTTTCAGCCGCATTTCATTTTGTTATATAAAGAAATAGACAGATCTGGCCTTTCTTTTTTAATAATGTTTTAGGACCAGGGTACAAAAAAGGTTAATGCATTAATTTTTAAGACAAGTGATAAATGTACTGCAATAAGCACATCCTACATACACAGAATATATTTCTCTATATCATATGAACACAAGAGATACAAAATAAGTTATACTTATCTTGGTTTTTCATCACAGTAGGAGCTCAGCTTATATAAAGTGACAATAGGAATTGTAACAACACACTGCTCCAAAGCGACAACAAAAACCAGAAGAGTGTGCGCGTGTGTGTGTTTAGGAAACAAAATGGGAAATCGAGGGATTTCTGCTAAAATTGGGCCTTGAAAACAAAAATTTCATAGAGCATGAAAGAAGTGGGGAAGTTCTCTTGGCTCAGGGTAGAGGTTCTGGAGAGAATCGAGTGTTATAGTGTGGTGAGAAGGGTGTGTGAAGGCTGACATCTGGGCTGGATTTGTGGAGGCACAGGCAGCAGTGCAAGCTCTGCCCACTGCCCCTCTGTGTTCTCTGCTCTTGTGATGGACCACCTACCTGACAGTGTGGGGTTTGTATCTTTACAGTAAAAATGGGGCCCAGCAGCTTTCACTGTGCACAATGAGAGTAAACACATCACTTTACAGGGATAACAGACACCACTGTTGTTCAAAGAGAAAATACAATCCACTGGTTGTGAAATGTTCAGTGAGCCTGGGAGCAGTGTTTCTCCCTTCCAACCCATCTGATGTCTGCCTCCAGTGTCCCCTCCCTCTGTTTCCCTTGGAGGTTGGTTCTCTTGGCCATGCCTGCAGAACAAATCTCACCTGGGGATGGAATGGGAGGAAGTGATGATTTGGAACTCTGAGTGCCTGTCCCATAGCAAACAATGAGGAACTCCAGCTACCCAGTTCAGAGCTCTTTCAGATTTTATTTATATATTTTTCTCTAAGGACAGGGGAATGTTTGTAAAATTTGCATCTAACAGTGAATCAACGTTCTTAAAGTTCTTAACTCTGGGGTTTAGTATCTAGTATTTCAGTGTGGGCTTACATTAATTAGGAAGTGCTCTTTCATTTGGCCAATAGCTTGAAGACCTTGTGGCTTCTCTTCACTTTCAAAATTTTAGTCTCCTGAAGTTTGCATGACCCAGTAAAAGGCAGAAGGTGCAGCCAAAGCTCAGGAGTGATACTGGCAGTTAGCAGACTTCTATTAGTGCCTATTCCACTCTCAAAAAATGCAGCCCACTTCAGGTTTTCTTCTACTCCTGCTTAACAGTCTCCTAGTCACAACATCCTTTCTTTACCTTCTTATTTACAGACTACACATTAGAAAGCAGGGACAGTACACTGGAAGAGTTAATTGCATATTATCATGAAGGATTGGACTTCTTTGTTCTGCTTTAGATTTTGTTCTTCATACAGCAAAGTAGATATAAATCCAAATGTGATCTCACATCTAAAGGTATAATTTAAGTAAACATGTTTTTCTAGATCTTTTTTACCCTTCCCTTTCCCTCTCCCCTATAACCTTGCTTTCACTCTGTTATTTTCCTTTTGGATGGAGGGAGGAGATGGGAAGGGAGCTCATTTGGCAGCTCATGACCCTCCAGCTTGACTTTAATGAGATGATTCGCCAAGGCAAACTCCTCATCATCCAGCATGCCATCTTTGTCGATGTCAGCCAGTTTCCATATCTTGCCCAGCACCGTGTTGGGCAGTTTAGACCTTACCATCTCCTTCTTTGCATTGGCACCAGTTATTTTACCATCGACAGGTGAAAGTGTGTAGAAAATCTCATCATACATGGGCTTGTCCCTGGCCACCACCCACTCGGCATCATCAATCCCTTCACCAGCGCCTTCGCCGTAGCCATGGCCAAAGGGACCGTGCAAGGTGCCCTCAAAGGCTCCTCCCTTCACCATCTGGGTTGGCCGCTGTGACTCTTCCTGGCGTACAAGCACCATGAGCTGGGCGATGTCATTGGCCAGCATGTCTTCCACGGTCTCCAGCAGCTTGCTCTTCAGAGGCTGGAACTTGCTAAAATCCTGGGCTTGCAACTGATCCTTAAAATAGGACAACATAGCAAGAGATGAGAGACATGGCTGTGCACTGTGGAGTAATGGTGTAGAGTGGGATGCCTGCCTGCTGCTTGGCTCAAAAAAAGCGCTATGGCAGAGGAGAGGGGAGCTTGGCATTCCCTCTGTGACAGCCCTGTCCTCAGCAGGTGATAGGGTCTCCCTGGCTGGCCTTGCTCTTACTTACACCCTCTTCTAAGTCCTACAGAAAATGACTGTCTCAGCTTGCAGAGTGAGGGCTCACATGATACAGAGAGGGGAAGAGGTTTGCTCAAAAGCCCAAATGGTGGACATATGCAAATAAGTCTCCTCCTTTCCAAGCCACACAGAAACAACCTCCCTGAAGATCAAATTGTTCAAGGCAAACTGGTTGTGCAGCTCTTGTTATATCCTTCAGCCATTGTTCTGCATTCTCTTCTGCTGCTTCACTCTGGAAAGGAGATGCCACTCTGGCAAAAGATTATTTTTCTCATCATCATAGAGTGCATCTCTCAGATGCCATAAAGACAGTAGCATATCTGTAAGAGGTGAGCACATCTTCACATGGCTCAGACTGTGTAATCTTCACAGCAGACCAAAGTGCTTTGAGTAGGGCCTGCAAAAAACTCTCTTCTAACTGCCAAATGACCTACATTTTACCCTTCACCCTCTAGTCATTTAATCCACATGATTTGCTTCTACTGGGTTGGTACAGTATTTAAACACTAAAAACCACATTTTAACAAGCAGTGAATGAGATCTCCTATTGGATACACTCCATGAATCTCATTCCCAACAATTCACGGAAAATAGACTTTAAAAAAGGGAAAAAGGCAAATGCTGTGTTTTCCATAGGTAACTAGTAGCAACCTTGACAGCTAGCAATTCAGAACAGGTTTCTGCTTGGACTGAAGCCACGCAGCAATGCAGCACTGTCCAGCATTGTTTAAATATACAATACAAGGCTCTGATCCAAGGTCCTTTGAAGTTTCTGACTTGCATGAACACTGGGTCAAGTCTCAGGTCTGCAGAACAGAAAACCTGCTTCTTTGCTTAAAATAGAAAAGGGGCTTTAAGTTTTCACATCTTTATTTCTCTCTTTCTAGAAACAAAGCATGAAGTAGAAGGCAAAAAAACAGTATAGCTCTTGGGGAATGGGACATATATAGGCTCTTCAGGACACAGCTTTCATTTTAATATAAATTAACAGTGTTCTCAGGCCTGAAAATTCTTCAAATTGAACCTGGATTTAAAGAAAAATAGAACAAATCATTTGCTATAAAATGCTACTTGGGCAAAGATTTCAGAAATGAAGGCAGCTGTAGCTTCACGTGCACTTTATGTGTAAAAAGTGCTCATGCCCAAATACAGCCTGCACGTATTTCAAGGCCCATTTCAAAATTACAGCAGGCCTTTCCTACAGGTGGCAACAATCACTGCCTGCATGGCTCTGTTGTATTCCCTGCAGTTACTCTAATGGTTTTTCCTTGGATGTTTGGCCAGGATGCCACTGCTTACCTGCATCTTTTTCAGATTAGGGAAGTCTCCTGGTGAGATCTGATGCTCTCGTTCAATCCGAGCATAAATATCTCCCAAGTTGTTAACGAGCTCTTTCTTTTTATTGTCTTTCCCAAACATTGAGGGCATTTCCTTCTTCAGGGAACTGATGATGTAGGCATGGACCTGAAGGGAATTATATGGAATGAAGACAAATGTGAAATAGCACATCAGAAAATTTTTCTCAGCAGAGAATATCTGCACCCTGGACTCAACTCCATCTCATCCCACCCTGAAGAGCAAGCCCAGCTCCTCAGCTTGTCTGTACCTATGGATTGTTGCTCAGTGCTAAGTGCTGCTCAGCTGTGCACTCTGGCTGTGCTGAGTCAAGGTGAAAACACTGTGAGTCCTGGGCATGCAGATAGTAACATTCATATACCCTTCCTGGAAGAAGCAGTGGTGCTTCTTAGAAATGAATACCCTTACAGAGAAAGCTTTTTAGGGATCTTTTGATATCTTTTCTCAATTGGTATGGAGTTCTTCCCTGTATTTTTAGGGGCTTCATTCTGCTCATTTAGAACTTTTAGAGATAGTACAGGCTTATTTATCATTTGTGTGAGCCTCCACCTCTTGCATCCATCTAAGCCAGGTATCTCTCTCAGCTAAGAAAATTTAAAGCAAAATACCTAGAGCTTAACAATTCCCTTGGTGTATGAGTCTGATATACTGAATTGATCCTACTTCTCAACTTGCTGCCAGAGAGCAACTCTTTCCAGATCCCTTCCGGTGCCACCTGTTTGATCTGTGGTTACCTTCCTTACTCTGGCCTGCCACGATTGATGCACCAAGCAATGGAGGTGCTTTCTTCCCTGAAATGCATAAGGCTAATATGCTGGGACCAACTTAAATGGGATGGAAAAAGAGTAGGATCCACCAGCTCTACAAGCTGAACTGGCCCAAACCACTTCCCCATAGCCTCCATGCTGCAGACAAACCAAACTGAATGCTTGGGGGTTCCATGCCAACACTCACCTTGGCCAGCCGTGCTCGCTTGATGAGATCATTCAGCTTCCTCAGGGCTGCATTGCGGGGCAGGCTCTGGATGTCTCTGAACAGGTCCTGCTCCTCTGCCTCAAACAACTTGCGGTTGTCAGGGATGAGCAATGGGTGAGACCAGAAGGAGCCAATGTAGACTCTGATGACCTCAGGAGTGTTGACGATCTTTCCCAGGGACCACATGAGGGCACCGTAAACCCGCATCAGCTGCTGAGTCTCTATTTGGTCGGCCTTGTTGAGAACAACTCTCATCTTGTCCTCGTGGTTCTTCAGGGCCTTGATGACCTCAGAGAATTCATCAGAGATGTCCAGCTTGTGTGCATCAAAGAGGAGAATGATGCGGTCAACCCGCTCTGCAAACCACTCCAGTACAGCAGCGAAGTCATAACCTGCAAGGGGTGGAGGAAGAGCAGAGATACGACATGAATGGGAGTAGGGAAGCCTACTCGCCATATTCAAACTATAGCTGTGCCTAATGGAGGGTAAGCTTGCAGAGAAAGCTTTCCTAGTAGACCAGGTAGCTTGGTAATAGAAACATGAAACATCATTTCTTGTCCCAAAGGAGGTGAAGATGACACCCTGTTCTTCACACTGAAGTACCCAAGAGATGCACAGATAAGGGTAGCTCTCATCTCACATTAAGAATGCTCCAGATGGGTCATTCAAATGCATACCATGAGGCAACTGCTACATTCGAACAGCTACTGCTGAAGTCTTGCATGTGGCAACAAGAGAGGTCTAGTTTGTGCATGACTGGCCATCTGCATGGCCTACAAGGGCTGAAGAAAGCTGGATAATTGCAATACTTGCACCCAAACTGGTTCGAGATGCGTATCTCTACTGCTTAGTAACTCTCAGGTCTTGTCTAGTTGTGTGAGACTTTGTTCCATCCAACTCAAAACCCAGGATGCAAATAACCTGCATTACCAGAATAATCAACCCATCATACCTGCTGCATATGCACAAAGCCAAATGATTTGTGTTCACTTAGCTCAGTGCTTGATGTTTAGCAGACAGCATTGCTGTGAACACCAGAGGTGGACTCAAGATAGGAACAGTGGCTTCAAATTTCACATCGCGCAGGACTAAGGATAATGAATGTCCAGTGTCCATTCTCTAGGCCATACAGGGCATGATAAATAGTGTGCATGTAGATATCCTTAAAACAGTGGTAATGACAGCAACAAAATGACCTTTCCGAGCTCTGTAGTCTTTTTTTTCCCCTTCTTTAAAGCCTCGGGTGAGAGACTGGTTCATTCTCTCCCTCTGTTCTGTCAGGGCCTCCTATACTGTGCAACATTTGGGGTTATCTGTGCTGACACTGCTGCACTCTGTTAAGAAAAATCAGGACAGAGCAAACGCTATTTGCATTCGAATCCTTTAAAATACTATTTTAATCTTGGCTTTCATGAATAAATGTATGATAATTAGGTCAGTGCTTTTTCCTCCCCCTCCTCTTTTTATTCCTTTTTCTTTCTGTCCCCTCCAAAACCTAGAGGGCAACCAGCGCATCCCAGTCATTAGATTGGAACTACAGACGGGAGGACAGCTGAGCTCTGATCTTGCTTTTTGCCACTGGTCTTTCCTCCCTTCTGACTAAGCAAATTGGGGTGAAATTCTCGCTCCCAAGTCAGGAGTAAAGCCTGTGTGAACTTTCTCTTCAGGTAGTATTAACTTTTTGCCACTGTGAACAAATGCAAAATATTATTACTGGGCAGTGTTCTGCTTTAGTCCATTACAGTTTGCTCCTTACAAGAAAAGGGGGTAGTGGGGTATGGGTGTGTGCTCTTGGATGTGCAGTTTGCCCTGTACTCTTCCAGGGGATCTACAGAAATCACTGATGGAAGAGATAGATGTTTGTCTCACCAGGGTCTTTCTGCTCATTTAGGACACCATTTAGTGCCTTCTCTAGCAGCAGTAAAGCAATGCTGGGCCCTGGCTCTTTGCTCAGCTCTGTTTTGAAGCTGAGTGCTTCAGAGGCTTCAGAATTAGTATTACCTTTGACAAAGACCTGCTGAGCATTCAATATAACATATTCATAGCACTGTATCTTGCCAGTCCATGTGTCTGACCTCAACAGTCACAAGTCAGACTCTTAAAACTGAAACAAACTTGGTCCTGCTTGCTTCAGATATTAACAGCCTTCTTTAACATTAGGTGTTAACCCCAGCTTTTTAGCCTTAGGTGTTCTCACTGAAGGGAGCTCACCTCCACTGCTCTAACTGCAAGTTGATGTCAATACTTCATCTCACTTGGCCTGGGTTCAGGCTGTAAGCTGTCCCTCTGCAAGCAGATCAATGAATTTGCAAACAGGCACCTCCTATGCCCCCTCAAACTTTGCTAAACACGGCACACACACACACACAATGTTCAGTTCTGCTGGGGCTGTACTGAAAGTCATCTGGCATGGCAAGACAGTTTATTCTTCATATGCAGAGTTACAAAGCTTCTTTTTCATCATGGAAGCAATGAGTCAGGGTGACTTTGTTTGGAGATGTCTGTGGATTTAACTTTGTCAAACCTCATTGACTGACACGTTTTCCTGTCAAACTAGCACATTTTCAAATTGTACCTTGGCTACTTTTTCCAGCCTTTTTCTTGGGAGAATCAAAGGAAAAGAGAGTCATGCTCTCTAGGATACCTTGTAATGATAGTGATGTCCTGTCACAGATCATGCGGATGTACTCCCTCTGACAGTAGAGGAGCAGACACTATTAGGCTCTCTTAGGGACTGGGATGAGATGAGGAAAGTGTCTTCATGTGACAGCCCAACTTTCAGTGATTCAGTGAAAGTGGGAACTGATTATTTAGAAGAAGCAGGGGCTGTAGAAAAAGAGTGGTATTGTAGTTCCGGTGTTAACTGAAGACTTGGGAGATTGACTTTAGCCTTCTGATCTGCCTGGGTCTCACAGGTTGTCCAAAAGTATCTTTAGGTGTTTAGCTCTGATGATTTTTATCCTGTCTCAAGCCTGGATCCACAGTAGCACTTAGAAAGTAACTATTCTGTGAGACTCTTTTTCCTACTAACAAAAAAAATGTTTCTCTACCCAGCAAGAAAAGGAAATGAGTATCTGCTCAGACCTTTTGAGTTCTCCCAGCTGCAACAGTTACATACAGTGAATCTTGAAAGTCCCGGTGGACTTCATTAAATGTCTAGATTGATTAGCAGACTTTCTGAGCTTCTTTGCTTGTTCAGAGATATTCTCCTGACAGCTGTCCTGCATATCTCCATTAAAGAGAGAACAAAGCCCTGGAGAGTAACACTTGGTGATGTTACAGAGCACTCAACAGCACGGACTCATCTGCATCCCATGCTGGGACAAAAGCCCAGCCCACACACTCCCCTTGTGTGTCCCACTTTCTTCGGCCTTTAGGGAACATGTGAGACCTCTGTGCTGGTGCCCAGCAGAGCAAGAAAAAGGTCTTAGTGTGCACTTCTAATAATCACAGTTGAATTCTCCTGTATGGAGGTATGTGGCAGAAAAACCAAGGTGTCAGCATATGTATTTTGTTCTTAAGCAACAGAACACCTTAGAGTAAAAGACAAGAAAATTATCACGAGTGTTGTATTGTTCCTTAGCATATAGCATGACGTGTGGAAAGGGCAGGTGGGATAGATCTTTGCCGACAGCTATCTACTTGAAGTCACTGACTGGTGGTGTTTTCTCACACAGACAAGTGCCTAGAGAATTGCTATATACATGATACAACAGTAGGGTTGACTTTTTAATTTCACTTTCAGTGTATAAAAAGAGTAGATTGTTACCAAAGCATTAAAAGGGTGACAATGTAAAACTCTAAGGGCAAGCTTAGGGGCAAGGTGTTTAAAAATAACAGTATTAATAACTTCAGAGCTTTCATTTTTTGTAGAACTCTTCAATGGCATAGTAAACTTGGGACATTTTGCCTGGCTTCAGCCAGTGATGGAGGTGCTCAACACCTGAAAACACAGGAGGCATATTCTGTAACTAATTCTAAGCATTATACCCTCGCTTTAATTTCCTCCCCCCACCCCTTTTTGATTTCATAGATGCACAGTGCAGTTTACTAGTGTGTGAGCTGATCTTCACCTCCAGTCAAATTAGGAGATTTCACAGTGTCCCTTGCTCATTTCACTGCAAATGCGTTATGTTTCTTTATGCTTCTCTCAGTGTTGTAGAGTGTTGCTATGGCCTCTCACAAAAGCATCCAGTTACTATCTCTGGCTTGGCAGTGTTTCAGTGATGGGTGAAGCTATCTACACACAGAGTACAGTTTTATTGTGAAGTTACAGGGCGTTTGGGAAGCCATCTGCTTGCCAAAGCTGTGTAAATGCAAAACCATTATTAGGGGGATGTTCAGACAGAACTGTAAAGGGGAGAATTTTCTCTTCAGTAATTCCTGTCTGCCTGTTGTACTTGCATTCCTGTTGAAAAATATGATGCATATTTAAACATTCTCTAACGTGACTGATGCAGTTTCTTTTATAACCTCTAGACAAGGTGAACATGAAGAGAAAAGAAATCCCAACCATACAGCACTAGGAGGACAAGATGAACATGATTACAGTTTTATTCCATCAGATGCTTTTTCCTTGAAACAGGTTTCCTTCTGACAGCATGAAAAGGACTACATAGATTTAACGCAAAGCTGACAAGTCAGCAGGACTGTCAGTGGGATCAGCCTACAGAGAAAATGATCTTGCAGACACCCTGCCACCTAGACTCCATAAGGCAGGAGGGCTTCCAGAATACTTGTTTGTGCACCACTGGAATAGGTGGTAGCAGGCTTTCACCAAGATCTGGCAGGATTATGCAATTTCATTTCTGTCAAGTCAGACCAGGCACGATACAGTCTTTATGCTGACTGTGGGAAGATGAATGATACCTGACCCAGCACAAAATCTGCCTGTCTGTAGCATTTTAAAGTCAACTTAAACCAGCAATGAATGGGCATGCAATGGTTCAGAAGTTCTCACCATGTAGCTACACTGCTTGTTAGTTTGGGTTTGTTTTGTTTGTTTGTGCTTGCTGGTTTTTTGTCTGGTAGCATGCATACTATTGCTTTTCCAGTTTTGTGGAACCATGGCCACAAACCCTGTGGTAGTGGAGTTCAGGTGGGATCAAATGGAAACAGAAAGATCAAGAAATGCTGAGAAACGCAAAGCTCCTGCTTTGCACCAGATATCTCACAGCTTGCTGTCACTACTGCTATAAATTGTGCTGCTGCTTTTAGCAATTCAACTCTTTCCTGCTGAATTTTAGTCACTGGGAGCTTCCTCCTCATCTTTCTAAAGCTGGTATTATAAAGAGATTGAAAATTTACCATATTGTGCCCCTCTGTAGGGCAGAGTTTTATAGCTGTGTCCCTATCTGTCATCTGATAGACTGGCTCTGTGCATCTGAGGACAATATCAGAAGATGGGATAGCTGACACAGTAAACACTGACTATCTAGAGAGGGAACAGCTCTTCGGAAATGAATACTGATTCCAGGGAACTAATAACTTGATTTGAATTTTTATAATTGAATAAGACGTTTTTGAGGCTTAGTCTAACTTGGTCACAGTGATGTCCCTGCCTGAAAGCCCTTCAAAATCTAGGGAAGAAGGCTTATGTCATGGCAAAACACACAGGCAGTTCACAGTTGAAGGGGAGAATGTGCCAGGAGGGGCAGGTATTACCCGAATGTGACAGATGGCTGTAAGCAAAAGAGAAGGAAGGTCACACGATGGTCAGAAGAAGAAAAGGGGGGAGGGGGAAGTGCCACATCCCTTTGAGGACACCTGGAGTGGGAAGCTGGGTGAGTGCCTGTTGTGAGACCCAGAGTGTGATGGTGTCACAGAGAGAGAAGGGTGGTGGGACTGTGTGGAAGAACAGTGATTTGAGCACATTTCTCTCAAGGTGAAGAGCTGGTAGTGCCAGCAAGGAGAGGACAGAAGGGATGATGAAAAGCAAGGATGGGTACTGGATACACCTCATCACAGTTCATCCTAAAACATCTTTGTAAA
This sequence comes from Dendrocincla tyrannina, assembly GCA_035047865.1. Taxonomy (NCBI): domain Eukaryota; kingdom Metazoa; phylum Chordata; class Aves; order Passeriformes; family Dendrocolaptidae; genus Dendrocincla; species Dendrocincla tyrannina. The sequence goes on from JAWWMP010000116.1 coordinate 8,670,021, forward strand.
AAGCTGCCGTACTCCTCCTTGGAAGTGGCTGCCTTCCAAGGGAATATAAAGAAATATAAAGAATGTATATCTGTGGGTGTGTTGGGAAGTAGACAGAAGTTTTTTGGGATGAAAAGATTTCTTTGAATATTACATGTCATAATTTCCAGAGCAGGCCTCATCTTGCTGATCACTTCTGCCTTTGCCTATACTCATAGAAATAATCTGTCTTTGAGCTGCTGATTCAGAGCACTGGGAGTTACATCATCCAGCGCTCTGCATTTCTTCCTTCTCCACACCAAGAACTACTGGAAACATTAAATACATTTTGGAGACTTTAAGTTTCCAAAACAAAGGCAAAAGGACTCAAAGCACATCAGACCTGTCTGTATTCTCAGCTAGAAACAATACTAACATTTACATTAACCAGTACCTGGAGTGGCAGACTGTGTGGCTTTTTGCTTTCATATTTACTGCAGGAGCTTCAGGGTTGGGAAGAGACTGGGAGCCTGACAAGGCTCTTGCTTTATGTCAGTGGAAACAGAATGAAACCTCACTAGGCATGTTCAAATCAGGTGGAGTAAATGTCCAAAGCTAAGTTTCCTTATAACAGCCTGTTTAGCATCTATGTCAGAACTTGTCCCCTCTACAAGTTTATAGTTTTGCCACCTGTGACAGATGGATTGAGTGTTTCCTGGTACAATTCTGAAGACACTTCCTAGCCAGATTTTGAGACCTCAGAAGGCATCTGAATATAGGCCACATATTCCAGAAAGGTTAGTGCATAGTGTGTAGCTGGGATTCCAAGGAAGTTTTTTTACTACAGCGTCCAAACACAGATGGAATTCTCTTAGTACACATAGCTTAAGTTTTGAGAGAAATCATGTTTGAAAACAAGGCCTGAAATGGCCACCAGTAACTGATAGCTATCAGTGACCAGGAAACAAATTCCTTCTCCATTGTTACTCAGGATGCTGAAAGGATGCATGATGGGCATAAATAATGCAAAATGATGAGATGCTGAAGGGCATGAATATCTTTCCTTGATGAAACAGATACTTAGGATATTTCTGGAGTGCACAGTGGACAACAAATGGACAAGCTGAACAGCTGTTCTAAAAATCAGACTTGTTTAGTAACACAAATTAAGTACTTGCTGTATGTTAGGAAGGGCTGTGCTTTTTTATTTTTTTCTTTATTCATACTATCTGTGCAGCTATTTAATCTGTTCTTTTCTGTTACTTTTACTTCCAGTTCTGGAATAGCAAAATATATAAATACTTCCAATGGAAATCATGGAGATGGATCCTCTCCCCTTCTCAAACATAATGTTCTCAAAAATAATGTTTTTCCCAAGACTCAAATATAATCTTGACTTTTTGTTTGTATCCTTCTTTCAGATCAGAAAAGTTACATGAAGCCATGAGGTATTTCTACAAATGAAAATGATGGGAACTGTCTATAGATTTTCTGCTCATTTTTGTGTTGCTCTTAAGAGGAAGTGCAGAACTGTGTGACTGTAGGAGCTGAGTCTTTCAGTGGAACAGTATGTGTTAGGGAGACTGATAAAATCAGGCAAGTTGGCAAAGGAGCTACTGCACTGCAGTAATAGAGGTGAACTGGGAAGTCAAAACTAACCAGTGCACTTTCACCCTCCCAGGCAGAGTGAAATACAAAATATAAGCAAACATCACCAGTGGGGAGTAGTAAAGCAAATATTTGAAATGCCTCCCTTTTAGTGGCTTTTAGGGTGGATGCCTTCAGTTGTGTATCATGCTGTTGCTAGCACACATGATAAAACTCCTTGGAAAAAAATATTTTCTTGCTGCCATTGTACCCTAAACGGCATTGCATGAAGTGGGAGAACATCAATTCCCTTGGTGTTTGCCTTTCCCTTCCAAGCATGGCTATTTGAGACACAGCCAGTCTGAGAGCTCTGCCCTGCCCAAGAACTTGCTATTAGCATTTTTTTTCTTGCTGTCAGCTGGGTGAGTCACTAAGTGTCCCTGGTGCTGAAGCTGCTGGTCATTTGGGAATTCTTCCTCCCCAGGAGACATAGCAAGGCTAGCGTGTACGGTTTTTTTCTCTTGGCTAGGGATGGGATGCCTAGGCTGCACTGTAGCCAGCAGAATGAGTAGAAGGCTGAAAAAGTGCTGGAATAGTGCATGCTTGGAAAGGAAGCAGATGGGGAATGACACTGCCAGTCCTTACATTTTGGCTAGGACCTTGTGTTCACTGCTAATGCAGGCAAGAGAGGTGGCAACATAGAGAGGGTGAAGATGAAGCAAGTGTTCAGGATATATTCAGGAAGTACTACCCCAAAACCAGGGATCAAATACAACTGGGCCAGGCCATCACTGAACTTGGCAGACTTGGATTGACTCATCTCAGGGCATGTGTAGGTCGAGACAGATGGTCAGCAGAGCATGTAAGGCTCAGCCCCTCAGGGATGGCACTGCCACTGAAGCGCAAAAGTTCCTGTTGCCAGGTGGCTCAATTAGCATGGCAGACTGCACAAGGTGATGAATTATGAGGAAGTCCTAAGTCCTGCCCTGCCTCTGCTGTACTGCATGATCTGTGGTCCTTCCCTCTGTCTTCATTTATTTCAGTACACTCACACGCTTCTCATCTTCCCTCCCAGCAGGACCACCTGGGCTCATTATGTGACACCAGAGCTTTGCAAACAGATAGCGTTCATATTATTATCAAATTGTCAAAGCAGACAGGACTGTGCTGCTTTGGTACAAATACCTCTTCTACGGGCATCTCTGCAGCCTGCTGTTGCCTCATGCTCCCTGTAAACAATAAAAGAAGGAGAAGGACAGAGCAAGAGACAAGGCAATGCAATGATTAGCCCTTTACATGCAGACATAGATCCGTGCCCCACTGTGTAAAAAAGACCAGAGGAGAAATGGCTGTCTTCCAGGCAAAAACAATACAGAATCAGTGAAGGGCAGGATGCTCTGGGCCATGACATTCTGAAAACACTTCCCACCAGGCCTGTAAATGAAACCTGTCTATCCTAGGGCATCTAGTTACCACACCTGTGACACCATGGGTGCCCCCCACAAAGTAGTGCACAAGTCACAGGAGCTCAGTAGGACAAATCAGTGCAGGCAGCTCCTTGGCTACACTTTTCACCACAGCCTGAGAGCAGCAGCTGTGTCAGTGCTGGTGATCTCACTGCATGCCAAAGGGAACTGGACTTCAGCTCTGACAGACTGCATCACCCTCAATTGCTTGATAGGCCTAAACCTGCAGGTCTGCTACTGGCAAACTTCCTGGGCTGCTTTGTGGGGGGAAGGGGGCTCTTATGGAAAAGAGCCAGTGCAGAGCTGTTTCTCGGGATTATACAGCATTCCTTGGAGGAAAGCTTGCTACCCTTTTGCAAAGCCCTGCTGCTGGCTGTCTGAGGCTGACAGCTGCCAGCACTAACACCAGGTGCTGGTGCACACACTGTCTGCCCAGCTGGGAAGGGACTCTGTTACCTGTCATATTACTCTTTTAGCAGCAATGAGGCAGTGACTTTAATTCAGAGTTCAGTTCAGACAAACACAAAGCTTCAAAACCCAGATTTGGCCCCTGAATCAATCTTTTAAACCCAGTTTCCTTGCTCCTGCTTCTTGAAACATGGATGCAATAAGAGGAACAGCTATTGCTTTGAAATTTAGGAGAATAAGGTGGCCTTTGTGGACTGGTAAGCTTCGATAGCATGGTATTCTGCTAAACTGGCCCTGTATGGATTAGCTAATGCTCCTGACATCTAATGGGAAAGGAGACAGACTTGTCATGTTCCCACTGAGAGGAATTTCCTATTTTTAGAAATGCTGCTGGTTCTCATGGGATGGGCAGGCTGGGAAAGCCTGTCATATATTTTGAAATTTTACTTTTCCCCCCAACATATGACAGAAAGATGCTTCACAATCTGCTTCCTTCCCTGACCTTGCATTACAGGTATCCCAATTTGAGGGTCTTAAAACCTACTACTAGCAATGGGGGTAAGAAGAGTTCTCCTGTTCTCAGTAGTTAGGAAATGTCAGTCTCTTGAGAAATCTCTGTAAGACTCCCTCAGGTATTGCTTCATTACCAAGTGAAATCTGAGCAGGCTGGGAAGGTAAAGAGCAAATGCATTTTGTTGTGTCATCAGTTTTTAGCACTGTCTTGTTTTCTGCCTAGAAACCATGTTATTGCTCTATTTGCCTCCAAAACCAACTTGCTAATCAAGTCAGCTGGCTTGTAAGCTTGGTGGCAAAGGTGCCAGCCTTACCACTTTTTCCTGCTCCTCTTCCACGGGAGCTGGGAGATGAGTACTACCTTTTGAAAACCAGCTTCCTTGACATAAGCTCAAGCCAATGCCCTTCCTAAATACAAGCACCTCAGCACTCTTTTGACTCTTTCTGCTCCCTGTACACAGAAATTGCTGGAGTTGTCCCAGCTTCAACAGAGCTATGTTGATCTAAACTACATGAGGATCTTGCCATGTAGCTATTGAAAGGTCATCCGATGTGGCCCACATGACCAGTTTCAGTCTGTCCTGGATGCAAAGCATGACAAAGTGAGACCCCACCTACACTGTACTTTTACGGTTGTTAGGTCAGTTGACAGGTTGTGACAGTCCTTTTGTCTGGCTAGAGATGCAACAGACAAAATTCCTGGGATGGCAGAAATGATCAGGAGATGGCTGTGCTCCATTTAGAGTGCTTGCCTCCTGGCAAAAGGGTCAAATGACCACACACCGTAGTCACAGGGCCAGTGTGCAATGCGCCAATTTTTTGCCCTTAGTGCATTTAATTGCACTAAGTGCAGAAAAGTCATCCAGGAAGAACCTGTTCCACATGCTAAGACAGGTCTGCAGCTCTACAAATAGGTATAGAGTGCAAAAGCTTACAGAATTGGGATTCCCCTTTAGCCTCCTCAGTTGTTTCTGGATGTTTGGAGAGGCATTATTGGCTTGGGTCAAAGTGCACCAGTGACTTTCCTAACAGGGCACAGCTGTGCATCAGCATGTTCTGGCATTACTGGCATTTATTAGAGTAGCTGCAGGAAGCATATTATTTAGGTTGGAAAAGACCTTTAAGATCATTGAGTCCAACTGTAAACTCAGTGCTGACCTTGGCCCATTGATCCAGCCTATCCATATAGATCCATCTCCAAATCCCTCCATATAGCCTTCCTACCCTCGAGCAGACCAGACCAACACTCCTGCCCAGCTTGGTGTCACCTGCCAACTGATGGAGGGTGCCCTCGATCCTCTTATCCAGATCATTGATAAAGATATTAAACATGACTGGTTCCAGTGCAGAGCCCTGGGAACAACACCTGTGACTGGCTGTCAACTGGATTTAACTCCATTCACCACCAGTCTTGGTCTGGCCATCCAATCAGTTTTTTACCCAGGGAAGAGTGCGTGCATCCAAGTCATGAGCAGCCAGTTTTCCCAAGAAAATGCTGTGGGAAACAGTGTCATGAGGCTTACTAAAGTTTAGCTAGGCAGTATCTTCAGTCTTTCACTCATCCAGTAAGTGTATCGCCTTGTCATAGGAGATCAGGTTGGTCAAGCAGGACCTGCCTTTCATAAACTTGTGTTGGCTGGGTCTGATCCCCTGCTTGTCCTGCATGTGACGAGTGTTTGCCCTCACGATGATCAGTTCCATGACCTTTGTTGGCACCAAGGTCAGACCAACAGGCTGTAGAATGGGACATCAAGACCCACTGGAGAGCTGACAGAAATTTGTGCAAAAGGAGGAGCAAAAAGTGTCAGTGTATTCTGCAGAAGGATACTTTCAGTTCTGTGAATAGCTGAAAAGTAGGAAAATCTTGCAACATATGTCAGGATTTGAATTAGTGAGGAGATGTGGGAAAGGGGCTTGAAATGTGTTCATTCTGACTCACCTACAATTTCATTTTTTCTTAATAACAAAAATATTTCCTCCTAAGCAAGTTTCCTGCACTGTGATAGTCCTACAAGAGAACTGGTTGCTCTCAGTGGCATTTTTTGAGTGGAAAATGTTTGCACCATGTAATATGAATTTTTGTTTATCTCTATAACACTTTCTGCTGAAGGGAGGAATGTTTCCACAGCATATTTTCCAAACTTCTGATGAAGGCTGGCACACCTTGGAATTTATGATCCCCTAGCAGTGCAGAGACCCATGTTGAAAAAAGTTAATGCAAGTTTTCAACTAACTGTAGCTGTGCTGTATTGACATTTCTTTAGCTAAGATACCTGTGGTGGAAGATCCCAGCAAAACAAGACCTGGCTCTGTGCAAGGTAGCTATTAAATTAAAAGAGAAAAGGAAGTTTCCAAGAACAATTTCAATGCAGAACAGTGTTATAAAACTGGAAGAGTCATGAGGCATCTGAAAGCTTACGGAATGGGGCATGGAAATATGGGAAAGGTCTCAGTACTTTTGGGCAGAGCCTGTGCTGCTGAAACTTAATTGTGCATTGTTAATGGGCAGTGTGAATGAGAACTGATCTTCTCAAACCCTGAATGCTGAGATTATTATTCTTGTTTTTCTTTCAATGAATGATGCATAGCTACCAGCTTTATCTAAACAACCTTCCAGAAATGTGAGCGATGCCACCATTACCTTACAGAGTAAGAAAGTGACCACAGATGTTAGGTTTAAAAATGCCCCATCCCTGGAAGTGTTCAAGGCCAGGTGGGATGGGGCTTTGAGCAACTCGTCTAGTGGAAGGTGTCCCTGCCCATGGCAGGGAGTTAGAACCAGAGGATCTTCAAGGTCCCTTTGAACCCAAACCATTCTGTGATATAGTGTCCCCAGGATTTCCAGATTCCCCACTGCGATGGAGAACCTGGATGCCAATGGCTCTTAAATTCAGTCCAGTCCTTGCACCAGTTTTAGGAAGCCTGGTCAGTGCAACAAACCTGATATGTCAACTGAAACGAAACCAGATTGATTACAATGGGAGCCTTGGCTATGGGTCATCAGTAAGCCACCGAAAACAAGTGCTTCTGCAAAGCAGATAGGTATTGACCCTTTCCAATCAAAGTCTCTTCCACAGGGAAATACTGGACTATAACACAGGTATTGCTCACCTTCTCAGCAACCTTCCCTGAAAGCATTTAAATTCTCTGCAGGAGGTTAACAATGTGTCCTTGGACTCCATTTGCAAAGTCATGTTGTACCTCTGAGAGGCTGCTACTGCTGCTTCTGTCTACAGCTTGTGTAGTTTGAAGTGTAACTCATAGAGAGTTGTTTTGGTTTTCACTACTATCATTTGGAAGAGAACTGAACTTGGGACTTACCTCTGCTAATTCTCTGCTTCTCTCCAGAAAGAATTCCTGGCGTGTCAATGACACTGATGCTCTCTAATACAGGATTAGGCAGCTGGGCACAAACGAACCTGTGTGGAAAATACATGTGTTAAGAAAAAAAAAAGACAAAAGGTACTTATGATGTGCTGAACATCACAGGGAGCACGGGATAAGCCAGACTCTGAGCTCGCAAGTCTTCAGCTGGAGCTTCAAGTTAATGTTATATAAAGAAATGAGAAAGAAGGTAGAACTAAGTACTTTTCTCTGACTACTTTGCTGCTTCTGGAGCATGGGTCTCAGTCATCACCTATGACAGGTTTTCTTATGTGGGCCCCCAAATCGTGAATTACGAAAATATTTGGGTTTTCACTAATGTGCTATTTTGATTCTAGCAAGAAGTGGTATTTGTTTTTCTTCCCTTAAGCATTCTCCTGTAGAGTCCTGAACTCAAGTGAACTGAAATAACTTGCTTAAAAAAAAAAAAATCAGTAATGTTGTAGAACTTTTATTCTCTTTCGAATCTGGTCTTAAACAGACATAAAGTGTGTTAGTTTTGTACTATGGAAATACTAAAGCATAGGCAGCATGAGTTCTGAAGAGGTTGCTTAGTCTACCTCAAGGTAGGATCAATGAGGTATTTCTCTAAAGCATTCTTCAAATCTATAACAATGCAGACTCACCAACATTTGCTGGGAGTCTACTCCATTACTTAATAATCCTTACAGCAAACCCTCTTATTTTTAATGTCTAGTCTACAATAAGCATGCTACAATGCCACTCAGTCACAAACACAGTAGATGTGGAAAATGATTTATTTTTCCCCTCTTGCCACAATGTACACTATTGTCATCCTGCCTCCCTTCAGCCCTTCCTCTGTAGAAAAGTTTGGTGTTTTTTTTCCTTTTTCCTCTCTCTTCCAGCTCTCTCTAGCTGCCTTTGCAGCTCATTTGTAAATCCCTGAAGACCTTTGCAGCCTTGCTTTGGGTCCTCTCAAAGTGCTCCACATATTTCTTCAGGCATGATGCCACAAGCCGATGTACTCCAGCTGTGACCTTGCCAGTGGTGAGCAGAGTAGATGGATTGCTCCTTATCTCTTACATATGACAGTCCTCTTCATGTATCTCACTAAAATGTTTGCTTTTTTAACAGCAGTATGACAATGTTAACTTACATTCAGTTTGTAATCCACTGCTCCCCACTCTGCAGCTCCATTTCTGAGTAATAGCTCTTTAGCTCGTTGCTCCCCATCCTGTATCTATGCAAATCACTGCCTAAGAAGAGTCACTTGTGCTTGTGCTTAGTGGGTTGCAGCTCATCTATTTCAGTTGCCAGTAACAGCAAAGGACAGTAAAAGCCTATCCACTTACGTGGCTCCCGCTTGCATTTCATGGATTGCCTTTTTGTGAAGGCATTCCAGGCAGCTATAAATGTGTGTGTGTGTATGCATATTAATAGGGTGGTTGTGGCATCCAAGCATAAAAAACATGCTACTGAGGGAAGAAGCAGAAACACAGAAAGGATAGGGGTTGCAAAAACGTCCATTCTATTAGACAGGACAGACAGGGCTCTGCAGTGCTCTCATGAGTAGCTGGTTCTGCTGAAGCCCTTGCACCTCTGAATTCCTTAGGCTACACTACAACCTCCCCATAATTCTTCTACTGGCATGACTCCAAGAAGATTCTGACAAGAGTGAATCTTCATAGGTTAGAAAAGTGTCTTCTCTCCTAAGCTGTCAGCTATTTTAGACCACGTGTTACAAACTCTCTCTCTCTCACATCTACAGCTTGGCAGGTGGCAACAGCGTGCACCTCATATCAGAGAGTGGGACTGGTTTGATTATCAAGTGCCAGGTGCAGCAGCAGAGAACAAAAGGCCTAGGAGGTCATGTTATTCCCTGGTCCGGCCAAGCCAGGTTTGCTCTCCATTGTTACAGCCCTGACTATTCCTTATGCTCTAATATTAAATGGCTTGGGCAAGGCTCTACCAATTTCCCTAGGAAAAGTACTCCACAGGAGATGTCAGATATAAGGTCAGAGGCCAGCATGACTAAGTGCATTCTGGCTCTGTTGGCAAGGTTGTTAAGGCTGCTGCCTTCCCGCTGTCCTAAGCAGAACTGCAGGACCTCAGGGAGCATGACCTAATTCTTCATGGGGCCATATGAAGGGTAGAACATGAAGGGTAGAACTACACTTGCGCTACCTCCACAGGCAGGGCATAGCACTGAACAGGGGACCTGTTACCCATGATGTCTCCTGCTGTTGACAACACAAAAGCAGGACTGACTCCACATTAGCTTCCCCAGATAGAACTTGGGGATGGGGAGACTCTCATAACCCAGTCAATGTGATGCAATAGTAATGGCTGAGATTCCTGATTTTGCTCCAGGCTCTTGTGTGCCAAACAAGGCCTTCTGATAACACGGTACAATCTGTAATCATTCTACTGGGATCTCTCCAGGGCTGGGGTTTGGCCAGCAGAGTTGGAGTTAGAAAAACAAGGCCTCCTCTCAATACCCAGGAACCACCTGAGGCAAGAAGCGGCAGACGAGACAGGATTCTGCACAGCTGCTATCTTCCTTTCAGCCCTGGGCAGCTTGTCAGCCCTACCTCTGCCCTAATGCCCAGGTATGGGCAGGCACTCCATCTCCTGGGAATGAAGGGAGGGAGGAGACAGGCTCTGAGCTGCACAATTTGCTTGTTGTCCCCCAGCCAAATCCTGACTGTACCACTCTTCCCTTGTTTCCTGGAAAGAAGTAGATCCCGGTCTCTGCTGGGGAGGGAGTCCCAACTGAGTTTAGATGCTCACTACTGGAGCAGCAGACTCTGCACCCCACAAGACACAGTGCTGTGGGCTGCCACTTCTCAGCCAACACTAGCGTGACCTGTGTGAATTCTACTGCCTTTTGCTGCTCTGCTCCTTTCCACTGGTGCCCACAGTTACCTTCAACCACTCACGGGTAAAGCAGACTTGCCCATGGCCACTATTATCTCAGCTTGGAGGGGTGGCTCCCAGAGATTAACTCCCCTCTCCAAATTCCCTGTTCATAGCCTCCTAGCTGAGGGCAGGACCTTGGCATACACATAGAATCAGCAAGATACGTGCAAGGCAGAGATAGCTCTGCTTGTTTCTAGCCATGAAGCCAGGCCTACAGCAGGTGTAGGTGTGGGTGGCTTGATCTGGTCCAGTGGGTGCAACAGGACTTATATCTGCTAAATTTCTGGCCCTCTGAGTCAATTCTTGCCTGTGTTAAATTTCCTAATTAGCTGGGCATTACCATCTGCATTCTCAGCACTGTGATGCTCACACTGCTGAGCTAGTCCCTAGTATGTCTTCCTCTATCAGTTTAGAAATCATTACTCCCTCTTTTTTAATGTCAGCAACAAAAAGGTGTCATTAGCTGCTGTGGCTACTCCCTGCATTGCTAGAAGGGCTGCTCTTAGGCTGGTGCTGAATCACTGCTGTGTCCCTCTGCCATACTGTCCTCATAGGCACTTGCTTGACTCCTTCCCGAGGAGAAGGAAGAGTAGCAGAAGAGTAACAAGAGCACAGCATGATACAGTGAACTAGGTTAATGGATGCAGAGATCCTTGCTGTATTAGGAGCAAATTGCATTCAGGACACATCAATCAGTTCAGTTCATAAGTGTTTGCTTTTCTGCCTTCCACAACTGGCCTGATGTTGCTTCTCTGTACTGCTGTTCTTGGCTTTAAGCAGAGCTGCTCTAAATGATGTCCTCTTCCTCCACTATCTCTGTACTCCACACAAGAGGCCTGTTAATTTCATAGGGCAAACCACCCTTTTCCCCTGACGTAAGGAGTGGCTAGTCACCTGACCTGGTGGTCAGGCACAGATGTTCTGGGCCCAGTAAAACATTGAAAACTTCTCAAAGTCTCTCTGGTGCAGGACCACATTGATGTACTTGACTGATGGCCCTGTGCAGTGGTCAGATACTGCTTCCAGAGTCACCCCGAGGCACTGTGAGATTCTTCACACAGCAGTGACTCCAGTTAGGTCCCTCTTCTCACATCAAGCTTCTCATCTTCTCTGCAGGGCCCTTCCCTGTCTCGCTGCAGCCTACGCCAGCACTCCTGTGATCAGTGCTGGTAGGAGATGCTGTGCCCTATGGGATAGACACTCTCTAAGCTTTGAAATGAGAAAAGGGAGCCAGAGCCCAGCCCAGCTTTACTAGCTGTTTGGCTGAGCAGCTGCCATGTTTCCAATGTCTCCCACACTGTGTTAGCAGGGAAGGCGTTGATGATGGGTGTAGTCCGTTTGTTCCCATCTGCCTGCTGCAGCACAGTTTGTGCTCATCTAGGATATGGGTGTGTGCTGTTGGCTTCCTGCAAGGCCTAGATCCAAACTCGGCATGGTTGGGCTGGGTCTAGGGGATGGAAAGGTTACATTCCTCGTGTCACAGAGCCACTGTCCAAAGCCCCTGCTAGGTTTTTTTTATGGGAAAGACATTAGAGCTGTCATCAGTTTGCACGTGAGGTTATACATATAAAGCATTGGAATGGAGAGAGCATGGTTTTGTTCCAAGGAGGACATTCAAGCAATGCTTAACAATGCAAAAAAGCAAAGATGTGGATATTGTGCCAGTTTGACTCCGGTACTGACTTCAGTCACTGTGTCTGGTTGGACTATTTGGTTTCAGGGACCCAAACTGACTGCAGAATGAAGAAGGCAGAAATATTAAAGCAAGGAAGAGCAAGTGTAAGGAAGAGATTTACCTCTAGTCTTCTGTAGGACAAGCTTAATATGCTGTGACGTCATTTTTGTTTTGTTTGTTCCAGTGAAATAAAGGTTTACCTCACTCGAATTTGTTCATCAGCCCTTCAGTAAGTGACTTCTGTGTACCTGGTAGGACTGGAATGGCTTTGCATCAGCCATGTGGACAGGAGGAGGAGAAGTGTAATGTCTTATCCCTTTAAATTGCTAGCAATGCTGTTCAAGATGTTCTAGCTTTGCTCTCCAGAACAAGTAAGTTCTTGAGTACTGACCTGTTCAAAAAGGCATTGCCAAAGGCATTGAGTTTCCTGAACGGTTTCTTGGGATCCACCACCAATGCGTTTCCAGGAACGATTCCTTCCACATCTCCTTGCATAACTGCTATAAAGGAGTCAGTTGTAGGCTCTGGTCCAATCCTCATCCCTGGGAAATCCTGCTCCAGCAGGTACCTGTAGGCGAAAAAACAGGGTGTGAGCATGAGATGTGAGCTGCCTAAGTCCTAAATGAGTTGTACTAAAGATTGCAGTATAATTATGAAGCTCAAGAGCATGGATCCTGCCGAGACTATTTTTAGCACTGTCACTGAATTGTTTGATAAATGTTGTGGTCACTTTTCTGCTTAGGATCTCCACATTTAAATCTTATTTAAGGTGGATTAAGAAATTGAGATGATCACAGCTGCTGGGAAGAGATTCTCATCATATTGCATCATTTTGTGTACTTCAGTCCTCAAGACATTTGGAACAGACTTAGCCCCAGCAAAGTAAAAACAGCAGTTCACTGCAATCACAGAGTTAATCCTGAAACCTTACTAGCCTTTGGTGCCAATATCAATTACTTCACTGCTGCTCATTTCAGCAGACGCATCCAATTAATGTGCTTAGCCCCCAGTACAAATCAGTCTCTCAAATGCCAGCTTCCCTTGTATTTGACTGTGGAAGTCTCAAGTATCTCTCCTCATGTACTTCTGCAATGCAGCTACAGGTCTGCACTACAAACTGCTCAAGCATATTGAACATTATGCATGTGGGTGGCGGAGTATAGTCCAATATTTGTCATCAAGCTAAATACCACAGTCAAGCACAACATCCCTTATTATGTCCTAAGCCCCTGGCAGAACTCCCTAAAGGTAAAGTTTTGCAAATTTTAGGGAAAGATAGTCACCCATGGGGCTGGAGGACTTTGAAGAGGACCCTGGCAGCATATCCTCTTACCCTGCCAGATTCAGGGTGGGTCAATGGTGTGTGCATGGGATAGTTCCCTTTGGCTCACGAAGGTGCCAAATGCCATTGCTGAGGTCAGGTCTGTGTGCAGCATCCCACCTGCTTATCCTGACCATTGCACCCCTGTGGCTTGCAAAAGGTACTTAGAACTGGTCTAGCCCCTGGTATGGGATGCTATCAGAGCACCTAACCTGGTGATAAGTTCTGGATAGTTACTTGAAAAATAAAACAAACCAGATCATGGAAGTTAGTGTAATACTGTGTTGCTTGTTGCCAGAAGGTAGCTGGCACTTCCTCTTCCACTGCTTTGACCTAATCTTTAGTAGGTCAAGATAAATATAGTACTGCTGTGATGTTAAAAGTAGATTACAGGGATGTGGAAAAGGAAATGGGAGAAGGGCTGAAGATTTTTCATAATTGAGACTGGTGTATTTAATAACCAGCACTGGTTCACTCAGGTGAGTCTTGATCAGAGAGAGAAGTCCCTGTGTGAGAGACTACAGAACCACTGACACCGAAGGCTTGTGATAATTTTTTGAGGATTCCTGCTTTCACTGTCATTTCAACATAGGTAATCACAATCCAGTGTTTAAGGACCAACAAAAAAAATTGTGCTTGTTCAGACATATTATTTATAGAGACCATGCCAGCAAATTTTTCAGTTTCCCAAGAGGCAACACCAAATCAACTGAGTCTAGAGGTAAAAGAAGCAAAGGTACACCCAGGACATGCTGCTTATCTGGCTTGGTACTGTTAATGAAGAGAACTGCTGCAGCAAGAGGAACTCCAGCAATGATATCCATAAATCCCTTAGGAGCTAATGACCTCCTTTATTGGTGTATTAACATGTATTTCCTTGTATCTTTTATCCAAAGTGATTTCCAAGCCCCACGCTCACCAGAATGCCACCAGAAATGATTCCTCTTAATTGCAGCAAGTCTGAGATGCAAAAGCAGCTGTTTAGCAGTTTTCCAGAAAACTGAAATAATCCAGGAAGGATTTGAGGAAGCGAACAGCCCTCTGACCTCCTATAATAGGGTGGATACATCCTAGGTATCTAAACTTTATGCAGGGGTTTCTCAAACTTTCCTATAAAACTGAGTCATTACCTAAGAAAAGCAGAGAGCAGGTAGTGCTGGTGTGTGTCGCTCCCTGGCTGGTGATCACAGTACACCTTCCTGGCAGCTACAGTAACTTCTTTCTAGCTTGAACCACCAGAGAACAAGGAGGGGCTCATCTCCCACCAAGGGCTCTGTAGACTATCATATGAATGTTCTTGGCTCCATTCCCTGGAAAGCTTCTTTTACAGTGCAACAACCATTTGCTAGGTTAGAAGCTACATGGCCAGACTCTGGAAACTAAACTTGTGCCTGCTGGACGGCAATTCAAACACTCGGGCCCCAATAGAGGTGGCTGCCATGTTCGTCACAGCCAGTGGCTTTCCTCTGCTCCTACTTTGTAGATCACTTTTCATCTGACCTAAATACAGTAAGAATGATAAACAGATGGGAATTTACTGAATCCGTAGAAATAAATCTGTGTTTTCCCCTTGCAAATATCATACAGAAAAGAAACAGTGACAACAATTGTCAAATGCAACAAGTGAAGTGTTTTTTACAAATGCCCCTTACTCCCAATAGCAGCCTTGCCATAACAGCCACTGGCTTGGTTTTTTACAGGTTTGAGATACACGTGCAACGTGACAATTTTTGAGCAGTAGTAGAAAATAGCCAGGGGGTGGGAGGTTGTTTGTTATTTATAGACAAAGCTTCCAAGAAAGTCTAACCAGAAGTCCTGTGTACAATAGCAACACTCCTTCAAGCAGGCTGCTTGAAAGAATTTTATCACAGCTTCACTCTTCTAATGTTTTAAAGCATTTCTTTCTTGTATAAGACTTTTAAAAATACGAAACAAAAAATCCCAACAAAAGCACTCTCATACAGAAGCAGCTACAACCCAGAGTTAATTGACTTAATGTGCAACAAGTGGTATGAAATCAGAGATAAAGATTTGCACTGCCCAGTATCACAGCATCTATTTTAAGTGAGGCCTCTCTGAGAGATTTGGGTACATTGTGCAGCAGGGTGTCGGCAGCACAAGAATCTCATTGTACTCAGGACAAATACAAGGGGATTTATTCACACTGCCTGATGGTGGGGAAGGCACTTGTGCTCGTCAGTGACACAGGCTGCCTCTGCTACCAGAGAAGCTAGAGAACACATGCAATGGTCACATTTGTGGGGATTTCTAGCAGAGTAGAGCAAACAAGAGCTGTGGAAAACACCAATCAACAGCAAGCAATTTCCCCTGCCAGTGCCGCATGCCTTATGCTGACCTACAGAACACCTTCAAAGGCCTGGGGGAGTAGCCTCCTGCCAGGTTAGGGAAGTCTGCAGCCCCAGGCAAGGTGCAAATGGTTTATTTTATGACCCATTTGCTTTTTAGAGAAGTGCCTAGAGATGGCATGTGGCTGGAAGAATCGTGCTGTTTGCCCATTTCACTCCAGTTTCTGGTGAGGGACAAGGGCAGGAAAGCTGCATTAGTGCCAGCCTGGCTCGGGGTACCGTTTCCCGGGAGGGTTTGGAGGAGTACAGGAGACAGGCAAGGAGGTGCCGGGCTCCCTGGGCAGGAGTGCCGCAGGATGTGGGGGAAGGGGCTGCCTGCCCGTGATGAGTCATGCAGGAGCCCTGCAGGATGCTGCTGTGTGTGGCAGCAGAGGTGATGCGGAGCGGGAAAGGGAAGAGGGGCAGAGCAAGAGGAAAAGTTGACAACCGCCTGGTGCAGGCAGAGATGAAAGGTTCAGGGCCACACAGGGAGGTCACACCAGAGCTCTGTGTGTAGCTTGTGACAAACAGTGCGGAGAGACCAGGACGTGTAAATGATTAGCTCTAGGAGGAAGGGGTGGCTACACCAGAAAAGCAAGTTATGTTGACAGTTAGTAGGGCTCTGGGAGGCTTGTTTATTTTATTAGCAGGATGGCTGGACTACAGCCAGTATTATTTTTAGAAAAGACCATGGAACCTAAGTTAATTAGGAGACTAATGTTCTGTCCTGCACTCCCACCTCTTACAGGAAACATAAAAAGCAATAACTTTACAAAGGCAGGCTTCAGTGACATCCTGCTGTAGCTCTCAGATATTCCCAGGTAGAGGTATTTCCTTTTCCTAACCAGGATTTCAGATTCCAGCCCTGCGGAAAAGCCTCCACCAAATGTATGCTGAGGACAGAAATGGGAGTGAGCACAAAAGAGATGATACAGCACGAAGCAGGAATGGAAAACTGCAGTTAGCAATGCTACCTCTTTCACATTGCAGAATAAGACTCAATTCTGTGCCACTGTAAGCAGAGGAGAACTGCCTGGTCTCACTTCACTGGCTTTGACCCATACATCTCACCTCCCTGTTCTCTGGCTCAGCCTCTAGGAATGTTTCTCACTGCTAACCTTGACTGCCTTCTTTCTGCCATCAGCTGCTGACAAGGGAGCAGTAGCTTAGGTGCTTCAGGGCCTTGAATTTCTTCCTTGTTTCAACTCAGATTTCTCAAAACAAGGAAAGATGTTTGGAAGACAGACCTCCCTTATGTAGGAGACTAAGGTTCTTTATCCCTTTTTTTAATGGTGACCTGGGATCCAGGTGAACTGGGACTGAGTTCATTCCACATGAGTGTTTAGTGGCACTAAATCATCTCCCTAAATTGCATGGCAGTACAAGTGGGATGCAATTTAAGAGTGGAATTCATACATAAGGATAACACTAATTATCCCCCATTCTGATGAGATTATGGCAGGAATGTCCAGAAGCAGTTTCTTGCTTCACTCTACTGCTAAGACATAATGGTTGTCTCCCCTCCCACTTCCTCCCCCAGTCCCTTTTTAACTCCTCCCTGCTCTCAGTTTTAGCTCCCACTTGCCTTCCCACAATAACTCTGGTGCTAATCTGGTGCTTATCCCAGCTCTTTAATGACCAATGCCTGCGAGCTCATGCTGGAAGCCTATCACGAGCAACACGTGGTTTTCTGGCACCTCCTGCCTTTGATTGTGAACATACTGGAGTAACAGACCCTCACACTCCTCCTACTATTAGAGACCCTAGGGCTCTCCAAGAGTTTTCAACCTTCACCTTCTTATACTATATTTTAAACAAGAAGACTTTGCCTTCCTGGAAAGTCTTCTCAGGTCCATTTAGCAGCAGGTCCTGTGAAGCAGCAGGTCCCAGTCACTTCTGCCTGACCATAGTCCCTGGGTAGGGGTCATCCTACCCAGCAACCTCCTCATATTCAGGTTCTGAGCGCCAGTTACCCAAAGGACAGAAAAAGCTTTTCAAACAGGTTTGGTACCAAGTCACAGAACAAAGATCTGGGGTGGAACCAGAGAGCTGTGCTATCCAAGCTAGCCTAATTTTCAGAGGAGCAACTCTCTTTCCAAACGTGTCAACTGCTTCTTTGTGTCATTTGCACCCCTCCAATATCTACATGAGCTGCTCACAGGAGAAAGGCCTTTTTATTCGTACACTTTGTTTGCCAGGTACACGCCAAAGTAGCAGAAATGCATTCTGTTCTTGGCTCCCAGACAGGACATTTAATGGCAAGAATATTACAGCACATAAAAAAAAGTCCCTGCATTTCTGAAGGTCAGTCCTTAAGAGGTACAGTCAATTTGATTCAGCTCTCTCTACCCTCTGCAGCTCACTCCTCCACCAAGAAATACTGGTAGAACAAAGGGCCGGCTGCTTGTGGCTTGCGTCCAGATTTACACTGGGGTAATTCCACAGATTTCAACACGGCCACACCAGAAAAAGGCTGGAATTTAACGCTCAGCTTATGAATCACATAGGAAACACAGACAGTGCAGCTTCAGCTATGATCCCAAGAGAAAGGCTTGCTGCAAGTTGAACAAGCAGCATGGCTGAACAGAGGTCCCTGCAACAAAGTCCAGCTGGAAAATTTAACCCTCTCTGTGACAGTTTTCTTTCAGTGAAACGATAGAGCTGCTGGCAACTACTCGTTCTTTACAGTTACAGAAAGGAACTTGCTGCTCCAAGCATCTCAGCAGAGCAAGACACAGTTACAACAGGACTTTACTTCTGGAGCCCTGAAGATGGGCAGGTCTCCCCCACGCACAGGCACACATGCTTCTCTAACTGGGTTCTGATCACTGCCTCTGGGCACAATGCAGAGAAAGACAGACCCAAGCACGAGACAGAGATCACTGCAAATCAAAGCATCTACTTGAAGGTTCCCTAGGTTGCCCTACCACCCAAAAGCTACACCAAGAAGAAAAGCACGGCTATTAGCAGGGCCAGCCTGGCCAGAGCAGCCACGGGAATACCCCGAGCGAGCCTTCCCCAAGCCTTTGCACTTTGGACGGCCAAGAGGGCCCCAAGTGACTCACATCTCCGCACTCATGCCCTGCCTGCACTCCTCAGCCCTGCCCCGGGCTACTTTTTGCCACGTCGGTGTTTCTTGGGACATCTTACACAACCGTGTGCTTGTGAAGGAACACTCCGCCTTTGACTGGAGGTGACTTTTCAATGAAAACCTGTCGGTGGGCACCAGGGACACGAAAGGGGGCAACAGAAGGGGGATGAAGGCACAGGACAGGTAGCAGAGTCACGTCCTGCCCCACCGCAGCCCATGGGCACGCCCGGGAGGAGGGCGGCAGGCGGCTGGATTTTACCTGATGAAGGTGGTCTTCCCGGTGGAGTACTGCCCCACGAGGAGCACCATAGGCTTGTTGTCGAAGTCGGCATCTTCCAGAGCTGGCGAGTGGAACTCGTGGAACTTGTAGTGCTCTTCCAGCGGCAGCAGCTTGGTCTTGTAGAGCTTCTTCAGGCCGTCGCTGACCGTCTGGAACACCTCAGGGTCCTTCCTGCGGCGGTCGTCGGTACCCAGCCAGCTGAACATCTTGTGGCCGCCTGACGCCAGCTCCGCGGCGACCAGCGGGGCTGGGCGGGGGGCGGCGGGCACGGCAGGGGCAGGGCAGGGCAGGGCAGGGCAGGGCAGGGCTGGCTGCGGGCGCGGGCTACCCGTGCATCCCCCTCAGGCCGGGCGGGCCGCGCTCCCCTCTAGCGCCCACACGCGAGGGCCGCCCGCCCTCACGCCACCTGCGCCGGCGGTTTCAGCCAGAAAACAGCCCCCGCGGGAGGCTGAAGGAGCGGCTCCTCCGCGCAGCCCCGGCCGAGCGGCACCGGCGGGCGCCGCCTCCCCTCACGCCGCCGGCTCCCGGCGTGGGCATAGCGCGGAGGGCGGCCCGCCAGCCAGGGGGACGGCGCCGGAAGTCGGCGGGTTCTGGCAGGCGCCGCCCGTTCTCCCCGGCGGGTGAAGCCGCGCAGGGCGGCGCCATGTTGGACAGCGGGGCGGGGCCGGGCGCCACAGCGCCCCCTGGGGCCCGCGCCGCGTGGGTGCGGCCCGGCCGCCATTTTATTCGGTTCCTCACCTCGCTGTAAAACAAACCTTGAAAATCCGCTGAAATAAACGCGAGCGCAGATCTGAGAGGGAGCCGGCTGCCTCTGCCAGCCCCCGCGGGGTCCCCGGCCTTTCACAGAGCCACAGGGTGGGCCAGGTTGGACGGGACCACAGTGGGTCACGCTGTCCCACCTCGCGGCTCAGGCAGGGCCATCCCAGCGCACATCACGGCCCAGGGTTGTGTCCAGGCTGCCCTGGAACCCCCCGGGCAGGGAGACTCCACACCCTCTCTGCTCAGTCACCTGCACCATAAAGTTGCTCTTCCTCTTGTTCTGCTGGAACCTCCTGGGCATTGGTTTTCACTTGAGTCCATCCCATGGGCAAGAGGCAGTTTTGGAAGCCGTGTCTCCATGTGGCAGCTGCTGCCCTTCCCCAGCCACTTGCGGTCGGGAGGAGCCCAGGGCTTGTGCAGGAAGAGGCACTGGTGCTTTTTTAACATGGCATCTTTTCAACCTTTTTTTTCCCCCATGGGTGGCAGGGACACATGGAGGTGCGTGCAGCCCCATGCCAGGTGCCTGGAAAGTGATGCATGCCCTGGATTTGTGTGCCTGTGGCTGGAGGAGCAGAGACCTTCCTGGCTGATCCCAGGTGCTGGCAGGATCTGTGGCATGGCCTGACCCGTGAGGTGCCAGGGATGGCTCCAGGGACCAGTTTTCTTTTTCTGGAAGAACATAGCAAGCTGACTGTGTTTTCTGAAGGTCAGGCTTTTCTGCTTCCCTGCCAAGGCCTAGAGCTAGTCTGAAAGTGGAACTGATGTTTTAAAACCTCTTTAAGACTAATTTCCCTCATTTCTTTAGTTTTATAAATAGAGACTTTTGCCTTTAAGAATTTGATGGCTCCTTTTCCAGTGAAAACTCCTGAAAATAAAGGCCCCATAGAATTCAACATGTTTTGGCAAGAATTAGTCATTTTGTAGGGAAAAAAAATCGCTTTCATCTTCTAGATAATTCTGCCATTTAAGGGCTGTGCTCATCCAGTGCCACTCTGGCATTTCTACAGCTATATATGGAGTCTCTTTGGTGCTTGCTTGTGTTCTCGGAGCTGAGCAAAGGTCAGGCCAGGAAACCTTTGATTGTAAATCAGCCCGGGCCACCTTGATGCCCTTCCTGAGTGAATGAATGAATGAACGAACAGGGGAGCAAAGCAAGGGTTCTGTTGTGCAGGCTGCGGGAGCTGGCTGCTACAGGTATGGCACAGGCACACTGGTTCCCCATTTACAAGATGAGGATATGAATCATTAAAGTGCATTAATCATAAATATGTATACCCAACAGGAAACAAAATAAAAAAGTTTCCTTGCCTTGTCTGAAGAGGGTCCCATCCCTTTGGATTCGTTATCACCAGGGCAGATCACGACGAAACTTGACAGTCTTTATAGACTTTCTGTAGGTATCTCACAAATATTGTGCAATTCTATTTATTTTTCATTCTGTTTTCTTAGCCGTTTGAGACTGACTTCCTCAAGAACTCTCTTTACCTTGAAGTATAGAGCTTGCCAAAAACAAAGGGAAGTAAAATTAGGAAAGGAAGTTTAGAGTATAATTAGGTTTTTCTTTCTGCCAGAATCAAACTGAAAGTTTTAATCCATTTTAATTGTTTATTCCTTTTCAATTCTTAAACAGGAGTGTTGTAATGGATGGTTTTCTGTTGGACAGATTGATCTCATAGTGCAATCTTTAGTAAGTTTTAAGAATAATTTACATTTTTTTAACTTTTGCAAGCAGAAAAAGAACAAAACCAATTAAATATTCTTTTCCCAAATTATGATTTTTCATTTGAAGTCACTGCTGGAAGAACAGTTGTTTTCCTTGCATGTTTCTTAGCCATTCAAATGTAAAGACTCTCTCTTGACTCCCCTGCACAGAAGCCACTCTACTGCAGTGCTTAGGGCATACCTGTATCTGATACTGATGGGGATCTGCTACTGTCATCTACTATTGAGTTTGTCTTTTATCTTTAAAGCTGTGATAGATTAAACTTTAAGTTCTGTAGTTTCTCAGTCGTGTCCCTGCTGTTGGTAACAGGGCTGGCTGGCACTTAGCTGCATGCTTGCCGTGACCAGGAGAGAAAGGCTTGCTGGAAAAGTTCCACTTTGCTGAAAGTCAGTGAGGCTGGACTAAGTCATGTCGTATTTGCACTCAAAATAAAACCTTTTTTGGGGGGCTGAAACACAATGTTGTATAACTGAAACTCATTTAATGTGAAATGGTGACGTGTGTGTTTACTTATCTGCTGCCTTAGGTTGGACGGCTTTACTTCCTACAAAAGAACATCTGAGGATGGGGACATTAGCAAGTCACCGATTTTCAAAACAGGTGCTGACTCAGTCCATAACACTTTGACAGTTTCAAGAAGCTTGTGGGAGCAGTGTAGTTCAGTAAAATTAACTTCCTGCCAGTGCAGTTACTGCCACTGTTTGTTCATTACCAAGTATGAAACCTGAGTAGACAGTGTCAAAAGTTCAGGTGGTGATGGGTTCAACAGGGAATAACCAGGGTTATGGGAAAGGAAAGAGGGGAGAGGAAGGCACAGTGGGCCCCCAGGATTAAACCAAATACCCTAATTTGGTAAGTAAGGGAAGGAGAGTTTTCTCTGGTTCAGCTAGATCAAAATTCTCAACTGCCTGCTGGTGCCATATGGCCTATATGGAGACATAAAATTGTCTCCAGCATAGTCTATCCCTTTCCTCACTCATTGTTTTGCCTTTACAACTCATAAAGCTGCTGTCTTCCTTTCCTGCCCTCACTGCTCCTTCGTATTCCTCTGAAATATTTCCCATTGTCTTTCTCCTACCACTGTTCAAGGTGTCTGCCCTGGTACATACCCTGTCCTTTTCCCTACACTCTTCATGCTGCTCTTACCATCTCATTGCCTGGGGTGGCACAAGGTGCTGGTACCCAGAAGTGCTACCAGAAGTGGAGAATGTGGAGTTGGATAAGGTGCATACAGTGTGTGGGAAGCATGCTTGCTTCCAGAAAATTCATTCCTTGAAACCGTACAACAAAGAAAGCACATGGGAGACCTGACTGATATGAAGTCTGTAATAGTGCTGAAAAAAAAAATCCTTTGAGCCTTTCACCATCCTTGCCATGCAGAAACTCGGCAGTTTCTCCTATAACTCTAGAGTGGTTTTGGCTGTCTTTGTTTTAGGACACACACCTCTCTCAATTTTACATAAATGTTCTTTGCAGATTTTGTTCTGATTTACTAATCGACAAAGTGTCTTGTCTTTGTTCTGAGTAAATATGGGGAGTTTGAGGGTATTTCCTCTCTGAACTTCTTCTTACTTAAAAACAGAAATCCTGTTAAAATCTACCAAGACACACTTGAACACATCTTTCAGTTCTACATTGTCAGTCATATATGGAGAGATGTGGAGTTTTGTGGTTTGAATAATCAAATGACAAAATAAACAAGGAAACTGCTGCCCACTGAAGCGATGGGTGAGTCAAACGGTGTTCTGCATGATGGGCTGACCTGTTCTTTCTTGTCTTCTGTGGAATATTTGGCATTGAACTATTTCAAAATTTTCTGTCATTACTCAATATGCTTTTTTTCCCCGCCTCCTGCTTCCACCATAGTGTTTGATAGGTTAGGACAAGCTCTTCAGGTTACGTATGCAATACATATATATATATATATATATGCACACACACGTAAGCATAAACACACACATAGGTAGAGACAAATATATACTATTTATAAGCATCAGGAATCATTACCAGTGGAACAATTATCCTTCGCCGTGAGGACACACCTGGAGAAGGTAGGACATCAAACACCAAGTGCTGTGTAAGAGGGATTTGGTGCTGGCATTTATCAATCATCTTGGGCTAGTACAGAGTTAGGATTTTCCAGGGCTTTGAAAGGAGTATAACTGTCACTATGGCATGGTGTTGGGATGAAGCTGTCCTCTGGGATCAGATGGGAGTATTAGTTACACATTGCTGGCTGTGCTGAATGCAGCAGCTGCTGCTGTTCTTTTCTCTGGAAGTGTTGAAGAGAAAGACAAAAAGTTTTTATCAGCAAATATGAGAAGAATGGTATGATGTAAAGCATCTAGATGAGCCACATCAGCTGCCCTGCATGTCACAATTCCCACGTACATGTCTGCCAAATGGTTGGGAAAAGAGGCTGGTGTTTTAGCTATCCCAGATTTTGTGCACTCTTGTTTTCTCAGTTTTGCTGTTTAGAGCCAGTTTAGCTGATACTTGATCACTAAGTATTCTGCAGAGATCAAAAATTTCATCTGTCTTTAATGGGAGTTGTGAATAGTCAGAATCTCCAATGATTGGGATGCTTATGAATAGGATGTTGTAACCTTAAGTGCTAAAGGACAGATCTTGAGTAAAGAGGATTTTCATATTTCCACTGATAGCTTGGGGAATTAGTGCAGCAAAGAATATGTATTTTAAATTCTCAACCAGAGTCTTTAAAAGTGAATCTTTGGCCAGGGTGTTATTGTTTGAAGTTCAGAAAGCCATCCAGGCATTTTTGTTATAGACATTTTGTTAAGATCAGCGGGAAGCTCTGGGGCAGGTTCACAGCTTGACCTTGAAAATCTCAGCACCAGAAGGTGTTCATCAACTTTTGGGCCAATAATCTAAGCACAGGAAATTGAGGGCAAGGTCATCCACCTGTCTGTATATTCATTCATTTTGTGAGCAAACATAATTCAGTGCTTCTTTCCAGGATATTTCTATTTGCTTCTAAACCTCACAGGGAAGAGCAGGAGTCAATTTTAATGTGGCATTTTGGGTCTTTTTTTTCTGAAATGCACCACTATGTTTAACGAACGACTTGATGTTGTACCTGCAAGTGCTGTTTTTGTACTGTTGTACGGAGACTACTGTTGTTTAGAGACTAATAAAGATTAACAAAGCCTAGTAGACTGACATTTTCATTTTGACTAATGACTACTAATTTCTGCAGCTAATGTTCTGCTGTATTACAAGAATGGTTGTAAAAGTTGGCCCTGCATCATTTGTTCTGCTCATCCTAAAATTTATTATTTTGCATGCAAACATTTACTCTGTTCCACACAACCAGGAGAAGCTCCTCAGCTGAGATTTGGATTGTCCTTATTAAATCCAAAAAGCTGGACTCAGCTCTGTCAGCTCCAGGTTTAGCCCCCAAATTCTCCACTGTCCTAGTGTTACCTGAGATAAATCATCTCGTGGAGTGAGTATGAGTCTCTGAGAGAATTCATTCATGATCCAGTTACTTTTGCTAAAGGTGAAGGATTTTCTGTGGATTCTTCAGATTCTCACTTTTAAGAATTATGGATGAAGCATTTAAGATGTTGAGAAGGACCAGGGGAGCTTATAGGATGCTAATGCAGTGGAAGGACTTATATCAGATGGCAACCATGCTAACTAGGGGAACGTTCAAGGAATACAGAATCAAATCCATTTAATCTACTGGCTCATGGCTTCCGTCTAAAGCTTTTAACCTCTGCTACACTTGGCTGCTTTCCCTTAGAAATTTTAATTGCTGAAAGGGACATGCACACAATCTGCTTGTGAGGGAGGACACAGTGGACACTGATTCAGTCTGGTTCAGCACCATTGCTGAGAGGAGTACAGGTGATTTCCAGGTATACCTTGGCTATTCCCATAGAACTGTACTGGGTGCCTGCTCCTACACATGGCTGTGGTCAGACAGCAGGCAGGAGGTTAAAACACAAGTGAAACACCTTGTAGCTGCCTAAGAAGTCACTGTTCATGACACATATAATGCTTCATTGCATCTTTTGTTCAAAGATTTCCAGGTAATTCAGAAAAGAATTTAAAACAACACGCCTACAGGCAGGTTCAGCTGGGATGTTTTCAAAACATACAAAGTAGCTGCATCATTAACTCTCAACACACCCTGTTACAGTCAGGGGTGCTGGCTGAATTTCTTGAAAATAAGGCTACATATTCAGGAGATTTAAACCTCCATTTTTGAAAGCATTGCGTTTTTTCATACTGTCTCTGGGTTTCAAGGCCTATATAGGGAGTTCAATTATTTTCCAAGTAAATGCCAGAGTGAGGTGAGAACTGGTGAAAGGTTAAAGGGATTTTATCAGGCATTGTGCATGCTCTGCACACCCAAAAATCAAGTCTCAAATATTTGCTCTTCAGTGTAGCTCAAAGTATGCCAATTACTCTCCACTTCTTTTCCTGGGAAGCAGCAAAATGAGAAATTCTTCTTCATACATGTTTTGTCTATCTGTATAAAGTGCAGCTGGTCTCCAGGCTGTTTTCTTCCTCTTGTTTTTCTCTTAAATCTATCTGTGTCTGCTGCTCATGTTGTTGTAGCCATGAAGGCCAATGGCTGTAAAAAGAGAAGGTTTGGAGGGAGAGGGTATTTTTCATCTGGAGAAAAAGTGAGCAAGTTCTTAGGCACTTAAATCCTTTATCAGGCTGAAATGTCTAGTGTACAACAGAAAATTGAGTTTTTGTTTCCAAGGTTATATTTTGAAGATTTTCTCTTGGTTGCCCTTGAGGGTCAAGCCTTGTGGATCAGTTTTAGAGTGATTTTATAACAAATGAGGGCTCTGTGTGGGAGGACAGCACAATCTGTGGTTGTTTGGTTTCCCACAGGGAATGCTGGCAACCTTCAACTTCTATGGTAGTAACAATCAACTGGTTCCTAACTGAGACCAGCATCCTCCTAGGTGCCTGAGGCAGTGATTTTGAGTCTCGAAGAGCCTCCTTTTCAGGGAAGCCTTCCAAATACTGTATCATTATGGTATGTGGACCATTTATTAAACTTTGAATTCCAATTAAATTTTTCAGTCCACATTGTAATAGCTCTGATTATGATCACCTTGTTGCCACGGATGGGAGTGATTTACCTGCTGAGATTTTAGTCATGATTTCTCCTGTGAGCCCATCACTTGCAGCAGAAGGTGATGCTAATGTTTAACATGGCTGCTAACATTAAAAAAGGGCTAGGGCATCACTCTTTGCTGTTTCTAGTGGGGGGATGAGAAACATCTGTCTTGAACGTTACAAGGAAAAAAGTACCTCAGCATGCGATTTCATGTGTGAATCTGTGGTATTCAGCAAGATGGAATGTGATCTCTTGGGGGAGATCGTATCATTCTCTAAAATGAAGCGAAAAAAGACAAAATAACTATCAGGGAGGGGAGTGTGAGTAATGGCTTTGTAACACCTAATGTATTCCATTTTCTGTTAGTCTTGGGGGTTTTTCTGGGGGGAGGGGAAATAACTTCATGCCAGAATGTGA
This sequence comes from Dendrocincla tyrannina, assembly GCA_035047865.1. NCBI lineage: Eukaryota > Metazoa > Chordata > Aves > Passeriformes > Dendrocolaptidae > Dendrocincla > Dendrocincla tyrannina. The sequence goes on from JAWWMP010000116.1 coordinate 8,696,932, forward strand.
TTGAATAAAGACTGTCATTCATGTTGTAACACATTATGAAAATATCCTGGGGAACCTAATATAGTCCAGAGAGAGACTGAGAATAACCACGTGTATGACTTCAAAGGCCTAGTAAAAGTCAATGGGGTCACTCATTTTGATTTTACTCAGATCTACAGCAATGTAAAGCCTTGAAAATGCAGTGATAGGTGCTATGTTACAATTGGATGGGTTCCCACTTCTCCTGGGAGCGGCACTGTCCCCACCCACCCCTGCTGGCTAAGGAGAAAATTTTAAAAGCCATGATTAAAATGACATTTTATACTTATTTTAATTTTCAGGAATTCTTCTGAAGACACAACACCTCGTCGCAGAAAACCAAGTGTTTCCAGCAGAACTGTGCAGTGTGAGATCCCTACAGAATCTTCAGTGGAAAACAATTATCCTGGTGATATTGGGGACATCAGCATGCCTTTTCTGCAGTGCATGAAAAAAAAGAAGTCACCTGAGCCTTTAGGCAGGAGTATCTTTCAGAAACACACCCCTCCCATCCAGCAGAACTACCAGGCTTTGCTGGAGTCGTGCTTGAAGAACAAATGTCTATTCACAGATGACAACTTCCCTGCTCACATCAGCTCTATTGGAACAGGAGCACTGCTAAAGAAACTACCCCGAAATTTACAGTGGAAAAGGCCACATGTAAGTGACTTGTAGTCAGTACTGTAATGAAGAGGATGATTATAGCTGATAGCCAGCAAATCGTTTTGGCATTGAACAGACTACTCTTAGACTTTAATTTAGGTGTACTTTAATGTCTCCAGAGATTACGTTTATTGTATCAAGTTTCATTTTGGAAGCTGGAATTTTGTAATTGCCTTTGAAGCACTTATTGCCCAAAATCATAACCAGCCTCATGCAGTTTATATCCAGTGATGAGCAGGCAGGGAGAGCAGGAAAAGGGAGCAAGGGGAGCTGGTTTCCTTGGAGCTCACAACTATGGTGATCCCACTGTGATTCTGTGATGACAGTTCTCATGGCAGTGGTTCCTCTCTCCAAAAGTCAAGATCCTGACCTTTTAGAAGATTTCTGAGTTTCTAGATAGTTCTCTTAGCCTTTGACACCTCTCTCTTATGGACCACATATTGTTGTGATGCTGGAGGCTGTTACTTTCCCAGGCAGCAGCAGGTGCCTTATCCTCTTGCTGGGCTGTTTATTTCCCCCCTGCTTAACTGTTTAGTCTATTGTACTTAAAGCAGTCTTCTCCCAGCTCTCAAGGATGAGCTTCTACCGCAACCAGTAATTGACAATCAGTCAGTGAGCTGGTTTTAGTTTTGGGGCTTTGTTTTTTACCTCTGCTCACATTTCCAAGGCCTTTGCTTGTATGCTGGGCTTAAACTGAACATCATAACGAGACACCTGGTTGCAAGGTCACAGAGCAAGTTCTCATAACAAATGGATAGATAACAAGTCTAAGAGGCCAAGGTAGGGGCCTGGCACAGTTAGATAAGGCCTGTTACTGGCAATGGCAGTTCTGTTCTTACTGAGCCACTGAGCAGAGTGTTGACAATCAGATCTTCCTGGAAGCAGTGTAAAAATTACGTGAGAATTTCAGAACCCCTGACTCCTTGTATTACTGTCTCTGTAAGGGAATCCTGCCAGGTAATAGCAGATAGCATCTCCAAGCTAAGCCATTTTCTAACTGTCATATTTTGTCAGGTTTAAACAATTCCTCAGAAGAGCTGAGTTTCTGCAAAACTCATGCAACTCACCAGGAAAGTGGAGGCATCTTTGTAAAGCAAGCAGGAGAGCTTGGGAAAAGCAGCCCTCATTCTTAGATTTTCATACATAATTTGGTCTTGCAGATGGTTTGTGTTAAGTCAGGATATGCAGGTGGTGGAAGAGTGGAGTCCTCATGGGCCTGAGCTGGGTTGTGCTGGGCACTGTGGCTCAGGCAGTTTTATCAGCATAGAGGGATTTAGGGAGAAAAGGTCAGCACGAACCCTGGCCTCTAGAAAGCTCTTCAGGTGTCCCTCCATCCTCTGTCTCTCAGTCCACTGTTGTGCTGCTCTGCTGTGATTCTCGGGGTGTCCTGTGTAGGGGGTCTGGAGATGGACTTGATGATCCTGATGGGTCCCTTCCAACTCAGCATATTCTATTACTCTGTGATTCTAAAACTGCCATGTCAAGGCAAGGCTGCCATTTACTCTGGATGCCAAACTTAGCAGAGCAAAAGCCCTCTGGGTATGGATGCCATGCATCCTTCACTCCCTAAGGAGATGCTGAGATTCTGCTGTTAATCCTGCAGGCTTGTAGCTTGCTACATCTATGACTGATGGCCTGCAAACTGAACACCCAAATTCAGCAAGGACAGGGCTTGGTGTCTAATTACTGTAACTGCCTTCTGAGGGTTTTCTGTTTCTTTGTTACTGCCTGGAGGGGAAGCCAACAGTGTGAAACTTAGCTTGAGCAATTTCTGGGTCATTCGTGTGAAATGTAAGTTTGACACTTAAGTTATTAACTTAACCCCAGAGGCACATGTGAAGGGAAAAAAAAATAACATTATTTCTTTCTGAACAATTATTTGAAGACCTGCTCTTTTCACAGCAACAGGAATTTCTGTAGCAGCCATCAGTCTAAGCCAAAGTGTCAGTCAAATCATGGGGATGTCAGTCAGGTTAGCTGAAAGTCTTGCTCTGCCATTGTAACCTCTTTTGACTGAAACTTGCATGGAGGAGCAGGACTGGCAGATTTGAGGGATTGTCTTCTCAGCATGGTGTTCATGGAAACCCATGGCAATGCATTTGGGCACCAGTGACTTATGCTGGAGACCAAACTCCATGTAGACCAAGTACAGACGTGTGCCCAGGCCGGTGTCAGGTCAGCCAGAGTACATCACAGTAGATTTATAACTGAACCAGAACAATGTCTGCTGGGACAAAGGGACCGTAAGTATTTTGAAATCTTTGAACAGGTAGAGGGAATGTTTTGTGTCACGTAGCCATGAGGTTTTTACATCCTAGACTAGGAACAAACTGGATTTTGTGTCTTACGAGATTGCAGCTCTGCACACAGAAAATCCTTGACTTTCAAGCTAAATCAACTCATGTTACTGATTTGGCTCTCCTTTTCTTTTTTTTTTTTTTTTTTTTTTTGTGGTATGTGTGTGTGTGCTTCCCAGGCTTTGCACAAAAGTCCAGTGTTTTATGCTGCAAACAGAAAGCAACTTGATCTCTGCCAAGGATTGGTGGGTAAGGAAACTCCTTTGTATAAATATCTAAGTATACTTATACAAGATAACATTTTGCATGAAAAGTCTGATTGTATAAAGCTTGGCATAAAAATAGAAGGTATCCATCTCCTCTCTTTGCTTGGCATGGTGTGGACGAAGCAATTAAGATGGGATAGGTTCAGTAAAAAAACTGTGAAGCTTTGAGGTGGGATTTGAGGCATGAGAGGTGTCTCCACGAGCTGAAATCACCACTCTGTATTGCTTCTGTGCATACTAACAGGAAGGGATCCTATGCTCTCACTGGTCTGTGGTGTTGCTGCTTGACAATTGAACAGAGACCACAGAAACAGAACTCTTGCTATCTTTATACCTAATTCTTAGTGTCTGTTCTCTTTGCAGCCTCACAGTTAGAAAAATAATTGTACACCCACGTACCTAAAATAAAAGGATTTATTGTCACCTGCAAGAGAAGTAGAGGTGGGATGAAATTATTTTTTAAGTGCTTTATGTCCTTAAAAACAAATTTTGATAAGTACAGTTGTGCATCTGAGATCCATTGGAAGCTATTTTTCTTTTCTGAAAAGCTAATGTTTTCAAAGAAAATTGGACTTTTTTTAATAATGTTCCTTTATAGAGAGCAGAAAAACCCCACACAATGTCAGTGAAAACCAGAATGTTTCCATTGACAGTTATGGCTTGCTAAATTTCCCGTTTAACCAAACAGTATCCAAATGAAAAGATCATGAGAGAACCTTAGCATTCCAATCATGGGTTGGTTAAGTAAAGCACACATCTGGATTGTCTAATCTTCTGTCTATGATTTGTTACAATTGTAAAGACGGCAGCACAACAGCTCTTCTGCTAGGATCTTGGTGGTGTTCCTGCCCTTGGCTGACAGCTCCCTCTTTTCAGCCAACTCATGTGTCCGTTTGTCTTGGCGCAGAGAACTGCTGGTTCCTGGCGGCCCTGGAAGCCCTGACATTCCACCAGGACATCTTGGCTGCAGTCGTGCCACAAAACCAGAGCTTTGAGAGGAAATATGCTGGCATTTTCCACTTCCGGGTACAGCTGCTCCCCCAGATTGCAGGGGATCTCCAAAAATCCTCTGCTATGTTTCGTGCCACACCCTTAGAGAACTTGTACATGGTTCACCTTGGCCAGGGGCAAGTGGCCAGAGGGTATCCCGGCCTGGAGAGCAGCCCATCACCCCTCCCACAGAGCAGTGCAGGCAGTGAACCAAGTGCAAGTCACTCTGAGGTTACACCTCCACCTGGCCCTTCTCTTCAGCTGTGCCCTACCCATATTTTAACCCAGACAAAACCCTTTCATCAGACAGACCTGAGCACATCTGCTCCAATCTTCTACCCCTTTGCCCACCTCTCCATGCAACTCTGCTACCCTGCAGTTAGGAATTCCTTCTCCAGAAGTCCAGCTGTGGCTAATTTCCCTTCTTATTCCTCGTACTCCTGATACGTGCTTTGTTTTCTCCTCTGGTCGGGTAGGGCTGAGGAGTTGGCTCTGTCACACATCCCGCTGACCCACAGCAGCTCATTCTGGGCCCACAGCTAGGCTATCTTGCCTTTCCTGTTGTTTCAAGGGGAGGTCCCTTCTAAGGGAAACATCAGCTCATTCCTTTCCCCTGACAGTTCTGGCACTTTGGTGAATGGGTTGACGTGGTGGTGGATGATCGCCTGCCAGTGAACGAGGCGGGGGAGCTCCTATTTGTTTCCTCAGTCTCTAAGAACGTGTTCTGGGGAGCCCTTCTGGAGAAGGCATATGCTAAGTAAGTGACTCATTCCGAGTTATGCAAATAGTCTCTAAAATATGTTGGTTGGTGCCTACGCAGTTTGTTCTTGTTTATAAATGCATCTCTTAGGCCTTGTTACATTTGGAGTGTAATAAATGGTTCTCATCTTCCTATTATTACACAGTAAAAGCTGCCATTGCAGTAGCTGTTATCAATGCAGGCCCTTTAGTTTAAATCCAAGGGTTTAGGTGTGAAAACAGATCTGCTGTGGGGGGTTGTCTTCTGCATGTTATTGCTGTTTGCAGTGTATTGTCTAGGCTGGTGCCTTCCTTGTAAATACCATAGAGGAGTGGAAGGCCACAGATAGGGATTTTCAAAGGTGAATGATTTCTGATGCCTCCTTTGATGTATTATCAATGTGAGAAACCTGCAAGGATTTTCATTTTGGAGGTCTACTGAAGCATTGTACTTTTTTTTTTGGTAGAAGCTCCTGCTCTCAGTTCCCCAAAGCTGAGGCATGTAACAAGTCACATGTCACAGTGAGAACAGTGGCTTCTCTCCAGGGTGTTTAGTCTACAGTACTATACTCCAGTGGTAGTATCAGGACTAAGAAGAAAACAAAAGGCATAACTCATGGAGGTTTTTTGTTAATAGTGGGCTGAAGTAATCTCTGCAGACCAGGGAAAAATGCTAGTTAACATTGAGAGAGAGAGATCACAGTAAAGGTGAGAAAGTTCAGTAATTTTCATTTGATGTTAGCATTAGAACAAAAAGGCTTGAGAAAGTTGCACTGCAATGGTAAAGAAAATCAGATTGAAGACTGAGCTCTCAAGACAGTGTGCCTCTCAAGGTCCTATATCTTAGATACAGCACACTGGTGATAAATTCAGGCAACATTTGCTAAGGCAGAGTTATCAAAGAAGTTGTGATGGGCATGTTCTGATTACAGGGCAGTGAGGGATGACAATGAGTGAAGAGTCGCTTTCAGACTATGGCCAGTCTTGGAGGCAGTTTTCTAGATTTTCCTCTTCCTAAATGCCAAAGATCCCCTTAACATTAAAGATGAGTTGCAGCCTTCTTCTTATTGCACACTTTTTTGGTATGTTTTCATTGTCATACTATCCTCAACCTGTCATCTGGGACTATAACCCAAAGAATATATTGATGTTCTTTCTGCTAGACTTTATGGCTCTTATGAAGATCTGCAGATTGGGCAAGTTTCAGAGGCCTTGGTGGATTTCACAGGAGGTGTTAATACAAGGATCAAGCTTGCAGAAGCTCCTCCTGATCTGTGGGATATCCTGACAAGAGCCACCTACAGCAGATCTCTTATGGGCTGTCAGACACACTTTGGGGTGAGACTGGCAGTGACATCAAATGGCTTTTCAGCAAAAAGCCTTTCCAGACCTGTTTCCTGCTGCTCAGCTAGTCATTGTGACTCAAAAAGTATCAAAACTGCCATATGTGACTTTATGTAGAAGTCTCATTCTTAGTGTTAAACTTTGTACATGCCTTGATTTCCTGCTGCTCTCAGGTCCCTGTTGATATGTTTAGGAATATCTATCAAAGAATTTTCTGTTAAATAGGGTCCTACTGCATTTTCCCATTTTTATTAAATAAATTTTCCTTCTTTACAGATGGTACAGTGAGGCACAGACACACATGTAATAACCTTATAGCTCAAGTAGAGAGGTGTGTAGTTCAGAACATAAATTCAAATCTTGGCTTCTAAGCCCTATGCTGTTGGAAAACTCTATAATATTCTGAAAATCAAAACCTGACCTCCTGTACTTTTTGGAAGTGAGGAAGGGACCTTCCCAATCCACCTTTCAATTCCAAGAATACTCCAAAATATGGCTGTTAGGAGCTTTAATTTATTGATTTATTTAATTTTCAGTCAAACCATTCTCCATTTGGTTTGATAGTCATTGCTGACACAGGTACAGGTCTCTGGTATTGGTATGAGTCTGCTGTGTGAGTAGAGGTAGAATAAAAATTTTATTTTCCTTCTGTTTCTCTTCCTTATATACAGACAACAAAGGTCCTGAAGAATGGGCTTGTTGCTGGTCATGCCTACACAGTAACTGGTATAAGAAAGGTAAAACTAGTCCTAATATCCTGGGTCCAGGGTTATTTGGATATCAGCAATTTTTATTGCAGTCATAGGTTCAACCATTAATCAGAGCAACTATGGTATCTCCTCCCCAATACTCTTTTCTCAGTCTAAGGTTAAAAGACACTGTGCTTTCAGATTCACTTTTGAATGTGTCCATTTTAGTATCAAGGCCTTGATATAAAGGACAGTGATTATGGATCAGCATATCTCTGATAGGGGTGGGAATGATTCATAGGGCTCCACTGAGACCATCACCTACAAATACATCTTAGCTGTTAAGAACAAAAGAACTGGACTTTGGGGTTGCTGGAAGGATGTGCTGAAACTTGGGATGTGCTTTCTACTTGGAATAAAAAGGCTTCGTCTGAAGTCAAAGGAGAGGCCATAAAGATGTAAAGGTACAAGGGCCAAAATATGAAAGACTGAAGATGGAAATGTGAGTCAGTGGTGGAGTAAGGGAACCAAACTGGGCCCCTGTGTGAAGAGTGCATGCAGATCTCACTGATCTGCAGAAGTATCATTGAGAGTTCCCCTAAGATATTTTTCTAGAGGTAAATGACAGTGAAATAATAGGTCCTAAAGACTGGGAGAAAACTAAAGCTTTCTCCTCCTCGGTTGGTGGATGACTGTCTTGTCCAGCCTCAAAAGCAGGTTGACAAGGATAGCAAAGGACTTAGTGGGGCTTTGGACATGTTGGTGAAAGCATGTTCAGTATCTCCAGCAAGAGATACTGGGAAAGCTGGAAGAAAAACTATGAGCCAGGTAATGTACATCTGTGTCTCCCACAAGAGGAGCGGGAGGAGTTTAGGTGTGGAGTTTACCAGTGATGTGTCTGTCAGTCCGGCTCCTCTGATGGGATGAAGAGTTAAGCAGCATTAAGAGACTGACCAAGCATGTGGATCCAATGTGAAGCAAGCTGTTCTGCTGCATGCTGCCAACAAAGTCCCTACTGGGCCTGGCTCCCTCTCCTCCCACCACGGCATCCCAGCTCAGGTGACACTGACCTGTGTGGTCACCCATGGGGCTGCATTGTGCCGTGCCAGTGCACTGTGGTAGGACTTGGCTTTCTGCAATCTTGCCCCCACATGAGTACAAAATGAGCAGATGTTGGAAAGGAAGAGGAATTTACAGTCAAACCTCTACATTAGGAATCTGTGATGTCTCTGGTATCACTTTAGAATGTAAGATGAAGCATCTTAATCTCTTTGTTGCCGGCATGCTGAGTTGCATGTTCATAGATTTTTATCATCATACTTACTGGCATCTATGATAACAAACAAAATTGTTGTTGATATCTGACATAGTATAATGATTTAAACTAGATGAGAACTGCTGAGACTTTAGTAAGCATAGCGTTACTGTTTTCTGCAGGTGACCTGTCAATATGGACCAGAAAACCTAGTGAGACTGAGAAATCCATGGGGAAAAATTGAATGGAAAGGAGACTGGAGTGACAGGTGAGTTTAAAAATGGAAAGGTGTGGTGCTGAGTGGGAGGAAAGGTTTATTGGAGGAAAGATGCTGCCATCTTCAGGCATGAATAAATGCTGAGGGCAGTATTAAGATAACTGTCAGTTGCTTGCAAAGACTTCTGGTTTCAAAGCAGTGTCGATAGATTTGTATATCTCCAACAGATAGTGCTTACATAGTTGGGCTCACTTCACTCACATGGCTTCAACAAGATCAGTTGGCCTTTTCCATTCACTGAATACCAGAGGAAACATAATATGAACATCAGACGTAGACCACGTTGCTGTGATCTGAATGGCATGCAAAGTGACAGATA